>OU744729.1:16838612-18038612 GCA_916613615.1 Steromphala cineraria
TACAGAATCGGTTGCTTCGTGCCTGACATATATTCTGCTCTATCTAATATTACCCTAAGGGACTATTTAGTAAATAATAAGATAATAATAATAATAATCAATAAGACATTCGCTTAAAACTAAACCAATTATAATACAAAACAAATAGCTTACATTAATCTTAATAAATTGATATAAATACTGCCGAGTTATTTGGTGAACTTTAATTATCTTGGATCTTAGAGAAACATACAAACACTAGTGAAGTGACGGATTGGACTGCATTTAAACATGATGGATGTCAATAATACTGTCCCCATTAAGTGATTAACAAGCACACATTTTGAGTTATTTTGTAAGTTTTCTACTTATGTGGAATATTGACTCATTAAGGAATTATTCATTAAGCCTAAGAATTCATGAAGCTTATCAATGCATTAAGTTTAATGCGCTGTAGAAACAAAGTCTATCACTAAATACGTAATGACACAGTCATAAACGCATCAACTCAGATGGATGTAGGGAAAGTAGGCGGTTACATCAGTAATAAGAGTGTTCTCTCATGTTTAAAATAACTTCCTTTTTAGTGTCAAGGTGTTTTTTCTTAACGGGAGTTAGCTGCCAGTTCCCAGTTGCTTATTCAAACTGTAAAGTTAGCTGCCAGTTCCCAGTTCCCAGTTCCCAGTTGCTTATTCAAATTGTAAAGTTAGCTGCCAGTTCCCAGTTCCCAGTTCCTTATTTAAATTGTAAAGTTAGCTGCCTGTTCCCAGTTCCCAGTCCCTTATTCAAATTGTAAAGTTGGCTGTCAGTTCCTAGTTCCCAGTTCCCTGTTCAAATTATGAAGTTAGCTGCCAGTTCCCAGTTCCCAGTTCCTTATTTAAATTGTAAAGTTAGCTGCCTGTTCCCAGTTCCCAGTCCCTTATTCAAATTGTAAAGTTGGCTGTCAGTTCCTAGTTCCCAGTTCCCTGTTCAAATTATGAAGTTAGCTGCCAGTTCCCAGTTCCCAGTTCCTTATTTAAATTGTAAAGTTAGCTGCCTGTTCCCAGTCCCTTATTCAAATTGTAAAGTTGGCTGTCAGTTCCCAGTTCCCAGTTCCCTGTTCAAATTATGAAGTTAGCTGCAAGTTCCCAGTTCCCAGTTCACTTTTCAAAGTGTGAAGTTTACTGCCAGTTTCCCATTCAAAGTGTGAAGTTGGCTGCTAGTTCCCAAATTCAGTTTAGACCTCGCTCACATCCGTTTAAAAAAATATGTTCATCTTTGAATAAGTATATATTAGGTACAGGTCGAGTCTACTTTTGAACGTCATCAAAATGTTGTATACGCATGTACATTAATGTACAGAGCTAGTACATAGCTGAAAGGTGCTAGCTGAAGCTGGCTGCCAGTTCCCTATTCATATTTAACCTCGCTCACACCCGTTTTAAGAAAGATATGTTTATCATTGAATAAGCATATATTAGCCATAGATCGGGCTACTTCTGTACCCCAAGTAAATTGTAATATACCAACGTACATTTATGGGCAGAGCTGTCAGTTCCCTATTCAATTGTGAAGTTGGCTGCCAGTTCCTTATTAAAGCCCCTTGGTCACAGTTTTAGTAATAAAGATAATTTTGTTAGTATTTTAACATAACCTCTGAATATTCAGAAATCGATGTACAACCAAAACAATAGAAAGGGGTGTATTTTTGTATGCCGCGCAAAGACTTGAGGGTAGTGAACAAGGGGATGTTTCCAAAAAGACGTTTAGGAGTTTTTCGCAGAATTTTCATTGGTTCCGACATATTCATCATAAAAATATACTTATATATCAAATCGCTTAGAAAAGATTCTGTAGCTCTCAATTCACATTAGAAAATTATCTACAATAAACAATATGGGGAAAAAAATTCAAACATCTGCATTATTTCAATAACTTGCTGTCATACCACTAATTCATAGAAAAGGTGTAACGATTATTTGTAGTAAACGACCAATTACCAGATTACACCCGGTATCGTTAATTTCCTATGATAATTTAGCGTACATGTGTTTGGGCTCACGAAACCATAATGATATTCATTGTGATAGATTGTAAGTATCTCATTTGACACACAGCAGTTATCCCGAATTCACATTCATATTCGATTATTTATTCATAAGTTCGAAAGAGTATATATTCCGATCTCTAGATGATTTTTTGGACACAAAATACATAAGTAAAAACAAAATGTACCTCAATGTAAACATTAGCTTTATGTATATTGAAAACAATTAGCTGAGTGACTTTGATAATAATTTAGACTGTATACCGTTTAATAATTTATGTTCGATGCATTTACCTAACTAAATTTAAAATAAAAAAACACTAATTTGGTAATATGCATTCGATTTTACTTATCAATAAATAGAATACTTTCAAATACATTAATGTCATTTGCACGTTTCATCCACATTGCAAGGCGGACACAAATTGAGTCCATATGCCTTAACCACAACACAATTTGCAAAAACATGTTGTAAGACATAATATGATAGTCGGAAGCAAAGCAAAGTTTGGTTTGTTCGCAGATTTAGACTTCCTTATATGTAGGCAGGTTTATGGTAAAGCATAATCAGCCACTTGAACAGAGTTTTTCTTTATTTGTATGATTTATACTCTCCGTATTTTGTTTAGTTCATAAGACATAACCCGAACTACTTTCTATGTGCATGATTGCTTTTCAACTGCTTTTAAGTTAGAACGGATTTATTTTTAAAAACATCATGGCTTGACAACTTTCATCAATATGTAAACAAATGCATAGATAGTAAAGAATAGGCCACGTCTAAAAAGATCTTTGTAACCAAAAATAGTTTTCAAAACAATAAAACCTTTCAATAAATAGCTCAGAAACAAGTCTAATTTCAACTTTTTACATAAGATGACTGAGAGACTAGCGATGTATAGAGTAAGGGTGTTAAAAGAGGTCGTGTGCCTAGAACATATCTGACTGAGAGACTAGGTAGAACAAAGTAATGGTGCTACAAGAGGCCGTGTGACTAGAACATATCTAACTGAGAGATTAGGGAGATATAAGGTAAGGGTGCTTCAAGAGGTCGTGTGCCTAGAACATATCTGAATGAGAGACAAGGGAGAAACAAAGTAATGGTGCTACATGAGGTCGTGTGATTGGAACATATCTGACTGAGAGACTAGGGAGATATAAAGAAAGGGTGCTTCAAGAGGTCGTGTGACTAGAAACATTCCTGACTGAGAGACTAGGGAGATATAGAAGATATAGTTTAAGGGTGTTAAAATAGGTCGTGTACCTAGAACATATCTGACTGAGAGACTAGGAAGACATAAAGTAAGGGGGCTCCAAGAGGTCGTGTGATTGGACCATACCTGACTGAGAGACTAGGGAGATATAGAGTTAGGATGTTGCAAGAGGTCGTGTAACTAGAAGATACCTGACTGAGAGACTAGGGAGAGATAAAGTAAGGGTGCTACATAAGGTCGTGTGTTTGAAACATACCTGACTGAGGGACTAGGAAGATATAGTGTAAGGGTACTACAAGAGGTCGTGTAACTAGAAGATACCTGACTGAGGGACTAGGGAGATATAACGTAAGGGTGCTTCAAGAGGTCGTGTGATTGGAATAGATCTGACTGAGGGACTAGGGAGATATAGTGTAAGGGTGCTAGAAGAGGTCGTGTGATTGAATCATACCTGACTGAGGGACTAGGGAGATATAGAGTAAGGATGCTGCAAGAGGTCGTGTAACTAGAAGATACCTGACTGAGGGACTAGGGAGATATAACGTAAGGGTGCTTCAAGAGGTCGTGTGATTGGAATAGATCTGACTGAGGGACTAGGGAGATATAGTGTAAGGGTGCTAGAAGAGGTCGTGTGATTGAATCATACCTGACTGAGGGACTAGGGAGATATAGAGTAAGGATGCTGCAAGAGGTCGTGTGATTGGAACATATCTGACTGAGGGACTAGGGAGATATAGAGTAAGGGTGCTACAAGAGGTCGTGTGATTGGAACATATCTGACTGAGGGACTAGGGAGATATAGAGTAAGGGTGCTACAAGAGGTCGTGTAACTAGAAGATACCTGACTGAGGGACTAGCGAGATATAAAGTAAGGGTGCTGCAAGAGGTCATGTGCCTATAACATATCTGACTGAGAGACTAGGGAGATATAAAGAAAGGGTGCTGCAAGAGGTCATGTGATTGAATCATACCTGACTGAGAGACTAGGGAGATATAGTGTAAGGGTACTACAAGAGGTCGTGTAACTAGAAGATACCTGATTGAGGGACAAGGGAGATATAAAGTAAGGGAGCTACAAGAGGTCGTGTGATTGGAACATACCTGACTGAGAGACTAGTGAGATATAAAGTAAGGGTGCTGCAAAAGATCGTGTAACTAGAAGATACCTGACTGAGGGACTAGAAAGATATAAAGTAAGGGTACTACAAGAGGTCGTGTGATGGGAACATATCTGACTGAGGGACTAGGGAGATATAATGTAAGGATGCTGCAAGAGGTTGTGCGATTGGATCATACCTGACTGAGAGACTAGGGAGATATAAAGTAAGGGTGCTGCAAGAGGTCGTGTGATTGGATCATACCTGACTGAGAGACTAGGGAGATGTAAAGTAAGGATGCTGCAAGAGGTCGTGTGACTAGAAACGAACCTGACTGAGAGACTAGGGAGGTATAGTGTAAGGGTGCTACAAGAGGTCGTGTAACTAGAAGATACCTGACTGGGAAACTAGGGAGATATAAAGTAAGGGTGCTGCAAGAGGTCGTGTGACTAGAAGATATCTGACTGAGAGACTAGGAAGATATAGTGTAAGGGTGCTAGAAGAGGTCGTGTGATTGGATCATACCTGACTGAGATACTAGAGAGATATAGAGTAAGGATGCTGCAAGAGGTCGTGTGATTGGATCATACCTGACTGAGTGACTAGGGAGATATAAAGTAAGGGTACTACAAGAGGTCGTGGGACTAGAAACAAACCTGGCTGAGAGACTAGGGAGATATAAAGTAAGGGTGCTACATAAGGTCGTGTGATTGAAACATACCTGACTGAGAGACTAGGAAGATATAGTGTAAGGATGCTGCAAGAGGTCGGGTAACTAGAAGATACCTGACTGAGGGACTAGGGAGATATAAAGTAAGGGTGCTACAAGAGGTCGTGTGATGGGAACATATCTGACTGAGGGACTAGGGAGATATAATGTAAGGATGCTGCAAGAGGTCGTGCGATTGGATCATACCTGATTGAGAGACTAGGGAGATATAAAGTAAGGCTGCTGCAAGAGGTCGTGTGATTGGATCATGCCTGACTGAGAGACTAGGGAGATGTAAAGTAGGGATGCTGCAAGAGGTCGTGCGATTGGATCATACCTGACTGAGAGACTAGGGAGATATAAAGTAAGGCTGCTGCAAGAGGTCGTGTGATTGGATCATGCCTGACTGAGAGACTAGGGAGATATAAAGTAAGGCTGCTGCAAGAGGTCGTGTGATTGGATCATGCCTGACTGAGAGACTAGGGAGATGTAAAGTAAGGATGCTGCAAGAGGTCGTGTGCCTAGAACATATCTGACTGAGAGACAAGGGAGATATAAAGTAAGGATGCTGCAAGAGGTCGTGTGACTAGAAGATATCTGACTGAGAGACTAGGAAGATATAGTGTAAGGGTGCTAGAAGAGGTCGTGTGACTAGAAACGAACCTGACTGAGAGACTAGGGAGGTATAGTGTAAGGGTGCTACAAGAGGTCGTGTAACTAGAAGATACCTGACTGGGAGACTAGGGAGATATAAAGTAAGGGTGCTGCAAGAGGTCGTGTGACTAGAAGATATCTGACTGAGAGACTAGGAAGATATAGTGCAAGGGTGCTAAAAGAGGTCGTGTGATTGGATCATACCTGACTGAGAGACTAGGGAGATATAGAGTAAGGATGCTGCAAGAGGTCGTGTGATTGGATCATACCTGACTGAGAGACTAGGGAGATATAAAGTAAGGGTACTACAAGAGGTCGTGGGACTAGAAACAAACCTGGCTGATGGACTAGGGAGGTATAGTGTAAGGGTGCTAGAAGAGGTCGTGTTACTAGAAGATACCTGACTGAGGGACTAGGGAGATATAAAGTAAGGATGCTACAAGAGGTCGTGTGATTAGAACATATCTGACTGAGAGACTAGGGAGATATAGAGTAAGGGTGCTAGAAGAGGTCATGTAACTAGAATATACTTGACTGAGGGACTAGCGAGATAGAAAGTAAGGGTGCTGCAAGAGGTCGTGCGATTGGATCATACCTGTCTGAGAGACTAGGGAGATATAAAGTAAGGGTGCTGCAAGAGGTCGTGTGATTGGATCATACCTGACTGAGAGACTAGGGAGATATAAAGTAAGGATGCTGCAAGAGGTCGTGTGCCTATAACATATCTGACTGAGAGACTAGGGAGATATAAAGTAAGGGTGCTGGAAGAGGTCGTGTGATTGGAACATATCTGACTGAGGGACTAGCGAGATATAAAGTAAGGGTGCTGCAAGAGGTCGTGCGATTTGATCATACCTGACTGAGAGACTAGGGAGATATAAAGTAGGGATGCTGCAAGAGGTCGTGTGATTGGATCATACCTGACTGAGAGACTAGGGAGATATAGTGTAAGGGTACTACAAGAGGTCGTGTAACTAGAAGATACCTGACTGAGGGACTAGGGAGATATAAAGTAAGGGTGCTTCAAGAGGTCGTGTGATTGGAATAGATCTGACTGAGGGACTAGGGAGATATAGTGTAAGGGTGCTAGAAGAGGTCGTGTAATTGAATCATACCTGACTGAGGGACTAGGGAGATATAGAGTAAGGATGCTGCAAGAGGTCGTGTGACTAGAAGATATCTGACTGAGAGACTAGGAAGATATAGTGTAAGGGTGCTACAAGAGGTCGTGTGATTGGAACATATCTGACTGAGGGACTAGGGAGATATAGAGTAAGGGTGCTACAAGAGGTCGTGTAACTAGAAGATACCTGACTGAGGGACTAGCGAGATATAAAGTAAGGGTGCTGCAAGAGGTAATGTGCCTATAACATATCTGACTGAGAGACTAGGGAGATATAAAGAAAGGGTGCGGCAAGAGGTCGTGTGATTGAATCATACCTGACTGAGAGACTAGGGAGATATAGTGTAAGGGTACTACAAGAGGTCGTGTAACTAGAAGATACCTGATTGAGGGACAAGGGAGATATAAAGTAAGGGTGCTACAAGAGGTCGTGTGATTGGAACATACCTGACTGAGAGACTAGGGAGATATAAAGTAAGGGTGCTACATAAGGTCGTGTGATTGAAACATACCTGACTGAGAGACTAGGAAGATATAGTGTAAGGATGCTGCAAGAGGTCGTGTAACTAGAAGATACCTGACTGAGGGACTAGGGAGATATAAAGTAAGGGTGCTACAAGAGGTCGTGTGATGGGAACATATCTGACTGAGGGACTAGGGAGATATAATGTAAGGATGCTGCAAGAGGTCGTGCGATTGGATCATACCTGACTGAGAGACTAGGGAGATATAACGTAAGGGTGCTGCAAGAGGTCGTGTGATTGGATCATGCCTGACTGAGAGACTAGGGAGATGTAAAGTAGGGATGCTGCAAGAGGTCGTGTGATTGGATCATACCTGACTGAGAGACTAGGGAGATATAGTGTAAGGGTACTACAAGAGGTCGTGTAACTAGAAGATACCTGATTGAGGGACAAGGGAGATATAAAGTAAGGGTGCTACAAGAGGTCGTGTGAATGGAACATACCTGACTGAGAGACTAGGGAGATATAAAGTAAGGGTGCTACATAAGGTCGTGTGATTGAAACATACCTGACTGAGAGACTAGGAAGATATAGTGTAAGGATGCTGCAAGAGGTCGTGTAACTAGAAGATACCTGACTGAGGGACTAGGGAGATATAAAGTAAGGGTGCTACAAGAGGTCGTGTGATGGGAACATATCTGACTGAGGGACTAGGGAGATATAAAGTAAGGGTGCTGCAAGAGGTCGTGTGATTGGATCATACCTGACTGAGAGACTAGGGAGATATAAAGTAGGGATGCTGCAAGAGGTCGTGTGATTGGATCATACCTGACTAAGAGACTAGGGAGATATAGTGTAAGGGTACTACAAGAGGTCGTGTAACTAGAAGATACCTGACTGAGGGACTAGGGAGATATAAAGTAAGGGTGCTTCAAGAGGTCGTGTGATTGGAATAGATCTGACTGAGGGACTAGGGAGATATAGTGTAAGGGTGCTAGAAGAGGTCGTGTGATTGAATCATACCTGACTGAGGGACTAGGGAGATATAGAGTAAGGATGCTGCAAGAGGTCGTGTGACTAGAAGATATCTGACTGAGAGACTAGGAAGATATAGTGTAAGGGTGCTACAAGAGGTCGTGTGATTGGAACATATCTGACTGAGGGACTAGGGAGATATAGAGTAAGGGTGCTACAAGAGGTCGTGTAACTAGAAGATACCTGACTGAGGGACTAGCGAGATATAAAGTAAGGGTGCTGCAAGAGGTCATGTGCCTATAACATATCTGACTGAGAGCCTAGGGAGATATAAAGAAAGGGTGCTGCAAGAGGTCATGTGATTGAATCATACCTGACTGAGAGACTAGGGAGATATAGTGTAAGGGTACTACAAGAGGTCGTGTAACTAGAAGATACCTGATTGAGGGACAAGGGAGATATAAAGTAAGGGTGCTACAAGAGGTCGTGTGATTGGAACATACCTGACTGAGAGACTAGTGAGATATAAAGTAAGGGTGCTGCAAGAGGTCGTGTAACTAGAAGATACCTGACTGAGGGACTAGAAAGATATAAAGTAAGGGTGCTACAAGAGGTCGTGTGATTGGAACATATCTGACTGAGGGACTAGGGAGATATAGAGTAAGGGTGCTACAAGAGGTCGTGTGATTGGAACATATCTGACTGAGGGACTAGGGAGATATAGAGTAAGGGTGCTACAAGAGGTCGTGTGATTGGATCATACCTGACTGAGAGACTAGGAAGATATAGTGTAAGGATGCTGCAAGAGGTCGTGTAACTAGAAGATACCTGACTGAGGGACTAGGGAGATATAACGTAAGGGTGCTACAAGAGGTCGTGTGATGGGAACATATCTGACTGAGGGACTAGGGAGATATAATGTAAGGATGCTGCAAGAGGTCGTGCGATTGGATCATACCTGACTGAGAGACTAGGGAGATATAAAGTAAGGGTGCTGCAAGAGGTCGTGTGATTGGATCATACCTGACTGAGAGACTAGGGAGATGTAAAGTAAGGGTGCTGGAAGAGGTCGTGTGATTGGATCATACCTGACTGAGAGACTAGGGAGATATAAAGTAAGGGTGCTGCAAGAGGTCGTGTGCCTAGAACATATCTGACTGAGAGACAAGGGACATATAAAGTAAGGATGCTGCAAGAGGTCGTGTGACTAGAAACGAACCTGACTGAGAGACTAGGGAGGTATAGTGTAAGGGTGCTACAAGAGGTCGTGTAACTAGAAGATACCTGACTGGGAAACTAGGGAGATATAAAGTAAGGGTGCTGCAAGAGGTCGTGTGACTAGAAGATATCTGACTGAGAGACTAGGAAGATATAGTGTAAGGGTGCTAGAAGAGGTCGTGTGATTGGATCATACCTGACTGAGATACTAGGGAGATATAGAGTAAGGATGCTGCAAGAGGTCGTGTGATTGGATCATACCTGACTGAGAGACTAGGGAGATATAAAGTAAGGGTACTACAAGAGGTCGTGGGACTAGAAACAAACCTGGCTGAGAGACTAGGGAGATATAAAGTAAGGGTGCTACATAAGGTCGTGTGATTGAAACATACCTGACTGAGAGACTAGGAAGATATAGTGTAAGGATGCTGCAAGAGGTCGTGTGACTAGAAGATATCTGACTGAGAGACTAGGGAGATATAAAGTAAGGGTGCTACAAGAGGTCGTGTGATTGGAACATATCTGACTGAGGGACTAGGGAGATATAATGTAAGGATGCTGCAAAAGGTCGTGCGATTGGATCATACCTGACTGAGAGACTAGGGAGATATAAAGTAAGGGTGCTGCAAGAGGTCGTGCGATTGGATCATACCTGACTGAGAGACTAGCGAGATGTAAAGTAAGGATGCTGCAAGAGGTCGTGTGCCTAGAACATATCTGACTGAGAGACAAGGGAGATATAAAGTAAGGATGCTGCAAGAGGTCGTGTGACTAGAAGATATCTGACTGAGAGACTAGGAAGATATAGTGTAAGGGTGCTACAAGAGGTCGTGTAACTAGAAGATACCTGACTGAGGGACTAGGGAGATATAAAGTAAGGGTGCTTCAAGAGGTCGTGTGATTGGAATAGATCTGACTGAGGGACTAGGGAGATATAGTGTAAGGGTGCTAGAAGAGGTCGTGTGATTGAATCATACCTGACTGAGGGACTAGGGAGATATAGAGTAAGGATGCTGCAAGAGGTCGTGTGACTAGAAGATATCTGACTGAGAGACTAGGAAGATATAGTGTAAGGGTGCTACAAGAGGTCGTGTGATTGGAACATATCTGACTGAGGGACTAGGGAGATATAGAGTAAGGGTGCTACAAGAGGTCGTGTAACTAGAAGATACCTGACTGAGGGACTAGCGAGATATAAAGTAAGGGTGCTGCAAGAGGTCATGTGCCTATAACATATCTGACTGAGAGCCTAGGGAGATATAAAGAAAGGGTGCTGCAAGAGGTCATGTGATTGAATCATACCTGACTGAGAGACTAGGGAGATATAGTGTAAGGGTACTACAAGAGGTCGTGTAACTAGAAGATACCTGATTGAGGGACAAGGGAGATATAAAGTATGGGTGCTACAAGAGGTCGTGTGATTGGAACATACCTGACTGAGGGACTAGGGAGATATAGAGTAAGGGTGCTACAAGAGGTCGTGTGATTGGATCATACCTGACTGAGAGACTAGGAAGATATAGTGTAAGGATGCTGCAAGAGGTCGTGTAACTAAAAGATACCTGACTGAGGGACTAGGGAGATATAAAGTAAGGGTGCTACAAGAGGTCGTGTGATGGGAACATATCTGACTGAGGGACTAGGGAGATATAATGTAAGGATGCTGCAAGAGGTCGTGCGATTGGATCATACCTGACTGAGAGACTAGGGAGATATAAAGTAAGGGTGCTGCAAGAGGTCGTGTGATTGGATCATACCTGACTGAGAGACTAGGGAGATGTAAAGTAAGGATGCTGCAAGAGGTCGTGTGATTGGAACATATCTGACTGAGAGACTAGGGAGATATAAAGTAAGGATGCTGCAAGAGGTCGTGTGCCTAGAACATATCTGACTGAGAGACAAGGGAGATATAAAGTAAGGATGCTGCAAGAGGTCGTGTGATTGGATCATACCTGACTGAGAGACTAGGGAGATGTAAAGTAAGGATGCTGCAAGAGGTCGTGTGCCTAGAACATATCTGACTGAGAGACAAGGGAGATATAAAGTAAGGATGCTGCAAGAGGTCGTGTGACTAGAAACGAACCTGACTGAGAGACTAGGGAGGTATAGTGTAAGGGTGCTACAAGAGGTCGTGTAACTAGAAGATACCTGACTGGGAAACTAGGGAGATATAAAGTAAGGGTGCTGCAAGAGGTCGTGTGACTAGAAGATATCTGACTGAGAGACTAGGGAGATATAAAGTAAGGATGCTGCAAGAGGTCGTGTGACTAGAAGATATCTGACTGAGAGACTAAGAAGATATAGTGTAAGGGTGCTAGAAGAGGTCGTGTGACTAGAAACGAACCTGACTGAGAGACTAGGGAGATATAAAGTAAGGGTGCTGCAAGAGGTCGTGTGATTAGAAGATATCTGACTGAGAGACTAGGAAGATATAGTGCAAGGGTGCTAGAAGAGGTCGTGTGATTGGATCATACCTGACTGAGAGACTAGGGAGATATAGAGTAAGGATGCTGCAAGAGGTCGTGTGATTGGATCATACCTGACTGAGAGACTAGGGAGATATAAAGTAAGGGTACTACAAGAGGTCGTGGGACTAGAAACAAACCTGGCTGAGGGACTAGGGAGGTATAGTGTAAGGGTGCTAGAAGAGGTCGTGTTACTAGAAGATACCTGACTGAGGGACTAGGGAGATATAAAGTAAGGATGCTACAAGAGGTCGTGTGATTAGAACATATCTGACTGAGAGACTAGGGAGATATAGAGTAAGGGTCCTAGAAGAGGTCATGTAACTAGAATATACTTGACTGAGGGACAAGGGAGATATAAAGTAAGGGTGCTACAAGAGGTCGTTTGATTGGAACATATCTGACTGAGGGACTAGCGAGATATAAAGTAAGGGTGCTGCAAGAGGTCGTGCGATTTGATCATACCTGACTGAGAGACTAGGGAGATATAGTGTAAGGGTACTACAAGAGGTCGTGTAACTAGAAGATACCTGACTGAGGGACTAGGGAGATATAAAGTAAGGGTGCTTCAAGAGGTCGTGTGATTGGAATAGATCTGACTGAGGGACTAGGGAGATATAGTGTAAGGGTGCTAGAAGAGGTCGTGTAATTGAATCATACCTGACTGAGAGACTAGGGAGATATAGTGTAAGGGTACTACAAGAGGTCGTGTAACTAGAAGATACCTGATTGAGGGACAAGGGAGATATAAAGTAAGGGTGCTACAAGAGGTCGTGTGATTGGAACATACCTAACTGAGAGACTAGGGAGATATAAAGTAAGGGTGCTACATAAGGTCGTGTGATTGAAACATACCTGACTGAGAGACTAGGAAGATATAGTGTAAGGATGCTGGAAGAGGTCGTGTAACTAGAAGATACCTGACTGAGGGACTAGGGAGATATAAAGTAAGGGTGCTACAAGAGGTCGTGTGATGGGAACATATCTGACTGAGGGACTAGCGAGATATAATGTAAGGATGCTGCAAGAGGTCGTGCGATTGGATCATACCTGACTGAGAGACTAGGGAGATATAAAGTAAGGGTGCTGCAAGAGGTCGTGTGATTGGATCATGCCTGACTGAGAGACTAGGGAGATGTAAAGTAAGGATGCTGCAAGAGGTCGTGTGCCTAGAACATATCTGACTGAGAGACAATGGAGATATAAAGTAAGGATGCTGCAAGAGGTCGTGTGACTAGAAACGAACCTGACTGAGAGACTAGGGAGGTATAGTGTAAGGGTGCTACAAGAGGTCGTGTAACTAGAAGATACCTGACTGGGAAACTAGGGAGATATAAAGTAAGGGTGCTGCAAGAGGTCGTGTGACTAGAAGATATCTGACTGTGAGACTAGGAAGATATAGGGTAAGGGTGCTAGAAGAGGTCGTGTGATTGGATCATACCTGACTGAGAGACTAGGGAGATATAGAGCAAGGATGCTGCAAGAGGTAATGTGATTGGATCTTACCTGACTGAGAGACTAGAGAGATATAGTAAGGGCACTACAAGAGGTCTTGGGACTAGAAACAAACCTGGCTGAGAGACTAGGGAGATATAAAGTAAGGGTGCTACATAAGGTCGTGTGATTGAAACATACCTGACTGAGAGACTAGGAAGATATAGTGTAAGGATGCTGCAAGAGGTCGTGTAACTAGAAGATACCTGACTGAGGGACTAGGGAGATATAAAGTAAGGGTGCTACAAGAGGTCGTGTGATGGGAACATATCTGACTGAGGGACTAGGGAGATATAATGTAAGGATGCTGCAAGAGGTCGTGCGATTGGATCATACCTGACTGAGAGACTAGGGAGATATAAAGTAAGGGTGCTGCAAGAGGTCGTGTGATTGGATCATACCTGACTGAGAGACTAGGGAGATGTAAAGTAAGGATGCTGCAAGAGGTCGTGTGCCTAGAACATATCTGACTGAGAGACTAGGGAGGTATAGTGTAAGGGTGCTACAAGAGGTCGTGTTACTAGAAGATACCTGACTGGGAGACTAGGGAGATATAAAGTAAGGGTGCTGCAAGAGGTCGTGTGATGGGAACATATCTGACTGAGGGACTAGCGAGATATAATGTAAGGATGCTGCAAGAGGTCGTGCGATTGGATCATACCTGACTGAGAGACTAGGGAGATATAAAGTAAGGGTGCTGCAAGAGGTCGTGTGATTGGATCATGCCTGACTGAGAGACTAGGGAGATGTAAAGTAAGGATGCTGCAAGAGGTCGTGTGCCTAGAACATATCTGACTGAGAGACAATGGAGATATAAAGTAAGGATGCTGCAAGAGGTCGTGTGACTAGAAACGAACCTGACTGAGAGACTAGGGAGGTATAGTGTAAGGGTGCTACAAGAGGTCGTGTAACTAGAAGATACCTGACTGGGAAACTAGGGAGATATAAAGTAAGGGTGCTGCAAGAGGTCGTGTGACTAGAAGATATCTGACTGTGAGACTAGGAAGATATAGGGTAAGGGTGCTAGAAGAGGTCGTGTGATTGGATCATACCTGACTGAGAGACTAGGGAGATATAGAGCAAGGATGCTGCAAGAGATAATGTGATTGGATCTTACCTGACTGAGAGACTAGAGAGATATAGTAAGGGCACTACAAGAGGTCTTGGGACTAGAAACAAACCTGGCTGAGAGACTAGGGAGATATAAAGTAAGGGTGCTACATAAGGTCGTGTGATTGAAACATACCTGACTGAGAGACTAGGAAGATATAGTGTAAGGATGCTGCAAGAGGTCGTGTAACTAGAAGATACCTGACTGAGGGACTAGGGAGATATAAAGTAAGGGTGCTACAAGAGGTCGTGTGATGGGAACATATCTGACTGAGGGACTAGGGAGATATAATGTAAGGATGCTGCAAGAGGTCGTGCGATTGGATCATACCTGACTGAGAGACTAGGGAGATATAAAGTAAGGGTGCTGCAAGAGGTCGTGTGATTGGATCATACCTGACTGAGAGACTAGGGAGATGTAAAGTAAGGATGCTGCAAGAGGTCGTGTGCCTAGAACATATCTGACTGAGAGACTAGGGAGGTATAGTGTAAGGGTGCTACAAGAGGTCGTGTTACTAGAAGATACCTGACTGGGAGACTAGGGAGATATAAAGTAAGGGTGCTGCAAGAGGTCGTGTGACTAGAAGATATCTGACTGAGAGACTAGGAAGATATAGTGTAAGGGTGCTAGAAGAGGTCGTGTGATTGGATCATACCTGACTGAGATACTAGGGAGATATAGAGTAAGGATGCTGCAAGAGGTCGTGTGATTGGATCATACCTGACTGAGAGACTAGGGAGATATAAAGTAAGGGTACTACAAGAGGTCGTGGGACTAGAAGATACCTGACTGAGGGACTAGGGAGATATAAAGTAAGGATGCTACAAGAGGTCCTGTGATTGGAACATATCTGACTGAGAGACTAGGGAGATATAGAGTAAGGGTGCTAGAAGAGGTCATGTAACTAGAATATACTTGACTGAGGGACTAGCGAGATAGAAAGTAAGGGTGCTGCAAGAGGTCGTGCGATTGGATCATACCTGACTGAGAGACTAGGGAGATATAAAGTAAGGGTGCTGCAAGAGGTCGTGTGATTGGATCATAACTGATTGAGAGACTAGGGAGATATAAAGTAAGGATGCTGCAAGAGGTCTTGTGCCTAGAACATATCTGACTGAGAGACTAAGGAGATATAAATTAAGGATGCTGCAAGAGGTCGTGTGTCTAGAAAAAAACCTGACTGAGAGACTAGGGAGGTATAGTGTAAGGGTGCTACAAGAGGTCGTGTAGCTAGAAGATTCCTGACTGGGAGACTAGGGAGATAAAAAGTAAGGGTGCTGCAAGAGGTCGTGTGCCTATAACATATCTGACTGAGAGACTAGGGAGATATAAAGTAAGGGTGCTGCAAGAGGTCGTGCGATTTGATCATACCTGACTGAGAGACTAGGGAGATATAAAGTAGGGATGCTGCAAGAGGTCGTGTGATTGGATGATACCTGACTGAGAGACTAGGGAGATATAGTGTAAGGGTACTACAAGAGGTCGTGTAACTAGAAGATACCTGACTGAGGGACTAGGGAGATATAAAGTAAGGGTGCTTCAAGAGGTCGTGTGATTAGAATAGATCTGACTGAGGGACTAGGGAGATATAGTGTAAGGGTGCTAGAAGAGGTCGTGTAATTGAATCATACCTGACTGAGGGACAAGGGAGATATAGAGTAAGGATGCTGCAAGAGGTCGTGTGACTAGAAGATATCTGACTGAGAGACTAGGAAGATATAGTGTAAGGGTGCTACAAGAGGTCGTGTGATTGGAACATATCTGACTGAGGGACTAGGGAGATATAGAGTAAGGGTGCTACAAGAGGTCGTGTAACTAGAAGATACCTGACTGAGGGACCAGCGAGATATAAAGTAAGGGTGCTGCAAGAGGTCATGTGCCTATAACATATCTGACTGAGAGCCTAGGGAGATATAAAGAAAGGGTGCTGCAAGAGGTCATGTGATTGAATCATACCTGACTGAGAGACTAGGGAGATATAGTGTAAGGGTGCTACAAGAGGTCGTGTAACTAGAAGATACCTGACTGGGAAACTAGGGAGATATAAAGTAAGGGTGCTGCAAGAGGTCGTGTGACTAGAAGATATCTGACTGAGAGACTAGGAAGATATAGGGTAAGGGTGCTAGAAGAGGTCGTGTGATTGGATCATACCTGACTGAGAGACTAGGGAGATATAGAGCAAGGATGCTGCAAGAGGTCGTGTGATTGGATCATACCTGACTGAGAGACTAGGGAGATATAAAGTAAGGGTACTACAAGAGGTCGTGGGACTAGAAACAAACCTGGCTGAGAGACTAGGGAGATATAAAGTAAGGGTGCTACATAAGGTCGTGTGATTGAAACATACCTGACTGAGAGACTAGGAAGATATAGTGTAAGGATGCTGCAAGAGGTCGTGTAACTAGAAGATACCTGACTGAGGGACTAGGGAGATATAAAGTAAGGGTGCTACAAGAGGTCGTGTGATGGGAACATACCTGACTGAGGGACTAGGGAGATATAATGTAAGGATGCTGCAAGAGGTCGTGCGATTGGATCATACCTGACTGAGAGACTAGGGAGATATAAAGTAAGGGTGCTGCAAGAGGTCGTGTGATTGGATCATACCTGACTGAGAGACTAGGGAGATGTAAAGTAAGGATGCTGCAAGAGGTCGTGTGCCTAGAACATATCTGACTGAGAGACTAGGGAGGTATAGTGTAAGGGTGCTACAAGAGGTCGTGTAACTAGAAGATACCTGACTGGGAGACTAGGGAGATATAAAGTAAGGGTGCTGCAAGAGGTCATGTGACTAGAAGATATCTGACTGAGAGACTAGGAAGATATAGTGTAAGGGTGCTAGAAGAGGTCGTGTGATTGGATCATACCTGACTGAGAGACTAGGGAGATATTGAGTAAGGATGCTGCAAGAGGTCGTGTGATTGGATCATACCTGACTGAGAGACTAGGGAGATATAAAGTAAGGGTACTACAAGAGGTCGTGGGACTAGAAACAAACCTGGCTGAGGGACTAGGGAGGTATAGTGTAAGGGTGCTAGAAGAGGTCGTGTTACTAGAAGATACCTGACTGAGGGACTAGGGAGATATAAAGTAAGGATGCTACAAGAGGTCGTGTGATTGGAACATATCTGACTGAGAGACTAGGGAGATATAGAGTAAGGGTGCTAGAAGAGGTCATGTAACTAGAATATACTTGACTGAGGGACTAGCGAGATAGAAAGTAAGGGTGCTGCAAGAGGTCGTGCGATTGGATCATACCTGACTGAGAGACTAGGGAGATATAAAGTAAGGGTGCTGCAAGAGGTCGTGTGATTGGATCATACCTGACTGAGAGACTAGGGAGATATAAAGTAAGGATGCTGCAAGAGGTTTTGTGCCTAGAACATATCTGACTGAGAGACTAAGGAGATATAAATTAAGGATGCTGCAAGAGGTCGTGTGACTAGAAAAAAACCTGACTGAGAGACTAGGGAGGTATAGTGTAAGGGTGCTACAAGAGGTCGTGTAGCTAGAAGATTCCTGACTGGGAGACTAGGGAGATATAAAGTAAGGGTGCTGCAAGAGGTCGTGTGCCTATAACATATCTGACTGAGAGACTAGGGAGATATAAAGTAAGGATGCTGCAAGAGGTCGTGTGATTGGATCATACCTGACTGAGAGACTAGGGAGATATAAAGTAAGGGTGCTGGAAGAGGTCGTGTGATTGGAACATATCTGACTGAGGGACTAGCGAGATATAAAGTAAGGGTGCTGCAAGAGGTCGTGCGATTGGATCATACCTGACAGAGAGACTAGGGAGATATAAAGTAGGGATGCTGCAAGAGGTCGTGTGATTGGATCATACCTGACTGAGAGACTAGTGAGATATAAAGTATGGATGCTGGAAGAGGTCGTGTGCCTAGCACATATCTGACTGAGAGAGTAAGGAGATATAAAGTAAGGATGCTGCAAGAGGTCGTGTGACTAGAAACAAACCTGACTGAGAGACTAGGGAGGTATAGTGTAAGGGTGATCTAAACTTACAAGAAAATGTTAAGTCCGTTAATTCATACAACTGTTTCAATTATATTCAATTTAGAATTTAGAAATATTCGATTATAGTAAAAAAAATATTGGGGGATTGTACCGAAAAAGAATGAAACGAATATTCAAAATAGTAAAGACGCGAAGTAGCGAAATAACGAAATAACAAAATAGCGAAGATGCGAAGCTGCGAAACAGCGAAATAGCGAAATAGCGAAATAGCGAAATAGCGAAATAGCGAAGATGTGAAATAGCGAAAAAGCGAAATAGCGAAATAGCGAAATAGCGAAGATGCGAAATAGCGAAATAGCGAAATAGCGATTCGAAATAGCGATGCGAAATAGCGTCGCTCCTTCGCAACTTCGCATCGCTATTTCGTAACTTCACATCGTCATTTCTCAACTTCGCATCGCTATTTCGCTATTTCGCATCGCTACTTCGCTACTTCGACTCAGGCTTGGAAAACACAAAATAACGAAGGTGCGAATGGCAGAAATCAGCCACCATAGCTCTCCCCCGTCACTCGATGAGAGATAAGTGATATCACACTCAAAACAAAACATATGCTATAAAACTAAACTATCTTGCTTTTCAGGGGATGATATTTGTTTTGCGTTGCGTGTGTTTTACTTAACTGATGTAATGAAGAAATTAGAATGTTTGCGAAATGTATCAAGGTATAAAGATAACTTTCCTTTGATCACTTTTAATCAACGACTTTTCATAAAACGAGGTCAAGGTATCTAACTGTCAAAGAATTTAACCTCAATTGAATACAAATCACAATGTAGTCGATGAGTGAAGAACGACATTTAATGTGTAACGTATTATAGTCGTAGCAACGACCACACATAAATAACGTCCTGGTTTCTTTAGGGTCTTTCCCAATTATCCCACTGCATATTTGCTGTTTTTACAATTTGAAGATGTGCGACTCAGGTTTAGATAAATATTGAACAGTCTAGAAACTCTATAAACCTTTACACTTGTATGCGTTCAATGTGATGTGATTCAAAAGGATTTGCCCCAAATCTCAACATATTTGTATACATATAGAAATATAGGTTTATTTGAGTTGTGCAAATAAACTGGTTATGTAGGAAGTTGTATTGCGAGTCTCATCACAGCGATTCTTAAAGCTGATACCAAAAGTTGAATTTAGGTCTTGTATATTAGACTTCAAATTTTGATCATCACTTGAAGATAACATCCTGCAGACCAAGCCTATCGTTCAGTGTGTGTGTCCCGTTTATAGAGAAGTGAAATCATGGCAACTAACAGTCTGGTGAGTAACCTACCTTCAATTTAACACCAGTTGTAGTTGATCAATGCCTTGTGATTGTACATGTACAATAGTGGTGTTGTGCAAGCAAGGACTTTGCACCAAAACAAAATAATTCAAAACCAGTGAATGCAATCACAAACTTATTACAGATAAGCACATTCATGAGTGTAATGATATCATAGATTGTTTTGATAATAGTTTGACCTGAGTATTGTAAATGTCATGACCATGTAATGTTTAACACCCAGATCGAGTTTTGAAGTAGAACATAGCGTATAAAACATTTTAATTAAAAGCAGCAGTATGTCAGGTGGCTTTCTCTTTTCAACTATTGGGCACTATATTAGGTTCATTTCGTTAAAATTTCTTGTTTTTGTGATATATTTCTGTAAGCATTTCTGTGTACGATCTGCTAGTCATTACTATTTCAAATTGGAAGTTTTTATTCTTTGACTTAATTAATTGCAATTAACTCGTGCAAACTATACATTATTTTCTAAATTATGTTTCGAATCGCTGCTATATGTGATTTATGTTGTTTTCTGCATTTAATATGTTTATATGCCATCTCTGCACAACCTTTTGTTCAGTTTTAGTTTCTGTATCAGTGCTTTTGGGAATAAACCTTGTCTAAAAAAACAATATCTAATAATGTGGCTGGCGGAAACTTTACAATTGTCCTCTTTACTCAATTTTTTAAACTGGCAACATATGCAAAACATTATGAACACTTTCTGACATTATATTGCTAAATGACAAGTGAATGTGTGTTTTATTGAAGAGTTCAGCAGGTAAAACCTTTTTTATGATCACAGTTTTCAAACCAAAGAATTATGTGCCTTCTTAAAATATTGCAATAAGATTTGTCTTAGGAAGTTTATGAATTTTGAACTAAACAATATTGATATTTTGTCAGAGCCGCTACGACCAAACGACAACTAGACAATAAGCACTTTGTTATCAAAATCCTCGCTAAAATGGACCAGGTGAGAGTCAAAGAATATTTGGTATTTGTAAGGATGCTTCTGAGACTTTTGACATTGGGATTTTACTGTAATCAACAAATTTTGACAAGATGTTAGACTTTGGATTAATGATAACTAATAACCAAAAACAACTATAAATACTTGATTTGGTTTGTAGCATAAAATGAGAATGTTTTAGGAAACAAAATACCTTTCTCTGCTGAAAATACAATACATCAATGATTGCAATATAACAACAGTGATAATATAATTCAGTGGCTATAAAAGATCTACAGGAGATCAACCATGTCGAAAGTTTAGAAAGAAACAATGAAATGGTTCAATTAAATAATAAATTGAAATCTCTAATCCCATTTTTCAAGATTGAAAGAGTGAGTGAGTCATTGTTTAACACCGCTTGAGTAGTATACCAGCCCTCAGCAGTGTTATTAAAGAATGATATATTGCTATTCATGCAGAAAGTTTTCAGTCCACAATAATAGAATGTACAGACTCGGTTGTTTCGTGCCTGACATATATTCTGCTCTATCTAATATTACCCTAGGGGACTATTTAGTAAATAATAAGATAATAATAATAATAATCAATAAGACATTCGCTTAAAACTACACCAATTATAATACAAAACAAATAGCTTACATTAATCTTAATAAATTGATATAAATACTGCCGAGTTATTTGGTGAACTTTAATTATCTTGGATCTTAGAGAAACATACAAACACTAGTGAAGTGACGGATTGGACTGCATTTAAACATGATGGATGTCAATAATACTGTCCCCATTAAGTGATTAACAAGCACACATTTTGAGTTATTTTGTAAGTTTTCTACTTATGTGGAATCTTGACTCATTAAGGAATTATTCATTAAGCCTAAGAATTCATGAAGCTTATCAATGCATTAAGTTTAATGCGCTGTAGAAACAAAGTCTATCACTAAATACGTAATGACACAGTAATAAACGCATCAACTCAGATGGATGTATGGAAAGTAGGCGGTTACATCAGTAATAAGAGTGTTCTCTCATGTTTAAAATAACTTCCTTTTTAGTGTCAAGGTGTTTTTTCTTAACGGGAGTTAGCTGCCAGTTCCCAGTTCCTTATTCAAACTGTGAACTTAGCTGCCAGTTCCCAGTTCCCAGTTCCTTAATCAAATTGTAAAGTTAGCTGCCAGTTCCCAGTTCCCAGTTGCTTATTCAAATTGTAAAGTTAGCTGCCAGTTCCCAGTCCCCGGTTCCTTATTTAAATTGTGAAGTTAGCTGCCAGTTCCAAGTTCCCAGTTCCTTATTCAAATTGTAAGGTTAGCTGCCAGTTCCCAGTTCCCAGTTCCTTATTTAGATTGTAAAGTTAGCTGTCAGTTCCCAGTTCCCAGTTCCCAGTTCCCTGTTCAAATTGTGAAGTTAGCTGCAAGTTCCCAGTTCCCAGTTCACTATTCAAAGTGTGAAGTTTACTGCCAGTTCCCCATTCAAAGTGTGAAGTTGGCTGCTAGTTCCCAAATTCAGTTTAGACCTCGCTCACATCCGTTTAAAAAAATATGTTCATCATATAATAAGTATATATTAGGTACAGGTCGAGTCTACTTTTGAACGTCATCAAAATGTTGTATACGCATGTACATTAATGTACAGAGCTATTACATACAAGTAGCTGAAAGGTGCTAGCTGCCAGTTCCCTATTCAAAATGTGAAGCTGGCTGCCAGTTCCCTATTCAGATTTAACCTCGCTCACACCCGTTTTAAGAAAGATATGTTTATCATTGAATAAGCATATATTAGCCAAAGGTCGGGCTACTTCTGTACCCCAAGTAAATTGTATTATACCAACGTACATTTATGGGCAGAGCTGTCAGTTCCCTATTCAATTGTGAAGTTGGCTGCCGGTTCCTTATTAAAGCCCCTTGGTCACAGTTTTAGTAATAAAGATAATTTTGTTAGTATTTTAACATAACCTCTGAATATTCAGAAATCAATGTACAACCAAAACAAAAATCAGATCATTATTCGTGAAATAAGAATTAAACAATCGAAACAGCTTTCCCGAAGCGGCAGCTTCCTTTTAATAGAAAGGGGCGTATTTTTGTATGCCACGCAAAGACTTGAGGGTAGTGAACAAGGGGATGTTTCCAAAAAGACGTTTAGGAGTTTTTCGCAGAATTTTCATTGGTTCCGACATATTCATCATAAAAATATACTTATATATCAAATCGCTTAGAAAAGATTCTGTAGCTCTCAATTCGTTAGAAAATTATCTACAATAAACAATATGGGGAAAAAAATTCAAACATCTGCATTATTTCAATAACTTGCTGTCATACCACTAATTCATAGAAAAGGTGTAACGATTATTTGTAGTAAACGACCAATTACCAGATTACACCCAGTATCGTTAATTTCCTATGATAATTTAGTGTACATGTGTTTGGGCTCACGAAACCATAATGATATTCATTGTGATAGATTGTAAGTATCTCATTTGACACACAGCAGTTATCCCGAATTCACATTCATATTCGATTATTTATTCATAAGTTCGAAAGAGAATATATTCCGATCTCTAGATGACTTTTTGGACACAAAATACACCTCAACAAAAAAACAAATGTACCTCAATGTAAACATTTGCTTTATGTATATTGAAAACAATTAGCTGAGTGACTATGATAATAATTTAGACTGTATACCGTTTAATAATTTATGTTCGATGCATTTTCCTAACTAAATTTAAAATAAAAAAACACTAATTTGGTAATAAACGTGACGAAATGATGCATTCGATTTTACTTATCAATAAATCGAATACTTTCAAATACATTAATGTCATTTGCACGTTTCATCCACATTGCAAGGCGGACACAAATTGAGTTCATATGCCTTAACCACAACACAATTTGCAAAAACATGTTGTAAGACATAATATGATAGTCAGAAGCAAAGTCAATTTTGGTTTGTTCGCAGATTTAGACTTCCTTATATGTAGGCAGGTTTATGGTAAAGCATAATCAGCCACTTGAACAGAGTTTGTCTTTATTTGTATGATTTATACTCTCCGTATTTTGTTTAGTTCATAAGACATAACCCGAACTACGTTCTATGTGCATGATTGCATTTCAACTGCTTTTAAGTTAGAACGGATTTATTTTTAAAAACAGAATGGCTTGACAACTTTCATCAATATGTAAACAAATGCATAGATAGTAAAGAATAGGCCACGTCTAAAAAGATCTTTGTAACCAAAAATAGTTTTCAAAACAATAAAACCTTTCAATAAATAGCTCAGAAACAAGTCTAATTTCAACTTTTTACATAAGATGACTGAGAGACTAGCGATATATAGAGTAAGGGTGTTAAAAGAGGTCGTGTGCCTAGAACATATCTGACTGAGAGACTAGGGAGAAACAAAGTAATGGTTCTACAAGAGGTCGTGTAACTAGAACATATCTAACTGAGAGATTAGGGAGATATAAGGTAAAGGTCCTGCATGAGGTCGTGTGACGGGAACATATCTGACTGAGAGACTAGGGAGATATAAGGTAAGGGTGCTACATGAGGTCGTGTGATTCGAACATATCTGACTGAGAGACTAGGGAGATATAAAGTAAGGGTGCTTCAAGAGGTCGTGTGATTTAATCATACCTGACTGAGAGACTAGGGAGATATAGAAGATATAGTTTAAGGGTGTTAAAAGAGGTCGTGTACCTAGAACATATCTGACTGAGAGACTAGGAAGATATAAAGTAAGGATGTTGCAAGAGGTCGTGTAACTAGAAGATACCTGACTGAGAGACTAGGGAGAGATAAAGTAAGGGTGCTACATAAGGTCGTGTGTTTGAAACATACCTGACTGAGGGACTAGGAAGATATAGTGTAAGGGTGCTACAAGAGGTCGTGTAACTAGAAGATACCCGACTGAGGGACTAGGGAGATATAAAGTAAGGGTGCTACAAGAAATCGTGTGATTGGAACATACCTGACTGAGAGACTAGGGAGATATAAAGTAAGGGTGCTACATAAGGTCGTGTGATTGAAACATACCTGACTGAGAGACTAGGAAGATATAGTGTAAGGATGCTGCAAGAGGTCGTGTAACTAGAAGATACCTGACTGAAGGACTAGGGAGATATAAAGTAAGGGTGCTACAAGAGGTCGTGTGATTGGAACATATTTGACTGAGAGACTAGGGAGATATAATGTAAGGATGCTGCAAGAGGTCGTGCAATTGGAACAGATCTGACTGAGGGAATAGGGAGGTATTAAGTAAGGGTGCTAGAAGAGGTCGTGTGATTGGAACAGATCTGACTGAGGGAATAGGGAGGTATTAAGTAACGGTGCTAGAAGAGGTCGTGTGATTGGATCATACCTGACTGTGAGACTAGGGAGATATAAAGTAAGGGTGCTACAAGAGGTCGTGTGACTAGAAGATATCTGACTGAGAGACTAGGAAGATATAGTGTAAGGGTGCTAGAAGAGGTCGTGTAACTAGAAGATACCTGACTGGGAGACTAGGAAGATATAGTGTAAGGGTGCTACAAGAGGTCGTGTGATTGGATCATACCTGACTGAGGGACTAGCGAGGTATAAAGTAAGGATGCTGCAAGAGGTCATGTAACTAGAAGATACTTGACTGAGGGACTAGGGAGATATAAAGTAAGGGTGCTACAAGAGGTCGTGTGATTGGAATAGATCTGACTGAGGGACTAGGGAGATATAAAGTAAGGGTGCTACAAGAGGTCGTGTGACTAGAAGATATCTGACTGAGAGACTAGAAAGATATAGTGAAAGGGTGCTAGAAGAGGTCGTGTGCCTAGAACATATCTGACTGAGAGACTAAGGAGATATAAAGTAAGGATGCTGCAAGAGGTCGTGTGACTAGAAACAAACCTGACTGAGAGACTATGGAGGTATAGTGTAAGGGTGCTACAAGAGGTCGTGTAACTAGAAGATACCTGACTGGGAGACTAGGGAGATATAAAGTAAGGATGCTGCAAGAGGTCGTGTGCCTATAACATATCTGACTGAGAGACTAGGGAGATATAAAGTAAGGGTGCTGCAAGAGGTCGTGTTATTTGAACATACCTGACTGAGGGACTAGCGAGATATAAAGTAAGGGTGCTGCAAGAGGTCGTGTGATTGAATCATACCTGACTGAGAGACTAGTGAGATATAAAGTAAGGGTGCTGAAAGGGGTCGTGTGACTAGAAACAGACCTGACTGAGAGACTAAGGAGGTATAGTGTAAGGGTGCTACAAGAGGTCGTGTGACTAGAAACAAACCTGACTGAGAGACTAGGGAGATATAAAGTAAGGATGCTGCAAGAGGTCGTGTGACTAGAAACAAACCTGACTGAGAGACTAGGAAGATAATGTGTAAGGGTGCTACAAGAGGTCGTGTAACTAGAAGATACCTGACTGGGAGACTAGGGAGATATAAAGTAAGGATGCTGCAAAAGGTCGTGTGCCTATAACATATCTGACTGAGAGACTAGGGAGATACAAAGTAAGGATGCTGCAAGAGGTCGTGCAACTAGAAACAAACCTGACTGAGAGACTAGGAAGATATAGTGTAAGGGTGCTACAAGAGGTCGTTTAACTAGAAGATACCTGACTGGGAGACTAGGAAGATATAAAGTAAGGATGCTACATAAGGTCGTGTGATTGGAACATATCTGACTGAGAGACTAGGGAGATATAAAGTAAAGGTGCTTCAAGAGGTCGTGTGATTGGAACATATCTGACTGAGAGACTAGGGAGATATAAAGTAAGGATGCTGCAAGAGGACGTGTGATTGGATCATACCTGACTGAGAGATAGGGAGATATAAAGTAAGGGTGCTGCAAGAGGTTGTGTGACTAGAATCATACCTTGCTGAGAGACTAGGAAGATATAGTGTAAGGGTGCTAGAAGAGGTGATGTAACTAGAAGATACCTGACTGAGGGACTAGGGAGATATAAAGTAAGGATGCTACAAGAAGTCGTGTGATTGGAACATATCTGAATGAGAGACTAGGGAGATATAGTGTATGGATGTTTGCAGAGCTCGTGTAACTAGAATATACCTGACTGAGGGACTAGCGAGGTAAAAAAATAAGGGTGCTGCACGAGGTCGTGTGATTGGATCATACCTGACTGAGAGACTAGGAAGATATAAAGCAAGGGTGCAGCAAGAGGTCGTGTTATTTGAACATACCTGACTGAGGGACTAGCGAGATATAAAGTAAGGGTGCTGCAAGAGGTCGTGTGATTGAATCATACCTGACTGAGAGACTAGTGAGATATAAAGTAAGGGTGCTGAAAGGGGTCGTGTGACTAGAAACAGACCTGACTGAGAGACTAGGGAGGTATAGTGTAAGGGTGCTACAAGAGGTCGTGTAACTAGAAGATACCTGACTGGGAGACTAGGGAGATATAAAGTAAGGATGCTGCAAGAGGTCGTGTGACTAGAAACAAACCTGACTGAGAGACTAGGGAGATATAAAGTAAGGATGCTGCAAGAGGTCGTGTGACTAGAAACAAACCTGACTGAGAGACTAGGAAGATAATGTGTAAGGGTGCTACAAGAGGTCGTGTAACTAGAAGATACCTGACTGGGAGACTAGGGAGATATAAAGTAAGGATGCTGCAAAAGGTCGTGTGCCTATAACATATCTGACTGAGAGACTAGGGAGATACAAAGTAAGGATGCTGCAAGAGGTCGCGTAACTAGAAACAAACCTGACTGAGAGACTAGGAAGATATAGTGTAAGGGTGCTACAAGAGGTCGTTTAACTAGAAGATACCTGACTGGGAGACTAGGAAGATATAAAGTAAGTATGCTACATAAGGTCGTGTGATTGGAACATATCTGACTGAGAGACTAGGGAGATATAAAGTAAAGGTGCTTCAAGAGGTCGTGTGATTGGAACATATCTGACTGAGAGACTAGGGAGATATAAAGTAAGGATGCTGCAAGAGGACGTGTGATTGGATCATACCTGACTGAGAGATAGGGAGATATAAAGTAAGGGCGCTGCAAGAGGTCGTGTGATTGAATCATACCTTGCTGAGAGACTAGGAAGATATAGTGTAAGGGTGCTAGAAGAGGTGATGTAACTAGAAGATACCTGACTGAGGGACTAGGGAGATATAAAGTAAGGATGCTACAAGAAGTCGTGTGATTGGAACATATCTGAATGAGAGACTAGGGAGATATAGTGTATGGATGCTTGCAGAGCTCGTGTAACTAGAATATACCTGACTGAGGGACTAGCGAGGTAAAAAAATAAGGGTGCTGCACGAGGTCGTGTGATTGGATCATACCTGACTGAGAGACTAGGAAGATATAAAGCAAGGGTGCTGCAAGAGGTCGTGTGATTGGAACATATCTGACTGAGAGACTAGGGAGATATAAAGTAAAGGTGCTTTAAGAGGTCGTGTGATTGGAACATATCTGACTGAGAGACTAGGGAGATATCAAGTAAGGATGCTGCAAGAGGTCGTGTGATTGGATCATACCTGACTGAGAGATAGGGAGAAATAAAGTAAGGGTGCTGCAAGAGGTCGTGTGACTAGAAACAAACCTGAATGAGAGACTAGAGAGGTATAGTGTAGGGGTGCTACAAGAGGTCGCGTAACTAAGAGATACCTGACTGGGAGACTAGGGAGATATAAAGTAAGGATGCTGCAAGAGGTCGTGTGCGTATAACATATCTGAATGAGAGACTAGGGAGATATAAAGTAAGGTTGCTGCAAGAGGTCGTGTGACTAGAAACAAACCTGACTGAGAGACTAGGAAGATATGGTGTAAGGGTGCTAGAAGAGGTCGTGTAACTAGAAGATACCTGACTGGGAGACTAGGAAGATATAGTGTAAGGGTGCTACAAGAGGTCGTGTGATTGGATCATACCTGACTGAGGGACTAGCGAGGTATAAAGTAAGGATGCTACATAAGGGCGTGTGATTGGAACATATCTGACTGAGAGACTAGGGAGATATAAAGTAAAGGTGCTTCAAGAGGTCGTGTGATTGGAACATATCTGACTGAGGGACTAGGGAGATATAAAGTAAGGATGCTGCAAGAGGTCGTGTGATTGGATCATACCTGACTGAGAGATAGGGAGATATAAAGTAAGGGTGCTGCAAGAGGTCGTGTGACTAGAAACATACCTCGCTGAGAGACTAGGGAGATAAAAAGTAAGGGTGCTGCAAGAGGTCGTGTGACTAGAAACAAACCTGACTGAGAGACTAGGGCGGTATAGTGTAAGGGTGCTACAAGAGGTCGTGTTACTAGAAGATACCTGACTGGGAGTCTAGGGAGATTTAAAGTAAGGATGCTGCAAGAGGTCGTGTGCCTATAACATATCTTACTGAGAGACGAGGGAGATATAAAGTAAGGGTGCTGCAAGAGGTCGTGTGATTGAATCATACCTGACTGAGAGACTAGGGAGATATAAAGTAAGGGTGCTGCAAGAGGTCGTGTGACTAGAAACAAACCTGAATGAGAGACTAGAGAGGTATAGTGTAGGGGTGCTACAAGAGGTCGTGTAACTAGAAGATACCTGACTGGGAGACTAGGGAGATATAAAGTATGGATGCTGCAAGAGGTCGTGTGCGTATAACATATCTGACTGAGAGACTAGGGAGATATAAAGTAAGGATGCTGCAAGAGGTCGTGTAACTAGAAACAAACCTGACTGAGAGACTAGGAAGATATAGTGTAAGGGTGCTACAAGAGGTCGTGTAACTAGAAGATACCTGACTGGGAGACTAGGAAGATATAGTGTAAGGTGCTAGAAGATGTCGTGTGCCTAGAACATATCTGACTGAGAGACTAGGGTGATATAAAGTAAGGATGCTACATAAGGTCGTGTGATTGGAACATATCTGACTGAGAGACTAGGGAGATATAAAGTAAAGGTGCTTCAAGAGGTCGTGTGATTGGAACATATCTGACTGAGAGACTAGGGAGATGTCAAGTAAGGATGCTGCAAGAGGTCGTGTGATTGGATCATACCTGACTGAGAGATAGGGAGAAATAAAGTAAGGGTGCTGCAAGAGGTCGTGTGACTAGAAACAAACCCGAATGAGAGACTAGAGAGGTATAGTGTAGGGGTGCTACAAGAGGTCGCGTAACTAGAAGATACCTGACTGGGAGACTAGGGAGATATAAAGTAAGGATGCTGCAAGAGGTCGTGTGCGTATAACATGTCTGACTGAGAGACTAGGGAGATATAAAGAAAGGTTGCTGCAAGAGGTCGTGTGACTAGAAACAAACCTGACTGAGAGATTAGGAAGATATAGTGTAAGGGTGCTAGAAGAGGTCGTGTAACTAGAAGATACCTGACTGGGAGACTAGGAAGATATAGTGTAAGGGTGCTACAAGAGGTCGTGTGATTGGATCATACCTGACTGAGGGACTAGCGAGGTATAAAGTAAGGATGCTGCAAGAGGTCGTGTGATTGGAACATATCTGACTGAGAGACTAAGGAGATATAAAGTAAAGGTGCTTCAAGAGGTCGTGTGATTGGAACATGTCTGACTGAGAGACTAGGGAGATATAAAGTAAGGATGCTGCAAGAGGTCGTGTGATTGGATCATACCTGACTGAGAGATAGGGAGATATAAAGTAAGGGTGCTGCAAGAGGTCGTGTGACTAGAAACATACCTCGCTGAGAGACTAGGGAGATATAGTGTAAGGGTGCTAGAAGAGGTCGTGTAACTAGAAGATACCTGCCTGAGGGACTAGGGAGATAAAAAGTAAGGGTGCTGCAAGAGGTCGTGTGACTAGAAACAAACCTGACTGAGAGACTAGGAAGATATAGTGTAAGGGTGCTACAAGAGGTCGTGTAACTAGAAGATACCTGACTGAGAGACTAGGAAGATATAGTGTAAGGTGCTAGAAGAGGTCGTGTGCCTAGAACATATCTTACTGAGAGACTAGGGTGATATAAAGTAAGGATGCTACATAAGGTCGTGTGATTGGAACATATCTGACTGAGAGACTAGGGAGATATAAAGTAAAGGTGCTTCAAGAGGTCGTGTGATTGGAACATACCTGACTGAGAGACTAGGGAGATATAAAGTAAGGATGCTGCAAGAGGTCGTGTGACTAGAAACATACCTTGCTGAGAGACTAGGAAGATATAGTGTATGGGTGCTAGAAGAGGTCGTGTAACTAGAAGATACCTGACTGAGGGACTAGGGAGTTATAAAGTAAGGGTGTTGCAAGAGGTCGTGTGACTAGAAACAAACCTGACTGAGAGACTAGGGAGGTATAGTGTAAGGGTGCTACAAGAGGTCGTGTTACTAGAAGATACCTTACTGGGAGACTAGGGAGATATAAAGTAAGGATGCTGCAAGAGGTCGTGTACCTATAACATATCTGACTGAGAGACGAGGGAGATATAAAGTAAGGGTGCTGCAAGAGGTCGTGTGCCTATAACATATCTGACTGAGAGACTAGGGAGATATAAAGTAAGGGTGCTGCAAGAGGTCGTGTGTTTGGAACATACCTGACTGAGGGACTAGCGAGATATAAAGTAAGGGTGCTGCAAGAGATCGTGGGATTGAATCATACCTGACTGAGAGACTAGGGAGATATAAAGTAAGGGTGCTGCAAGAGGTCGTGTGACTAGAAACAAACCTGAATGAGAGACTAGAGAGGTATAGTGTAGGGATGCTACAAGAAATCGTGTAACTAGAAGATACCTGACTGGGAGACTAGGGAGATTTAAAGTAAGGATGCTGCAAGAGGTCGTGTGACTAGAAACAAATCTGACTGAGAGACTAGGAAGATATAGTGTAAGGGTGCTACAAGAGGTCGTGTAACTAGAAGATACCTGACTGGGAGACTAGGAAGATATAGTGTAAGGTGCTAGAAGAGGTCGTGTGCCATGGACCAAATCTGACTGAGAGACTAGGGAGATATAAAGTTATGATGCTACAAAAGGTCGTGTGATTGGAACATTTCTGACTGAGAGACTAGGGAGATATAAAGTAAGGATGCTGCAAGAGGTCGTGTGATTGGATCATACCTGACTGAGAGATAGGGAGATATAAAGTAAGGATGCTGCAAGAGGTCGTGTTATTGGAACATATCTGACTGAGAGACTAAGGAGATATAAAGTAAGGATGCTGCAAGAGGTCGTGTGCCTATAACATATCTGACTGAGAGACTAGGGAGATATAAAGTAAGGGTGCTGCAAGAGGTCGTGTGACTAGAAACAAACCTGATTGAGAGACTAGGGAGGTATAGTGTATGGGTGCTACAAGAGGTCGTGTAACTAAAAGATACCTGACTGGGAGACTAGGGAGATATAAAGTAAGGATGCTGCCTATAACATATCTGACTGAGAGACTAGGGAGATTTAAAGTAAGGATGCTGCAAGAGGTCGTGTGACTAGAAACAAACCTGACTGAGAGACTTGGAAGATATAGTGCAAGGGTGCTACAAAAGGTCGTGTAACTAGAAGATACCTGACTGGGAGACTAGGGAGATATAAAGTAAGGGTGCTACAAGAGGTCGTGTGCCTAGAACATATATGACTGAGAGACTAGGGAGATATAAAGTAAGGATGCTACATAAGGTCGTGTGATTGGAACATATCTGACTGAGAGACTAGGGAGATATAGAATAAGGGTGCTGCAAGAGGTCGTGTGATTAGAACATATCTGACTGACAGACTAAGAAGATATAAAGTAAGGATGCTACATGAGGTCGTGTGATAGGAACATATCTGACTGAGAGACTAGGGAGATATCAAGTAAGGATGCTGCATGAGGTCGTGTGATTGGATCATACCTGACTGAGAGATAGGGAGATATAAAGTAAGGGTGCTGCAAGAGGTCGTGTGACTAGAAACATACCTGGCTGAGAGATTAGGAAGATATAGTGTAAGGGTGCTACAAAAGGTCGTGTAACTAGAAGATACCTGACTGGGAGACTAGGGAGATATAAAGTAAGGGTGCTACAAGAGGTCGTGTGCCTAGAACATATCTGACTGAGAGTCTAGGGAGATATAAAGTAATGATGCTACATAAGGTCGTGTGATTGGACGAATCTGACTGACAGACTAGGGAGATATAAAGTAAGGATGCTGCAAGAGGTCGTGTGCCTATAACATATCTGACTGAGAGACTAGGGAGATAAAAAGTAAGGGTTCTGCAAGAGGTCGTGTGCCTATAACATATCTGACTGGGAGACTAGGAAGATATAAAGTAAGGGTGCTGCAAGAGGTTGTGTGATTGGAACATACCTAACTGAGGGACTAGGGAGATATAGTGTAAGGGTGCTACAAGAGGTCGTGTAACTAGAAGATACCTGACTGGGAGACTAGGAAGATATAGTGTAAGGTGCTAGAAGAGGTCGTGTGCCTAGAACATATCTGACTGAGAGACTAGGGAGATATAAAGTTATGATGCTACATAAGGTCGTGTGATTGGAACATTTCTGACTGAGAGACTAGGGAGATATAAAGTAAGGATGCTGCAAGAGGTCGTGTGATTGGATCATACCTGACTGAGAGATAGGGAGATATAAAGTAAGGATGCTGCAAGAGGTCGTGTTATTGGAACATATCTGACTGAGAGACTAAGGAGATATAAAGTAAGGATGCTGCAAGAGGTCGTGTGCCTATAACATATCTGACTGAGAGACTAGGGAGATATAAATTAAGGGTGCTGCAAGAGGTCGTGTGATTGGAACATACCTGACTGAGGGACTAGCGAGATATAAAGTTAGGATGCTGCAAGAGGTCGGGTGCCTAGATCATACCTGACTGGGAGACTAGGGAGATATAAAGCAAGGATGCTGCAAGAGGTCGTGTGCCTATAACATATCTGACTGAGAGACTAGGGAGATATAAAGTAAGGGTTCTGCAAAAGGTCGTGTGATTGGAACATACCTGACTGAGGGACTAGCGAGATATAAAGTAAGGGTGCTGCAAGAGGTCGGGAGATTGAATCATACCTGACTGAGAGACTAGGGAGATATAAAGTAAGGGTGCTCGAAGAGGTCGTGTGACTAGAAACAAACCTGAATGAGAGACTAGGGAGGTATAGTGTATGGGTGCTACAAGAGGTCGTGTAACTAAAAGATACCTGACTGGGAGACTAGGGAGATATAAAGTAAGGATGCTGCCTATAACATATCTGACTGAGAGACTAGGGAGATTTAAAGTAAGGATGCTGCAAGAGGTCGTGTGACTAGAAACAAACCTGACTGAGAGACTTGGAAGATATAGTGCAAGGGTGCTACAAAAGGTCGTGTAACTAGAAGATACCTGACTGGGAGACTAGGGAGATATAAAGTAAGGGTGCTACAAGAGGTCGTGTGCCTAGAACATATATGACTGAGAGACTAGGGAGATATAAAGTAAGGATGCTACATAAGGTCGTGTGATTGGAACATATCTGACTGAGAGACTAGGGAGATATAGAATAAGGGTGCTGCAAGAGGTCGTGTGATTAGAACATATCTGACTGACAAACTAAGAAGATATAAAGTAAGGATGCTACATGAGGTCGTGTGATAGGAACATATCTGACTGAGAGACTAGGGAGATATCAAGTAAGGATGCTGCATGAGGTCGTGTGATTGGATCATACCTGACTGAGAGATAGGGAGATATAAAGTAAGGGTGCTGCAAGAGGTCGTGTGACTAGAAACATACCTGGCTGAGAGATTAGGAAGATATAGTGTAAGGGTGCTACAAAAGGTCGTGTAACTAGAAGATACCTGACTGGGAGACTAGGGAGATATAAAGTAAGGGTGCTACAAGAGGTCGTGTGCCTAGAACATATCTGACTGAGAGTCTAGGGAGATATAAAGTAATGATGCTACATAAGGTCGTGTGATTGGACGAATCTGACTGACAGACTAGGGAGATATAAAGTAAGGATGCTGCAAGAGGTCGTGTGCCTATAACATATCTGACTGAGAGACTAGGGAGATAAAAAGTAAGGGTTCTGCAAGAGGTCGTGTGCCTATAACATATCTGACTGGGAGACTAGGAAGATATAAAGTAAGGGTGCTGCAAGAGGTTGTGTGATTGGAACATACCTAACTGAGGGACTAGGGAGATATAGTGTAAGGGTGCTACAAGAGGTCGTGTAACTAGAAGATACCTGACTGGGAGACTAGGAAGATATAGTGTAAGGTGCTAGAAGAGGTCGTGTGCCTAGAACATATCTGACTGAGAGACTAGGGAGATATAAAGTTATGATGCTACATAAGGTCGTGTGATTGGAACATTTCTGACTGAGAGACTAGGGAGATATAAAGTAAGGATGCTGCAAGAGGTCGTGTGATTGGATCATACCTGACTGAGAGATAGGGAGATATAAAGTAAGGATGCTGCAAGAGGTCGTGTTATTGGAACATATCTGACTGAGAGACTAAGGAGATATAAAGTAAGGATGCTGCAAGAGGTCGTGTGCCTATAACATATCTGACTGAGAGACTAGGGAGATATAAATTAAGGGTGCTGCAAGAGGTCGTGTGATTGGAACATACCTGACTGAGGGACTAGCGAGATATAAAGTTAGGATGCTGCAAGAGGTCGGGTGCCTAGATCATACCTGACTGGGAGACTAGGGAGATATAAAGCAAGGATGCTGCAAGAGGTCGTGTGCCTATAACATATCTGACTGAGAGACTAGGGAGATATAAAGTAAGGGTTCTGCAAAAGGTCGTGTGATTGGAACATACCTGACTGAGGGACTAGCGAGATATAAAGTAAGGGTGCTGCAAGAGGTCGGGGGATTGAATCATACCTGACTGAGAGACTAGGGAGATATAAAGTAAGGGTGCTCGAAGAGGTCGTGTGACTAGAAACAAACCTGAATGAGAGACTAGGGAGGTATAGTGTATGGGTGCTACAAGAGGTCGTGTAACTAAAAGATACCTGACTGGGAGACTAGGGAGATATAAAGTAAGGATGCTGCCTATAACATATCTGACTGAGAGACTAGGGAGATTTAAAGTAAGGATGCTGCAAGAGGTCGTGTGACTAGAAACAAACCTGACTGAGAGACTTGGAAGATAAAGTGCAAGGGTGCTGCAAAAGGTCGTGTAACTAGAAGATACCTGACTGGGAGACTAGGGAGATATAAAGTAAGGGTGCTACAAGAGGTCGTGTGCCTAGAACATATATGACTGAGAGACTAGGGAGATATAAAGTAAGGATGCTACATAAGGTCGTGTGATTGGAACATATCTGACTGAGAGACTAGGGAGATATAGAATAAGGGTGCTGCAAGAGGTCGTGTGATTAGAACATATCTGACTGACAGACTAGGAAGATATAAAGTAAGGATGCTACATGAGGTCGTGTGATAGGAACATATCTGACTGAGAGACTAGGGAGATATCAAGTAAGGATGCTGCATGAGGTCGTGTGATTGGATCATACCTGACTGAGAGATAGGGAGATATAAAGTAAGGGTGCTGCAAGAGGTCGTGTGACTAGAAACATACCTGGCTGAGAGATTAGGAAGATATAGTGTAAGGGTGCTACAAAAGGTCGTGTAACTAGAAGATACCTGACTGGGAGACTAGGGAGATATAAAGTAAGGGTGCTACAAGAGGTCGTGTGCCTAGAACATATCTGACTGAGAGTCTAGGGAGATATAAAGTAATGATGCTACATAAGGTCGTGTGATTGGAGCATATCTGACTGACAGACTAGGGAGATATAAAGTAAGGATGCTGCAAGAGGTCGTGTGCCTATAACATATCTGACTGAGAGACTAGGGAGATAAAAATTAAGGGTTCTGCAAGAGGTCGTGTGCCTATAACATATCTGACTGGGAGACTAGGAAGATATAAAGTAAGGGTGCGGCAAGAGGTTGTGTGATTGGAACATACCTAACTGAGGGACTCGCGAGATATAAAGTAAGGGTGCTGCAAGAGGTCGTGTGCTTGAATCATACCTGACTGAGAGACTAGGGAGATATAAAGTAAGGGTGCTGCAAGAGGTCTTGTGACTAGAAACAAACCTGAATGAGAGACTAGGGAGGTATAGTGTAAGGGTGCTACAAAAGGTCGTGTAACTAGAAGATACCTGACTTGGAGAATAGGGAGATATAAAGTAAGGGTGCTGCAAGAGGTCGTGTGCCTAGAAACATACCTGACTGAGAGACTAGGAAGATATAGTGTAAGGGTGCAAGAAGAGGTCGTGTAACTAGAAGATACCTGACTGGGAGACTAGGAAGATTTAAAGTAAGGGTGGTACAAGAGGTCGTGTGCCTAGAACATATCTGACTGAGAGACTAGAGAGATAAAAAGTAAGGATGCTACATAAGGTCGTGTGATTGGAACATATCTGACTAAGAGACTAAGGAGATATAGAGTAAGGGTGCTTCAAGAGGTCGTGTGATTTGAACATATCTGACTGAGAGACTAGGGAGATATAAAGTAAGGGTGCTACATGAGGTCGTGTGATTGGAACATATCTGACTGAGAGACTAGGGAGATTTCAAGTAAGGATGTTGCAAGCGGTCGTGTGATTGGATCATACCTGACTGAGAGATAGGGAGATAAAAGTAAGGATGCTGCAAGAGGTCGTGTGATTGGAACATATCTGACTGAGAGACTAGAGAGATATAGAGTAAGGATGCTAGAATAGGTCGTGTAACTAGAAGATATCTGACTGAGGGACTAGGGAGATATAAAGTAAGGGTGCTGCACGAGGTCGTGTGATCGGATCATACCTGACTGAGAGACTAGGGAGATATAAAGTAAGGGTGCTACATGAGGTCGTGTGATTGGATCATACCTGACTTAGAGACCAGGGAGATATAAAGTAAGGGTGCTACATAAGGTCGTGTGATTGGAACATATCTGACTGAGAGACTAGGGACATATAAAGTAAGGGTACTGCAAGAGGTCGTGTGATTGGAACATACCTGACTGAGGGACTAGGGAGATATAAAGTAAGGGTGCTGCACGAGGTCGTGTGATTGGATCATACCTGACTGAGAGACTAGCGAGATATAAAGTAAGGGTGCTGCAAGAGGTCGTGTGATTGAATCATACCTGACTGAGAGACTAGGGAGATATAAAGTAAGGATGCTACACAAGGTCGTGTGATTGGAACATATCTGACTGGGAGACTAGGGAGATATAAAGTAAGGGTGCTACATGAGGTCGTGTGATTGGAACATATCTGACTGAGAGACTAGGGAGATATCAAGTAAGGGTGCTACATGAGGTCGTGTGATTGGAACACATCTGACTGAGAGACTAGGGAGATATCAAGTAAGAATGCTGCAAGCGGTCGTGTGATTGAATCATACCTGACTGAGAGATAGGGAGATATAAAGTAAGGATGCTGCAATAGGTCGTGTGACTAGAAACATACCTGGCTGAGAGATTAGGAAGATATAGTGTAAGAGTGCTAGAATAGGTCGTGTAACTAGAAGATACCTGACTGAGGGACTAGCGAGGTATAAAGTAAGGGTGCTGCACGAGGTCGTGTGATTGGATCAAACCTGACTGAGAGACTAGGGAGATATAAAGTAAGGGTGCTGGAAGAGGTCGTGTGATTGGATCATACCTGACTGAGAGACTAGGGAGATATAAAGTAAAGGTGCTACATAAGGTCGTGTGATTGGAACATATCTGACTGAGAGACTAGGGAGATATAAAGTAAAGGTGCTGCAAGAGGTCGTGTGATTGGATCATACCTGACTGAGAGATAGGGAGATATAAAGTAAGGGTGCTGCAAGAGGTCGTGTGACTAGAAACATACCTGGCTGAGAGATTAGGAAGATATAGTGTAAGAGTGCTAGAATAGGTCGTGTAACTAGAAGATACCTGACTGAGGGACTAGGGAGATATAAAGTAGGGGTGCTGCACGAGGTCGTGTGATTGGATCATACCTGACTGAGAGACTAGGAAGATAAAAAGTTAGGGTGCTGCAAGAGGTCGTGTGATTGGATCATACCTGACTGAGAGACTAGGGAGATATAAAGTAAGGGTGCTACATAAGGTCGTGTGATTGGAACATATCTGACTGAGAGACTAGGGAGATATAAAGTAAGGGTGCTGCAAGAGGTCGTGTGATTGGAACATACCTGACTGAGGGAATAGCGAGATATAAAGTAAAGGTGCTGCAAGAGGTCGTGTGACTAGAATCAAACCTGACTGAGAGACTAGGGAGGTATAGTGTGAGGGTGCTACAAGAGGTCGTGTAACTAGAAGATACCTGACTGGGAGACTAGGGAGATATAAAGTAAGGATGCTGCAAGAGGTCGTGTGCCTATAACATATCTGACTGAGAGACTAGGGAGATATAAAGTAAGGATGCTGCAAGAGGTCGTGTAACTAGAAACAAACCTGGCTGAGAGATTAGGAAGATATAGTGTAAGAGTGCTAGAATAGGTCGTGTAACTAGAAGATACCTGACTGGGAGACTAGGAAGATATAAAGTAAGGGTGCTACAAGAGGTCGTGTGCCTAGAACATATCTGACTGAGAGTCTAGGGAGATATAAAGTAATGATGCTACATAAGGTCGTGTGATTGGAGCATATCTGACTGACAGACTAGGGAGATATAAAGTAAGGATGCTGCAAGAGGTCGTGTGCCTATAACATATCTGACTGAGAGACTAGGGAGATAAAAAGTAAGGGTTCTGCAAGAGGTCGTGTGATTGAATCATACCTGACTGAGAGACTAGGGAGATATAAAGTAAGGATGCTGCAAGAGGTCGTGTGACTAGAAACAAACCTGACTGAGAGACTAGGAAGATAATGTGTAAGGGTGCTACAAGAGGTCGTGTAACTAGAAGATACCTTACTGGGAGACTAGGGAGATATAAAGTAAGGGTGCTACAAGAGGTCGTGTGCCTAGAACATATCTGACTGAGAGACTAGGGAGATATAAAGTAAGGATGCTACACAAGGTCATGTGATTGGAACATATCTGACTGATAGACTAGGGAGATATAAAGTAAGGGTGCTACATGAGGTCGTGTAACTAGAAGATACCTGACTGAGAGACTAGGGAGATATCAAGTAAGGGTGCTGCAAGAGGTCGTGTAACTAGAAGATACCTGACTGGGAGACTAGGGAGATATAAAGTAAGGGTGCTGCTTGAGGTCGTGTGACTAGAACATATCTGACTGAGAGACTAGGGAGATATAAAGTAAGGGTGCTGCATGAGGTCGTGTGACGGGAACATATCTGACTGAGAGACTAGGGAGATATAAAGTAAGGATGCTTCAAGAGGTCGTGTGATTGGATCATAGCTGACTGAGAGACTAGAGAGATATAGAGTAAGGATGCTAGAATAGGTCGTGTAACTAGAAGATATCTGACTGAGGGACTAGGGAGATATAAAGTAAGGGTGCTGCACGAGGTCGTGTGATCGGATCATACCTGACTGAGAGACTAGGGAGATATAAAGTTAGGGTGCTGCAAGAGGTCGTGTGATTGGATCATACCTGACTGAGAGACCAGGGAGATATAAAGTAAGGGTGCTACATAAGGTCGTGTGATTGGAACATATCTGACTGAGAGACTAGGGACATATAAAGTAAGGGTACTGCAAGAGGTCGTGTGATTGGAACATACCTGACTGAGGGACTAGGGAGATATAAAGTAAGGGTGCTGCACGAGGTCGTGTGATTGGATCATACCTGACTGAGAGACTAGCGAGATATAAAGTAAGGGTGCTGCAAGAGGTCGTGTGATTGAATCATACCTGACTGAGAGACTAGGGAGATATAAAGTAAGGATGCTACACAAGGTCGTGTGATTGGAACATATCTGACTGGGAGACTAGGGAGATATAAAGTAAGGGTGCTACATGAGGTCGTGTGATTGGAACATATCTGACTGAGAGACTAGGGAGATATCAAGTAAGGGTGCTACATGAGGTCGTGTGATTGGAACATATCTGACTGAGAGACTAGGGAGATATCAAGTAAGGATGCTCCAAGCGGTCGTGTGATTGGATCATACCTGACTGAGAGATAGGGATATATAAAGTAAGGATGCTGCAATAGGTCGTGTGACTAGAAACATACCTGGCTGAGAGATTAGGAAGATATAGTGTAAGAGTGCTAGAATAGGTCGTGTAACTAGAAGATACCTGACTGAGGGACTAGCGAGGTATAAAGTAAGGGTGCTGCACGAGGTCGTGTGATTGGATCAAACCTGACTGAGAGACTAGGGAGATATAAAGTAAGGGTGCTGGAAGAGGTCGTGTGATTGGATCATACCTGACTGAGAGACTAGGGAGATATAAAGTAAAGGTGCTACATAAGGTCGTGTGATTGGAACATATCGGACTGAGAGACTAGGGAGATATAAAGTAAAGGTGCTGCAAGAGGTCGTGTGATTGGATCATACCTGACTGAGAGATAGGGAGATATAAAGTAAGGATGCTGCAAGAGGTCGTGTGACTAGAAACATACCTGGCTGAGAGATTAGGAAGATATAGTGTAAGAGTGCTAGAATAGGTCGTGTATCTAGAAGATACCTGACTGAGGGACTAGGGAGATATAAAGTAGGGGTGCTGCACGAGGTCGTGTGATTGGATCAAACCTGACTGAGAGACTAGGGAGATATAAAGTTAGGGTGCTGCAAGAGGTCGTGTGATTGGATCATACCTGACTGAGAGACTAGGGAGATATAAAGTAAGGGTGCTACATAAGGTCGTGTGATTGGAACATATCTGACTGAGAGACTAGGGAGATATAAAGTAAGGGTGCTGGAAGAGGTCGTGTGATTGGAACATACCTGACTGAGGGAATAGCGAGATATAAAGTAAGGGTGCTGCAAGAGGTCGTGTGACTAGAATCAAACCTGACTGAGAGACTAGGGAGGTATAGTGTGAGGGTGGTACAAGAGGTCGTGTAACTAGAAGATACCTGACTGGGAGACTAGGGAGATATAAAGTAAGGATGCTGCAAGAGGTCGTGTGCCTATAACATATCTGACTGAGAGACTAGGGAGATATAAAGTAAGGATGCTGCAAGAGGTCGTGTGACTAGAAACGAACCTGACTGAGAGACTAGGAAGTTATAGTGTAAGGATGCTACAAGAGGTCGTGTAACTAGAAGATACCTGACTGGGAGACTAGGGAGATATAAAGTAAGGGTGCTACAAGAGGTCGTGTGCCTAGAACATATCTGACTGAGAGTCTAGGGAGATATAAAGTAATGATGCTACATAAGATCGTGTGATTGGAGCATATCTGACTGACAGACTAGGGAGATATAAAGTAAGGATGCTGCAAGAGGTCGTGTGCCTATAACATATCTGACTGAGAGACTAGGGAGATAAAAAGTAAGGATTCTGCAAGAGGTCGTGTGATTGAATCATACCTGACTGAGAGACTAGGGAGATATAAAGTAAGGATGCTGCAAGAGGTCGTGTGACTAGAAACAAACCTGACTGAGAGACTAGGAAGATAATGTGTAAGGGTGCTACAAGAGGTCGTGTAACTAGAAGATACCTTACTGGGAGACTAGGGAGATATAAAGTAAGGGTGCTACAAGAGGTCGTGTGCCTAGAACATATCTGACTGAGAGACTAGGGAGATATAAAGTAAGGATGCTACACAAGGTCATGTGATTGGAACATATCTGACTGAGAGACTAGGGAGATATCAAGTAAGGGTGCTACAAGAGGTCGTGTAACTAGAAGATACCTTACTGGGAGACTAGGGAGATATAAAGTAAGGGTGCTACAAGAGGTCGTGTGCCTAGAACATATCTGACTGAGAGACTAGGGAGATATAAAGTAAGGATGCTACACAAGGTCATGTGATTGGAACATATCTGACTGAGAGACTAGGGAGATATAAAGTAAGGGTGCTACATGAGGTCGTGTGATTGGAACATATCTGACTGAGAGACTAGGGAGATATCAAGTAAGGGTGCTGCAAGAGGTCGTGTAACTAGAAGATACCTGACTGGGAGACTAGGGAGATATAAAGTAAGGGTGCTGCTTGAGGTCGTGTGACTAGAACATATCTGACTGAGAGACTAGGGAGATATAAAGTAAGGGTGCTGCATGAGGTCGTGTGACGGGAACATATCTGACTGAGAGACTAGGGAGATATAAAGTAAGGATGCTTCAAGAGGTCGTGTGATTGGATCATAGCTGACTGAGAGACTAGGGAGATATAAAGTAAGGATGCTGCAAGAGGTCGTGTGACTAGAAACAAACCTGACTGAGAGACTAGGAAGATAATGTGTAAGGGTGCTACAAGAGGTCGTGTAACTAGAAGATACCTTACTGGGAGACTAGGGAGATATAAAGTAAGGGTGCTACAAGAGGTCGTGTGCCTAGAACATATCTGACTGAGAGACTAGGGAGATATAAAGTAAGGATGCTACACAAGGTCATGTGATTGGAACATATCTGACTGAGAGACTAGGGAGATATCAAGTAAGGGTGCTACAAGAGGTCGTGTAACTAGAAGATACCTTACTGGGAGACTAGGGAGATATAAAGTAAGGGTGCTACAAGAGGTCGTGTGCCTAGAACATATCTGACTGAGAGACTAGGGAGATATAAAGTAAGGATGCTACACAAGGTCATGTGATTGGAACATATCTGACTGAGAGACTAGGGAGATATAAAGTAAGGGTGCTACATGAGGTCGTGTGATTGGAACATATCTGACTGAGAGACTAGGGAGATATCAAGTAAGGGTGCTGCAAGAGGTCGTGTAACTAGAAGATACCTGACTGGGAGACTAGGGAGATATAAAGTAAGGGTGCTGCTTGAGGTCGTGTGACTAGAACATATCTGACTGAGAGACTAGGGAGATATAAAGTAAGGGTGCTGCATGAGGTCGTGTGACGGGAACATATCTGACTGAGAGACTAGGGAGATATAAAGTAAGGATGCTTCAAGAGGTCGTGTGATTGGATCATAGCTGACTGAGAGACTAGGGCGACATAAAGTAAGGATGCTAGAAGAAGTCGTGTGATTGAAACATACCCGACTGAGGGACTAGGGATATATAAAGTATGGGTGCTACAAGAGGTCGTGTGATTGGAACATATCTGACTGAGAGACTACTAAGATATAAAGTAAGGGTGCTGGAAGAGGTCGTGTAACTAGAATATACCTTACTAAGAGACTAGGGAGATGTGTGTAATATATGACCTTCAAATTTAGTATATACTATTTCCTAGATATTTTAGTAAATATGTATATACTGAATGTACATTACATGTATTTACTGAAAGTTTAAGTAAATACACATATGTTCTAATTACAAAGATTTTCGGTAACATGTACACGTGTTGTTATCATAAAATCATATCTCACAGTAACTCATACCATTTTGGCAGGTCATTGTATTGACAAGAAGTCCTTATTTCAAAAGATGTGTTTTAATGTTAATCTATAAAACATCCATTGGAGATTCATAGCTTTAAAAATCATATGTGTTTCTTTGCAAAGCCAGTTTAATGGTGTTAATTTTCGTCTTCAAAAGCCGATCTCGGATATTTTGATCAAAATTAAGGAATTCGTAATCAAGAAATCTCTTTCATCATGTCTTCTGACCAGGCAATCACAAAATTAGTTACGCAATGCTTATTTCACACAGAGACAATGTGTTATCCTTTGTCAGTTGTGTACTTTTATGGCCGGGGAAAAACACGATAAATATCGTAGTTTTAGATATTCCTAAGGGTCTGGCAATCCGATGACAAAAAGTTCATTGATGAGATAAAATCAACCCATTTTTTCTACTAAATGTTGTCTTTAATTTGACTGTATTCCTCAGTCACATATTTTGAAAATGACAATTTGCAAATCAAAGTGTGTTTTTCATGACGCCCATTGTTCTGGCAGTTTTGACCTAACTTCGAACATTACGTTCCGATGTTATGGCATTAAACCAGTGTTAATCAGTTCTTAAAGGGACATTAGCACGTTTGGTTTAAACCTATTTTAGATTCACTTGGAAAAGGATTGGGAACAAGTTATTTAACTTAAAATACCCTCTCTTTAGAATGTACTTAATTAATTTACAATTATATATACAGCAAAATGACAGATGGCGAACAAGATCAAAGTATGAAGAGATAAAAAAAGGAGAAATACATTGAAATGCTAATTAAATCGCTTAGTTTCGCTGATAAAAGATCGTACTAACAAAAAATTAGTTTTATTTTGAGATAGTGGGAGGTCTGCACTTCCTTCAAGCAAAAGTTTAAGATCAATTGAAATACTAGCCGGCATTGCAATATGCTGTAATGATGACATTAACTTTTCTCTCAGTTTGTCATACAGTGTACATTGAAACATATAAGTATAAGCGTTCTCAACATGAAAACTACAAGCACATTTAGTATTTGTTTTAATCCCAACCTTATATAAATCGTAATTCAGTATACATAATAATAATATTACGTTTATCGCATGAAACGTACCCTGGTGCGTAATCATACTGGTGAGCTAAACTTGATTTAAATTTGAAAGTGATTTAACTTACGGTACGTTGCTGGTAACATATTCCAAGAACATATGGCCAGGGTTACATTTACAAATGTGTCTCAACCATTTTTATGCTCACACCATCAAGTAAAGTTGGGGTTTGTAAGTACAATTCTTTCTAGTGAACAATACAGCTTCAGTCTTATCAGGATAATACTAAATCAACCATTTGTTTACCCCAAACATTTAATCTACACAAATTCGCATTTAGTGATCTTTCTATAACCTTATTATCCGCTGAAGAATAACCGAGTGAGGAGTCATCAGCAAAAAGCCGAGTTAAGCAAACTAATTATCTGCTATGTCGTTTATATACACAATGAATAAAAGGGGACCACGCACTGAGCCCTGGGGGACACCAGCGTTAAGTGTCTTTGGTTTGGATGTGGATTACTTATGTTACTAGCTAACCATCCAAACAATTGACCTTTAACACGATAATTTACAAGCTTAAGCAATAAACCTTTATGCCAAACTCTATCAAATGCTTTTGATACATCACAAAATACCATGCAATAATTCTCCTTTTTGTCTAGAGATTCACAAATCTGGTTATATATTGCTATTAACTGATGTACAGTAGAGTGCACTGTCTGGAATCCAGATTGATATTTGTAAAGGAGATTGTTTGAGTTGAAAAAAATTAAATAAATGTAAAAAAACTACTCGTTCAAAACGTTTACCAACACAACTGATAAGATATATTGGTCTATAGTTCGTTGCTAGTGTTGGGTCACCTTTGGTAAATACAGGCATACCATTTGCAGACTTCATGCAGATGGGCACACACATGATTGAAGTGACATGTTAAATAACAAACAAAGTACATGGCTTATTGAATACATGACATTTTGCAACAGCTGATGACTTATTCTGTCAAGGCCAGAAGCCTTTAAAACATGTAGACATTGTAAAATATCATCAATTTCATCTCTAATCACAGCAATACTGTCAAAATAGCACCAGTCCTTTTTTTGAAGCTAGGTAGACATGTCACTCGTGTGGTACATATGGCATGTCATGGACACTCATGTAATATCCTTTATATCAAACATACCCAGGTTAAACTAAACCTAAACTGACCAATACATGTAACTCTATGATATTTTAAGTAAATGATTAACGCTACAGAGCAAAAATAATCAAATAGGTCATTAAAATTTGGAAAATGAGTAACGGATTACAGAAAATCAGAAGATTGTAGTTACAAGCATTGACATACACATAATCACACCTAGTGGCATCTTTAAAAATGTATAAAGTTGATTCATTCATAATTGTATCAGTAATTTGTGTGATATCTTGTAGTTGGAAATTTTCTTTATCACAGGTTTTGAAGTGCCCCCACCCCTGTTCTAATGACTATAATCTATACTTTGATTATGAAGAGAGATGCATAATGCATATGCTAAAACGTATCTTATGAAAGAACTGGAGACCACTTACTTTATTTAATGCTGTGTATAAAATGATATATCTCAAACAGAATGAAAATCACATTAGACTCTTTGATTCATAGTTACCAGTGTACTCTGACCAGTGTATGTTTATACACTCAAAGACAGTTAACCTGACTATCATCTTTATTCAATGATGATATATGATGCGGTAAAAAGACCGTGGGCACTGTAATCCGGTGTCCTTAAACCTATAATTGCTCGGAATGAGCAATTTGAAAGACCACATGGTGAGGTATCAATACAATCTCATTTATGTAACATGCTTGTACGATTCTTGTCTGTTAAACAGTAGACATGCTTGTACGATTCTTGTCTGTTAATGCAGGTTACATGCTTGTACGATTCTTGTCTGTTAATGCAGGTTACATGCTTGTACGATTCTTGTCTGTTCATGCAGTAGACATGCTTGGACGATTCTTGACTGTCAATGCAGTAGACATGGTTGTACGATTCGTGTCTTTTAATGCAGTAGACATGATTGTACGATTCTTGTCTGTTAAACAGTAGAAATGCGTGTACGATTATTGTCTGTTAATGCAGTAGACATGCGTGTACGATTCTTGTCTGTCAATGCAGTAGACATGCTTGTACGTTTCTTGTCTGTCAATGCAGTAGACATGCTTGTACGATTCTTGTCTGTTAATGCAGTAGACATGCTTGTACGATGCTTGTATTTTAATGCAGTAGACATGCTTGTACGATTGTTGTCTGTTATGCAGTAGACATGCTTGTACGATTCGTGTCTGTTAATGCAGTAGACATGCTTGTACGATTCTTGTATTTTAATGCAGTAGACATGCTTGTACGATTCTTGTCTGTTAATGCAGTAGACATGCGTGTACGATTCTTGTATTTTAATGCAGTAGACATGCTTGTACGATTGTTGTCTGTTATGCAGTAGACATGCTTGTACGATTCGTGTCTGTTAATGCAGTAGACATGATTGTACGATTCTTGTATTTTAATGCAGTAGACATGCTTGTACGATTCGTGTCTGTTAATGCAGTATACATGATTGTACGATTCTTGTCTGCTAATGCAGTAGACATGCTTGTACGATTCTTGTCTGTTAATGCAGTAGACATTCTTGTACGATTCTTGTCTGTTGATGCAGTAGACATGATTGTACGATTCTTGTCTGTTAAACAGTTACTGTAGACATACTTGTACGATTCTTGTTTGTTAATGCAGTAGTTATGATTGTACGATTCTTGTCTGTCAATGCAGTAGACATGCTCGTACGATTCTTGTCTGTTAATGCAGTAGACATGCATGTACGATTCATGTCTGTTAATGCAGTATACATGCTTCTACGATTCTTGTCTGTTAATGCAGTAGACATGCTTGTACGATTCTTGTATGTTAATGCGGGAGCCAGGGAGATAAACTGATGTACAAAAGAAAGTACACACCACAATATATTTTCGATCTATTTAATTTGTCAAAGGCATGACATGCACTTGTTATCTAAAGATCATAACAACTTTTTATAATTACATAATATACTTATTTGAACTTTTTTTCCTAATTACAAACGCAAATTTAGGATAAATGTCATACGTTTGAAGTTAGTTGCAAGAGACAATACAAAAGGTGTTTACGATAAAGAAATCATTCAACTAAAATGAAAACCGATTTCATTCCATTTTTGCAACTGTTAATTCCCTTTCAATCACAATTCATCTTAACTGGAATCATTTCTTTAGGAATTAAGGAGATCTAGCTCATTGAAATTTGAGAAATTGAACAATCAAAATATGTCATGTTTCTTGTTGTTTTTAGGTGATCAACATTTTCTGAACATGTCAATTGATAAGCAACTAAAACATGTGTTTCCGCACAGGAACTCACAAATTATAAGTCAGTTAAACTTGGTCTAGGAACAAACATCAAGTGGTCTTTTGCCTTCTGAGATTCTCATTTCTTTCTTCCTTATTTTTTACCAAGAAAAAGAAAACACGACATACAAATTTGTTTCAAGATCAAAATTTGGACATATTGAAGCACAGATGATTGGTATTTGGAACAATCAACATGTGTTGTGATACTTTGTTGTGTTCGTAGCTTCTGTCACCTTTGTTTTGCGTCGTTTTCATGGATATAGAACTTGATTTGTGTTTTCAGACCTGAAGTCAGAGAGAATAAGGTCTAGCTCAGTTTAACTTGGTGTAAATTGAATAATAATCATGTATAGTTAAATTGTCTACAAAATGTTTCCAACAAAAAATTACAAGTCAAAAGGTCTACAATTTCTAGACTCTCAATAAATTCATTATCAACAATCTACTCGGGCTAGTTTTTTATTTAGTAACTTTCAACTTATAACCTCTTTTGGTAAATAAAACATGACAGTATACAAAGTTTAATATTGTACACACATTTCCAACCAGGCAAGGATAAAGCTACACCTTCGAATTCTAGACTCAATCTTCTTTATTTCTTATGATGGGAAATAAGGATCAGTGTGTACAACAAACTATTTGCAACTTGAAATCTGACAAATTGTCGGTTAAAAGTGTAGCTTGTTATCTCACATTTAAAGACATTTCAATGTTTATGTAGTTGACATTGGTCAAATGTTTGACCATTAATATATCAGTTTAAGCAATGCAAGAGATTTTGAATATGACAGCAGGGAGCAAACCAGGTCAAGAAGAAGTGGTTAAGTTCAATTAGCACAATCCAAAGTATTAATAACAGAGAAACACCAAAACAGTCTGGTTGTGATGCTTTCATATCAACCACACTAAATTATTTATACTCTCTAAAATGGTTAATAACATTGAAAATAACTGTAAAACGTTTTTCTAAATCTTGTCTTACACCAAGTGTTATGTCCTTCTAAAACGTTTTAAGATAACTCAAGCATAACAAGAAATATTTATTTATTTCAGTTCTAATTAACTTTCAAGCACTTTCTTAGATTTGCTTTTAAATGAATCCGACAGAGTTATAAGAATAGCAATAGACCAATAGTATGAAGACGTTTTCAAAAAACAAATCATAAACAACAGATGACCAGACGACGCTAATTGAAGCTAAAATATAACGTAAGTTGGAGCTAAAATATAACGTAAGTTGGAGCCAGAATATAACGTTAGTTGGAGCCAGAATGTAACGTTAGTTGAAGCCAGACTGAAATGTTAGTTAAAACCAGAATGTAACGTTCGTTGAAGCCAGAATGTAACAATAGCTTAAGCCAGAATGTAACGATGGTTAAAACCAGAGTGTAATGTTAGATAAAGCCAGAATAATACGTAAGTTGAAGCCAAAATGTAACGATAGTTAAAACCAGAATATAACGTGAGTTGAAGCCAGAATGTATCGATAGCTTAAGCCAGAATGTATCATGTTAGTTGAAGCCAAAATGTATAGTTAGTTGAAGCCAGAATATCATGTTAGTTGAAGCCAGAATGTAACGTTAGTTGAAGCCAGAATGAAATGTTACTTGAAACAAGAATGTAATGTTAGTTAAAGAAAAAATATAACGTTAGTTGAAGCTTGAATGTAGCGTTAGTCGAAGACAAAATGTAACGTTAGTTGAAGCTGGAAAGTCACGTTAGTTGAAATCAGAATGTAACAATATCTTAAGCCAGAATGTAACGTTAGTTAAAACCAGAATGTAATGTTAGATAAAGCCAGAATAATACGTTAGCTTAAGCCAAAATGTAACGATAGTTAAAACCAGAATGTAACGTGAGTTGAAGCCAGAATGTATCGATAGCTTAAGCCAGAATGTATCATTAGTTGAAGCCAGAATGTAATGTTAGTTGAAGCCAGAATACGTTTGTTGAAGCCAAAATGTCATGTTAGTTGAAGCCAGAACGTAACGTTAGTTAAAGGCAGAATGTAAGGTTAGTTGAAACAAGAATGTAATGTTAGTTGAAGAAAATATATAACGTTTGTTGAAGCCAGAATGTAACGTTTGTTGAAGTTAGAATGTAACGTTAGTTGGAGCCAGAATGTAACGTTAGTTGGAGCCAGAATGTAACGTTAGTTGAAGCCATATTTGTTGAAGCCAGAACATAACGTTAGTTGAAGCCAGAATGTGACGTTAGTTGAAGCCAGAATGAAATGTTACTTGAAACAAGAATGTAATGTTAGTTGAAGAAAAATATAACGTTAGTTGAAGCCAGAATGTAGCGTTAGTTGAAGCTAAAATGTAACGTTAGTTGAAGCCAGAGTTTAATGTTAGATAAAGCCAGAATAATACGTTAGTTGAAGCCAAAATGTAATGTTAGTTGAAGCCAGAATGGTATGTAAGTTAAAGCTTAAAATGTTACTTTAAGCCACAATATAATGTTAGTTGAAGCCAAATAACAATAAGCTTTTAGCATAAAGATGTATTCAAAAAAGAATCTTAAGTGACAGGTGACTGTATAATGCTCAATAATATAAAAGTGGTATCAAATAGAGGCTTTTGTTATGGGGATAATTAAAAAATTGGTGTCAACTTGAATTGATTGATATAATGTTTCATTTGCATCGTAGATCATTGCCCTGGTGGCCATGGTCTAAGACAATATGAGTCTTGACAGAATTATTTTGTGAAAATGACTTCTCTGTTAATGTTGTGTTCTTTACTGCAAAAGTTTTATCAAATTTAAAACTAAGTTTGTAGAGATTCTCATAAAAAGACTGTCAACCTGAATCAGTGCAGAACATGTTCAGAGCTTCAGCTGCATATTGGGTTCTGGCTAGGGAAAACATATGATCCTGCGGCATTAGATGTAAACATCCGATTCATTAAAAGAATTTACATTGAAAAACATTGGCTTTGCGTTTCATTTTAGAGCAGTATATCTCCGAGCAAAAAAAATTAGACAATTCTCAAAATTTGTTTTTCGGTTGCCACTCAAAAGTTTCAGACATAGTTAAGAACTTTCTAGCCGTCGTGACACATGCTCTGATGTTTTGTGCATTATCTACCCTGTCGTTGGGTCGGGTCATGTGACGACGCTGTAGCAGAAAAACAAAGCAAAACAAAGACTTAGCGTTTTTTATCATGCAGGATAGTAATGAGATAAGAGATTGTTGGAAATAAAGGGTATACCTTGGGGTATCTTTTAACCATTTTTGGCGAAATTTTGAGTTACAGGGGGTTAGCTGTGCGAGTCGGAGTCTAATTTCTCATCGTCCAAAATAATCCGGAAAAATTGTAAATCACAGGTTTTAATTATTCAAGTGTAAGCTCTTTTTTTATGTGATAGGTTGCTGAACACAAATATTAGAGAAAGTGGAAATGTTGTTATGCATCAGGCTGAAGACCAAATTTACACATTAAAAAACCCGACAAAAATTACTTCCTCGCGTTCACATAAATGTTATGTATTTCTTGTAGTTTTAAATGATTAAGACACAACTAAAGTTGTCAAGCGAACGATTACGTTTAAATTTGTAACACTAGAATCAAAATATTCTGCAGATTTGAAACAAAAGGTTCATTGATCTTTGCATAAGTTCTTTTCAGAACCAAATGAGGATTTTAAAAAATCTATGTTTAAGCAAATTTCACAGTGTATATCATGAAATAGTAAACTAATTGAGTTTCGGCTTATTTCATACAATTTCTATATGAATTATCTAAATCTGTTCCAAATTTCATAAGTTTATGTTAAAAATTTAATAAAAACGGTTAACCTAAAATTGTCTCATCTTTTTTTGCCCGGAGGTATAAAAGTAATGTGGTTATAGTTTGGACATCCAGTGGAGTTGACGAAGGATCCACCATTGTCCGTGTGTAAGATATATCCTAGGAGCATCTGGTCTCTCGTGCTAAATCTAGAATTGAAGTAGACAGCGGGAGTCATATTTTTTTAATTTTTCATATCATAAATTTCTATTACAGTATTTCTAGTCGACTTACTGAGAAAAATAAACATCACAGTAATATTGACCAAAAGAAAACGAACAAATATTACCGAGACATAAAGCTGTTCATCACTCAGTCTGATTCAAATCGACCGTGCTCCGAGGAATAAAATATCAAAAATGTTGTCTATATCGGGGTTCGAACCAGCTGGGATATCCTCTCTGTCTCGTGTGAATGAGAGGAAATCCGGGCTGGGTGAAGTTCGAAACCAACCAGAGATAATAATTTTACACTTTTTTTTCCTCGATTCACAGTCGATTTTAATCAGACTGTTCATCACTTGTTCAAGTATTTTGTGTAGAGAGAATTATTGTTTCAAACTTCCAATGGCCTACACATGACAAATGAATTTGTCAACGGCAAAGACGTCCTAGCTTAAGAAGAGCAATTCCAACACTTTCCAAATATTTCAAATAGCAAACGCAGGAAAGTGGAAAAAAATAGGGTGCACAGCTCTATAATAGTAACATTTAGGGACTGTCTTGTAAAGAGATTTGTTGTGTAAGTTTTTCAGAACGACGAGGTACAAAGCAGAGACTTAATCCAAATACTTGAGGTGATTTAGCTACACCTCGACCAATTGTTGTTTGATCAACAGGCGATTTCGTGTTTCTTTCTGCATCCTCAAAAAATTCAGCTGCCAATCAAACAGTGTATCTGCAGTTTTACTTTATAGACGAAGTTACTGCTGCGTAAATAAGAAATTGATATACGACCTGCGTGTATAAAAGTGGGCATGCCTAAAAAATTATTATAAGTCTAAATTAAAAAAATATATAATTCTGCTTTCTCCCTCCAACAATTGTACTTTAAATGTAAATATTTTTATATAGGAATAACATTTGTATTATGCAAGCCTTAAGCAGATTGGAATGGAGGAGGATGATTGCGACACAAACTTGGTGAATTGTAGTTAAGCTTGTTGACGTAGGAAAGCTATGAAATAAAGAATAATGGCAAAATGGCAAGTTTGGCGATATTTGTGTTTTGCAAGGTGCAGAAAAAGCGGCGATTTCAGACGTCTGATATACATGTATACAATATATGAGATATATAAGTCACAACATGCACTAGAATGTGCATGCATCATCCTAGAAAACAATGTTTTTGATGTCTAATCAGATCATTTCACACCCTGTTTTCTGTGATAATCACCGAATCTTTTCGGTGGTGTCCCAAACCTGATTAACATTTATTTCTTTGGAAACTATGACATAAAGATATAAATGTCATTGATATCATTGATTGAAACTATTTTCAAATTTGTGTTTTATTCTTTGTAATTGTTAAAAAATGTTTCTCTTTTCAGGAAATGATGAAATCTTTCCTTTTGTTTTTCATCCTTACATTTCTAGAATGTGGACGAACACAAGGTAAACACGTCAATGTATACGCTTTTGATAATGCATACAACCTTGTTGTCACTTGTCTCACAACAATCCAGTCGTAATGATATCAATCCATCTGCATCAGATAACTACCCACTACGTTGTTTCACAATTTGTATGTTAAAACATATACTTTTGTATGCTTTTCAATTTGTATGATGAAATAATAGCGTAAACGGTTACTTATTCCTTTTGACAGCTAAGTATACCTATTATGAATACTGATAAGAAGTATATTAACTGTCAGATATCTTCCTGTTTACAGACAGCGAGGACAGAGTCACAGTCCTTGTGTCGGACTATGCCAATCGTCAGCTGGTGAAACTACTTGTAAATGGCTCTACATCTGTAGAGCGTACACTAAAGTCAATAGGTTACCCACGGGGAGTAGACTACGACCCAGTGGACAGACAGATCTACTGGATTGAGGCTCCTTTTTATGAGATAAAACGATCAGACATCAACTTAGAGAATGTTGCCACAATGCTGAGTCTTCCTTCAGGTAAGTGTGGTTTCAATAAAACACGATATTGAGGATATGCAAATATATTGCCTGATATTTGTTAAAAGAAGTCTCAAACGTCATAAAACAATATGTTTTTTTACATTTAAAAGATTTTAATGGAACTACATTTAGATCTTTGTTAAATTCTACGCATATTTTAAAGCGTAAAAGGTAATTTCTTGAACTTTTAGAGAAGAAATTAGTTAAACCTTTGACTTACTCCCGCAAATAATTTTTGTTACATATTTAAAACAAAATAAAACAAACGGTTAAGTAAGTGTACTTTCTGTAAATAAGCTTTGTTTTACTTTTCAAACAAAACAAAAAAACGGGTTAAGGAGAATTTACTGTTATTGAACCAAGTTTCTACAACGAATTATGTGTACCTGTTTAACTCCTACAATGCCCTGATACCATCATGAAATGCCTTATAAGCCGTAAGTGGTAATGTTTCTGTCTGTTCGGATGAAACCCAGCCCTATGCTGGATCAGTGGACGTCATTCTGTATTGGACAGATTTTATATACAGATAATCAATGTTAATCAATTTTCAAAAATTGCAAACTCAAAATTCGGACACTGAAGAAATGTAAGAATTAAACATACTTGATTTAAAAAAAACTTAAAGTATTGTTATATGCTGATCAATGGATGACCTTCTTCAATATTGTTAGTAGAAAATTGTTCATATTCTGTACATATAAACAATAACAATTTGACATCTTGAATAAGGAATTCCCTATGTGTCCTGCATGTTTGTTAAGTTGTTGATAATGGGAAATTAATCAAATGTAGGGGACAGGTGGAAGAAAGCAAGACAATAAATGTAAAACATGAAAGTGTACTCACAAGGTCGCAATAAGGACGATAAAGATTTGTATCTGCTATACAACAAAATATATGTTATTCACAAACCTGATGGAAAAAAAAATTCTTTTCAATTGTTTAATACCAAAACTTGTCTAAACAGATCAAAAACTCTAACTAGTAGAAGATGAGACAAAGATTGCTGCAACAATGTAGCTGCCTGTCTTCTGCTCTTGTCTAGGGATGTTTGAACAACTTAGTATTTTGCAAAAGTCTAATTTGGGACGTTACTGAACCAGAACCCTGTTTCATGTGATCAGTATTTGTAGGTATAAGTTAAAAGCTGATAATAAGAAATAATAAGGAGGTATTGAGATGTCACCTTCAGATATTTCGTTTAATATAGAAAACCTTGATGATCCAAAACTGTTAATAACAAAGCTATTAAAAAAATAGTACAATAAATAACGCCAGAATTGGGTCTGTACTGGCTTATAGTCATTCAGTACTTGGCTTGTACAACCTTGCTCAAGGATTGATACTAACGAAGTACTGGTTTACGGTATTGACAAGTATCAGTTCATAATTAAAACAGTATCATTTCATATGCTGGCCTTATTCAGGTTAGCTATTACTGATTTGCTTCAGCTTTATTCAATGTTATAGGCTGCTAGGCCCAAATTCAGTTATACACATATCTCATATACAATAATAAATCGTAAAAGAATCGTACAACCTTCGAGAAGAAGATAACATAAAAAGAATAATTAACCACAAGAAATGTCATTTAAGTTTTTTCCTTGGCATAAACATAGTGGCTTAATCTTTTCAACATATAATGTTCGTTCGTAGTAAGAATCTGTTTTAATGTACACCTGTTTCCATTCGAATATTAGGCAGATATGTTTTTCTTAAATCATAATAACATGAACACATAGAACTGAAATGAAATTCGTCTTCAATTCCTTCCTTACATATTTGACAAATCCTAGACAGCTTATCAAGTTTATGCCGTCTACACTAATTAACCTTTAAACGTTATAGCCCTTATTAATCTAAAATTGTTTTTACGAAATTTTTATTTTAACTTTTATTTTTTTTTGATATAATATATTGTACAATAATTTAATGTTGAGTTCCAATTTTGAAAGAACTTAACTCTTGCCGGAATTTCAAAAATATTTATAAATTGTACCCTGTCTCCTACACTTTGCACCCTTCATTTAAATGAAGTGACTTAATTTAAGATTTCTTCTTATTTCTTCTTCGTAAAGAATGTAAAGTAGGATTAATAAATAATTTCAAAAGACCACATTCACTGTACACATATATACAAATTGTTTATGCCAAGTACCCAGCTAACACACAACGTTCTCATAACGTTATTTTTACGTCCTGGTTTGGTTACGTCACATAAATGGGTAGTGACGACGTTATAAGAACGTTATTGTATAACGTTATTTCACTACATTTTTACAACATTACATATAACGTTATTAGAATGCCATTTCAACGAATTTGTTAAAAATTGGTGCAATGTTATCACAACGTTGAAAGGACGTCAATATACATTCTCATAATTTTACATTATGTTTTGTGATTGTGCTAATAGTTAAGTTTTTAAACATCATTTGAAAATCTAAAACTTTACTTCTTGAATTTTTACTGTTGCAAGCTATTAAAAAAATTAAAACCTAATACAAACTGAAAGTCATAATAACGTCACTTTGCGTGACTTTCACAACGTTACATTATAGACCTTTTGGACGTTTCAACAACTTCCTCACAAACACAGATACACAACGTGCTTGCAACGTTGTGGGAACATAATTCTATCTCCATTTTGTGTGTGTGTTAAACTTCAAATTCTATTGTGTATTTCACAATCAATCTTTATTCTTAATTAGTTCATTTCTACACACAAGTAAAAAGCAAAAGTATCCTTTCCCAAATTAGCAATGAAATAATAATAAGTGTCATGGATATTGCGTCACAAGCCAAGCACTTTCGCCGCCATGTTTGACGTCGCCTGGATGTTTACATCGTGTGTTATCGGCTGCAGTGGCGCTTTTCCTGTTACCTACTTGAGTTTAGAGGTAAGTTTTACAACATTTATTCATACTTTTTATCATTATTATCCAAAGTTAGCCTACGTTTGATATGATAAGCCTATACAAACACCAAACCAGCCTTTTCTGACACGACTGAAGTAATCCTCGCACAGGTCAGCAGAGTGTGTTATGCTAAATGAGAATCCAATGCTGCTTTTTTTCTAAAACATTAAATATCTAACCGCAATTGATTCTCAACCTTTCCTGCAGTAACGACAGTGATCCTCGATAGTCGTGTTAAGGCATAGCGTAACGAGCTTGATTTCGCATCTCCTGTCACAAGTGCTGCACAGAGTTTAAAAGAATCCGATCAGCTGTTTGCGAATTCACTTGGTGCAGGCTCTGTTTTCAATTTCATTTTTATTTAATTGACAGATTGCAATGCAACATCTTGAACTATTTTTGATAATTCAGTATTCCAAAACCCAATAGAAACCAATGAAAAAAAACCTTCACTGTCCGAATATAACCAGCACTTATCTTATAATACATTGTTTTCATCAAGTGAATATTTTGTTATCAATGGAAAATGTCGATGTATCTTAATTATTTGACGGTTTATTTATTCAGTAGTGTAGTGCATATGCTTCTGATATCACACATTACTATGTCAAAGTGTGAATTAATTCATGTCTTTTATCAAAGGCACTCAAAATTAGGTGTAGGCCTAAGATACGCAGGCAAATTTTGAATACTCCTAACATTTTCAATTTAATATTTTCCATAGATTTTAAAACTGTTTTCAGAAGTTCAGGGAAAGACAAAGTGATTGTAGGATCAGGTTTTGGTTTCAATTTAATTGACATTTGGTATGTGAAAAGAGAAAATATTTGATGATTTACTTGCTATGACTTTTGTTACTTTGTATTAACCCGTCACTGGTTTGTATCGCTGTTCAACACCTCATTTCTATAAAACATTTTAGAAACTTCTTAGTTAATGTCTACAGAGTTTCAAAGATGTAAAGCAACAACATATTAAAAGTAGCTTAGCTAACACTCAATATGTAATTGCTAGGTTAACTTTTGTTCGAGTGCGTATCTTTACCCATTCTCTCCCCATTGCAAACCAATTTAAATCTTACAATTCAATTTCACAATACTATTCAAAGCCTAGCAATGTGTGCCGCAATGTGTCGATGTCCCCGTTTTGTCATTCTCTCCCCACAGAGGCAGCTCAGTCATACCTGAATTAGCCTCTGTTATATTACGGCTAATACATGGGATAGAAAGGTAGAAACCGAAGTTAGTTGTGCAATCAGCGACGCCGTTTCAAAAGTGGTCATTCGCAAAAACTTGACCATCTCCGTGTGGTTCGCCAAAGCTTTCATTGAAATTTAACATCCAGGGAGGTAATTCTTTCTTTTACAAACCATCGCTTTTTGCCTTCTCAGTAGTTATTATTTGGTTGATTAGTAAAATAAAATCTATCAAAAAACAAATAATAATTTACTCAATTATAAAACTATTTCTATCTAACGATAAACCCTATCCATATCTGATTTTCAAATATTTTCCCTCTCACACTGTTAATTAAAAATAAACATAAAGACATAATATTTTCCATGTCACTATACGACCGTTAAGAACTCCCCAGGTCATGGATATTCAAAGGTGTTTTCATTGGCTGCAAAAAAGGGAGATATTTTAAGTTACAACTTTTTGCCGCTAGGGTACTCTACCGAACCCTAGGATATTGGTGTAATAGAACAGAAGCTAATTCAGGTATGACTGAGTTGCCTCTGTGAGGAGAAAATGATCTTTACCCGACACATCTAAACCATATTTTTCTTTTCTAAAATTTACATAAGTTATTTACTAAAAATCATAAGTTATTAAGTACCACGTTGCAATGATATAAAACTTAGTGAGTGCATAACAAAGTCGCTGAAAAAGCTGATATGAGCGCGATGATACGTAACAAGGTGCCTTTAAGTGTGCGACATCCGATAACATCATTGTACCCTATGAACACCGTTCAAAATATGGCGTAAATATTTTGAAGTATTCGTTTCTTATTACAGTTTGCTGCCCGTTGTGGATGAGAGGGGGGAGAGATATGGAGACAGAGAGGTGGGGGTAAACTGCACAGTACACACGTGAATGTTGGTGTTCTGGCAGGCGCCCTCCAAAACAGGTAAACACACAGTTCATGATACATCGTAGGCCAATGTATCAATAATTTGACTTCTTAAGGCTATATATATTTAAAATCTTATTAAAATAGAAATAAGAAAATAGATAAATATAAATAACTAAAAAGTCTATTCGCGATATAACATGAACTAATTACATATCTTCAAACATTGCTTCAGTGTATAGTTTATTCTTAAGCAATTTGTTTCAGTTCATTCATTTCCTCTTTCTTTCCCCCCAGAACGTTGCTCTGCTCACGAAAAGTGCTGTGAAGAAACATGTACGTTGGAGACGCGAACACCCGAGAAACGGGTTTATGTATATGATTCATCATTCTAAAACTGAATAAAATATAGTTCAGATTCTATTTCTTTTTATTGTATACTTGTTCCTTGTTGATAGGATAGACTTAGCTTACCCCGGCCCGAAAAAAAATCATTTTTATTTCTGTTGTCTAGCTCCCTTGTGTGATATGTTTTGAGAAATATTTGCTTGTGAGTTTCACTAACAGACACCGATTATTCAATGATGACCAGCGTTAATTAAGACAACTATTGTATTTGCAACCTTATAGTATTGTTCTCTATTTAAGGGAAATTTGGATACATGTGGAAGACTTGTGACAACTAGTATTTAGATCACATTGTTGGGACGTCTATTCAACTCCACACAAGGGACGTTCTTGGGACGTTTGAAAAATAACGTTTTGAAAACGTTTTTACTTGAACGTTGTCGGGACGTTAATTTTAGGTCGTGTGTATGTCATAAATTACGTTATGGGGACGTATTTTGGACTCCACACTAGGGACGTTTAAGGGACCTTCATTGGTGACGTCCGGTTGACGTACACTTAACGTTGTGACAACATCCTAAAAACGTAATTTTGTTAGCTGGGTAGTCGGTTTGATTCATGCCAAAAGAAGAATGATATCAGTTCAGTATCATAACAGCTTTACAATGTAATCAATAATTCGAATATAAATTTAGAACCATAGCACTTACAAGTTTTCATGATATTAAACATATGTTGTACAGCCATATCTTCATATTCGATAAACAATCTTGGTCAGATTTTTTATATAGAAAAGCAAAATGTATACAACTGTATATTATCAGTGGAATTTAATTAATCTTTGAAAACCTTAAATCATTTAGATTAGAATATAAAGCCAATACAAGTTATTGACATAACTACAATTGAGTCACATTAAAGAGCCTTCCAAATTTATTCCCATTTCATGTAATCACACAGTTGAATAATGTAGGAACATTTATGAAATCTTGAAACCTGATAGAGGACAACCGTCTTGTAATTGAATCCAAGTGGCAGATGCTCTATGACGGCTCTTGTATAGGTTACATAACACCAGTATGTTCTTCAATATTGTTCTTCAAACTTCAATCAGTGGAGTTAAAGTATTCAACGTGTCAGGTAGGGAACATTCTAGATTCTTCTAGTTCACGAGGTACTTCTGTGCGAACTTTACCCCCTGGCAAGAATGTGACAAGTACCCTTAAGATCCAAACAAGGACTCTGACAAAACAGCAACAGCGGGGGATGTATATCTTGATCAGTCAGTATTATTAACACCGCCACTCAGGATGCTCTTACATCTAAACTGTCAACAGCTCTCCTGTTACCTCAGCTTCAGGAAAAGTTTAAAACTGCTTTCATGGAGGTTGCTACGATGTCGATTACAAAGAATGTTAAAACCATTATAAAGCCCTTGAAAGAGAGCATGGGTCAGCTTAAAGGTGAGAAAAAGCCTATGAAACAAGATATTAAAGAACTCGAGCTGTTGAAAGATGAACTGATACCGCTCAAAGAAGAAGTGAAATCTCTTAGAAATATGTTTGACGAGAAAGTGAACAATATCAATAAATGCAAAGAATAAATTGAAGAACTGAGGGAGGAAGTAGAAAGTAAAACTGAGAAACTCAAGAAACAAAAGACAGACATAAGAAGTCTCAGAAAACACTTTGAAGAAAGGACAGACGACTTTGAACAATACACCTGACAAAACTCCATTTGTATCACTAATGTACCGGTATCACCATTTGAAGACATTGACAAAGTTGCGATGGATGTGCTAACCAGCGTTGAGGAAACTCTATCTATCACTGCTATAGATAGATGTCACAGAGTGGGACACAGACCTCAAGGGAAGACAAGACAGATCATAGTCAAATTCATGTATCACCACTACAAGAAACGGATGATCAAAACCAGTCTAGCACAGAAGTAAAAGAATGTTTACATAAACGAAATCTCATCAAGGCTAGAAGTGTGTTGTTCAAGCCCATGAGAGAAGTACCTGGGCACGAGATGGGGAATCTTCGTTGAAGAACATCCTGAAGGTATGACCTGAGAGATCAAATGTGACCATGACTTTTATTATATACTCATGTAATCTTAGGATAGTAATACAAGGGTGCAATACGGAATACGTCTTCAAATTCCGTATTGTACTCTAGAATCCGTATTGCACGCCTGCCGGTTCTACTTTTTTAAAGCTTTGACAATTCACGGAATTTTCCGCAAGTTACAATAATTTTTCTAATTAAAACTTCAAAATTAATGTATCTCTTTGCATTGGTAAAAACCTACTTTTTAATATGATATTGAAGAAAAAAATAGTTAGAAACTAGAGTTAACATTAGTAAAGAAATTGCAAAACCCTTTGAAAAAGGAAATCCTGAACCAAATTCCTAGAGCACCGCTAGCGATACTCGTCATTATGACGTCATAGCCGACAGCGATTATGACATCATTTCCGTGGTGACGTCGTTTCAATGAAGCCCGTCACTCGATACCCTGAACTTTGTTTTTCGTATTCAGGACTATATAAATAATGGCTATGGAATTACTTTTATCACACTTGAAAACATTATCATTTTCGTTTAACTACGCAAAATACTGAGTAAATAAACAGATAAACAGTATCAAATCATCAGTCGAGCGTGTTCTGGGTCATCGCCTTGTTTGCATTATGTATAAATGCGCAGAACGTCTTCTCAGATACTTTAAGAATTTCAAAAGCTACTTGTAAAAGTATTAAAAGGAGTATATAATAAATACAGAATGTCATACATGTGCATTTGGGTCGTTTGTATTGAACTCGAAGATGTCATGGACGCGGAGGAACAGCTCGTTCTTCGAACTAATTGTTCCTCTGCGTCCATGACATCTACTCGTTCAATACAAATGACCCAAACGCACACGTATGACGTTCTGTATATGGAGTATATAAGTACCACAAATAAGCATGTCGTTTTCCTTAAGGATTATAAAGGTAGACTGTATTTGACTTAGTTCCGTTGTATAACTAGATATGTATAAATAGGTAGACTGCGTATCACTAGCATATACCATAAGGTTTATATGTATCTAGTCAGAATTGTCACTTTGCCTTCTTTGTAGTTCTGAAGTGTTACATTTAATTTAACTACATACGTTTACTTTATATATAACTATCTGCCTCATATTGTTTACATCTGTAACTATCTTACAATTATCAACAAGTTTTCATCTTTGATATTTGTTCTTGAAATAATATTCTACTGTCTAAACCAATGTACTGAATTTGACCCTAAGTCATTAGTAGTATAGAGGGGTCAATCTCGACTGACATTTGTGCAATGTGCAATGTGCAATGCTGGTAACCGGAAATGATGTAAATAGATGTATAACGTCACAAAATATGATAACTGATGTGACATCACAAATTTTGATTAAAATATTCTTAATGAAATGACAAGACGATAAATGTGATAGAGAAGTTTTGAGAGCCGGAATCTAGAGACGGAATCGAGAGCCGGAAGTAGAGGCAATAATAATTATGAATTAGATAATATTTAATGATAAACAATTGTTAATAACGCAATATGAATTGAATGAATAGCGATTGTAAATATAGATTGATAAAACAGGAATCATTTAAGGTATTTAAATGATATAAAAGTTGAATAACTACATTAAAGCGTGTTTAATAAAAGTATACTGTGTGAGCAAGGTGTGACATTCCACAAGGTTGAGACGAACAAGCTTACACTTAACCCCCCTCTCTCTCTATTATGAGAAGTCACGTCCTGCACTGTGACTCTAGCTTTGTGAACATAAAAACAATGGAAGTTGTGATTTGAAACGATTTCAAAGGGAGATAGAAAACTGTTCTCTAATGATAACTATTGTATAAGGATACAAATATGAATAATGATTATTATTTATTATTTATTTTATGTGATACAGGTGAATGTGTGTTAACATTAAAATCAAATCTAAATAGGGTTTAGAATTAAGGGTATTATATGAATAGACCCCTGGCACTTCATCATAAAATCAATGGTAGCAATTTTTGTTTGAACACCTGCCCTTTTCACATATAAAACTGAACTGTTGTTGACATAAATTGTAGCCAGTGAGCGAATACAACATACAACTTTTGAATGAAAGTTTCTCCCGCTGTAATTATTCAAGGATTTAAATAATTTGTATATTGAGATAATGCTGACTTTGATAAAAAGTATAACTGTTAATGTGTAAGTGTACAGAGGTATAATGCACTTGTCAAGAAGTCTATGTTTTTATGTGTGTTTACTTTTAAATATGAACAGGTAATCGTGTGGTGCTGTCAAGATGTATTCCACTATAAGGTAGTCCCTAATCAAGGATCCAGACGATTTGGTCTCCACTAGCTATGGGCTCGTGATGCAGATACAAGCATTATTCTGAAGCAAGTGTCACCGGTAGATGTATATAAATAAGACATAAGGCATTCTGTTTTCATTTGCGAGAGAAAAAAGAACAGGTCAGTCAGAGGAATACTAGTGTGAACATTATGCAAAGAAGATTATACATTCCTGATACACAAAAGTTTATAGACTTTTTTGAACGTTGACATGAGGAATACAGAGGAAATCAAAGTCGACCTGATATTATTGTTATCCCCAACAAGACTAAGGAAGCCACGAGAGTGCAAAGGTCCAAGGCCTCTCCTAAGCGTACCAAGACTATCAAAGGTGAAACAGAAGATATTGGAGGAGGATCTCATAGCAAGCAGACTCCTCCTCCAAGAGATTTCTTTGCACAGTAGCATACTATCAAGAAAACTATCAGAAGAAATCATCTTTTCCCTATCTATTGTGCATGGCAATCCACAGCATAAAACACGGTAACTGTAAGGGCTAAGTATTCATTTTCCCTCTGGATGTTGAAGAGAGAAGACACATAACCATGAAGAGACCTTCAGTGAATAGACCTAGAGATATTTTTAGTACGCAGGATAAAGTAAAAAAGCCCAGGAAATAAAAAACTTCACCAAAGAGACAAGTCAAGACGCAGTGACTTACATCTAAAAGGACAATCTGCAAGCAAAAGACAACACCTCCTGTAGTGAAAATTCGGCCAATCACAACCACACAGGGCGTGGTAAACAGGGCTTTAGCTGCCTTGAAACGACAGAAGCTTGAATGGCATAAAAGGAAGCTCCAACTCTCCAAATCGCATCCATGAAAGAGACAAAGATGAAAGAGTTCCCCTGTTTGGATTGTGGAAAGAGGTTTACCCGAAAAAACAATTAACGGAGACATCAGATACTAAAGCATGGGTGGACTCCTCCTCTGAGTCAAAAGTGGAAAGATCAGGCTCCCGCTCCTGCTCTTGCTCCTGCTCCTGCTCCTGCTCTTGCTCCTGCCTCCTGCTCCTGCTCCTGCTCCTGCTCCTGCTCCGGTTTCACCTCTGAGTCACCAGTGGCGAGGTCAGGCTCCTGCTCCTGCTCCTGCTCCTGCTACGGCTCTGGCTCCGGCTCCTGCTTCTACTCCTGTTCTTGCTTCACCTCTGAGTCACAAATGGAGAGCTCCTGCTCTTGCTCCTGCTCCTCCTCTGAGTCACCAGTGGAGAGGAGAGACTCCTGCTCCTGCTCCTGCTCCTCTTCTAAGTCACCAGTGGCGTGGCCAGGCTCCCCCTCCTCCTCAGGAACAGCTATTCAAATTCCTGATTCCCTCTAATGCTACTGTCATTGGACCTTCGGGGAGTGGTAAATCAGTGTTTGTTTTCAACCTGTTACGACAGGGTTTGATTCAACCTTCACCTGAGCATATCATCTGGTGTTACTCTGTATGGCAACAAGCCTTACCTCAAGTACAGTTTGTGAAAGGCCTACCTTACAATCTCGAGGAGGACAATTACTTGGATGACCGCAAACAGAACGTGTTGGTCTTGGATGATTTTCTAGCCGAAGCAAAGAATGATCAGCGGATATCCCGTCTGTTTACCCAAACTTCGCACCACAAAAATGTACTGATCCTTTTGTTGATACAAAATCTTTTTTCTCGGGGGACCAAATCTCGCGACCTTGCTCTTAATTCACATTACGTGACACTTTTTAATTCACCCGTGGACAGACAGCAAGTTAAGGTATTTGCTAGGAGAATATTCCCTGATGATGTCGCTAAATTCATGAGCCTATACGAAAAAGCCATTGAAACACCTTATGGAAACTTTACCGTGGACCTGAAACCTGGTACAAGCGAGAAGAACAGACTCCATCCCAACATCTTGTCCTCTACTACTACAACCTATAGTCAGGAGGTAGGACATCTGCAACTACCACAGCCAGAGATAAAAGACGTCTCTATCGCCTCAGGCCATCAATTGACTCAGGACACTGTAGCTGAATACACGTCTCTTGACGATAACATTGAAACAGCATCCTGTTCCAGTGAAGAGTCTGCTCCTTTCACCATGGCTACAGCTTGTGCCGATTGTGGTGTGTTGATAGACAATATGCATGAACTCCAAAAACACATCAAATCGTGGTGTCCAGCCAATGACAATGGTTTGAAAACCAAGAAGCGTAAACGGGTCATCTATGACACCGACAGTGAGGATGAGGAGATACAGCAGGCTGTTCAGAAAGGCGGTGGTAGCAAAGAGTCAAGAGCACTCTCTCGTCACTGGAAGCCTATCAATGACATGACAGCCGAGGAGTGGCAAAACGTTGGTTTACAACGTATCTGGAGGCGGGTTTATGACCTTTATCAAAATGATATGAAACTCACCAGGAGAAAGTACAAGTAGCGTGGCAGAACAGACGAATGGATTGACAGAAAAATTAAACAGCTGTGGGATGCTAAATTGTTCGAAAGTCTCAACAGCGTACTTGAGTTTACTCAATATTTTAAAGAGGCGGCTTTCTTTACACAAATCCTCATGAGTCTGGATGACATAGACCCAGCGTCAGATAGAACCGTGATAAAGGGTAAGATCAGGCGCTTCATTAATCCTAAAATGAAGGACATTTCATCTCGTCTAGATCGACCGGAATTGGAAAGTGACATGGAATCAGATATGGCTCCTGATGAGAGTACTGCCGATGATGAACAGAGTGATCAGGACTGATTTAAAACATTTGTTGTGAGCTAACCCAGCATCAGTTGACTCCCAGCTCTTACTGAGACAGGATGAGTCTACCTAACTTGCTTCACATCGTGAAAACACCACGTCCACTCAAGAGACAGAATAACAAGAAAAAGACTATTTCCCTGTATGTCAAAGGTGTGATAAAACTTGGACCTTCTGGGCGACGAATATTGAATAAGACAAATACCTTAAACTCTAAATGGTGACTTGACATATGACTCTGTTGACTTTGTTTTATATCATATTTGTCAAGCAGATATTGAGAATGAATAAATTACTGAAACTGCTGCTTTGTTTTGTTTTCTTTTGTTTGACACTGTCCATGTGTTAGAATCTAAGAAAAAACATATCATAACACGACAAATATAATGCATACTAATGAAGACTTATATACATCTACCGGTGGCACTCCCTTCGGAATAATGCTTGTATCTGCATCACGAGCCCATAGCTAGTGGAGACCAAATCGTCTGGATACTTGATTAGGGACTACCTTATAGTGGAATACATCTTGACAGCACCACACGATTACCTGTTCATATTTAAAAGTAAACACACATAAAAACATAGACTTCTTGACAAGTGCATTATACCTCTGTACACTTACACAGTAACAGTTATACTTTTTATCAAAGTCAGCATTACCTCAATATACAAATTATTTAAATCCTTAAATAATTACAGCGGGAGAAAGTTTCATTCAAAAGTTGTTTGTTGTATTCGCTCACTGGCTACAATTTATGTAAACAACAGTACAGAGAGTACACCTCATAATTATATGTCTATCTTATACGTCACTAATTCCAGGAGGACTTTGGTTCAGTTTTATATGTGAAAAGGGCAGGTGTTCACACAAAAATGGCTACCAATTGATTTTATTATGAAGTGCCAGGGGTCTATTCATATAATACCCTGAATTTTAAACCCTATTTAGATGTTAACACACATTCACCTGTATCACATAAAATAAAATAAATAATAAATAATAATCATTATTCATATTTGTATCCTTATACAATAGTTATCATGAAAGAACAGATTTCTATCTCCCTTTGAAATCGTTTCAATCACAACTTCCATTGTTTTCATGTTCACAAAGCTAGAGTCACAGTGTAGGACGTGACTTCTCATAATAGAGAGAGAGAGAGGGGTTCAGTGTTAGCTTGTTCGTCTCAACCTTGTGGAATGTAACACCTTGCTCACACAGTCTACTTATGTTAAACACGTTTTAATGTAGTTATTCAACTTTTATATCATTTAAATAGTTTAAATGATTCCTATTTTATCAATCTATATTGTACAATCGCTATTCATTCAATTCATATTGCGTTATTGATAACTGTTTATCATATATCATTAAATATTATCTAATTCATAATCACCTGCTCTACTTCCGGCTCTCCCACTTCGGCTCTCCATGGGTTTCATTCAATTCAACTTAATCTTTATTATTTTATATCACACAATTATATCATCTTCTGTTGTAATATCCATAATGAATATTATTCATAATAGTTTACCACGTCCTATATTAAATTTAATCTGTGATGTCATGCATTTATGTAAACTTTGATCTGTGACGTCATGCAGCTATATGTATCATTCACGGCTGCAACTGGCTGCAAATATGGCTGCAAAAACACCCTGTGAGATGACCATCACTATACTACTGTCATTATTTCAGCAAAATTGCAATGTATGAATACACGCCTTATCGTTAGGTACTGTATAAGTCGTAACTATTGAAAATATACACTTATTGATCAATGGTAATGATACAGCTCAACATCGAATTGTCATTGGGAATTTCTATAGAATTAAATTTTGAGTAAGGTAGAATACTAAAAATCACAAGGATATGGTTTTACTATTTTTCAAGAAGTTTCAGATCAGGATTGTGTATTTCAACTTCAGAGTGTAAAGTGTGCATTGTATTAGGTGCTTTTATGTTTGGTTACAGCATCTTTAGGTAACACAAATGTGCTTGTTTTATTCCTATTATTACTAATGCTTTCAGGTGACATTGCATGGAACCCTGGGCCTGTTCAATCATTAGACTTTAGAAATATTTCACCTAAACACTAGAAGCGTGTGGTATAAGCTAGGTCACTTTAACTAATGTTTATCTGATAATCAAATTATTTGTTTCAATTAGACCCCCTTTGATAATTCCATAAGTTATGCAAATTTAGCTTGAGATGCCTTTCACAATTAATTACGTAGAGATAGAAAGGCTTTTGGTCGGGTTGTTATGGTCTATGTGAAAAGGCTTCCAAAGGCACTTTCAGTTAGAAAACAAATTTGATGGAACAATTTGGTTAGAATTATATTCACCTCAGAAGTCCATCATGCTGTGCTGCTTATAAATGTAGATCACTAGGCAAACACATAGTATTTTAGGAGAGATTAGAAACTTCAATTTAAAAGTCACTTGATTATTCGTCTAAAACTGTTTTAGTTTGTGACTTTAACAACAATCTTTCATCAGACAAACTTACAAATTGGGAGAAATCATGAACAGAAAAGCATTATGTATTGTCTTAAAGGATCCAAAAGTATCAGTACAACTAGTTTTAAATTTACTAGATCCTATTTTGATCAGTAATGACTTTGATGTATTTGACAGTGACCCTTATGTTTGTTATTCAATATAATATTATCGTCAGGTGTATACCGCAACAAATGAAAAGAAGCACATGTGATGCCGCTTTAAAAAAAGGAGATAGATCTACCGTTGTTACGGATTCATTTCCTTGATTCGTTATATTGTCTTGAAATACTTCTCTAATTACTTTTGTGACAATTAGTTATTTTACAAATACCAATCGGAATTCCAGACTGGACATTCTAAAACACACCAATTGATAGAGCTGCATAACAATATTTGTTGTGCCTCAAATCGGCGGGAAGATTAGTGTATGGTAGAATGTGATGTTGCAAAAGTCTTTGACAGAGTGTGGCACAGACGTTTGATACATAAACTAGGAAGTTACAGTGTAGGTGTAGGATTACTTAACTGGATACGTTGTTATCTTTAAGGTAGGACTCAAAAGGTTTATGTAGAGAATTGACATCCGAAAACTCGTCATTAGTTGTGTAAAAGGTTTAATCTTATGATGTGTTTGAAGAGTCTATTACATAAACCTAAATTCGAAACCAGTTTGAATCAACGATTAGCTTGCACATGATCCTCGCAATACACCTAAATGGCCCAATGTCATTTTCTAAAGCTACGCTGAAGGACCAACACCGTGACTGAAAACACGCACAAAGAATAATCCAAATATGCTGTAAACAGACATTTGTAAGTAGATGTTGGCATCATTTAACTCATCTAATATTGTTGTTTCACTACTCATCACTACATCCAAATCTTTGGTAGACGACTTCAAACATTTATAAAGAAGACATGTAATAAACAATGCACTTATATCCAAAGAACAAATATGTCTCATGTAAAAAGCTGTTGGTGACATGGAAGGGATTTTGCGAAGGAAAAAGGCTTTTGTAGAGAAAATGAAGTTTGTGTTTTAGATTACTGGACCTCTTGTTACTTCTTTTATCAGCCAAATTTTATTTTGGGTAAGGTGTACGATTATGTTGAAAAAGTACGATTTTCAATTTTTGCAGTAAATATATCTGCTTCGTTTTCACAATGCTATACAGAGCTTCAAGAAATCCCAAATTACATAACGTGTGCACTTTGATACGCAAGTATGTGAACAAACTTCAATTATACAGCTGTAAGCATGCATGCAGCTGTAAGCATTCATTGTAAAGAAGCGTTAACATCTTGTTCGATCAAACTAGAATAACATAGGCGACTTGAATTCATTTTAACTGTACCTTTTCAAATTGATAAGATTTAAATGCTTCATTTTGGCAATTTTAAATGTTGATTCAAAAGTACCTTACTTGTGCTCGTGCACCTTTGTCCTCGTGTACGTTTTAAGAAAGCATGAACCATGAAAATCGCACTTTTCTTTGTGTCACCCCTTGTTAACAAAGGAGATTTAATTGCTATGATGCTTGATACCTACCGATTCCATTTTTTTTAAATCATTAAAATCTTTATGTTACACCCTTAGTATTTAACTTTTTGTTTTGTACACTGAAGTGCAAGAAAAGTACTGAAAAGTTCAGACAGACATCTCTTTATTGCGATAGCCACAGAAAATTGCATGTCAGATGTAAACAAGTAAACATTCATAGTTATGAAAGTTAAAAAGTGTTTCCAAATGTGTTATAATATAGAAACAACATATAATTTTACCTGTCAGAAGGATATATAAATCATTTTATGTAATCGATTCATAAAGCCCAGTTAAAAAAACTTGGTTACTTCAAGAAAAGTAGGCATTACATTTATCCAGTGATAAAGAGATAAACGCCAAAATATCATGATTTCATTTCATTTTCCATGATTTCAAATCGAAAATTATGTCTTTTCATCCTGACGTTGTATAACGATCAAAAGCTCATGGTGTTGCATAGCTGATGTAAGAGAATATATTAAGTTAAACTATTCTATGTATCAAAAGTTCAGTATAAGGCAGCCAGAATAGGTCTTCCTAAATATGCTTCTCGTCAGTCATTATTTCATGAAACAGGATGGCAATCTTTCAAAGATAAAAGAATAACTCGTAAACTGTCTTTATTTTATATAATAAACAACAATGACCCAATGCGTACCTTTGTGATCTAATGCTGTTGAAACTAAGACCAATTACAATCTTAGAAACGTGTGGGATCTGTCTTTGTCCCACTCACGCATAGCTCGTTACAGTCAATCTTTCTTGCCATCATGTTCACAGCTCTTTACAGTCAATCTTTCTTGCCATCATGTTAACAACTCTGGGATAGCCTTACAATGCACATAATAGAAGCTGATTCAATTAAAAGTTTCAAAACGTTTATGTCGCAATGTAAGTTTAAAGCACTGGCATATTACTCATTTGGTAAAATAAAAACCAACATAATTTATACACAGTCAAGATACTAGATCAAATGACAATCAGGGTTGCATTGGCAAAGCTTCTTGTGATAATCTTATCACTATTTCATGAAGTTTACTAGATATTTCAATATAAGATATAAAATGGTTTGTAATGTTAGCAAAATATTCAATTGTAGAGTAATTGTTAATATGTACTTATTATTAAATGACAGTGCAGATTTTTCTTATAATTACCATATCAAGATTTTCGAGTTCATAAATATATATATCACTATCTGGAAGATTTGATAATTAGAAACATTTCCCCTTTAAGCTAATACAAAACTAAGATTGTGACTTTTTCTGCTTTGCCGTCTGTATCTTTATTTATCTTCCATGTACATAAACATGCACTTTTATGTCTCAATATTATATGTAAGCACTGTACATAGGAGAGGTTTCACTAAGTTTGGATAAATATGCTTAAATCAAAATATAGTTCGCAAAGTTATTACCACGCCACTAATAATGCAATGCCATTACACAATATGAAATGTAGTTGTTTATTCAATTAATCCAGTCTCGGCAAGGGAGACTTATTAAATATCATTTCATTATCTATAAGTGCAATAGTTTTCAGTTTGTTTCTGGAAAATTGATTGCCTAAAGGTAATTTTTGCATTGTTAAAACCAAAAGTTCTCTTGTTGTCATAGTTATTTCTTCCATGGGAATAAGGGACTGAAATACAATGTTTATCATCAAATAGTTATATCCCATTGAACGTAAATGGTGCATGTGATTATATGCAAAGCCTATAAATGAGTGTATTTTGGTGACAATTAACAAATTAGTCCGCCGCATAGTCGAAGTATGGAGGCTGAGAAAAAAGTGCATCCATCAACACCTACCAGTGTTACCCCCATACTGCTCCAGAGTACCTAGTTAAGCTTGTCAGTAAGCATAATCGAACCAGAGCGCTGCGATCGGCAGATCAACACCTTCTGAACATTCCCAGGCAGAAACTCAAAGCTTTTGGATTCCGATCTTTCAACTACGGTGCTCCTCAGCTGTGGAACCAATTGCCCATTGAACTAAAACTGTCACCCTCAATTGACTCATTTAAAAGCTCCCTGAAAACCCACCTGTTCAGAAAGTATTTCAACTGAGAGCACTAAGTTCATTGACTCACACTGTTCCAATAACTTTTAAATACATGATTTTATCTTATATATATTTATTATGTAGCGATTTGAGCAGACTTCATTGTCTGGAATTCAGCGCATTATAAATACACATATTATTAGTAAAACTAGTTTCCAAACCTCAAGGACTTAATCATTCTTTTTTATTTTATGATAAGAAATGTCTTTCAAATAATACCCTGCTGTTTGATAAAATACTGCTTTAGTTAAATAAATCTGTAAAAGTAACAGATACATGTTTTATCCCTGTCCTTTTTCACTGCAATTATGTGTGAAATGTATTAAATTCCTATAATATAGATCTTTTTTGTTCCTTAGCAACATTTATTTAATGTGTTTCCAGGTTCGTTGCCCCAACGCCTAGCTGTTGAGAAGGATCTGAGGAAGCTCTTCTACACTGAAACTAACAAGCATCAGATAGTCTCCATGGACCTCACAGGATCAAACCTCACAACAATCCTCAACTCAACAAGTGTTACATATCCTTATGCCATCGTGATTCATTCAGTTAAAAGGTAAGGTGTTTTACCACTGATCATAAACAGGTATATACATTATATATAAATTATTGTGAAGCATTCTTGTTTAGAGCACCGAGTATGAAATATAGACCAGGAGTTCAACAAATCCTGTCCTTTTGCTGCACAGTCAGTCCTCTTAATTAACCATCCAAATATAAAACTTCTTACTATCAGATCTCTCAGCGATCTGTTCAGTGTACAATAATCTATTAGATTAGCAATATTCACATATCCAATGACATCATTCGATCAGTGTAGCCATCTTTTCGAGTATGACACAATCAGAAATCTCATGTATACTTTGCTGTACATCCTTCTGTTCTCTGAGAAATCGTTTCATCGAGTTTGTTCAACCTGGACTGCCTTCGCACTTTTCAGTCATATAATGATAATATCCTGTTGTGTAGTCACAGTATGTGGGAGGCATTACTTAACTTTCGTTGTTCACTTATCAGCGTTATTTTTCAACATTAATTTCGATATTTTATTAGATTATACCTAAAACCTACAAAGCCTTTTCTAATATATATAATAATTATAATAATATAAAATACATCATAATAATATTAAAAAAAGCACTTGCATATCAATGATATTGGTTCGGTTGATATCTGACTTTCACGATTTTATTATTTGGTTTTGTATGAATAACACGAGAAGGTTTCAATTTTTATTCTTTTATGACAATGGTACATTGTCAACTCTCGAGGATATTAATTCCTGAATCCTACAACAGTTGGTTCTTCAGTCAAAGGCGTGATGACGTTTTGTGATGCAGATAGGAATGATGATATTCATTCTCCTGGGAGGAGCTGTCACGTAAATCCCCTGATTTGTACTCTATTTTGTTTACCTACAAGAAAACATCATAACATTAAAATCCTAAACAATTCATACATCATAAAATCTCTTAGTCGTGAACATTTATTTTATAATAACAATTCTGTCAATATCAGTACCCCAATTTCAAGACAGAAATGTTTATTTAAACAATGAGTTAAAGCTAATGTCAACAATGTTTTAAGACGTTTACTATTGCTTCAAACCCACGACACTGCAGACACACAATCAATGTGTCTATACAGACAGTTTTGTAGGTAACTGATCCCACCCAACACCACGACACTGCATACACACAATCAATGTGTCTATACAGACAGTTTTGATGGTAACTGATCCCAGCCAACACCCTGACACTGCAACACACAATCAATGTATCTATACAGACAGTGTTGATGGTAACTGATCCAAACCCAAACCCAAGACACTGCAGACGCATAATCAAGGTGTCTATACAACCAAGTCTTAATGATAACTCATCCCACCCAAAACCCACGACACTGCAGACGCACACTCAAGGTGTCCATATAACACAGCCTTAATGATGACTCATCCCACCCAAACACACAACACTGCAGACGCACAATCAAGGTTTCTATACAACACAGTCTTAATGATAACTCATCCCACCCAAATCCACGACACTGCAGACGCACAATCAAGGTGTCTATACAACCAAGTCTTTATGATAACTCATCCCATCCAAGCCCACGACACTGCAGACGCAGAATCAAGGTGTCCATACAACCCAGTCTTAATGATAAATCATCTCACCCAAATCAACGACACTGCAGACGCACACTCAAGGTGTCCATACAACACAGTCTTAATGATAACTCATCCCACCAAAATCAACGTCACTGCAAACGCACACTCAAGGTGTCCATAAAACACAGTCTTAATAATTACTCATCCCACCAAAATCAACGACACTGCAGACGCACAATCAAGGTGTCCATACAACACAGTCTTAATAATTACTAATCCCACCCAAATCAACGACACTGCAGACGCACAATCAAGGTGTCTATACAACACTGTCTTAATGATAACTCACTCCATCCAAATCCACGACACTGCAGACGCACACTCAAGGTGTCCATACAATACAGTCTAATGATGACTCATCCCACCAAAACCCACGACACTGCAGACGCACAATCAAAGTGTCTATACAACACTGTCTTAATGATAACTCACTCCATCCAAATCCACGACACTGCAGACGCACACTCAAGGTGTCCATACAATACAGTCTAATGATGACTCATCCCACCAAAACCCACGACACTGCAGACGCACAATCAAGGTGTCTATACAACACGGTCTTAATGATAACTCATCTCACCAAAACCCACGACACTGCAGACGCACAATCAAGGTGTCTATACAACACAGTCTTAATGATAATTCATCCCATCCAAACCCACGACACTCCATACAAACAATCAAGGTGTCTATACAACCAAGTCTTAATGATAACTCATCCCACCAAAACCCACGACACTGTAGACGCACAATCAAGTTGCCTATACAACCAAGTCTTAATGATAACTCATCTATGCCAAACCCACAACACAGCAGACGCACAATCAAGGTGTCTATACAACCAAGTCTTAATGATAGCTCATCCCACCCAAGCCCACGACACTGCAGACGCACATTCAATGTGTCTATACAACACAGTCTTAATGATATCTCATCCCACCCAAACCCACGACACTGCAGACGCACACTCAAGGTGTCCATACAACACAGTCTTAATGATAACTGATCCCACCTAAACCCACCACACTGCAGACGCAAAATCAAGGTTTCTGTACAAGACAGTCTTAGTGATAACTGATCCCACCTAAACCCACGACACTGCAGACGCATCCTCAAGGTGCCTATACAACACAGTTTTAATGATAACTCATCCCACCCAAACCCACGACACTGCAGGCGCACAATCAAGGTTTTAGACAACCAAGTCTTTATGATAACTCATCCCACCCAAATCCTCAACACTGCAGATGCACACTCAAGGTTTCCATACAGCACAGACTTAGTGATAACTGATCCCACCCGAGCCCACGACACTGCAGACGCACAATCAAGGTGTCCATACAACACTGTCTAATGATGACTCATCCCACCAAAACCCACGACACTGCAGACGCACAATCAAGGTGCCTATACAACACAGTCTTAATGATAACTCATCCCAACCAAACCCACGACACTGCAGACGCACAATCAAAGTGCCTATACAACACAGTCTTATTGATCGCTCATCCCACCCAAGCCCGCGACATTGCAGACGCACACTCAATTTGTCCATACAACACAGTCTTAATGATAACTCATCCCAACCAAATCCACCAGACTGCAGACACACAATCAAGGTGTTTATACAACACAGTCTTAATGATAACTCATCCCACTTAAACCCACGACACAGAAGACGCAGAATCAAGGTGTCTATACAACACAGTCTCAATGAATACTCATCCAATCCAAATCCACGACAGTGCAGACGCACACTCAAGGTGTCCATACAACACAGTCTTAATGATTACTCATCTCACCAAAACCCACGACACTGCAGACGCACAATCAAGGTGTCCATACAACACAGTTTTAATGATAACTGATCCCACCAAAACCCACGACACTGCAGACGCACACTCAAGGTGTCCATACAACACAGTCTTAATGATAGCTCATCCCACCCAAACCCACGACACTGCAGACGCACAATCAAGGTGTATATACAACACAGTCTTAATGATTACTCATCCCACTCAAACCCACGACACTGCAGACGCACACTCAAGGTGTCTATTCAACCAAGTCTTAATGATTACTAATCCCACCCAAACCCACGACACTGCAGACGCACAATCAAGGTGTATATACAACACAGTCTTTATGATATCTCATCCCACCCAAACCCACGACACTGCAGATGCACAATCAATGTGTCTATACAACCAAGTCTTTATGATATCTCATCCCACCCAAACCCACGACACTGCAGATGCACAATCAATGTGTCTATACAACACAGTCTTAAGGAGGTTGGATACCTTTGTTTCTGCACATCCGCAACAGTCAGATAATCAGATTGAGCTATTTTAAAGTTTATGCTATTTTGTTTATTTTTCACTGCAAGTGTGAGATTAAAAAACTAAAAAATTAAATAATGATTTAGTTTAACAAAAAACAATGACTATGTTATATTTGTGAACATAAGTATTTGTTTTATGATAAAATTTATTTCACTAATTAACCTTAAAAACTAATGAAAAATTCTAAAAAGGGTAATGTTGACAATGAAGAGTTATCTCCCCTGGATGTTGATTTTCATTGATGTGGCTTAATTGAATGTGAATATCTCTGTTATCCGCTGGTGACATATCTTTTTTTCTTTTTAATCTTATTCTAGTGTGTATTAACTATAAAATATATAATTTTCAAAAACATCTTAATACGAGAAATTGTTTTTTTTTTCCAAAAAGAATAATATTTTACAAAAATAATCATACAAAGAAAAAGGTTATTTGCATGTCTTTACTTCATATTAGTTTCAAATTCCCTTTTTCCGACTTAGTTTACTTACATACTGCAATGGCTTAATAGAAAAACATTTAAATAACAATTATATTCCAAAGTTATCTTGAAAAGGAGTTTTTAAATTATTGTATTTTCATCATTGGGTGCCCTAACGGATGGGCCCTTTTTCGAACAATAACTGTGGTGACATGGTATTTTTATGACACAATTTGATTCAAGACATATTTTTCAACAAAATAAGACCAAATTTAGCTATTTCTTAATACCTCGATATTTTGTATCCAACCTCCATAATGATATCTCATCCCACCCAAACCCACGACACTGCAGACGCACACTCAAGGTGTCCATACAACACAGTCTTAATGATAACTGATCCCACCTAAACCCACCACACTGCAGACGCAAAATCAAGGTTTCTGTACAAGACAGTCTTAGTGATAGCTCATCCCAACCAAGCCCACGACACTGCAGACGCACATTCAATGTGTCTATACAACCCAGTCTTAACGATAACTCATCCCATCCAAACCCACGACACTGCAGACGCACATTCAATGTGTCTATACAACCCAGTCTTAACGATAACTCATCCCATCCAAATCCTCAACACTGCAGACGCATAATCAAGGTGTCAATGCAACGCAGTCTTAATGATAACTCATCCCATCCAAACCCACGACACTGCAGACGCACAATCAAGGTGTCCATACAACACAGTCTTTATGATAACTGATCCCACCCAAATCCACGACACTGCAGACCCACAATCAAGGTGTCTATACAACAAAGTCTTAATGATAGCTGATGCCACCTAAACCCACCAGACTGCAGACGTAAAATCAAGGTTTTTATACAAGACAGTCTTAGTGATAATTGATCCCACCTAAACCCACCACACTGCAGATGCATAATCAAGGTGTTTATACAACACAGTCTTTATGATTAATCATCCCACCTAAATCCACGACACTGCAGACGCACAATCAAGGTGTCTATACAACACGGTCTTAATGATTACTCATCCAATCCAAATCCACGACACTGCAGACGCAAAATCAAGGTATCTTTACAAGACATACTTAGTGACAACTGATCCAACCTAAACCCACGACACTGCAGACATACAATCAAGGTGCCTATACAACACAGTCTTTATGATAGCTCATCCCACCCAAGCCCGCGACATTGCAGACGCACACTCAATTTGTCCATACAACACAGTCTTAATGATAACTCATCCCACCCAAATCCACGACACTGCAGACGCACAATCAAGGTGTCTATACAACACAGACTTAGTGATAACTGATCCCACCCAAGCCCACGACACTGCAGACGCACAATCAAGGTACCTATACAACCAAGTCTTTATGATAACTCATCCCACCCAAACTCACGACACTGCAGACGCACAATCAAGGTGTCTATACAACACGGTCTTAATGATTACTCATCCAATCCAAATCCACGACACTGCAGACGCACAATCAAGGTGTATATACAACACAGTCTTAATGATAGCTCATCCCACCTAAACCCACCACATTGCAGACACACAATCAAGGTGTTTATACAACACAGTCTTAATGATAACTCATCCCACTTAAACCCACCACACTGCAGACGCACAATCAAGGTGTCTATACAACACAGTCTTAATGATAACTGATCCCACCCAAACCCACGACACTGCAGACGCCCAATCAAGATGTCTATACAACACAGTCTGAATGATAACTGATCCCACCTAACACTATGACACTGCAGACGGACAATCAATGTTTCTATACCGACAGTTTTGAGGGTAACGTTTATCACATCTACCTCATACCCTCAACTGACCCTCAGCACTTATAAATTGATATTTTTCAGAAACTGTTAAAGGCAATGCTGTTTAGTCCAATGTTTGTCTCAAAGACTCAAGAGAGTGCGAACAAGTATCACCTTTACAGTGTCTACACTCGTTGACCCTCAGCTGATTCTGCGGTTCTGACTGCTGGCAAAATTCTGTCTTGAAAAAATGGTGATCTTATAAATGGTTGTGAGTCGTCATTGGCCAGTACAACGACAATAGCAAGTAGTTCCCGTTGTGCTCGGGTCGTGCTAGGATCTCAAAGGAGGCATGACTAAATGGTTTGTTTTTCTCTGCTTGACATAGACACTTGATTGTACAGGGTCCCCGGCTGATGATATGGGCATTATGTAAATGATTTATTCTTAGAGTCGTTAAGGTATCTTTTAGATCCAACTCACAATAGGTATGATCGACTACCATCAATCGCTGTATGAAAGTGTTCGAAAGTGTAGTCATTGAGTTGTTATTGTGTTGTTGTTGAAGTTTATCTGGTGGTTCATATGATTTATAGTAGATTTATTCAATTCATGTTAAAAATAACTTTAAAATAATGCATTATTGTGACACAGATCGTTACATCATCCTGTAAGCGTCCTGATTGGTTTGTTTTGATTGTGTTGTTGTGTTCTGATCGTGTTATAATTTTGTTTACTTGTAGAAACATTATATTTTTCGCACAGAGATTGTATTCTGAATTGTAAAAACCTGAGTATGACAGCACTCCTTTTTGTATTCGATAATATTATCGTAGTTCAGGGCCTGTAGTGTGAGTTTGGTTTTACACTGACAGACAACATGATTTGAGGATAGTTGTTTTTCTCCAAGCGTTAATTGCAATTTCTGCCGTTTATGTGGCGACTATGGTTGGATTAAGGTGATCTTTTACTGTTGTGACCTGCAATGTTGGTAATTACTGTTTCATAGTTTTAATTCTTTTCTTAAAGGCAGCACTCGAGCGGCTTTTATCCGCCATTTTGAAAGATTTGCGAGAAAACAAATGTGCTGTAATTTGCTTATTCATTAATAACAAAATTAAGTAAGAACTACTTGATTGATAGAAGAGGAGTATATTTACAAATAATTCATAATAAAAGTTATCAGTTGCATCAGCATTTAGTCGTAGTAATGCATTCCACGATCGTAGCTTTGATGATTGGCTCCATTTCATTATGTTTTTATTTTTTGACCGATACACTTTATTTTTTGTTAAACTGTCAAATCTTTAACAACTAAAATGCTTATCTCACAAAAATATATAAAATTAAGTGTGAAATTATCATGTAAAAATCTTATATAATTTTTAAACAGGATAGTCCTTCTGAATTTCATTTCTACAAAAAATACCCCACTTGAAAAGCCCTCCGAAAGTAAGATTATTTTATCAAAGTGTTGCACATTTTTAAATGTGTAAGGCACAAAAATTACCTTTGAAACACTGAAACCATTAAGAATCAAACATCATAGACAGACAATCAAACAGACATGCAGGTTTTATTCAGTAGCTGAGGCCCATTGGCAAAAAGTACAATTTCAATTCAAATTGAACTATTTTGGTCATGTGACATAGACAGAGATTTTGCGCTGGATTTTAAAATGGACATCAATTGTTTTATGAAAATAGCAACAGATTTGATAACATCAACATTGTTGATATTAAGAAGGTTGTACATTGTTCGTGGGGATTACATTATCATAATTTAAAAACTTCTTACGACAAACAGAAAAGGCGTTGCAAACTAACAATATGTGAAACTGGTCTTCTAATTGACCCGACGAACAATACGAACACGATAGATTAACTAATATATCTTTATCTTTTCTATACTTTTGTATTTTCAAGGCATGAAGTGAAGTTCTAAGTTTACAAAAATTCCTTAAAAGAGAAATATCATTAAAGACCCTTATATACTGTTCCGGTCCAAACATTGATGTACAACGTGAGTAATGGCATAGAAATCTGGCTGAATTTACTGTTGCAAACCATTCCTAAATATCTTTAATTCTGTGTTTAAACATTGACAAGAACGTTTGTCTTTCACCAACTTCTTGATTTAACCAAGCACAAGAAAATCTGCTTGAAAATCAAATACTTCTCGCATCTGAAGCCCATGAATGTTTTCGAAGTTCATCAAGTGAAAGAGTTTAAAAATTAGAAAAAGTGCTTTTTTGACTTGTGCTGCAAGTGTTTTACATGCCGTTGACCAGTTTAATCTATTGGAAAACACAAGGCCTAAATATTTATAATAAGTAACAACATTCATATGATTGCTACGGAATGCGAATTTAGTTTTTTTGCTACAATACCGCCGTTTCTAAATACAACAATATTCAATTTTTCCATATTCAGTTCTAAACCCCGAGTGTCACAACATTTTTTAAGAATATTCAACTGCCGCTGCAAACCATTTACCATAAATATATAGTGGAATTCATCTGCAATTGCTGGTGAATCACATAGTTTACAGGTTCTATTTTCTCTTGGGGTATTATTCCAACGTCCGGTCTCTACAGGCAAGTAGTGATTAGAGGTTCTAAACTTTACCAATGGGTAGCTAATATATTTGGGTAAAAACAGATAGAAAGAAGATGAACAACAGTGGGCTAAGATCACAACCCTGCCTTACACCAGCAGAAGTATTGAACGTTCCAGTAATACCCGAATCTGTTCTAACGCAGGCTTCCACAGATTCTGACATACTTTTTAATATACAAAACATTTTTTCATGACATCCTTTTGTATGTAAAAACATCATAAAACATAATTATGGATATTGTACTGCCTCAGATTTATATAAGATCCACTATCACATGCCTGACATATCCAATCAGTTCTACTAGTGTGTTTTCAATGATGATTAGGCCATTTAATAATTGACGTATAGATCCCATTTGTCATCCAACATTTATGTAACACAACAAAACGAGATAGACAACTATCACTGTCTGTGTCCGTCTCGTTCAATACTGCTGAAGATGTGATTGATTTATCCTCCAGGCTTATTCTTGTTGTTAATACATTGTTGCAGGCAGATAATATGGAGTGAATCGAGAGGTGATAGGAAGATAAGCTCAGCTGACTATGACGCTTCAAACATCAGGAGGATTGTCAATACCTCATCAGGGTGTTATGGACTAGCAGTTGACGAGGAGGGTGAGTGAACATGTTCAGTGAGAGGTTGATTTCATATTTTCTTGACATTTAAGATTACAAATTTACATACATTGTTCTAAAATGATTGAATCAGAATGTTTATTTGGAAAAGAGTATATGAATATGAAGCATTTTGTTTGATAACAGATTTTATTATTTAACATATGGGATCTAGATCCAGATAAGATCTAGAGAATAATCAGACGATTGTGCTACAATTTGCAAAGGCGTTCGAAAATGCTTTTTAATGTGAATTTGGTATATAATGAGATAGCCATTTTCTTCACCAAATGGATTAGATAACAGAACCTGCATGCTCTTATTTGTCTTTTGTTTGTATATCTACCTTGTTTATTTGTTTATCTAGTTCTTGCTAACAATAACTAAAATCTATGTTGCATTTGAACAAGACAAAATACGTTGATATCAAAATCATATTGATAGTAGTCCAAAAATGCACATACAACAACCTTACAAAACAAATCTGAAATTAGAATATTATATATATTTGGTAACTGAAAAGACGACATAAATTCAACAAGAACTTGAAACCAGGTCACGTAATTCAAGCAAGGGTGGATATCAAATTTTGAGACGTTGAAATAATTGTTATATGAATAAAATAATAGTAAAACGTTACTACCATAGTGAGAGTTAGGAGCTTTTTAAGCATTGGAAACAAAATTATCAAACAGTAGGTGAATGTAAAGAATGAAAGCATATATGTCAAACTACTATCACTACTAAATAACATTTATTATCAATTAACTATCAATAATATGGCACTAATATAATCTATGCGGCCTTGACTATACGATTTGCAAGTGGACCAGCACAGATAAGCCAGGCCAATACAGGCAAAACAAGGCCAATACGAGACAGGAATTTTAACATATATTATTAATTAATAATCAATGATATTGCACTTATACAATTTATACGGCCTTCACTTTACGAATCCACAACTGGGCCAATACAGGAAAGCTGGGCCAATACGAGCAAAACAGGGCCAATACGAGCAGACTGGGCCAATACGACTCTGAGCATGCGCATACACACAAATGGCGAGAGTCCGAAGCTATCGCTTCAAAACTTTCAACATTTATGACAGTTCATCAACCTCATTGATAATTTTGATTTTGGTAAAAATTAACTCTCTAATGTTATGCAAGTAAATTACAAAGAAGTTAATTAATAAAAACGTCATTAATCAAGTTTTTCGTATTGGCCCAGTTACAGGTCCTCGGTCTTCTGTATTGGCCCTTGGCTTCGCCTCGGGCCAATACAGCAGACCTTGGACCTGTAACTGGACCAATACGGAAAAACTTCAGTAATAACATTATAATATGATAGCAATGCTTTCAAATACTGACAAATACTTCCGCCTGTTTCATCTAAGATATTTAATGATGATTGTCATTCTATGTATGATGATAATTGTCGGTAACACTTAGAAGCACAAGATTATATAGTAAGCTAATGAGCTCTGTGGATAACAGTATGTTTAATTGTTATACCCCACTTCCGGTCTCGTTGCTATGGTTTCCTTTGTTCTAACTGTAGGTATATTGACCGATACACCACAAATTTTCCAATACACCTATTCTTTTTTTGCACACCAAATAAAGTCAAGTGAAGAGATCTTCAACTGAGGCAAATCAATCAAGTTGTAAAACTTAGAATCTTTGAGAAATTTTAATGACCAAACGCCTCTATCGACTGAGCTACTGAGGCTTGATACAAGTAGCGGTACTTTTTGTTGTGCCATGTCTGGATTGTTATATTTTCCTATAAAAGCCATGTATAGGTACTAGTTTGTACCAAATGTTAATGTTATGAAGTCAGTTTATGTTTTTAAAAACGTAAAAAAAAGGGTATTGTTAATATTTTGTTGATCTAGTTAGGTCAAGATAAATATACATAGAGAATGGTGGAAAACTCTTTTTCGTCAAATAAAACTCTACCAGAGTGGGGTATAAGTCAGATATAACCACCCTTCCCTCGGTGTATCACTCAATATACCTCCTGTTTGAATCGTGATCCTCGGCTCCGCTAGGCTCCGCCTCGGAGACCCACGATTCAAACAGGAGGTATATTGAGCGATACACCTTGGGAAGAGTGGGTATATCTATTACTTAATCTCTTTCATCGTTTACTGTTTCGATAAACATCACAATCTAAATAAATTTAGATCAACAGGTTTTATATTTGGTCATACCATGTTGATCTAAGATTGGCCCGTAAGGCGGGTCATCCCGCTGACCTCTGAAATCAGCCGCTCGGCCAATCAGAAAAGTTGCCCTAGCTCGCTGGAAGTTTAAAAAACTCAGCAGCACATCTTTTGAAATGGATGATGTTCGGAGCTCTGTCATTCGGAGCGGAGCAGAGCGACCATTTCGATGAACAATCCGATTGCTTGGATAGATATTAATAGATTATATTTTTTTCATTTTAAAATGATTAGCATATTTGCTAGTTGTCAATGACAAATGATGTTTGCACATCGCACAGATACTAACGTGGCGAATAATAATCACAAAGTTAGAGCATGATAAATGTCAATAGTTACGAAAATCCTCATGCAAGGGGAGGTTACTCCTTTTTTATCAAACTTGTTTGTACTAATTTCTTCGTTTCCATCCAAATAATTTAAAAAATAGTGATATTTTGTCAATCATAAATCTAAAAATGTTTCATACAACCAAAATAAAGCCAACCTACTGATATTTTTATTATCAGTATAAAAAACAAGATCTATTTTTTACAATGCACACTGTTATTGAGAACAGGCCATAAGCTACCATATGTTCTTCCGTTCAAACATTGAATGAGCGACTATGAACTGTTTGTGACGTCGAATTTGATTGATCAAATCGCGGATTCGTTATTTGCATACGAAAGGTTACCGGGACGACCTCTCACACTGGTCAATCTTAGATCAACAGTATGACCAAATATTAAACCTGTTGATCTAAATTTATTTAGATTGATAAACACCAGCGACTGGAAGCCAGTGTAAAGGCATGTGAAACATAAGTCATAAATGCAGATGGCAGAAAATCGAGACTGATTTGTCAATGATATTGTGTTAAAGATATGCTAACTGTTTTACAAATGTCCACAAATAAGCGTAACGCAGATCTAGAAGAATGTTGCTTATATCCCCAACAATTTGAAGACAACTTGCCTGAGCACAGAAAGGGTCAGTAAGACATAAGAGTCAGTAAGTAATGTTACAGCCACATGCCTGTCAGTATTGAAACCTTTAGACCAAGGGGTCAGCATTGCATCCAAGGCAGGAAACAGATGGTGAGTTGCCTTGTATCTCACAGGGAAGACAGTAGCAATGTGACTGAAGAGTGAAATATAATCACTGTTTTTTATGCAGTGAACTAGATGAACTTAGCCTGGCTTGAGTTTAGAATCTAACATAATTTAAGGTCTCAAGAACTGGGAAGCATAACTGCGGATTTAATGTCGTGATACATGTTCTTTATTAGTTTAAGAAATTTACCATTTATCCCGTTTCTAACCATTTTGTGCCACAGGCCGATACGCCAAACTGTATCGAACGCTTTTGTAAAATCAATGAAGACACAATATCATTTCTTTTTTCTTAGTTTTAGCATTTCTGAAAGCATATGTATCACAAATAAATTATCCGAAACTGAATAACCCTTTCTGAAACCTGCTTGGGCGGGGCTTAGAATATTGTTTGTGTTAAGAAAATTTGATAATCTGTTATTCAGAATAGACGTGAACAACTTTCCAAAACATGATAATATTGTAATCAGGCGGTATGAATTCGGATCTTTGATGTCTCCTTTGCCTTTGTACAACGGTTTTATCATTCCTTTTAGCCAACTTTCTGGAACACAACCAGAATCTAATATCAGATTAAACAATTTTAATACTGATGGAAGAATATATTTTAAAGCATCTTTCATATAATCGTTTTCAACCAAATCGATACCTGATGATTTACTGCGCTTTAGGTTATTAACTGCAGTGACAATTTCGTCTTTTGTTATATTTTTGTTCAAGATTTCAGTGTCATAAACATCGTCATTCAACTGCGGATCTTCGTCTATTTCTTCAGTACAATAATTTTCATTAATAGATTTATAGAAATTGTAAAACGTGTCTAGGTCAGGGTATGCATCATGTGACTTCTTCTTCTTCTTGACTGTTAATTGTTATGATGACTTGGATTCATTCAGACAATTTAAAGCAAGCTTTACACTATTTACATAATTTAAAAGCAGATATTTTTAAAGCAAATCTGACTGTTATATTGATAATCAGGTGGACTGAATTCAAAAATTCAATATTTTCATCTGAGGTCGAGTTACAATTTTCTAACAAAATGGATTCTAGGTCAAATCCTTTCATATAGAAATCCATATTTTGATATAAGTCGCTATGTAAAGGACACAATACGAAATATGGATATAATCTTCATAGTTTTTGCAACAAGAACAAGCTGGCGTTGGAGATATAAAAGTTACTACATTCAACTAAAATACCACAATGTATTCCATGTAAGTGGCTGTATATATTAGTATCATTTTAGAATTTTATAGTTTTATAGTTTTGATTCTCGACAATGACGGCGATTCTCTCTGTTCAACGTGTAGCAGGAAAGAAAATCCAATGTTTTCATGTCCACGCGGGATTCTCCGGGTTGAGAGTTCTACACTCTACCTGTTTGGCCAAAGATATATCCCTCCAGCCGAAGCCAGTGGGAAGTAGTAGCAATCAATCTTTATTCACTCAAAGGGACCGCCAACGGCAGTACATGAGTTACATGAAACAAACATATAAATTACAACAAGATGGCAAAAATGTTTTTGACTAAACGTGACAGATTCTTAATTACTTTGATATTTCTATTGCACATTAGTTTCTTATAGTTTAATAAAGATGGAAACAGCATGAAGCGTTTATTTATCAGATTACAACGTTGGTTTACTAAAGCATTACATTTAAATAGATAATGATATTCATCTCCGACTTCGCCGGAGTTACATTGTGTACATAATCTTTCATGACGCGGGATATTAAGAAAACGACCTTTTTCAATCGGTAAGTGGTGGTTACATGTTCTAAAATATAATAATGGTTTGTACACATTTTCATTCAATAACAAGTATTGCTCAAAACATGGAGAGTCTTTAATGATGGCATAATAGAATCCTTTAGACGAATTTGAAACGTCGCTACGCCATGACTGCAAAAACTGATCCTTTAAAATGTTATGTATTGTTGACACTATCCAATTTTTACAGTAATTTTGAGGATTATTGAAAACACATTGCTGTCCACATGTTGAAAATATAGTTTAACAAAGTTCAACCAGAAATACGATTGACCAAGAAAACTCTTATGATACATATAACTAAGCATAAAGGCTGCAATTTTATATTATCTGGTTGTGGACATGTTAATTTCGACCAATATGAGATAATACGTTTGGCTATTTGCAACCGCAGTGGCTCTCTACCGAATTCTCCATAAACCATGAAGTTTGGCGTTGACATCTTTAAACCTGCTGCCATCTTTAAGAACTTCAAATGAACGCGCTCAATGATATTGATGTTTTCCATCCCCCAAATTTCACAACCATAAAGTAGAATTGGGAGAACAAGGGTATCGAAAGCAGAAATAAGGCAATCCAAAGGTAAATTTAAATTTCTCGCAGACCTCTACCTGTCAAAAACGGGTATTAAATTTCACTTTCTTATAGTATCTGGGAGGAAAGACCTCGGGTAGTTTTCCGATTTACATCGCAACGTCGGAAGATTTGAATTATTGTGAAAACTATAACCAGAGACATCTAAAAGTGTAGGCGGTACAAGATAATTTTGCTAAGTCGGCGTTATTTTGTTGACCATTTTATATTACATGGGCATTTCATGGAGATATCTTCTTTTACACAGCAGTAAGCAAATATGATAAATTTATAAATCTTATAATGTATCACTTACGACACGAAACACTGCCGAATTTTGACGTCATGTTTGCATTTCAATTTGAATTAACTTCACAGTGATGACGTCAAAATTCGGCAAAAGTGATGGATGCAATTTTTCCTCAGCCTCCATACTTCGACTATGCGGCGGACTAATTTGTTAATTGGCACCAAAATACACTCATTTATCGAGTAGTAGAACTTCCGGTTTTAAGAACACCAGTCGATGAAAAGTCAATGCTGCAGTTTATGTAAGTTTTGGAAACTTTAGGGCTGTTTTTGTGTTTTTATTTCGCGTTTGGACACTTTGTTCACGGACCGTGGTAATGTTTATTGCTGTCAAAGTCCAAAAGTAGAAGTTGTTAACTTTAAAACTTCATATAATCGGCACTTGATAGATGGCGTGTTTGATAAGGCACCTGCCGAATACTCGGAAAACGGCGTACATTAATCATCTGACCAAAATAATCAAAATACGCCGATAAACGTATGGTATTCTACCTAGATCGGCCTATTATACGTCGATTGACGTATAATACGTCGATATCAGGATTTCCCCAACCTGCTTAAAGCATCAAGATTGAGTTTCTAGAGTAAATTGGCCTGTTCTTTGACACAGTTATCCGATATATGACTGCAATAATGGAGTGCTGGCAAACTACATCTCCATAAGCTTTGATCATAGTTTTACTCATCGGATAGATCGCGCGTAAGTAAAAATCATCATGTAAACAACTTTCATATCAGATGAAAAATGACCGGGCACAGTTTTCGTGATACTACGTATTAAAATATCGCGTTCAAAAACTCTGATTGACACAATGTCACGAGAAAATAATTGCAACACCAGTAAATACATGTAGTTACCTGTCCATTGTTATTTTGGCAAAATCATACTTCTTCATGACGCCTTAGATTTGGGCCGTCCAAAAACAGTCGACATTGAATCGAGCATCTTTCTCTCGCATGTAAAAAATGGCGGATGCAGTGTCACTGACGTACTACTAGATTCGCCTTCCCTAAAGACTGTCAAAGAGTTCATGTTCGGTACCGAGCGTCTACTGGTCGACTTGACATAATCATTGTTCATTTTGAGAGCTTGCAGTGTATAATTATTGTATTTTTGTGTGGATAAAATACATTTATTAAACACATTTGGATTGGTATCTGTAATTCACATAACGGGGTTAGATTAATTTTACCAGTACTTATATTCACTGTAGTACAATAGGTATAAAAGAAAAGAAAACTGTAAGACTATAGGTAATTAGTTAAGAAAACATATAATCAATCATCTACCTCGTTTGTTAAGAAAACAATTAATTTGATTGCAACAACTACTCTAAAAGTACAATGAGAAATCGAAAATTCAAGAGGGTATTAGTAATACCGGTAAGCCAAGTCAAGTTTATTTTCATAACTCATAAATCATGAAATAGAGTTATCAAATAATATATTGAAGTAATACATATGAATCAATTGAGCATACGCAAGTCATATTTGATATACAGAGCAGTTTTAACAAGTATTTGTTTATATGTGATGGACATAATTAAGTGAAACATATCTATTTATTTAAAAAAGTCTATAATAATATGCAAGAAGATATTTTTTTCGTATTCATTTAATAGATTACACTCTAACATAAAATGAAGTAATCTATGTTCTTTAGCAATTTTATACCATCTACCAATTACCGAAATACGGAGTAAATGTGAAAGATGTTGTCTAAATCTACTTTCTAAAACACTACCATCTAAAACTGTATTTCTACACCTAAAAGTGCCAATAGTGTTGAACAATAATAATAAAATCAATATTATTTATTTATCTAAAAAAAAATATGGGTACGAGTTCTCCGATATTTTTGGGTACGAGTCTTCCGTGGGTACGAATTTCCGGTGGGGTCGAGTTCGTTTTCGGACATAGACAAATTCATTCTTGGGCAATACTCTTTAATTTCGGTTTCAAAAATTGTAGGATTGTCTCGCTGTTTGAGTAAGGGAAATATGTACATTCGCTGTCTAACTGTGGAATGTGATGAAATATACTGGATTATTTAGACATGTATCGAGTCAAATTTTGTCAAAAATTCGGAGTAATTAAACTTAAAAGAATCGTATTAATTTCAATATTTACGAATACTTTTATTAGCCCATCTGGCCTGTAAGGCCCGATGGGCTTATGGCATGGCATGTTGTCCGGCGTCCGTCGGTCCATCCGTCCGTCCGTAAACTTTGTGGAATTTCGACTTCTTCTCCAGAACCATAGGGCCTAGAAAGCTGAAACTTTGTGTACAAACTCCTTGGCTAGTGAGGATTATAAATTGTAGCTTTGGTGGCCCTGTGACCCCTAATAAGGGCCACAGGGGCCATGCCCTAAAAACCTATTTTCATCTTCTTCTCCAGAACCATAAGGCCTAGAAAGCTAAAACTTTCTGTACAGACTCCTTGGCTAGTGAGGATTAAAAAGTGTAGCTTTGGTGGCCCTGTGACCCCTAATAAGGGCCACAGGGGCCACACCCTAAAAACCTATTTTCATCTTCTTCTCCAGAACCATGAGGCCTAGAAAGCTGAAACTTTGTTTACAGACTCCTTGAATAGTGAGGATTATAAATTGTAGCTTTGGTGGCACTGTGACCCCTAATAAGGGCCACAGGGGCCACACCTTAAAAACCTATTTTCATCTTCTTCTCCAGAACCATGAAGCCTAGAAAGCTGAAACGTTGTGTACATACTCCTTGGCTAGTGAGGATTATAAATTGTAGCTTTGGTGGTCCTGTGACCCCCAATAAGGGCCACAGGGGCCATGCCCTAAAAACCTATTTTCATCTTCTTCTCCAGAACCATGAGGCCCAGAAAGCTGAAACTTTGTGTACAGACTCTTTGACTAGTGAGGATTATGAATTGTAGCTTTGGTGACCTGTTGCCCCTAATAAAGGCAACAGGAACTTCCTACAAATCTATTTTCGTCTTCTTCTCCTGAAGTATAAGGCCTAGAAAACTGAAACTTGTCGCCTATATACTTAATTTTATGATTGATGCTCCTGTGGCCTCTAAAAAGGGGGAATCACATTGGCCACACTCTACAGCATAATTGATGATGAAGCCTGATGAGCTACAGAGCCAATGGATCTATTTTTTCGCATGGCAGGTGAAGGGAAAATGGGGATATTTGATATAAAACCGTGCATATGTGGATTGATCCGATGGACGGTTTCACTTGCGCCAATTTGTCGTCTGGAAATTAAGCTCGCGACAAGAAGAACTTCCAAACCAGTTCGTTCCGCCCAGATGCGCTCAGATCCAATGCCAACTCTCGCGTGGGAGAGGGCAGTGCTTGTTCACAGGTGTGAGTAGGTATTTTATGTATATTTTGGCTATGTTGAATTGCTCTTTTTCCGTTTTGTGACGACTAATATACTTGTTGTAAAGCTGTTGATTAAAAAAAAAAATCTGACCATAGATATTGACAGATTCTATCGATAATTTCGGCGTGCTATGAATATTCATGAGATGGGCCCTTGCCATGGAAATGTAGTCTAGCCATATCAAAATATTTCTTATTCATGGGCAAATAATTTTCAAAAGTACCAAAATCCATCCCCGATTCTATATTGAGAAAATAGGAAATTGTCTTTTGGCTAAATAATATTCGTTTTAATTTTTTCATATGCATATTCAAATTAATAATTTAATTATACTGAATCCTTTTGTAATAAAATGAACATACTCAGTCAGGTACATGTCAGTGTAAATAGAAATGATTATATGCTGTATTTCAAAAGTATTCAAAAAAGTATAATACGCAACTCAAGTTTTGCTTTTGGTTTTAGGTTCTTAGGTTTCATGGATATATATGCTTTGTAGATTCCTGAATATTTCATTAGTCAGTTAAGTTGTTTGTATTTTCAAAACTATAATATCTGTTGTATCAATAATCATTATCTTTTTCAATTTGTAATTTAATGATTTATGTATTAATTGTCCTTATAATTATAAGTATTTGTTCATCATGTCAAATAAAAGTTTAGGGTTTGGGTTAATTCAGCATGTTACCACAAAAACAATGTTCAAAAGAAAAAAATCTATCAGTATTTAAAATAGGAATTTGTGTTCTTTGGCAATAAATATGAGGTTAAATGAATTATTCACAGAATTTCTCAAATGAATTTGACTTATTTGGGTAGAGCTTAAAATAACCATTGAACAACTGATTTGATTTGATGCATGTCATTTGGCCTGTAAATTCAAAATTTGCAGTGGGAGAAGACAACATTTCACATATTAGACTAACAATAAGGTCAAAATATTTGAAATATAATCTTTTGGTTAGATTGTTTAATTTAACAAAATGGTAGTTACTAAGTACTGTATGTCCATATTTCTGTCCTAATATTGCATGAGAAAACAATTAGGGTACATGTAAGAGGGAGGGGGTTTAAATATAAATTGTAGGACAGTGATATAGCTTGCCTAATAATGATTGCAGTAATCTGTATATATACAGAGCTATAAATTTGCCTCTTACCGGTATTTGAATATCATTTGAATATCATTATTTTTCTGAAATTGTTGAAAGAGAAAACTGATATTTTAATTAGATTATATTTATCTATTTGTAGGGTTACAGTAAGCCCTGCTTCCATGTTTTAGATGACATCAAACAGATATCAGCTTCTGTTCTGAATACAGGTTCATGTGATGACTTGTACTTGAGAGCTATATATCCGCTTAAAAAGAACAAACAATAGTTTACATATTTACATTTGATGTATTTTAATTGAATAAAATCTATATAATTCAATTTGGCCTAAATTCTTCTTCCATATATATATTTCCCTACCTTCCAACCTATGAAATGTTTGAAAAGTGAAAATTACCCAAGTTATGAGAAACAAGTTATTTTTCCATGTGACTTGAATCTTCAGAAATAAAGAGAATTCATTTTGAAATATTATTTCCTGGAAAGCTTTTTTCAAATGCATTTTTGATAACTATAAAAAAACTAAACATCTCAAAGTTCTCATCAACATTATATTAAAGTGGGTTTTTGTTTCCTTTTTTCATGTTTTATTATCATTGATTTTGTTAGGTAATATAATATTCTCTTCAACATATCTTACCTCTCAAGTTATTTTCAAGCCCTACTGGTATGTTTTGAATATGTGATTTTTCAATATCTTCCAAGTCATATAATTTCATAAGAAATGAATAACATTGAAGTCTTCAAAGTATTTATAAAAATACATGTCTGAAACAAACACTTGTGACAGTTATCAAACATGGTCTAGGGGAGACAACTTGCTACCCTGTGTCCTTGGCCCGTTGGGGGCGTGGTTAACAATCAAGTGATGTTAATGTGGGTCTGTTTATTCATACATGTATTTCAAATTCTTTGTAATTTAGAAATGAGTGTGACTGATTCAAATAAACTTGAATAGGCTTGAGATTCTTAAGAAGCCTAAACATACAACTACACAATGTTCCCGCCATATGTTTTGCGCGAAATAAATCGTGACATCTCGTAAAGGGGGCGGAGCTTACACGATGAAGGGCCGTCAGTCAAGTTTGACGGCCGGTTCAGATACATTATTACTGAGGACACCGGAAGCTTATTTTTCCGTTTAAAGTAATACTATTATATCCTACGGAAGCCTTATATTTTTATTGGCCTCTTCATGGTTCTTGGAAGGACACTTGGTCTGTTTGACTTCAGTTGTGTATTGTCTTGTCTGTCAAAAAGTCAAATCTAATATACTATTTTTTCTTGAATTTTCAACAAAGTATCTTGACTTTTTAACTTAGTTTCTTGAATTTTCAACTTAGTTTCTTGAATTTTTAACATAGTATCTTGAATTTTCAACATAGTTTCTTGAATTTTCAACATACTATCTTGAATTTTCAACATACTATCTTGAATTTTCAACATAGTATCTTGAATTTTCAACATAGTATCTTGAATTTTCAACTTAGTTTCTTGAATTTTCAACTCAGTTTCTTGAATTTTCAACATAGTATTTTGAATTTTCAACATAGTTTCTTGAATTTTCAACATACTATCTTGAATTTTCAACATACTATCTTGAATTTCCAACTTAGTTTCTTGAATTTTCAACTTAGTTTCTTGAATTTTCAACATGGAATCTTGAATTTTCAACATGGAATCTTGAATTTTCAACATACTATCTTGAATTTTCAACTTAGTTTCTTGAATTTTCAACATAGTTTCTTGAACTTTCAACATAGTATCTTGAATTTTCAACATAGTTTCTTGAATTTTCAACATAGTATCTTGAATTTTCAACATACTATCTTGAATTTTCAACATAGTTTCTTGAATTTTCAACAAAGTATCTTGAATTTTCAACATAGTATCTTGAATGTTCAACATAGTTTCTTGAATTTTCAACATAGTTTCTTGAATTTTCAACATAGTATCTTGAATTCAACATACTATCTTGCATTTGTAACTTAGTTTCTTGAATTTTCAAGATAGTATCTTGAATTTTCAAGATAGTATCTTGAATTTTCAAGATAGGATCTTGAATTTTGAACTTAGTTTCTTGAATTTTCAACATAGTTTCTTGAATTTTCAACTTAGTTTCTTGAATTTTCAACATGGTATCTTGAATTTTCAACATAGTATCTTGTATTTTCAACATACTTTCTTGAATTTTCAAGATAGTATCTTGAATTTTTTACTTAGTTTCTTGAATTTTCAACATATTATCTTGAATTTTCAACATAGTGTCTTGAATTTTCAAAATAGTGTCTTGAATTTTCAACATAGTATCTTGAATTTTCAACATACTATCTTGAATTTTCAACTTAGTTTCTTGAATTTTTAACATATTATCTTGAATTTTCAACATAGTGTCTTGAATTTTCAACATAGTGTCTTGAATTTTCAACATAGTATCTTGAATTTTCAACATAGTATCTTGAATTTTCAACATACTATCTTGAATTTTCAACTTAGTTTCTTGAATTTTCAACTTAGTTTCTTGAATTTTCAACATAGTATCTTGAATTTTCAACATAGTATTTTGAATTTTCAATATAGTATCTTGAATTTTCAACAAACTATCTTGAATTTTCAACATACTATGTTGAATTTTCAAGATAGTATCTTGAATTTTTAACTTAGTTTCTTGAACTTTCAACAAAGTATCTTGAATTTTCAACATACTATCTTGAATTTTCAACATAGTTTCTTGAATTTTCAACATACTATCTTGAATTTTCAACATAGTTTCTTGAATTTTCAACATATTATCTTGAATTTTCAACATAGTGTCTTGAGTTTTCAACATAGTGTCTTGAATTTTCAACATAGTATCTTGAATTTTCAACATACTATCTTGAATTTTCAACATACTATCATGAATTTTCAACTTAGTTTCTTGAATTTTCAACTTAGTTTCTTGAATTTTCAACATAGTATCTTGAATTTTCAACAAAGTATCTTGAATTTTCAACATACTATCTTGAATTTTCAACATACTATCTTGAATTTTCAACTTAGTTTCTTGAATTTTCAACTTAGTTTCTTGAATTTTCAACATATTATCTTGAATTTTCAACATAGTGTCTTGAGTTTTCAACATAGTGTCTTGAATTTTCAACATAGTATCTTGAATTTTCAACATACTATCTTGAATTTTCAACATACTATCATGAATTTTCAACTTAGTTTCTTGAATTTTCAACTTAGTTTCTTGAATTTTCAACATAGTATCTTGAATTTTCAACAAAGTATCTTGAATTTTCAACATACTATCTTGAATTTTCAACATACTATCTTGAATTTTCAACTAAGTTTCTTGAATTTTCAACTTAGTTTCTTGAATTTTCAACATAGTATCTTGAATTTTCAACATAGTATCTTGAATTTTCAACATACTATCTTGAATTTTCAACATACTATCTTGAATTTTCAACAAAGTATCTTGAATTTTCAACATACTATCTTGAATTTTCAAGATAGTATCTTGAATTTTCAAGATAGAATCTTGAATTTTCAACTTAGTTTCTTGAATTTTCAACTTAGTTTCTTGAATTTTCAACATAGTATCTTGAATTTTCAACATAGTTTCTTGAATTTTCAACAAAGTATCTTGAATTTTCAACATAGTATCTTGAATTTTCAACATACTATCTTGAATTTTCAACTTAGTTTCTTGAATTTTCAACATATTATCTTGAATTATCAACATAGTGTCTTGAATTTTCAACATAGTATCTTGAATTTTCAACATAGTATCTTGAATTTTCAACATAGTATCTTGAATTTTCAACATACTATCTTGAATTTTCAACTTAGTCCTTGAATTTTCAACATATTATCTTGAATTATCAACATAGTGTCTTGAATTTTCAACATAGTATCTTGAATTTTCAACATAGTATCTTGAATTTTCAACATAGTATCTTGAATTTTCAACATACTATCTTGAATTTTCAACTTAGTTTCTTGAATTTTCAACTTAGTTTCTTGAATTTTCAACATAGTATCTTGAATTTTCAACATAGTATTTTGAATTTTCAACATACTATCTTGAATTTTCAACATACTATCTTGAATTTTCAAGATAGTATCTTGAATTTTCAACTTAGTATCTTGAATTTTCAACATACTATCTTGAATTTTCAAGATAATACAAAAAATTGTGTGGCCCTAAAAGGCTTCCGTAATATCCAAATAAAATACAATATGATTTTAAAATTTCTTTTTAAAATTTGTACGATATAAGTGTTATGTAAATTTGTTTCATATTAGTAAATCGAGATGATGACTGTTTTTTTTGTAGATTTAATTTTTTTCACATTTGTGTGAAAAATACTTTGGATTTTATACATTTTCACTTGACACTTACTTCAATTAATGAATTTGTTCTGCTTTAGATGTCTATAATACTAAACACTTCGTTTATAACTGTTTTGTACGCTTTTTTAGCGCAGCTATGATAATCAAAGTTCACAACCAATGCGACCAAACAGTAATGGCGTAATTGCCGTAACACCGTTCCGATTGAATTACCTGATATTGTATGAAGTTGGCGTCATATATTTCACTTAATACTTCAAAGGAAAACTATATCAAATGAATGCCTGTGAATTCATTTTTGCCAATCTTTGATTATGGCTATATTTTGTCTGTTATGTAATGATCAGTTGATACTTGTGTACGTAGTTGCAAATAGTCACTTGTTTTCAGTTTCCATCTCGCCGAAAACAGTTGTCGTTTGAAGTCTGATGAATGCAATAGTAATTTCCGTGCTTATGTATCTGAAATTTACATCATATCTAAGATGAGAAAAATATCTATCGGTGGCTGGAAATTCAACTAGTATCCATTTGTCATGAAAACAAACGACCGACTGCTATGCATAGTTCATTTTCCGCGCATTGTTTGTCAATGACGTCACAAGAAACAATGTTCAACAAATTGGTTACAATAAGATACATGTAACTTGTAGTAGTTCCGGATCTAGTAGGTGCATGCAGGAAGTAAACACACCACTGTGATCACTGACATTTTCTCTCCCGAAAAGTTAAAAATAATTTACATTTTATACAATTGGAAACTTTTTCCAAGCAATAGAGGGTCAGGATACCAACATGTAGTTTACTGTATTTACCGTAAAAACACGGTCTTTCTGTTTGACAGCATCGAGAGTCGTCATTCACCTAAATAGTGACAGTTTTTTTATATCTGGCATTAGCAAATTCAACTGTGAACAAGTGTGTGTAATTTGGCGACATGATGTCACCGGACAAAAGATACAGCTGAATTACGAAAATGTATAAATTTTCGTTGACGTCACAGGAATTTATCTGGCACGGGGTAAGCGTCAACGTTATTTTTATGAAGCACCAAGGGGGTTAAAAAAGCCAACCAGCAGTCTACAAAGAGCGCTTTCACATACATGTTAACTGGTGAGTTCCTGATGACTATTGGTAGCTTGGTATTTAACAGGTGAAACAACATCTTTTCAAGGTTTAGCAAGGTTTAGATGAACTTGATGGCGTCATTCTTGAACAACATAGAACATTTCTTCCATATCCACAATCGTTGACACCACAAGTCTATTGTCGCTTATGAGAAAATGAGAAAATGGCCAAAGTGCATAGGTGATCTTGAACATAAAGTCAAGTTAAGTGCAGTGTCTACCTCTACCATTATTTTGTTTTAGCGGTATGCATTAACTACAGGGGCAGGAGAGTAACCTTCTTTAACTATGTAAATGGGAATAAAAAGCTTGTCACTATATAAACATTAGCTCTGTATTTGATGGAAATCAAGTCGTCTGATTATTATCGGACGTCACAAACAATACAGTAACGATATGTATAACGACCCATGTTTTTGATGTCTCCAAATTACAAAGAGACCGATTGTACACGGGTTAATGGCTTATCGTGCAAACAATAGCTTGATAACCATGCAATGTGAAAGTTAAAGGGACATTTTCAAAGGGACTCAAAGGGTTGTGTCGACTTGTCTGCATTTCCACCAATATAACCTATAGACCTCATGAGGTATCATATTAGTAAGTGAACAGAACTACCTTTAAGATTGGAAGGAGATCAAAATGTCATGTTTTGATATTCAACAAACGAAATCTGTGACCTCAAGTTAATTTCAGTATTAACACTGCTTCGATTTCTAATATTCTATATCATATTGGGTATCTTTGGCAATAAAATACTTGTTACACATTGATATTATACAGTATCTGTTTCTAATAATAAACAATCAAATCTTTTCTTCAAAACACATTACTGGAAACAGCATTGGAACAAATAAACGAAGAAATAAAACTCTTGGTCTTAGTAGAACTCAAACTGTATCAATTGCTGTACCTCATTTTTCACCATATGCTTGAAAACGGTATAAGAATCTATACCGAAACGTTGCTAGTGTCCAATAAAGAAGTTGTTCATCAATAGAATTACTCTTGTCTTCCTTATACCATCAACTCCTAGAATGCCACTCAAACAGCTCATGACTAGAAATGATGTCACATGACTAAACGTTGTAACGATATGAAGGAATGGCGGTCTCTTACTCAACTTGCAGTTCATATGATGCTAATCAGGCTAATGAAATACTCTACCAGTTATCTACTCAGCACCTTCTTAACGGAAGAGGCCTGATCATTGAAGGACAAACTATTTAACATCATGATAGACTCCTTTGTAGTCAACTATTACATCGAGTGTCCCTTTTGGTTCGTCTGGTTGGTGTTTGTACGTCTTCAGAATCATAGTAGTCCTCCTCAGTTGTAACTTGGGTTCCAAATGAAGTATCCCAATGAATGTCAATGTTCTGTACATCTAAAATTAGAATTCATTAGAATTTCTTATGATAATGATTATCTCCCGAATTAATACAAATTATGAACCTGCCCTCTCTTTCTCTGTTTGACATGGTGTTTCTGTTATTTCTTTTACATAATCGTTACCTCTACTTGTTAACCTTGTGAGGCATAAGCCATATTTCTAAAATCAAAGTATGCACTTGTAGGTTTTTAACTGAGTACTAAAGAGTAAAATGAATTAGTCTATCACACTGTGCTCTCCCATAGTTACTTATCAATGAGTAAAAGGCCTGTTCAGCTCATAGTTTCTAAATTAATAATCTAATTTAAATCTCATTTGATAAGAAATGAAATTGAAATGAATCAGAATAAAACAAAATTGAGAATAATTACTAAACGTTTTCACTATTTGTCCTTAATTTAACACCCTATTCAAGTACATTTACAAGGCATTTCTGTCTCAAAACACTTAAAATTAGAGGCTGATAAAGAAAGTATTACTCTTGGTAGCGTGCAATATAGATCTTATTAAACTCATGCAAATTTATATATAACCAACCATCACTCTTGCTTGTGCAATAAAAGAATTTACACTCGTTTCGTAAAAGTCATAGGACACATTTCTCGGATAATAATCTCGAACTGACATAGTTCTGTTCAGCTTGCTATTGATCAACTTCATCCAGAAGTACCAGGAGGTTGTTCATTAGAAACTTCTTTTCTTGTCAGTAAATCTTCTGATCAAGACGTCTCTCACTTTTACATTGTTCTCATTTACCTTGATATTCCTAGATAAGAAATTTAATCAGTTAAAGATTAGTAAAGTTGTATAACAATGCTTTCAAATAAATCTTTCTATGATTAAACTAGTTTCTTCATTAAAAAAAAGTACTAAAATAAACTAATTTCAAGCTCGAACATATAGATGTATCGCCATAGCACACACATCTATTAACAATGAACAAACTAACTGCAATCCTAACTTCCGTCTCATCTGTCTAACATACAAACTACTCACAGAGAATGAAACAGCAGAAGAAAATGTAATAACGATCATCATTTATTGAAGCATGTTCGCAGATAGTTAAATAAAACTGAAATATGTCTTTTGTTACAAATGATAATGATATGAACAATTGATGGGTTCATCTATTTGTCATCGTTTTCTCGACCCTGTTATCTAAGTATTTTTCGGCGAGTAATAGATAAATTACTTAACTTGGTCTTTTCTGATAAAATTTTTATGAATATGGTTAGATAGTTAACCACATTAGCTTCATAAAAAATGTTATGAAACGAGACGTCGTTGGGTAATTATATGTATGACAGATGTGTTCTTTTATCTGCAGGTGATATCCTGTATTGGATGGAAAATAGATTGATTCAGTCAATCTCTCTAGATGGGTCCAACAGAAGAGTTATCTACACCCATACAACGTTTCTCTATGATTTGTTCCTACTGGACACAACTCTTTACTTCACAGCAGATAGAGACTAGTGAGTGATCTGTAAACAGTCTTTACCTTCATTCTAACCGGGTTCTAGTCCAGTTGTTGAAGTCATGTTAAATAGAACTGTCTGATAACAAATATTGTTATGATAGAGATCTCTCAGGTTTATCAACATCATTTCGAAATGTTGCATCAACTACTAAGGATGAATGTCTTTCTCAATATCTATCACATACGACTCGTAATCTATCTGTTGTCAACTACATGAAGTCTATGCCCCACAAATAAGCTATGTGTAGGATATGTAAGATAAGTTTTGACAAACATTCAGTTTATGGTTCTAATGACATTTAACTGACAAATATAACATGCAAGTTTCATTCTTAACATTAATATAATCTATGCGTCCTTGATGATAGTGGGGAGGTCATCTAAATCGCCCGGTGTTTTACCACAAATAAATTATATTTGTAAGGTATTGATAGTATCCAAAAAATTGTTCTTTTTATACAGTGCTGACAAGAGAAAAAATCTAAGTCTCTTTATGACCTTGACATGATCATGAGGGCCATTGTCTTATAGATCTTATTCTCACCTTGGTTAAACCAATGAGCAAAATATAAAATATTTCCAGAGAATGGTTTTTGAGTAGTCAATGTTTTACTCACGCATGGAGTAACACTATTAGATACAAGACATATCTACCCTGTCCTATTGTCCTATTGGTCCCAGATTTATATTGCGTGGTAGGGGCAGGCAGGAGCTTTTCAATATGCATTGATTTGTTTGTTGTTGTCTGTCTGTCAGTCCAACTATCTGAAATGAAGTAGAGCACATGTATGTTTCATTATGTTATCGTTCTAACTTTGTACTCTATAAGCATCTTAATAAAATCCCTTACCCTAATACCTTTTTTGATTCTCCTAGATAAGTTTCATGCTTTTTTAAAAAACATTTTACTAACATAGTTTACATCAATATACTGACAGCAGTGTTAATCACAAACCTATTCATCAAACATATTTGGAACAGTTAATAAAGGCATCAAAATGCTCAAGTTGTGAAGTGTTATATCATTCCTGTTTCCAAAAGATTTGTTGTGCTCACATTTTATGACACTGCTGATTAGATCTGCTCAATTTTACTTCCAGTGTGTATCGTATATCAGTGGATGGAGGAGCAGCAGAGGCTATCTCAGATACCAGGTTTGCTAGTCCCTACGGACTATATGTTCTGTCAGACAATGCTAGAGGTTAGTGCTATCTCAGATACCAATTTTATCTATCGCTACGGACTATATGTTCTGTCAGACAATGCTAGAGGTGAGTGCTATCTCTGATACCAAGTTTATATATCGCTACGGACTATATGTTCTGTCAGACAATGCTAGAGGTGAGTGCTATCTCTGATACCAAGTTTATAGAACCCGTTAGACTATATGTCCTGTCAGACAATGCTAGAGGTTAGTGCTATCTCAGATACCAAGTTTATATATCCCTACGGACTATATGTCCTGTCAGACAATGCTAGAGGTGAGTGCTGTCTCAGATACCAGGTTTATCTATCCAAACGGACTATATGTTCTGTCAGACAATGCTAGAGGTGAGTGCTATCTCAGATACCAGGTTTATCTATCCCTACGGACTATATGTTCTGTCAGACAATGTTAGAGGTGAGTGCTATCTCAGATACCAGGTTTATACAACCCTACGGCCTATATGTTCTGTCAGACAATTCTAGAGGTGAGTGCTATCTCAGACACCAGGTTTGTCTATCTCTACGGATTATATGTTCTGTCAGACAATGCTAGAGGTGAGTGCTATCTCAGATACCAGGTTTATATATCCCTACGGACTATATGTTCTGTAAGACAATGCTAGAGGTGAGTGCTATCTCAGACACCAGGTTTGTCTATCTCTACGGATTATATGTTCTGTCAGACAATGCTAGAGGTGAGTGCTATCTCAGATACCAGGTTTATATATCCCTACGGACTATATGTTCTGTCAGACAATGCTAGAGGTGAGTGCTATCTCAGATACCAGGTTTATCTATCCCTACGGACTACTTGTTCTGTCAGACAATGCTAGAGGTGAGTGCTATCTCAGATACCAGGTTTATATATCCCTACGGACTATATGTTCTGTCAGACAATGCTAGAGGTTAGTGCTATCTCAGATACCAGGTTTATATATCCCTACGGATTATATGTTCTGTCAGACAATGCTAGAGGTGAGTGCTATCTCAGATACCAGGTTTATATATCCCTACGGACTATATGTTCTGTCAGACAATGCTAGAGGTGAGTGCTGTCTCAGATACCAGGTTTATCTATCCCTACGGACTATATGTTCTGTCAGACAATGCTAGAGGTGAGTGCTATCTCAGATATCAGGTTTATCTATCCCTACGGACTATATGTTCTGTCAGACAATGCTAGAGGTGAGAGCTATCTCAGATACCAGGTTTATATATCCCTACGGACTATATGTTCTGTCAGACAATGCTAGAGGTGAGTGCTATCTCAGACACCAGGTTTATCTATCCCTACGGACTATATGTTCTGTCAGACAATGCTAGAGGTGAGTGCTATCTCAGATACCAGGTTTATCTATCCCTACGGACTATATGTTCTGTCAGACAATGCTAGAGGTGAGTGCTATCTCAGATACCAGGTTTATCTATCCCTACGGACTATATGTTCTGTCAGACAATGCTAGAGGTGAGTGCTATCTCAGATACCAGGTTTATCTATCCCTACGGACTATATGTTCTGTCAGACAATGCTAGAGGTTAGTGCTATCTCAGATACCAAGTTTATCTATCGCTACGGACTATATGTTCTGTCAGACAATGCTAGAGGTGAGTGCTATCTCTGATACCAAGTTTATAGAACCCGCTAGACTATATGTCCTGTCAGACAATGCTAGAGGTTAGTGCTATCTCAGATACCAAGTTTATATATCCCTACGGACTATATGTCCTGTCAGACAATGCTAGAGGTGAGTGCTGTCTCAGATACCAGCTTTATCTATCCAAACGGACTATATGTTCTGTCAGACAATGCTAGAGGTGAGTGCTATCTCAGATACCAGGTTTAATGCTCCTAACGGACTATGTGATCTGTCAGACAATGCTAGAGGTGAGTGCTATCTCAGATATCAGGTTTATCTATCCCTACGGACTATATGTTCTGTCAGACAATGCTAGAGGTGAGTGCTATCTCAGACACCAGGTTTGTCTATCTCTACGGATTATATGTTCTGTCAGACAATGCTAGAGGTGAGTGCTATCTCAGATACCAGGTTTATATATCCCTACGGACTATATGTTCTGTCAGACAATGCTAGAGGTGAGTGCTATCTCAGATACCAGGTTTATATATCCCTACGGACTATATGTTCTGTCAGACAATGCTAGAGGTGAGTGCTATCTCAGATACCAGGTTTATCTATCCCTAGGGACTATATGTTCTGTCAGACAATGCTAGAGGTGAGTGCTATCTCAGATACCAGGTTTATATATCCCTACGGATTATATGTTCTGTGAGACAATGCTAGAGGTGAGTGCTATCTCAGATACCAGGTTTATATATCCCTACGGACTATATGTTCTGTCAGACAATGCTAGAGGTGAGTGCTATCTCAGATACCAGGTTTATATATCCCTACGGACTATATGTTCTGTCAGACAATGCTAGAGGTGAGTGCTATCTCAGATACCAGGTTTATCTATCCCTACGGACTATATGTTCTGTCAGACAATGCTAGAGGTGAGTGCTATCTCAGATACCAGGTTTATCTATCCCTACGGACTATATGTTCTGTCAGACAATGCTAGAGGTGAGTGCTATCTCAGATACCAGGTTTATATATCCCTACGGACTATATGTTCTGTCAGACAATGCTAGAGGTTAGTGCTATCTCAGATACCAGGTTTATCTATCCCTACGGACTATATGTTCTGTCAGACAATGCTAGAGGTGAGAGCTATCTCAGATACCAGGTTTATATATCCCTACGGACGATATGTTCTGTCAGACAATGCTAGAGGTGAGTGCTATCTCAGACACCAGGTTTATCTATCCCTACGGACTATATGTTCTGTCAGACAATGCTAGAGGTGAGTGCTATCTCAGATACCAGGTTTATCTATCCCTACGGACTATATGTTCTGTCAGACAATGCTAGAGGTTAGTGCTATCTCAGATACCAAGTTTATCTATCGCTACGGACTATATGTTCTGTCAGACAATGCTAGAGGTGAGTGCTATCTCTGATACCAAGTTTATAGAACCCGCTAGACTATATGTCCTGTCAGACAATGCTAGAGGTTAGTGCTATCTCAGATACCAGGTTTATATATCCCTACGGACTATATGTCCTGTCAGACAATGCTAGAGGTGAGTGCTGTCTCAGATACCAGCTTTATCTATCCAAACGGACTATATGTTCTGTCAGACAATGCTAGAGGTGAGTGCTATCTCAGATACCAGGTTTAATGCTCCCTACGGACTATGTGTTCTGTCAGACAATGCTAGAGGTGAGTGCTATCTCAGACACCAGGTTTATACAACCCTACGGACTATATGTTCTGTCAGACAATGCTAGAGGTGAGTGCTGTCTCAGACACCAGGTTTATCTATCCCTACGGACTTTATGTTCTGTCAGACAATGCTAGAGGTGAGTGCTGTCTCAGATACCAGGTTTATCTATCCCTACGAACTATATGTTCTGTCAGACAATGCTAGAGGTGAATGCTATCTCAGATACCAGATTCATCTATCCCTACGGACTATATGTTCTGTCAGACAATGCTAGAGGTGAGTGCTATCTCAGACACCAGGTTTGTCTATCTCTACGGATTATATGTTCTGTCAGACAATGCTAGATGTGAGTGCTATCTCAGATACCAGGTTTATATATCCCTACGGACTATATGTTCTGTCAGACAATGCTAGAGGTGAGTGCTATCTCAGATACCAGGTTTATATATCCCTACGGACTATATGTTCTGTCAGACAATGCTAGAGGTGAGTGCTATCTCAGATACCAGGTTTATCTATCCCTACGGACTATATGTTCTGTCAGACAATGCTAGAGGTGAGTGCTATCTCAGATACCAGGTTTATATATCCCTAAGGATTATATGTTCTGTCAGACAATGCTAGAGATGAGTGCTATCTCAGACACCAGGTTTATACAACCCTACGGACTATATGTTCTGTCAGACAATGCTAGAGGTGAGTGCTGTCTCAGAAACCAGGTTTATCTATCCCTACGGACTATATGTTCTGTCAGACAATGCTAGAGGTGAGTGCTGTCTCAGATACCAGGTTTATCTATCCCTACGAACTATATGTTCTGTCAGACAATGCTAGAGGTGAATGCTATCTCAGATACCAGATTCATCTATCCCTACGGACTATATGTTCTGTCAGACAATGCTAGAGGTGAGTGCTATCTCAGACACCAGGTTTGTCTATCTCTACGGATTATATGTTCTGTCAGACAATGCTAGAGGTGAGTGCTATCTCAGATACCAGGTTTATATATCCCTAAGGATTATATGTTCTGTCAGACAATGCTAGAGATGAGTGCTATCTCAGATACCAGGTTTATACAACCCTACGGACTATATGTTCTGTCAGACAATGCTAGAGGTGAGTGCTGTCTCAGAAACCAGGTTTATCTATCCCTACGGACTATATGTTCTGTCAGACAATGCTAGAGGTGAGTGCTGTCTCAGATACCAGGTTTATCTATCCCTACGAACTATATGTTCTGTCAGACAATGCTAGAGGTGAATGCTATCTCAGATACCAGATTCATCTATCCCTACGGACTATATGTTCTGTCAGACAATGCTAGAGGTGAGTGCTATCTCAGACACCAGGTTTGTCTATCTCTACGGATTATATGTTCTGTCAGACAATGCTAGAGGTGAGTGCTATCTCAGATACCAGGTTTATATATCCCTAAGGATTATATGTTCTGTCAGACAATGCTAGAGATGAGTGCTATCTCAGATACCAGGTTTATATATCCCTACGGACTATATGTTCTGTCAGACAATGTTAGAGGTGAGTGCTATCTCAGATACCATGTTTATCTATCCTTACGGACTATATGTTCTGTCAGACAATGCTAGAGGTGAGTGCTATCTCAGATACCAGGTTTATCTATCCCTACGGACTATATGTTCTGTCAGACAATGCTAGAGGTGAGAGCTATCTCAGATACCAGGTTTATATATCCCTACGGACTATATGTTCTGTCAGACAATGCTAGAGGTGAGTGCGATCTCAGATACCAGGTTTATCTATCCCTACGGACTATATGTTCTGTCAGACAATGCTAGAGGTGAGTGCTATCTCAGATACCAGGTTTATCTATCCCTACGGACTATATGTTCTGTCAGACAATGCTAGAGGTGAGTGCTATCTCAGATACCAGGTTTATCTATCCCTACGGACTATATGTTCTGACAGACAATGCTAGAGGTGAGTGCTATTTCAGATACCAGGTTTATCTATCCCTACGGACTATATGTTCTGTCAGACAATGCTAGAGGTTAGTGCTATCTCAGATACCAAGTTTATCTATCGCTACGGACTATATGTTCTGTCAGACAATGCTAGAGGTGAGTGCTATCTCTGATACCAAGTTTATAGAACCCGCTAGACTATATGTCCTGTCAGACAATGCTAGAGGTTAGTGCTATCTCAGATACCAAGTTTATATATCCCTACGGACTATATGTCCTGTCAGACAATGCTAGAGGTGAGTGCTGTCTCAGATACCAGCTTTATCTATCCAAACGGACTATATGTTCTGTCAGACAATGCTAGAGGTGAGTGCTATCTCAGATACCAGGTTTAATGCTCCCTACGGACTATGTGTTCTGTCAGACAATGTTAGAGGTGAGTGCTATCTCAGATACCAGGTTTATACAACCCTACGGACTATATGTTCTGTCAGACAATGCTAGAGGTGAGTGCTGTCTCAGACACCAGGTTTATCTATCCCTACGGACTATATGTTCTGTCAGACAATGCTAGAGGTGAGTGCTGTCTCAGATACCAGGTTTATCTATCCCTACGGACTATATGTTCTGTCAGACAATGCTAGAGGTGAGTGCTATCTCAGACACCAGGTTTGTCTATCTCTACGGATTATATGTTCTGTCAGACAATGCTAGAGGTGAGTGCTATCTCAGATACCAGGTTTATATATCCCTACGGACTATATGTTCTGTCAGACAATGCTAGAGGTGAGTGCTATCTCAGATACCAGGTTTATATATCCCTACGGACTATATGTTCTGTCAGACAATGCTAGAGGTGAGTGCTATCTCAGATACCAGGTTTATCTATCCCTACGGACTATATGTTCTGTCAGACAATGCTAGAGGTGAGAGCTATCTCAGATACCAGGTTTATCTATCCCTACGGACTATATGTTCTGTCAGACAATGCTAGAGGTGAGTGCTATCTCAGATACCAGGTTTATATATCTCTACGGACTATATGTTCTGTCAGACAATGCTAGAGGTGAGTGCTATCTCAGATACCAGGTTTATCTATCCCTACGGACTATATGTTCTGTCAGACAATGCTAGAGGTGAGTGCTATCTCAGATACCAGGTTTATCTATCCCTACGGACTATATGTTCTGTCAGACAATGCTAGAGGTGAGTGCTATCTCAGATACCAGGTTTGTATATCCCTACGGACTATATGTTCTGTCAGACAATGTTAGAGGTGAGTGCTATCTCAGATACCATGTTTATCTATCCTTACGGACTATATGTTCTGTCAGACAATGCTAGAGGTTAGTGCTATCTCAGATACCAGGTTTATCTATCCCTACGGACTATATGTTCTGTCAGACAATGCTAGAGGTGAGAGCTATCTCAGATACCAGGTTTATATATCCCTACGGACTATATGTTCTGTCAGACAATGCTAGAGGTGAGTGCTATCTCAGATACCAGGTTTATCTATCCCTACGGACTATATGTTCTGTCAGACAATGCTAGAGGTGAGTGCTATCTCAGATACCAGGTTTATCTATCCCTACGGACTATATGTTCTGTCAGACAATGCTAGAGGTGAGTGCTATCTCAGATACCAGGTTTATCTATCCCTACGGACTATATGTTCTGTCAGACAATGCTAGAGGTTAGTGCTATCTCAGATACCAAGTTTATCTATCGCTACGGACTATATGTTCTGTCAGACAATGCTAGAGGTGAGTGCTATCTCTGATACCAAGTTTATAGAACCCGCTAGACTATATGTCCTGTCAGACAATGCTAGAGGTTAGTGCTATCTCAGATACCAAGTTTATATATCCCTACGGACTATATGTCCTGTCAGACAATGCTAGAGGTGAGTGCTGTCTCAGATACCAGCTTTATCTATCCAAACGGACTATATGTTCTGTCAGACAATGCTAGAGGTGAGTGCTATCTCAGATACCAGGTTTAATGCTCCCTACGGACTATGTGTTCTGTCAGACAATGTTAGAGGTGAGTGCTATCTCAGATACCAGGTTTATACAACCCTACGGACTATATGTTCTGTCAGACAATGCTAGAGGTGAGTGCTGTCTCAGACACCAGGTTTATCTATCCTTACGGACTATATGTTCTGTCAGACAATGCTAGAGGTGAGTGCTGTCTCAGATACCAGGTTTATCTATCCCTTCGGACTATATGTTCTGTCAGACAATGCTAGAGGTGAGTGCTGTCTCAGACACCAGGTTTGTCTATCTCTACGGATTATATGTTCTGTCAGACAATGCTAGAGGTGAGTGCTATCTCAGATACCAGGTTTATATATCCCTACGGAATATATGTTCTGTCAGACAATGCTAGAGGTGAGTGCTATCTCAGGTACCAGGTTTAATGCTCCCTACGGACTATGTGTTCTGTCAGACAATGTTAGAGGTGAGTGCTATCTCAGATACCAGGTTTATACAACCCTACGGACTATATGTTCTGTCAGACAATGCTAGAGGTGAGTGCTGTCTCAGACACCAGGTTTATCTATCCCTACGGACTATATGTTCTGTCAGACAATGCTAGAGGTGAGTGCTGTCTCAGATACCAGGTTTATCTATCCCTACGGACTATATGTTCTGTCAGACAATGCTAGAGGTGAGTGCTATCTCAGACACCAGGTTTGTCTATCTCTACGGATTATATGTTCTGTCAGACAATGCTAGAGGTGAGTGCTATCTCAGATACCAGGTTTATATATCCCTACGGACTATATGTTCTGTCAGACAATGCTAGAGGTGAGTGCTATCTCAGATACCAGGTTTATATATCCCTACGGACTATATGTTCTGTCAGACAATGCTAGAGGTGAGTGCTATCTCAGATACCAGGTTTATCTATCCCTACGGACTATATGTTCTGTCAGACAATGCTAGAGGTGAGAGCTATCTCAGATACCAGGTTTATCTATCCCTACGGACTATATGTTCTGTCAGACAATGCTAGAGGTGAGTGCTATCTCAGATACCAGGTTTATATATCCCTACGGACTATATGTTCTGTCAGACAATGCTAGAGGTGAGTGCTATCTCAGATACCAGGTTTATCTATCCCTACGGACTATATGTTCTGTCAGACAATGCCAGAGGTGAGTGCTATCTCAGATACCAGGTTTATCTATCCCTACGGACTATATGTCCTGTCAGACAATGCTAGAGGTGAGTGCTATCTCAGATACCAGGTTTATCTATCCCTACGGACTATATGTTCTGTCAGACAATGCTAGAGGTGAGTGCTATCTCAGATACCAGGTTTATATATCCCTACGGACTATATGTTCTGTCAGACAATGTTAGAGGTGAGTGCTATCTCAGATACCATGTTTATCTATCCTTACGGACTATATGTTCTGTCAGACAATGCTAGAGGTGAGTGCTATCTCAGATACCAGGTTTATCTATCCCTACGGACTATATGTTCTGTCAGACAATGCTAGAGGTGAGTGCTATCTCAGATACCAGGTTTATATATCCCTACGGACTATATGTTCTATCAGACAATGCTAGAGGTGAGTGCTATCTCAGATACCAGGTTTATCTATCCCTACGGACTATATGTTCTGTCAGACAATGCTAGAGGTGAGTGCTATCTCAGATACCAGGTTTATCTATCCCTACGGACTATATGTTCTGTCAGACAATGCTAGAGGTGAGTGCTATCTCAGATACCAGGTTTATCTATCCCTACGGACTATATGTTCTGTCAGACAATGCTAGAGGTTAGTGCTATCTCAGATACCAAGTTTATCTATCGCTACGGACTATATGTTCTGTCAGACAATGCTAGAGGTGAGTGCTATCTCGGATACCAAGTTTATAGAACCCGCTAGACTATATGTCCTGTCAGACAATGCTAGAGGTTAGTGCTATCTCAGATACCAAGTTTATATATCCCTACGGACTATATGTCCTGTCAGACAATGCTAGAGGTGAGTGCTGTCTCAGATACCAGCTTTATCTATCCAAACGGACTGTATGTTCTGTCAGACAATGCTAGAGGTGAGTGCTATCTCAGATACCAGGTTTAATGCTCCCTACGGACTATGTGTTCTGTCAGACAATGTTAGAGGTGAGTGCTATCTCAGATACCAGGTTTATACAACCCTACGGACTATATGTTCTGTCAGACAATGCTAGAGGTGAGTGCTGTCTCAGACACCAGGTTTATCTATCCCTACGGACTATATGTTCTGTCAGACAATGCTAGAGGTGAGTGCTGTCTCAGATACCAGGTTTATCTATCCCTACGGACTATATGTTCTGTCAGACAATGCTAGAGGTGAGTGCTATCTCAGATATCAGGTTTGTCTATCTCTACGGATTATATGTTCTGTCAGACAATGCTAGAGGTGAGTGCTATCTCAGATACCAGGTTTATATATCCCTACGGACTATATGTTCTGTCAGACAATGCTAGAGGTGAATGCTATCTCAGATACCAGGTTTATATATCCCTACGGACTATATGTTCTGTCAGACAATGCTAGAGGTTAGTGCTATCTCAGATACCAGGTTTATATATCCCTACGGACTATATGTTCTGTCAGACAATGCTAGAGGTGAGTGCTATCTCAGATACCAGGTTTATCTATCCCTACGGACTATATGTTCTGTCAGACAATGCTAGAGGTGAGTGCTATCTCAGATACCAGGTTTATCTATCCCTACGGACTATATGTTCTGTCAGACAATGCTAGAGGTGAGTGCTGTCTCAGATACCAGGTTTAATGCTCCCTACGGACTATGTGTTCTGTCAGACAATGTTAGAGGTGAGTGCTATCTCAGATACCAGGTTTATACAACCCTACGGACTATATGTTCTGTCAGACAATGCTAGAGGTGAGTGCTGTCTCAGACACCAGGTTTATCTATCCCTACGGACTATATGTTCTGTCAGACAATGCTAGAGGTGAGTGCTGTCTCAGATACCAGGTTTATCTATCCCTACGGACTATATGTTCTGTCAGACAATGCTAGAGGTGAGTGCTATCTCAGATATCAGGTTTGTCTATCTCTACGGATTATATGTTCTGTCAGACAATGCTAGAGGTGAGTGCTATCTCAGATACCAGGTTTATATATCCCTACGGACTATATGTTCTGTCAGACAATGCTAGAGGTGAATGCTATCTCAGATACCAGGTTTATATATCCCTACGGACTATATGTTCTGTCAGACAATGCTAGAGGTTAGTGCTATCTCAGATACCAGGTTTATATATCCCTACGGACTATATGTTCTGTCAGACAATGCTAGAGGTGAGTGCTATCTCAGATACCAGGTTTATCTATCCCTACGGACTATATGTTCTGTCAGACAATGCTAGAGGTGAGTGCTATCTCAGATACCAGGTTTATCTATCCCTACGGACTATATGTTCTGTCAGACAATGCTAGAGGTGAGTGCTGTCTCAGATACCAGGTTTATCTATCCCTACGGACTATATGTTCTGTCAGACAATGCTAGAGGTGAGTGCTATCTCAGATATCAGGTTTGTCTATCTCTACGGATTATATGTTCTGTCAGACAATGCTAGAGGTGAGTGCTATCTCAGATACCAGGTTTATATATCCCTACGGACTATATGTTCTGTCAGACAATGCTAGAGGTGAATGCTATCTCAGATACCAGGTTTATATATCCCTACGGACTATATGTTCTGTCAGACAATGCTAGAGGTGAGTGCTATCTCAGATACCAGGTTTATCTATCCCTACGGACTATATGTTCTGTCAGACAATGCTAGAGGTGAGTGCTATCTCAGATACCAGGTTTATCTATCCCTACGGACTATATGTTCTGTCAGACAATGCTAGAGGTGAGTGCTATCTCAGATACCAGGTTTATATATCCCTACGGACTATATGTTCTGTCAGACAATGCTAGAGGTGAGTGCTATCTCAGATACCAGGATTATCTATCCCTACGGACTATATGTTCTGTCAGACAATGCTAGAGGTGAGTGCTATCTCAGATACCAGGTTTATCTATCCCTACGGACTATTTGTTCTGTCAGACAATGCTAGAGGTGAGTGCTATCTCAGACACCAGGTTTGTCTATCTCTACGGATTATATGTTCTGTCAGACAATGCTAGAGGTGAGTGCTATCTCAGATACCAGGTTTATATATCCCTACGGACTATATGTTCTGTCAGACAATGCTAGAGGTGAGTGCTATCTCAGATACCAGGTTTATATATCTGTACGGACTATATGTTCTGTCAGACAATGCTAGAGGTTAGTGCTATCTCAGATACCAAGTTTATATATCCCTACGGACTATATGTCCTGTCAGACAATCCTAGAGGTGAGTGCTGTCTCAGATACCAGCTTTATCTATCTAAACGGACTATATGTTCTGTCAGACAATGCTAGAGGTGAGTGCTATCTCAGATACCAGGTTTAATGCTCCCTACGGACTATGTGTTCTGTCAGACAATGTTAGAGGTGAGTGCTATCTCAGATACCAGGTTTATACAACCCTACGGACTATATGTTCTGTCAGACAATGCTAGAGGTGAGTGCTGTCTCAGACACCAGGTTTATCTATCCCTACGGACTATATGTTCTGTCAGACAATGCTAGAGGTGAGTGCTGTCTCAGATACCAGGTTTATCTATCCCTACGGACTATATGTTCTGTCAGACAATGCTAGAGGTGAGTGCTATCTCAGACACCAGGTTTGTCTATCTCTACGGATTATATGTTCTGTCAGACAATGCTAGAGGTGAGTGCTATCTCAGATACCAGGTTTATATATCCCTACGGACTATATGTTCTGTCAGACAATGCTAGAGGTGAGTGCTATCTCAGATACCAGGTTTATATATCCCTACGGACTATATGTTCTGTCAGACAATGCTAGAGGTGAGTGCTATCTCAGATACCAGGTTTATCTATCCCTACGGACTATATGTTCTGTCAGACAATGCTAGAGGTGAGTGCTATCTCAAATACCAGGTTTATATATCCCTAAGGATTATATGTTCTGTCAGACAATGCTAGAGGTGAGTGCTATCTCAGATACCATGTTTATATATCCCTACGGACTATATGTTCTGTCAGACAATGCTAGAGGTTAGTGCTATCTCAGATACCAGGTTTATATATCCCTACGGACTATATGTTCTGTCAGACAATGCTAGAGGTGAGTGCTATCTCAGATACCAGGTTTATCTATCCCTACGGACTATATGTTCTGTCAGACAATGCTAGAGGTGAGTGCTATCTCAGATACCAGGTTTATCTATCCCTACGGACTATATGTTCTGTCAGACAATGCTAGAGGTGAGTGCTATCTCAGATACCAGGTTTATATATCCCTACGGACTATATGTTCTGTCAGACAATGCTAGAGGTGAGTGCTATCTCAGATACCAGGTTTATCTATCCCTACGGACTATATGTTCTGTCAGACAATGCTAGAGGTGAGTGCTATCTCAGATACCAGGTTTATCTTTCCCTACGGACTATATGTTCTGTCAGACAATGCTAGAGGTGAGTGCTATCTCAGATACCAGGTTTATCTATCCCTACGGACTATATGTTCTGTCAGACAATGCTAGAGGTGAGTGCTATATCAGATACCAGGTTTATATATCCCTACGGACTATATGTTCTGTCAGACAATGCTAGAGGTGAGTGCTATCTCAGATACCAGGTTTATCTATCCCTACGGACTATATGTACTGTCAGACAATGCTAGAGGTGAGTGCTATATCAGATACCAGGTTTATATATCCCTACGGACTATATGTTCTGTCAGACAATGCTAGAGGTGAGTGCTATCTCAGATACCAGGTTTATCTATCCCTACGGACTATATGTACTGTCAGACAATGCTAGAGGTGAGTGCTATCTCAGATACCAGGTTTATCTATCCCTACGGACTATATGTCCTGTCAGACAATGCTAGAGGTGAGTGCTATCTCAGATACCAGGTTTATCTATCCCTACGGACTATATGTTTTGTCAGACAATGTTAGAGGTGAGTGCTATCTCAGATACCAAGTTTATCTATCGCTACGGACTATATGTTCTGTCAGACAATGCTAGAGGTGAGTGCTATCTCTGATACCAAGTTTATAGAACCCGCTAGACTATATGTCCTGTCAGACAATGCTAGAGGTTAGTGCTATCTCAGATACCAAGTTTATATATCCCTACGGACTATATGTCCTGTCAGACAATGCTAGAGGTGAGTGCTGTCTCAGATACCAGCTTTATCTATCCAAACGGACTATATGTTCTGTCAGACAATGCTAGAGGTGAGTGCTATCTCAGATACCAGGTTTAATGCTCCCTACGGACTATGTGTTCTGTCAGACAATGTTAGAGGTGAGTGCTATCTCAGATACCAGGTTTATACAACCCTACGGACAATATGTTCTGTCAGACAATGCTAGAGGTGAGTGCTGTCTCAGACACCAGGTTTATCTATCCCTGCGGACTATATGTTCTGTCAGACAATGCTAGAGGTGAGTGCTGTCTCAGATACCAGCTTTATCTATCCAAACGGACTATATGTTCTGTCAGACAATGCTAGAGGTGAGTGCTATCTCAGATACCAGATTCATCTATCCCTACGGACTATATGTTCTGTCAGACAATGCTAGAGGTGAGTGCTATCTCAGACACCAGGTTTGTCTATCTCTACGGATTATATGTTCTGTCAGACAATGCTAGAGGTGAGTGCTATCTCAGATACCAGGTTTATATATCCCTACGGACTATATGTTCTGTCAGACAATGCTAGAGGTGAGTGCTATCTCAGATACCAGGTTTATATATCTGTACGGACTATATGTTCTGTCAGACAATGCTAGAGGTTAGTGCTATCTCAGATACCAAGTTTATATATCCCTACGGACTATATGTCCTGTCAGACAATGCTAGAGGTGAGTGCTGTCTCAGATACCAGCTTTATCTATCCAAACGGACTATATGTTCTGTCAGACAATGCTAGAGGTGAGTGCTATCTCAGATACCAGGTTTAATGCTCCCTACGGACTATGTGTTCTGTCAGACAATGTTAGAGGTGAGTGCTATCTCAGATACCAGGTTTATACAACCCTACGGACTATATGTTCTGTCAGACAATGCTAGAGGTGAGTGCTATCTCTGATACCAAGTTTATAGAACCCGCTAGACTATATGTCCTGTCAGACAATGCTAGAGGTTAGTGCTATCTCAGATACCAAGTTTATATATCCCTACGGACTATATGTCCTGTCAGACAATGCTAGAGGTGAGTGCTGTCTCAGATACCAGCTTTATCTATCCAAACGGACTATATGTTCTGTCAGACAATGCTAGAGGTGAGTGCTATCTCAGATACCAGGTTTAATGCTCCCTACGGACTATGTGTTCTGTCAGACAATGTTAGAGGTGAGTGCTATCTCAGATACCAGGTTTATACAACCCTACGGACAATATGTTCTGTCAGACAATGCTAGAGGTGAGTGCTGTCTCAGACACCAGGTTTATCTATCCCTGCGGACTATATGTTCTGTCAGACAATGCTAGAGGTGAGTGCTGTCTCAGATACCAGGTTTATCTATCCCTACGAACTATATGTTCTGTCAGACAATGCTAGAGGCGAATGCTATCTCAGATACCAGATTCATCTATCCCTACGGACTATATGTTCTGTCAGACAATGCTAGAGGTGAGTGCTATCTCAGACACCAGGTTTGTCTATCTCTACGGATTATATGTTCTGTCAGACAATGCTAGAGGTGAGTGCTATCTCAGATACCAGGTTTATATATCCCTACGGACTATATGTTCTGTCAGACAATGCTAGAGGTGAGTGCTATCTCAGATACCAGGTTTATATATCTGTACGGACTATATGTTCTGTCAGACAATGCTAGAGGTTAGTGCTATCTCAGATACCAAGTTTATATATCCCTACGGACTATATGTCCTGTCAGACAATGCTAGAGGTGAGTGCTGTCTCAGATACCAGCTTTATCTATCCAAACGGACTATATGTTCTGTCAGACAATGCTAGAGGTGAGTGCTATCTCAGATACCAGGTTTAATGCTCCCTACGGACTATGTGTTCTGTCAGACAATGTTAGAGGTGAGTGCTATCTCAGATACCAGGTTTATACAACCCTACGGACTATATGTTCTGTCAGACAATGCTAGAGGTGAGTGCTATCTCAGATACCAGGTTTATATATCTCTACGGACTATATGTTCTGTCAGACAATGCTAGAGGTGAGTGCTATCTCAGATACCAGGTTTATCTTTCCCTACGGACTATATGTTCTGTCAGACAATGCTAGAGGTGAGTGCTATCTCAGATACCAGGTTTATCTATCCCTACGGACTATATGTTCTGTCAGACAATGCTAGAGGTGAGTGCTATATCAGATACCAGGTTTATATATCCCTACGGACTATATGTTCTGTCAGACAATGCTAGAGGTGAGTGCTATCTCAGATACCAGGTTTATCTATCCCTACGGACTATATGTACTGTCAGACAATGCTAGAGGTGAGTGCTATATCAGATACCAGGTTTATATATCCCTACGGACTATATGTTCTGTCAGACAATGCTAGAGGTGAGTGCTATCTCAGATACCAGGTTTATCTATCCCTACGGACTATATGTACTGTCAGACAATGCTAGAGGTGAGTGCTATCTCAGATACCAGGTTTATCTATCCCTACGGACTATATGTCCTGTCAGACAATGCTAGAGGTGAGTGCTATCTCAGATACCAGGTTTATCTATCCCTACGGACTATATGTTTTGTCAGACAATGTTAGAGGTGAGTGCTATCTCAGATACCAAGTTTATCTATCGCTACGGACTATATGTTCTGTCAGACAATGCTAGAGGTGAGTGCTATCTCTGATACCAAGTTTATAGAACCCGCTAGACTATATGTCCTGTCAGACAATGCTAGAGGTTAGTGCTATCTCAGATACCAAGTTTATATATCCCTACGGACTATATGTTCTGTCAGACAATGCTAGAGGTGAGTGCTGTCTCAGATACCAGCTTTATCTATCCAAACGGACTATATGTTCTGTCAGACAATGCTAGAGGTGAGTGCTATCTCAGATACCAGGTTTAATGCTCCCTACGGACTATGTGTTCTGTCAGACAATGTTAGAGGTGAGTGCTATCTCAGATACCAGGTTTATACAACCCTACGGACAATATGTTCTGTCAGACAATGCTAGAGGTGAGTGCTGTCTCAGACACCAGGTTTATCTATCCCTGCGGACTATATGTTCTGTCAGACAATGCTAGAGGTGAGTGCTGTCTCAGATACCAGGTTTATCTATCCCTACGAACTATATGTTCTGTCAGACAATGCTAGAGGCGAATGCTATCTCAGATACCAGATTCATCTATCCCTACGGACTATATGTTCTGTCAGACAATGCTAGAGGTGAGTGCTATCTCAGACACCAGGTTTGTCTATCTCTACGGATTATATGTTCTGTCAGACAATGCTAGAGGTGAGTGCTATCTCAGATACCAGGTTTATATATCCCTACGGACTATATGTTCTGTCAGACAATGCTAGAGGTGAGTGCTATCTCAGATACCAGGTTTATATATCTGTACGGACTATATGTTCTGTCAGACAATGCTAGAGGTTAGTGCTATCTCAGATACCAAGTTTATATATCCCTACGGACTATATGTCCTGTCAGACAATGCTAGAGGTGAGTGCTGTCTCAGATACCAGCTTTATCTATCCAAACGGACTATATGTTCTGTCAGACAATGCTAGAGGTGAGTGCTATCTCAGATACCAGGTTTAATGCTCCCTACGGACTATGTGTTCTGTCAGACAATGTTAGAGGTGAGTGCTATCTCAGATACCAGGTTTATACAACCCTACGGACTATATGTTCTGTCAGACAATGCTAGAGGTGAGTGCTGTCTCAGACACCAGGTTTATCTATTCCTACGGACTATATGTTCTGTCAGACAATGCTAGAGGTGAGTGCTGTCTCAGATACCAGGTTTATCTATCCCTACGGACTATATGTTCTGTCAGACAATGCTAGAGGTGAGTGCTATCTCAAACACCAGGTTTGTCTATCTCTACGGATTATATGTTCTGTCAGACAATGCTAGAGGTGAGTGCTATCTCAGATACCAGGTTTATATATCCCTACGGACTATATGTTCTGTCAGACAATGCTAGAGGTGAGTGCTATCTCAGATACCAGGTTTATATATCCCTACGGACTATATGTTCTGTCAGACAATGCTAGAGGTGAGTGCTATCTCAGATACCAGGTTTATCTATCCCTACGGACTATATGTTCTGTCAGACAATGCTAGAGGTGAGTGCTATCTCAGATACCAGGTTTATATATCCCTAAGGATTATATGTTCTGTCAGACAATGCTAGAGGTGAGTGCTATCTCAGATACCAGGTTTATATATCCCTACGGACTATATGTTCTGTCAGACAATGCTAGAGGTTAGTGCTATCTCAGATACCAGGTTTATATATCCCTACGGACTATATGTTCTGTCAGACAATGCTAGAAGTGAGTGCTATCTCAGATACCAGGTTTATCTATCCCTACGGACTATATGTTCTGTCAGACAATGCTAGAGGTGAGTGCTATCTCAGATACCAGGTTTATCTATCCCTACGGACTATATGTTCTGTCAGACAATGCTAGAGGTGAGTGCTATCTCAGATACCAGGTTTATATATCCCTACGGACTATATGTTCTGTCAGACAATGCTAGAGGTGAGTGCTATCTCAGATACCAGGTTTATATATCCCTAAGGATTATATGTTCTGTCAGACAATGCTAGAGGTGAGTGCTATCTCAGATACCAGGTTTGTCTATCCCTACGGACTATATGTTCTGTCAGACAATGCTAGAGGTGACTGCTATCTCAGATACCAGGTTTCTCTATCCCTACGGACTATATGTTCTGTCAGACAATGCTAGAGGTGAGTGCTATCTCAGATACCAGGTTTATATATCCCTACGGATTATATGTTCTGTCAGACAATGCTAGAGGTTAGTGCTATCTCAGATACCAGGTTTATATATCCCTACGGATTATATGTTCTGTCAGACAATGCTAGAGGTGAGTGCTATCTCAGATACCAGGTTTATATATCCCTACGGACTATATGTTCTGTCAGACAATGCTAGAGGTGAGTGCTATCTCAGATACCAGGTTTATCTATCCCTACGGACTATATGTTCTGTCAGACAATGCTAGAGGTGAGTGCTATCTCAGATATCAGGTTTATCTATCCCTACGGACTATATGTTCTGTCAGACAATGCTAGAGGTGAGAGCTATCTCAGATACCAGGTTTATATATCCCTACGGACTATATGTTCTGTCAGACAATGCTAGAGGTGAGTGCTATCTCAGACACCAGGTTTATCTATCCCTACGGACTATATGTTCTGTCAGACAATGCTAGAGGTGAGTGCTATCTCAGATACCAGGTTTATATATCCCTACGGACTATATGTTCTGTCAGACAATGCTAGAGGTGAGTGCTATCTCAGATACCAGGTTTATCTATCCCTACGGACTATATGTTCTGTCAGACAATGCTAGAGGTGAGTGCTATCTCAGATACCAGGTTTATCTATCCCTACGGACTATATGTTCTGTCAGACAATGCTAGAGGTGAGTGCTATCTCAGATACCAGGTTTATCTATCCCTACGGACTATATGTTCTGTCAGACAATGCTAGAGGTGAGTGCTATCTCAGATACCAGATTCATCTATCCCTACGGACTATATGTTCTGTCAGACAATGCTAGAGGTGAGTGCTATCTCAGACACCAGGTTTGTCTATCTCTACGGATTATATGTTCTGTCAGACAATGCTAGAGGTGAGTGCTATCTCAGATACCAGGTTTATATATCCCTACGGACTATATGTTCTGTCAGACAATGCTAGAGGTGAGTGCTATCTCAGATACCAGGTTTATATATCTGTACGGACTATATGTTCTGTCAGACAATGCTAGAGGTTAGTGCTATCTCAGATACCAAGTTTATATATCCCTACGGACTATATGTCCTGTCAGACAATGCTAGAGGTGAGTGCTGTCTCAGATACCAGCTTTATCTATCCAAACGGACTATATGTTCTGTCAGACAATGCTAGAGGTGAGTGCTATCTCAGATACCAGGTTTAATGCTCCCTACGGACTATGTGTTCTGTCAGACAATGTTAGAGGTGAGTGCTATCTCAGATACCAGGTTTATACAACCCTACGGACTATATGTTCTGTCAGACAATGCTAGAGGTGAGTGCTGTCTCAGACACCAGGTTTATCTATTCCTACGGACTATATGTTCTGTCAGACAATGCTAGAGGTGAGTGCTGTCTCAGATACCAGGTTTATCTATCCCTACGGACTATATGTTCTGTCAGACAATGCTAGAGGTGAGTGCTATCTCAAACACCAGGTTTGTCTATCTCTACGGATTATATGTTCTGTCAGACAATGCTAGAGGTGAGTGCTATCTCAGATACCAGGTTTATATATCCCTACGGACTATATGTTCTGTCAGACAATGCTAGAGGTGAGTGCTATCTCAGATACCAGGTTTATATATCCCTACGGACTATATGTTCTGTCAGACAATGCTAGAGGTGAGTGCTATCTCAGATACCAGGTTTATCTATCCCTACGGACTATATGTTCTGTCAGACAATGCTAGAGGTGAGTGCTATCTCAGATACCAGGTTTATATATCCCTAAGGATTATATGTTCTGTCAGACAATGCTAGAGGTGAGTGCTATCTCAGATACCAGGTTTATATATCCCTACGGACTATATGTTCTGTCAGACAATGCTAGAGGTTAGTGCTATCTCAGATACCAGGTTTATATATCCCTACGGACTATATGTTCTGTCAGACAATGCTAGAAGTGAGTGCTATCTCAGATACCAGGTTTATCTATCCCTACGGACTATATGTTCTGTCAGACAATGCTAGAGGTGAGTGCTATCTCAGATACCAGGTTTATCTATCCCTACGGACTATATGTTCTGTCAGACAATGCTAGAGGTGAGTGCTATCTCAGATACCAGGTTTATATATCCCTACGGACTATATGTTCTGTCAGACAATGCTAGAGGTGAGTGCTATCTCAGATACCAGGTTTATATATCCCTAAGGATTATATGTTCTGTCAGACAATGCTAGAGGTGAGTGCTATCTCAGATACCAGGTTTGTCTATCCCTACGGACTATATGTTCTGTCAGACAATGCTAGAGGTGACTGCTATCTCAGATACCAGGTTTCTCTATCCCTACGGACTATATGTTCTGTCAGACAATGCTAGAGGTGAGTGCTATCTCAGATACCAGGTTTATATATCCCTACGGATTATATGTTCTGTCAGACAATGCTAGAGGTTAGTGCTATCTCAGATACCAGGTTTATATATCCCTACGGATTATATGTTCTGTCAGACAATGCTAGAGGTGAGTGCTATCTCAGATACCAGGTTTATATATCCCTACGGACTATATGTTCTGTCAGACAATGCTAGAGGTGAGTGCTATCTCAGATACCAGGTTTATCTATCCCTACGGACTATATGTTCTGTCAGACAATGCTAGAGGTGAGTGCTATCTCAGATATCAGGTTTATCTATCCCTACGGACTATATGTTCTGTCAGACAATGCTAGAGGTGAGAGCTATCTCAGATACCAGGTTTATATATCCCTACGGACTATATGTTCTGTCAGACAATGCTAGAGGTGAGTGCTATCTCAGACACCAGGTTTATCTATCCCTACGGACTATATGTTCTGTCAGACAATGCTAGAGGTGAGTGCTATCTCAGATACCAGGTTTATATATCCCTACGGACTATATGTTCTGTCAGACAATGCTAGAGGTGAGTGCTATCTCAGATACCAGGTTTATCTATCCCTACGGACTATATGTTCTGTCAGACAATGCTAGAGGTGAGTGCTATCTCAGATACCAGGTTTATCTATCCCTACGGACTATATGTTCTGTCAGACAATGCTAGAGGTGAGTGCTATCTCAGATACCAGGTTTATCTATCCCTACGGACTATATGTTCTGTCAGACAATGCTAGAGGTGAGTGCTATCTCAGATACCAGGTTTATATATCCCTACGGACTATATGTTCTGTCAGACAATGCTAGAGGTGAGTGCTATCTCAGATACCAGGTTTATCTATCCCTACGGACTATATGTTCTGTCAGACAATGCTAGAGGTGAGTGCTATCTCAGATACCAGGTGTATCTATCCCTACGGACTATATGTCCTGTCAGACAATGCTAGAGGTGAGTGCTATCTCAGATACCAGGTTTATCTATCCCTACGGACTATATGTTTTGTCAGACAATGCTAGAGGTGAGTGCTATCTCAGATACCAGGTTTATCTATCCCTACGGACTATATGTTCTGTCAGACAATGTTAGAGGTGAGTGCTATCTCAGATACCAGGTTTATCTATCGCTACGGACTATATGTTCTGTCAGACAATGCTAGAGGTTAGTGCTATCTCAGATACCAAGTTTATCTATCGCTACGGACTATATGTTCTGTCAGACAATGCTAGAGGTGAGTGCTATCTCTGATACCAAGTTTATAGAACCCGCTAGACTATATGTCCTGTCAGACAATGCTAGAGGTTAGTGCTATCTCAGATACCAAGTTTATATATCCCTACGGACTATATGTCCTGTCAGACAATGCTAGAGGTGAGTGCTGTCTCAGATACCAGCTTTATCTATCCAAACGGACTATATGTTCTGTCAGACAATGCTAGAGGTGAGTGCTATCTCAGATACCAGGTTTAATGCTCCCTACGGACTATGTGTTCTGTCAGACAATGTTAGAGGTGAGTGCTATCTCAGATACCAGGTTTATACAACCCTACGGACAATATGTTCTGTCAGACAATGCTAGAGGTGAGTGCTGTCTCAGACACCAGGTTTATCTATCCCTGCGGACTATATGTTCTGTCAGACAATGCTAGAGGTGAGTGCTGTCTCAGATACCAGGTTTATCTATCCCTACGAACTATATATATGTTCTGTCAGACAATGCTAGAGGCGAATGCTATCTCAGATACCAGATTCATCTATCCCTACGGACTAAATGTTCTGTCAGACAATGCTAGAGGTGAGTGCTATCTCAGACACCAGGTTTGTCTATCTCTACGGATTATATGTTCTGTCAGACAATGCTAGAGGTGAGTGCTATCTCAGATACCAGGTTTATCTATCCCTACGGACTATATGTTCTGTCAGACAATGCTAGAGGTGAGTGCTATCTCAGATACCAGGTTTATCTATCCCTACGGACTATATGTTCTGTCAGACAATGCTAGAGGTGAGTGCTATCTCAGATACCAGGTTTATATATCCCTACGGACTATATGTTCTGTCAGACAATGCTAGAGGTGAGGGCTATCTCAGATACCAGGTTTATATATCCCTACGGACTATATGTTCTGTCAGACAATGTTAGAGGTGAGTGCTATCTCAGATACCAGGTTTATATATCCCTACGGATTATATGTTCTGTCAGACAATGCTAGAGGTGAGTGCTATCTCAGATACCAGGTTTATATATCCCTAAGGATTATATGTTCTGTCAGACAATGCTAGAGGTGAGTGCTATCTCAGATACCAGGTTTATATATCCCTACGGACTATATGTTCTGTCAGACAATGCTAGAGGTTAGTGCTATCTCAGATACCAGGTTTATATATCCCTACGGACTATATGTTCTGTCAGACAATGCTAGAGGTGAGTGCTATCTCAGATACCAGGTTTATCTATCCCTACGGACTATATGTTCTGTCAGACAATGCTAGAGGTGAGTGCTATCTCAGATACCAGGTTTATATATCCCTACGGACTATATGTTCTGTCAGACAATGCTAGAGGTGAGTGCTATCTCAGATACCAGGTTTATCTATCCCTACGGACTATATGTTCTGTCAGACAATGCTAGAGGTGAGTGCTATCTCAGATACCAGGTTTATCTATCCCTACGGACTATATGTTCTGTCAGACAATGCTAGAGGTGAGTGCTATCTCAGATACCAGGTTTATATATCCCTACGGACTATATGTTCTGTCAGACAATGCTAGAGGTGAGGGCTATCTCAGATACCAGGTTTATATATCCCTACGGACTATATGTTATGTCAGACAATGTTAGAGGTGAGTGCTATCTCAGATACCATGTTTATCTATCCTTGCGGACTATATGTTCTGTCAGACAATGCTAGAGGTGAGTGCTATCTCAGATACCAGGTTTATCTATCCCTACGGACTATATTTTCTGTCAGACAATGCTAGAGGTGAGTGCTATCTCAGATACCAGGTTTATATATCCCTACGGACTATATGTTCTGTCAGACAATGCTAGAGGTGAGTGCTATCTCAGATACCAGGTTTATATATCCCTACGGACTATATGTTCTGTCAGACAATGCTAGAGGTGAGTGCTATCTCAGATACCAGGTTTATCTATCCCTACGGACTATATGTTCTGTCAGACAATGCTAGAGGTGAGTGCTATCTCAGATACCAGGTTTATCTATCCCTACGGACTATATGTTCTGTCAGACAATGCTAGAGGTGAGTGCTATCTCAGATACCAGGTTTATATATCCCTACGGACTATATGTTCTGTCAGACAATGCTAGAGGTGAGTGCTATCTCAGATACCAGGTTTATCTATCCCTACGGACTATATGTTCTGTCAGACAATGCTAGAGGTGAGTGCTATCTCAGATACCAGGTGTATCTATCCCTACGGACTATATGTCCTGTCAGACAATGCTAGAGGTGAGTGCTATCTCAGATACCAGGTTTATCTATCCCTACGGACTATATGTTTTGTCAGACAATGCTAGAGGTGAGTGCTATCTCAGATACCAGGTTTATCTATCCCTACGGACTATATGTTCTGTCAGACAATGTTAGAGGTGAGTGCTATCTCAGATACCAGGTTTATCTATCGCTACGGACTATATGTTCTGTCAGACAATGCTAGAGGTTAGTGCTATCTCAGATACCAAGTTTATCTATCGCTGCGGACTATATGTTCTGTCAGACAATGCTAGAGGTGAGTGCTATCTCTGATACCAAGTTTATAGAACCCGCTAGACTATATGTCCTGTCAGACAATGCTAGAGGTAAGTGCTATCTCAGATACCAAGTTCATATATCCCTACGGACTATATGTCCTGTCAGACAATGCTAGAGGTGAGTGCTGTCTCAGACACCAGGTTTATCTATCCCTGCGGACTATATGTTCTGTCAGACAATGCTAGAGGTGAGTGCTGTCTCAGATACCAGGTTTATCTATCCCTACGAACTATATATATGTTCTGTCAGACAATGCTAGAGGCGAATGCTATCTCAGATACCAGATTCATCTATCCCTACGGACTAAATGTTCTGTCAGACAATGCTAGAGGTGAGTGCTATCTCAGACACCAGGTTTGTCTATCTCTACGGATTATATGTTCTGTCAGACAATGCTAGAGGTGAGTGCTATCTCAGATACCAGGTTTATCTATCCCTACGGACTATATGTTCTGTCAGACAATGCTAGAGGTGAGTGCTATCTCAGATACCAGGTTTATCTATCCCTACGGACTATATGTTCTGTCAGACAATGCTAGAGGTGAGTGCTATCTCAGATACCAGGTTTATATATCCCTACGGACTATATGTTCTGTCAGACAATGCTAGAGGTGAGGGCTATCTCAGATACCAGGTTTATATATCCCTACGGACTATATGTTCTGTCAGACAATGTTAGAGGTGAGTGCTATCTCAGATACCAGGTTTATATATCCCTACGGATTATATGTTCTGTCAGACAATGCTAGAGGTGAGTGCTATCTCAGATACCAGGTTTATATATCCCTAAGGATTATATGTTCTGTCAGACAATGCTAGAGGTGAGTGCTATCTCAGATACCAGGTTTATATATCCCTACGGACTATATGTTCTGTCAGACAATGCTAGAGGTTAGTGCTATCTCAGATACCAGGTTTATCTATCCCTACGGACTATATGTTCTGTCAGACAATGTTAGAGGTGAGTGCTATCTCAGATACCAGGTTTATATATCCCTACGGATTATATGTTCTGTCAGACAATGCTAGAGGTGAGTGCTATCTCAGATACCAGGTTTATATATCCCTAAGGATTATATGTTCTGTCAGACAATTCTAGAGGTGAGCGCTATCTCAGATACCAGGTTTATATATCCCTACGGACTATATGTTCTGTCAGACAATGCTAGAGGTTAGTGCTATCTCAGATACCAGGTTTATATATCCCTACGGACTATATGTTCTGTCAGACAATGCTAGAGGTGAGTGCTATCTCAGATACCAGGTTTATCTATCCCTACGGACTATATGTTCTGTCAGACAATGCTAGAGGTGAGTGCTATCTCAGATACCAGGTTTATCTATCCCTACGGACTATATGTTCTGTCAGACAATGCTAGAGGTGAGTGCTATCTCAGATACCAGGTTTATCTATCCCTACGGACTATATGTTCTGTCAGACAATGCTAGAGGTGAGTGCTATCTCAGATACCAGGTTTATCTATCCCTACGGACTATATGTTCTGTCAGACAATGCTAGAGGTGAGTGCTATCTCAGATACCAGGTTTATATATCCCTACGGACTATATGTTCTGTCAGACAATGCTAGAGGTGAGGGCTATCTCAGATACCAGGTTTATATACCCCTACGGACTATATGTTATGTCAGACAATGTTAGAGGTGAGTGCTATCTCAGATACCATGTTTATCTATCCTTACGGACTATATGTTCTGTCAGACAATGCTAGAAGTGAGTGCTATCTCAGATACCAGGTTTATATATCCCTACGGACTATATGTTCTGTCAGACAATGCTAGAGGTGAGTGCTATCTCAGATACCAGGTTAATATATCCCTACGGACTATATGTTCTGTCAGACAATGCTAGAGGTGAGTGCTATCTCAGATACCAGGTGTATCTATCCCTACGGACTATATGTTCTGTCAGACAATGTTTGAGGTAAGTGCTATCTCAGATACAAGGTTTGTATATCCCTACGGACTATATGTTCTGTCAGACAATGCTAGAGGTGAGTGTTATCTCAGATACCAGGTTTATATATCCCTACGGACTATGTGTTCTGTCAGACAATGCTAGAGGTGAGTGTTATCTCAGATACCAGGTTTATATATCCCTACGGACTATATGTTCTGTCAGACAATGCTAGAGGTTAGTGCTATCTCAGATACCAGGTTTATATATCCCTACGGACTATCTGTTCTGTCAGACAATGCTAGAGGTGAGTGCTATCTCAGATACCAGGTTTATCTATCCCTACGGACTATATGTTCTGTCAGACAATGCTAGAGGTGAGTGCTATCTCAGATACCAGGTTTATCTATCCCTACGGACTATATGTTCTGTCAGACAATGCTAGAGGTGAGTGCTATCTCAGATACCAGGTTTATCTATCCCTACGGACTATATGTTCTGTCAGACAATGCTAGAGGTGAGTGCTATCTCAGATACCAGGTGTATCTATCCCTACGGACTATATGTTCTGTCAGACAATGTTTGAGGTAAGTGCTATCTCAGATACAAGGTTTGTATATCCCTACGGACTATATGTTCTGTCAGACAATGCTAGAGGTGAGTGTTATCTCAGATACCAGGTTTATATATCCCTACGGACTATATGTTCTGTCAGACAATGCTAGAGGTGAGTGCTATCTCAGATACCAGGTTTATCTATCCCTACGGACTATATGTTCTGTCAGACAATGCTAGAGGGGAGTGCTATCTCAGATACCAGGTTTATATATCCCTACGGACTATATGTTCTGTCAGACAATGCTAGAGGTGAGTGCTATCTCAGATACCAGGTTTATATATCCCTACGGACTATATGTTCTGTCAGACAATGCTAGAGGTGAGTGCTATCTCAGATGCCAGGTTTAATGCTCCCTACGGACTATGTGTTCTGTCAGACAATGTTAGAGGTGAGTGCTATCTCAGATACCAGGTTTATACAACCCTACGGACTATATGTTCTGTCAGACAATGCTAGAGGTGAGTGCTGTCTCAGATACCAGGTTTATCTATCCCTACGGATTATATGTTCTGTCAGACAATGCTAGAGGTGAGTGCTGTCTCAGATACCAGGTTTATCTATCCCTACGAAATATATGTTCTTTCAGACAATGCTAGAGGTGAATTCTATCTCAGATACCAGATTCATCTATCCCTACGGACTATATGTTCTGTCAGACAATGCTAGAGGTGAGTGCTATCTCAGACACCAGGTTTGTCTATCTCTACGGATTATATGTTCTGTCAGACAATGCTAGAGGTGAGTGCTATCTCAGATACCAGGTTTATATATCCCTACGGACTATATGTTCTGTCAGACAATGCTAGAGGTGAGTGCTATCTCAGACACCAGGTTTGTCTATCTCTACGGATTATATGTTCTGTCAGACAATGCTGGAGGTGAGTGCTATCTCAGATACCAGGTTTATCTATCCCTACGGACTATATGTTCTGTCAGACAATGCTAGAGGTGAGTGCTATCTCAGATACCAGGTTTATATATCCCTACGGACTATATGTTCTGTCAGACATTGCTAGAGGTGAGTGCTATCTCAGATACCAGGTTTATATATCCCTATGGACTATATGTTCTGTCAGACAATGCTAGAGGTGAGTGCTATCTCAGACACCGGGTTTAATGCTCCCTACGGACTATGTGTTCTGTCAGACAATGTTAGAGGTGAGTGCTATCTCAGATACCAGGTTCATACAACCCTACGGACTATATGTTCTGTCAGACAATGCTAGAGGTGAGTGCTGTCTCAGATACCAGGTTTATCTATCCCTACGGACTATATGTTCTGTCAGACAATGCTAGAGGTGAGTGCTATCTCAGACACCAGGTTTGTCTATCTCTACGGATTATATGTTCTGTCAGACAATGCTAGAGGTGAGTGCTATCTCAGATACCAGGTTTATCTATCCCTACGGACTATATGTTCTGTCAGACAATGCTAGAGGTGAGTGCTATCTCAGATACCAGGTTTATATATCCCTACGGACTATATGTTCTGTCCGACAATGTTAGAGGTGAGTGCTATCTCAGATACCAGGTTTATACAACCCTACGGACTATATGTTCTGTCAGACAATGCTAGAGGTGAGTGCTGTCTCAGATACCAGGTTTATCTATCCCTACGGACTATATGTTCTGTCAGACAATGCTAGAGGTGAGTGCTGTCTCAGATACCAGGTTTATCTATCCCTACGAAATATATGTTCTGTCAGACAATGCTAGAGGTGAATGCTATCTCAGATACCAGATTCATCTATCCCTACGGACTATATGTTCTGTCAGAAAATGCTAGAGGTGAGTGCTATCTCAGACACCAGGTTTGTCTATCTCTACGGATTATATGTTCTGTCAGACAATGCTAGAGGTGAGTGCTATCTCAGATACCAGGTTTATATATCCCTACGGACTATATGTTCTGTCAGACAATGCTAGATGTGAGTGCTATCTCAGATACCAGGTTTATATATCCCTACGGACTATATGTTCTGTCAGACAATGCTAGAGGTGAGTGCTATCTCAGATACCGGGTTTAATGCTCTTTACGGACTATGTGTTCTGTCAGACAATGTTAGAGGTGAGTGCTATCTCAGATACCAGGTTTATACAACCCTACGGACTATATGTTCTGTCAGACAATGCTAGAGGTGAGTGCTGTCTCAGATACCAGGTTTATCTATCCCTACGGACTATATGTTCTGTCAGACAATGCTAGAGGTGAGTGCTGTCTCAGATACCAGGTTTATCTATCCCTACGTAATATATGTTCTGTCAGACAATGCTAGAGGTGAATGTTATCTCACATACCAGATTCATCTATCCCTACGGACTATATGTTCTGTCAGACAATGCTAGAGGTGAGTGCTATCTCAGACACAAGGTTTGACTATCTCTACGGATTATATGTTCTGTTAGACAATGCTAGAGGTGAGTGCTATCTCAGATACCAGGTTTGTATATCCCTACGGACTATATGTTCTGTCAGACAATGCTAGAGGTTAGTGCTATCTCAGACACCAGGTTTGTCTATCTCTACGGATTATACGTTCTGTCAGACAATGCTAGAGGTGAGTGCTATCTCAGATACCAGGTTTATATATCCCTACGGACTATATGTTCTGTCAGACAATGTTAGAGGTGAGTGCTGTCTCAGATACCAGGTTTAAACAACCCTACGGACTATATGTTCTGTCAGACAATGCTAGAGGTGAGTGCTGTCTCAGATACCAGGTTTATCTATCCCTACGGACTATATGTTCTGTCAGACAATGCTAGAGGTGAGTGCTGTCTCAGATACCAGGTTTATCTATCCCTACGAAATATATGTTCTGTCAGACAATGCTAGAGGTGAATGCTATCTCAGATACCAGATTCATCTATCCCTACGGACTATATGTTCTGTCAGACAATGCTAGAGGTGAGTTCTATCTCAGACACCAGGTTTGTCTATCTCTACGGATTATATGTTCTGTCAGACAATGCTAGAGGTGAGTGCTATCTCAGATACCAGGTTTATATATCCCTACTTACTATATGTTCTGTCAGTCAATGCTAGAGGTGAGTGCTATCTCAGACACCAGGTTTGTCTATCCCTACGGACTATATGTTCTGTCAGACAATGCTAGAGGTGAGTGCTATCTCAGATACCAGGTCTATCTATCCCTACGGACTATATGTTCTGTCAGACAATGCTAGAGGTTAGTGCTATCTCAGATACCAGGTTCATCTATCCCTACGGACTATATGTTCTGTCAGACAATGCTAGAGGTGAGTGCTATCTCAGATACCAGGTTTATCTATCCCTACGGACTATATGTTCTGTCAGACAATGCTAGAGGTGAGTGCTATCTCAGATACCAGGTTTATCTATCCCTACGGACTATATGTTCTGTCAGACAATGCTAGAGGTGAGTGCTATCTCAGATACCAGGTTTATCTATCCCTACGGACTATATGTTCTGTCAGACAATGCTAGAGGTGAGTGCTATCTCAGATACCAGGTTTATCTATCCCTACGGACTATATGTTCTGTCAGACAATGCTAGAGGTGAGTGCTATCTCAGATACCAGGTTTATCTATCCCTACGGACTATATGTTCTGTCAGACAATGCTAGAGGTGAGTGCTATCTCAGATACCAGGTTTATCTATCCCTACGGACTATATGTTCTGTCAGACAATGCTAGAGGTGAGTGCTATCTCAGATACCAGGTTTATCTATCCCTACGGACTATATGTTCTGTCAGACAATGCTAGAGGTGAGTGCTATCTCAGATACCAGGTTTATCTATCCCTACGGACTATATGTTCTGTCAGACAATGCTAGAGGTGAGTGCTATCTCAGATACCAGGTTTATCTATCCCTACGGACTATATGTTCTGTCAGACAATGCTAGAGGTGAGTGCTATCTCAGATACCAGGTTTATATATCCCTACGGACTATATGTTCTGTCAGACAATGCTAGAGGTGAGTGCTATCTCAGATACAAGGTTTATATATCCCTACGGACTATATGTTCTGTCAGACAATGCTAGAGGTGAGTGCTATCTCAGATACCAGGTTTATTGCTCCCTACGGACTATGTGTTCTGTCAGACAATGCTAGAGGTGAGTGCTATCTCAGATACCAGGTTTATCTATCCCTACGGACTATATGTTCTGTCAGACAATGCTAGAGGTGAGTGCTATCTCAGATACCAGGTTTATATATCCCTACTTACTATATGTTCTGTCAGTCAATGCTAGAGGTGAGTGCTATCTCAGACACCAGGTTTGTCTATCCCTACGGACTATATGTTCTGTCAGACAATGCTAGAGGTGAGTGCTATCTCAGATACCAGGTCTATCTATCCCTACGGACTATATGTTCTGTCAGACAATGCTAGAGGTTAGTGCTATCTCAGATACCAGGTTCATCTATCCCTACGGACTATATGTTCTGTCAGACAATGCTAGAGGTGAGTGCTATCTCAGATACCAGGTTTATCTATCCCTACGGACTATATGTTCTGTCAGACAATGCTAGAGGTGAGTGCTATCTCAGATACCAGGTTTATCTATCCCTACGGACTATATGTTCTGTCAGACAATGCTAGAGGTGAGTGCTATCTCAGATACCAGGTTTATCTATCCCTACGGACTATATGTTCTGTCAGACAATGCTAGAGGTGAGTGCTATCTCAGATACCAGGTTTATCTATCCCTACGGACTATATGTTCTGTCAGACAATGCTAGAGGTGAGTGCTATCTCAGATACCAGGTTTATCTATCCCTACGGACTATATGTTCTGTCAGACAATGCTAGAGGTGAGTGCTATCTCAGATACCAGGTTTATATATCCCTACGGACTATATGTTCTGTCAGACAATGCTAGAGGTGAGTGCTATCTCAGATACAAGGTTTATATATCCCTACGGACTATATGTTCTGTCAGACAATGCTAGAGGTGAGTGCTATCTCAGATACCAGGTTTATTGCTCCCTACGGACTATGTGTTCTGTCAGACAATGCTAGAGGTGAGTGCTATCTCAGATACCAGGTTTATACAACCCAACGGACTATATGTTCTGTCAGACAATGCTAGAGGTGAGTGCTGTCTCAGACACCAGGTTTATCTATCCCTACGGACTATATGTTCTGTCAGACAATGCTAGAGGTGAGTGCTGTCTCAGATACCAGGTATATCTATCCCTACGAATTATATGTTCTGTCAGACAATGCTAGAGGTGAGTGCTATCTCAGATACCAGGTTTATATATCCCTACGGACTATCTGTTCTGTCAGACAATGCTAGAGGTGAGTGCTATCTCAGATACCAGGTTTGTCTATCCCTACGGACTATATGTTCTGTCAGACAATGCTAGAGGTGAGTGCTATCTCAGATACCAGGTTTATATATCCCTAAGGACTATCTGTTCTGTCAGACAATGCTAGAGGTGAGTGTTATCTCAGATACCAGGTTTATATATCCCTACGGACTATATGTTCTGTCAGACAATGCTAGAGGTGAGTGCTATCTCAGATACCAGGTTTATATATCCCTACGGACTATATGTTCTGTCAGACAATGCTAGAGGTGAGTGCTATCTCAGATACCAGGTTTATATATCCCTACGGACTATATGTTCTGTCAGACAATGCTAGAGGTGAGTGCTATCTCAGATACCAGGTGTATCTATCCCTACGGACTATATGTTCTGTCAGACAATGTTAGAGGTGAGTGCTATCTCAGATACACGGTTTGTATATCCCTACGGAATATATGTTCTGTCAGACAATGCTAAAGGTGAGTGCTATCTCAGATACCAGGTTTGTATATCCCTACGGACTATATGTTCTGTCAGACAATGCTAGAGGTGAGTGCTATCTCAGATACCAGGTTTGTATATCCCTACGAACTATCTGTTCTGTCAGACAATGCTAGAGGTGAGTGCTATCTCAGATACCAGGTTTGTCTATCCCTACGGACTATATGTTCTGTCAGACAATGCTAGAGGTGAGTGCTATCTCAGATACCAGGTTTATAAATCCCAACGGACTATCTGTTCTGTCAGACAATGCTAGAGGTGAGTGCTATCTCAGATACCAGGTTTATATATCCCTACGGACTATGTGTTCTGTCAGACAATGCTAGAGGTGAGTGTTATCTCAGATACCAGGTTTATATATCCCTACGGACTATATGTTCTGTCAGACAATGCTAGAGGTGAGTGCTATCTCAGATACCAGGTTTATATATCCCTACGGACTATATGTTCTGTCAGACAATGCTAGAGGTGAGTGCTATCTCAGATACCAGGTTTATCTATCCCTACGGACTATTAATCTGTCAGACAATGCTAGAGGTGAGTGCTATCTCAGATACCAGGTTTATTTATCCCTACGGACTATATGTTCTGTCAGACAATGCTAGAGGTGAGTGCTATCTCAGATACCAGGTTTATATATCCCTACGGACTATATGTTCTGTCAGACAATGCTAGAGGTGAGTGCTATCTCAGATACACGGTTTGTATATCCCTACGGACTATATGTTCTGTCAGACAATGCTAGAGATGAGTGCTATCTCAGATACCAGGTTTATTTATCCCTACGGACTATATGTTCTGTCAGACAATGCTAGAGGTGAGTGCTATCTCAGATACCAGGTTTATATATCCCTACGGACTATATGTTCTGTCAGACAATGCTAAAGGTGAGTGCTATCTCAGATACCAGGTTTGTATATCCCTACGGACTATATGTTCTGTCAGACAATGCTAGAGGTGAGTGCTATCTCAGATACCAGGTTTGTATATCCCTACGGACTATCTGTTCTGTCAGACAATGCTAGAGGTGAGTGCTATCTCAGATACCAGGTTTGTCTATCCCTACGGACTATATGTTCTGTCAGACAATGCTAGAGGTGAGTGCTATCTCAGATACCAGGTTTATATATCCCAACGGACTATCTGTTCTGTCAGACAATGCTAGAGGTGAGTGCTATCTCAGATACCAGGTTTATATATCCCTACGGACTATGTGTTCTGTCAGACAATGCTAGAGGTGAGTGTTATCTCAGATACCAGGTTTATATATCCCTACGGACTATATGTTCTGTCAGACAATGCTAGAGGTGAGTGCTATCTCAGATACCAGGTTTATATATCCCTACGGACTATATGTTCTGTCAGACAATGCTAGAGGTGAGTGCTATCTCAGATACCAGGTTTATATATCCCTACGGACTATATGTTCTGTCAGACAATGCTAGAGGTGAGTGCTATCTCAGATACCAGGTGTATCTATCCCTACGGACTATATGTTCTGTCAGACAATGTTAGAGGTGAGTGCTATCTCAGATACACGGTTTGTATATCCCTACGGAATATATGTTCTGTCAGACAATGCTAAAGGTGAGTGCTATCTCAGATACCAGGTTTGTATATCCCTACGGACTATATGTTCTGTCAGACAATGCTAGAGGTGAGTGCTATCTCAGATACCAGGTTTGTATATCCCTACGAACTATCTGTTCTGTCAGACAATGCTAGAGGTGAGTGCTATCTCAGATACCAGGTTTGTCTATCCCTACGGACTATATGTTCTGTCAGACAATGCTAGAGGTGAGTGCTATCTCAGATACCAGGTTTATAAATCCCAACGGACTATCTGTTCTGTCAGACAATGCTAGAGGTGAGTGCTATCTCAGATACCAGGTTTATATATCCCTACGGACTATGTGTTCTGTCAGACAATGCTAGAGGTGAGTGCTATCTCAGATACCAGGTTTATATATCCCTACGGACTATATGTTCTGTCAGACAATGCTAGAGGTGAGTGCTATCTCAGATACCAGGTTTATATATCCCTACGGACTATATGTTCTGTCAGACAATGCTAGAGGTGAGTGCTATCTCAGATACCAGGTTTATCTATCCCTACGGACTATTAATCTGTCAGACAATGCTAGAGGTGAGTGCTATCTCAGATACCAGGTTTATTTATCCCTACGGACTATATGTTCTGTCAGACAATGCTAGAGGTGAGTGCTATCTCAGATACCAGGTTTATATATCCCTACGGACTATATGTTCTGTCAGACAATGCTAGAGGTGAGTGCTATCTCAGATACACGGTTTGTATATCCCTACGGACTATATGTTCTGTCAGACAATGCTAGAGATGAGTGCTATCTCAGATACCAGGTTTATTTATCCCTACGGACTATATGTTCTGTCAGACAATGCTAGAGGTGAGTGCTATCTCAGATACCAGGTTTATATATCCCTACGGACTATATGTTCTGTCAGACAATGCTAAAGGTGAGTGCTATCTCAGATACCAGGTTTGTATATCCCTACGGACTATATGTTCTGTCAGACAATGCTAGAGGTGAGTGCTATCTCAGATACCAGGTTTGTATATCCCTACGGACTATCTGTTCTGTCAGACAATGCTAGAGGTGAGTGCTATCTCAGATACCAGGTTTGTCTATCCCTACGGACTATATGTTCTGTCAGACAATGCTAGAGGTGAGTGCTATCTCAGATACCAGGTTTATATATCCCAACGGACTATCTGTTCTGTCAGACAATGCTAGAGGTGAGTGCTATCTCAGATACCAGGTTTATATATCCCTACGGACTATGTGTTCTGTCAGACAATGCTAGAGGTGAGTGTTATCTCAGATACCAGGTTTATATATCCCTACGGACTATATGTTCTGTCAGACAATGCTAGAGGTGAGTGCTATCTCAGATACCAGGTTTATATATCCCTACGGACTATATGTTCTGTCAGACAATGCTAGAGGTGAGTGCTATCTCAGATACCAGGTTTATCTATCCCTACGGACTATTAATCTGTCAGACAATGCTAGAGGTGAGTGCTATCTCAGATACCAGGTTTATTTATCCCTACGGACTATATGTTCTGTCAGACAATGCTAGAGGTGAGTGCTATCTCAGATACCAGGTTTATATATCCCTACGGACTATATGTTCTGTCAGACAATGCTAGAGGTGAGTGCTATCTCAGATACCAGGTTTATATATCCCTACGGACTATATGTTCTGTCAGACAATGTTAGAGGTGAGTGCTATCTCAGATACCAGGTTAATCTATCCCTACGGACTATATGTTCTGTCAGACAATGCTAGAGGTGAGTGCTATCTCAGATACCAGGTTTATATATCCCTACGGGCTATATGTTCTGTCAGACAATGCTAGAGGTGAGTGCTCTCTCAGATACCAGGTTTATCTATCGCTACGGACTATATGTTCTGTCAGACAATGCTAGAGGTGAGTGCTATCTCAGATACCAGGTTTATCTATCCCTACGGACTATATGTTGTGTCAGACAATGCTAGAGGTGAGTGCTATCTCAGATACCAGGTTTATCTATCCCTACGGACTATATGTTCTGTCAGACAATGCTAGAGGTGAGTGCTATCTCAGATACCAGGTTTATCTATCCCTACGGACTATATGTTCTGTCAGACAATGCTAGAGGTGAGTGCTATTTCAGATACCAGGTTTGTCTATCCCTACGGACTATATGTTCTGTCAGACAATGCTAGAGGTGAGTGCTATCTCAGATACCAGGTTTGTATATCCCTACGGACTATCTGTTCTGTCAGACAATGCTAGAGGTGAGTGCTATTTCAGATACCAGGTTTGTCTATCCCTACGGACTATATGTTCTGTCAGACAATGCTAGAGGTGAGTGCTATCTCAGATACCAGGTTTATATATCCCTAAGGACTATCTGTTCTGTCAGACAATGCTAGAGGTGAGTGTTATCTCAGATACCAGGTTTATATATCCCTACGGACTATATGTTCTGTCAGACAATGCTAGAGGTGAGTGCTATCTCAGATACCAGGTTTATATATCCCTACGGACTATATGTTCTGTCAGACAATGCTAGAGGTGAGTGCTATCTCAGATACCAGGTTTATATATCCCTACGGACTATATGTTCTGTCAGACAATGCTAGAGGTGAGTGCTATCTCAGATACCAGGTGTATCTATCCCTACGGACTATATGTTCTGTCAGACAATGCTAGAGGTGAGTGCTATCTCAGATACCAGGTGTATCTATCCCTACGGACTATATGTTCTGTCAGACAATGTTAGAGGTGAGTGCTATCTCAGATACACGGTTTGTATATCCCTACGGACTATATGTTCTGTCAGACAATGCTAAAGGTGAGTGCTATCTCAGATACCAGGTTTGTATATCCCTACGGACTATATGTTCTGTCAGACAATGCTAGAGGTGAGTGCTATCTCAGATACCAGGTTTGTATATCCCTACGGACTATCTGTTCTGTCAGACAATGCTAGAGGTGAGTGCTATCTCAGATACCAGGTTTGTCTATCCCTACGGACTATATGTTCTGTCAGACAATGCTAGAGGTGAGTGCTATCTCAGATACCAGGTTTATATATCCCAACGGACTATCTGTTCTGTCAGACAATGCTAGAGGTGAGTGCTATCTCAGATACCAGGTTTATATATCCCTACGGACTATGTGTTCTGTCAGACAATGCTAGAGGTGAGTGTTATCTCAGATACCAGGTTTATATATCCCTACGGACTATATGTTCTGTCAGACAATGCTAGAGGTGAGTGCTATCTCAGATACCAGGTTTATATATCCCTACGGACTATATGTTCTGTCAGACAATGCTAGAGGTGAGTGCTATCTCAGATACCAGGTTTATCTATCCCTACGGACTAGTAATCTGTCAGACAATGCTAGAGGTGAGTGCTATCTCAGATACCAGGTTTATTTATCCCTACGGACTATATGTTCTGTCAGACAATGCTAGAGGTGAGTGCTATCTCAGATACCAGGTTTATATATCCCTACTGACTATATGTTCTGTCAGACAATGCTAGAGGTGAGTGCTATCTCAGATACCAGGTTTATATATCCCTACGGACTATATGTTCTGTCAGACAATGTTAGAGGTGAGTGCTATCTCAGATACCAGGTTAATCTATCCCTACGGACTATATGTTCTGTCAGACAATGCTAGAGGTGAGTGCTATCTCAGATACCAGGTTTATATATCCCTACGGGCTATATGTTCTGTCAGACAATGCTAGAGGTGAGTGCTCTCTCAGATACCAGGTTTATCTATCCCTACGGACTATATGTTCTGTCAGACAATGCTAGAGGTGAGTGCTATCTCAGATACCAGGTTTATCTATCCCTACGGACTATATGTTGTGTCAGACAATGCTAGAGGTGAGTGCTATCTCAGATACCAGGTTTATCTATCCCTACGGACTATATGTTCTGTCAGACAATGCTAGAGGTGAGTGCTATCTCAGATACCAGGTTTATCTATCCCTACGGACTATATGTTCTGTCAGACAATGCTAGAGGTGAGTGCTATCTCAGATACCAGGTTAATATATCCCTACGGACTATATGTTCTGTCAGACAATGCTAGAGGTGAGTGCTATCTCAGATACCAGGTGTATCTATCCCTACGGACTATATGTTCTGTCAGACAATGTTAGAGGTGAGTGCTATCTCAGATACAAGGTTTGTATATCCCTACGGACTATATGTTCTGTCAGACAATGCTAGAGGTGAGTGTTATCTCAGATACCAGGTTTATATATCCCTACGGACTATGTGTTCTGTCAGACAATGCTAGAGGTGAGTGTTATCTCAGATACCAGGTTTATATATCCCTACGGACTATATGTTCTGTCAGACAATGCTAGAGGTGAGTGCTATCTCAGATACCAGGTTTATATATCCCTACGGACTATATGTTCTGTCAGACAATGCTAGAGGTGAGTGCTATCTCAGATACCAGGTGTATCTATCCCTACGGACTATATGTTCTGTCAGACAATGCTAGAGGTGAGTGCTATCTCAGATACCAGGTTTATTTATCCCTACGGACTATATGTTCTGTCAGACAATGCTAGAGGTGAGTGCTATCTCAGATACCAGGTGTATCTATCCCTACGGACTATATGTTCTGTCAGACAATGCTAGAGGTGAGTGCTATCTCAGATACCAGGTTTGTATATCCCTACGGACTATATGTTCTGTCAGACAATGCTAGAGGTGAGTGCTATCTCAGATACCAGGTTTGTATATCCCTACGAACTATCTGTTCTGTCAGACAATGCTAGAGGTGAGTGCTATCTCAGATACCAGGTTTGTCTATCCCTACGGACTATATGTTCTGTCAGACAATGCTAGAGGTGAGTGCTATCTCAGATACCAGGTTTATATATCCCTAAGGACTATCTGTTCTGTCAGACAATGCTAGAGGTGAGTGCTATCTCAGATACCAGGTTTATATATCCCTACGGACTATGTGTTCTGTCAGACAATGCTAGATGTGAGTGTTATCTCAGATACCAGGTTTATATATCCCTACGGACTATATGTTCTGTCAGACAATGCTAGAGGTGAGTGCTATCTCAGATACCAGGTTTATATATCCCTACGGACTATATGTTCTGTCAGACAATGCTAGAGATGAGTGCTATCTCAGATACCAGGTTTATCTATCCCTACGGACTATATGTTCTGTCAGACAATGTAAGAGGTGAGTGCTATCTCAGATACCAGGTTTATATATCCCTGCGGACTATCTGTTCTGTCAGACAATGCTAGAGGTGAGTGCTATCTCAGATACCAGGTTTATATATCCCTACGGACTATGTGTTCTGTCAGACAATGCTAGAGGTGAGTGCTATCTCAGATACCAGGTTTATATATCCCTACGGACTATATGTTCTGTCAGACAATGCTAGAGGTGAGTGCTATCTCAGATACCAGGTTTATATATCCCTACGGACTATATGTTCTGTCAGACAATGCTAGAGGTGAGTGCTATCTCAGATACCAGGTTTATATATCCCTACGGACTATATGTTCTGTCAGACAATGCTAGAGGTGAGTGCTATCTCAGATACCAGGTTTATATATCCCTAAGGACTATCTGTTCTGTCAGACAATGCTAGAGGTGAGTGCTATCTCAGATACCAGGTTTATATATCCCTACGGACTATGTGTTCTGTCAGACAATGCTAGATGTGAGTGTTATCTCAGATACCAGGTTTATATATCCCTACGGACTATATGTTCTGTCAGACAATGCTAGAGGTGAGTGCTATCTCAGATACCAGGTTTATATATCCCTACGGACTATATGTTCTGTCAGACAATGCTAGAGATGAGTGCTATCTCAGATACCAGGTTTATCTATCCCTACGGACTATATGTTCTGTCAGACAATGTAAGAGGTGAGTGCTATCTCAGATACCAGGTTTATATATCCCTGCGGACTATCTGTTCTGTCAGACAATGCTAGAGGTGAGTGCTATCTCAGATACCAGGTTTATATATCCCTACGGACTATGTGTTCTGTCAGACAATGCTAGAGGTGAGTGCTATCTCAGATACCAGGTTTATATATCCCTACGGACTATATGTTCTGTCAGACAATGCTAGAGGTGAGTGCTATCTCAGATACCAGGTTTATATATCCCTACGGACTATATGTTCTGTCAGACAATGCTAGAGGTGAGTGCTATCTCAGATACCAGGTTTATATATCCCTACGGACTATATGTTCTGTCAGACAATGCTAGAGGTGAGTGCTATCTCAGATACCAGGTTTGTCTATCTCTACGGACTATATGTTCTGTCAGACAATGCTAGAGGTGAGTGCTATCTCAGATACCAGGTTTATATATCCCTACGGACTATATGTTCTGTCAGACAATGCTAGAGGTGAGTACTATCTCAGATACCAGGTTTATATATCCCTACGGACTATATGTTCTGTCAGACAATGCTAGAGGTGAGAGATACCAGGTTTATATATCCCTACGGACTATATGTTCTGTCAGACAATGCAAGAGGTGAGTGCTATCTCAGATACCAGGTTTGTCTATCTCTACGGATTATATGTTCTGTCAGACAATGCTAGAGGTGAGTGCTATCTCAGATACCAGGTTTATATATCCCTACGGACTATATGTTCTGTCAGACAATGCTAGAGGTGAGTGCTATCTCAGATACCAGGTTTATATATCCCTACGGACTATATGTTCTGTCAGACAATGCTAGAGGTGAGTGAGTGTAGAAAGAATCAATAGTCAAAGAAACTACCAATTATGATTTAATTGTAGTCATGTGAGTAAAGGGTTTATTCACTATTACAATCACCGAAGGGAATTCACCCTTTTAAAATCTTATTAATAATATGCACATTATGTAAGAACCTAGTTATTCAGCAGAGTTCCCTGAGGACAAAATGTTTTTATTCATTGTAGTCATTTCAATGATGAATATTCGTTATTGTGACACGTTATTGAGTACTAAACGACGTCCCGTTTTAATTAATCTAATAACATTTTAACGAAAGGAGTGAATGGTTTGGTAAGGAGCGAAAGCAACAGCATTCACGAAATATATTAAAAATATCATGAAACAGGACGAAGTTTAGTTTGTTTTTTTTTAATCGGCGAAATACATCGTCAGAAATATACAGAAATTCACAGATATGACCATCACGGACAGTGTGACATTACGACGTCATATCATTTGGTCAGCGTGCGATGTTATTAAACAATGCATAATAACTTTGTAGATATATTGACCAGCAATATTCAACAGACGAGTAATAAATCTTCATACATTTACAAACCTATCATTGATCGATTTCCTCATAGTTTTCTATTACCAGTGACGTTACTGTTTCTGAAACAAAAAGATGATATATATTCCTATACGATACCTTTCATATCAAAAGAGTTTTTGTAACGAAAACATTTTTTAAGGTGATATTAAATTATGCATGTAGAACTTGATATTAGTGTGTAAGTAAACCATTCATGTTGTAAATCTGAATATGAAGATCAGCAAATCAGGAGGTATATTCTATGTAATATTGAATCAAAATTGGTTGTTACTGTGGGTAACTGTGTTGTGAAGATTCAATGTTTCCTAACTATAAAGCCCACAACTTGGCAGGTAATCATTCTTTCGGTCGAGTCCTTTAAAACCACCAACATTTGGACGTATGAAAATGGTCCCTCAAACTTAGTAGCACTTAACATGTTCAAGCATACCGATATAGATGCTTTCATATGTTTGTTAGAGTGTCCTGCTGGTACATTTGGATCTGACTGCACGTCCTGCAGTACACGTCACTGTCAGGGAGAGTCGGACTGTCCTCCAGATGGAATCTGTTCTCAGGGATGTCAGAATGGATATAGGGGTCAAACATGTACACAAGGTAATTACGTTTGCAGTGAGTAGTCAGTTTAATGAGTCGCGATGCTTGAAGACAATATGCTGTTAGTTCGGCCGTGTTTTCAGATTTTAGCTCGATCCGTTAGTGAGAGTTCTTGAGCGGTATTATTGTAAGGAAGCTGATATTTCAATCAATCTAATTATCGTTTAAGAAATGCATCTATCATTGCATATTAAACCAAATAGTGTATTGATCAGAAATGATATGTGAGTCTACTGGATAGATTACTTTATGCATTCAAAATTGTTTATAAATGAAAATCAACGAAATTCGATATTTTGAAAACGTAACTCGACTAGTAGCTTAAATACTCAACCAAATTATATTTTCAAATCTGATACAATAATATTATTATTATTATTAGTCGCCTGATGTGAAGATATAGCGGTAATTTCATCTGTTCCTTGCTTTCTGTTTTCACTGATTTTAGGCAGATATAGTCTACATTTTGTTTATTTGTTAACTTTGATATTCATAGCTCTTTGAAATTTATATGTATTCTAAAAGTGTCAATTGAAGCCACATTGTAATTTCGTTATTGTTTTACAATACCACTGTATGGGAGACGCGTCGCTTCAAGATGTTTTTAACCGATAAATACGCGACGGTAGTACGCCGATAACTAGCCATTCTGACATTTTTAGGAGGGTGTCTTAGGATATTGTTATCTTATGTTAGAATGGGGAGTTCAACGATTATGAAATATATGTCAATATTTTGTTGAATGATTGGAGATTATTTCACTGCATTTTTATAAAATTTTATGAGCTATTTTGAAAGAAAAAACAGTTATTCATTATAAATTGAAGTCGTAATATAAAAACGGCAATAAGACACATTTATATAAGACAAATTTTATCTGAAATATGTGAATATTAACATTGAATTTCTTTTCTTTCAAAATAAATAAGATTTGTTAATTAAGGTTCGCGTGTTTAATTCAAAAAGGACATATTATGTCGAAAGTGTAAAACGTAGGCGACGGCTTTTAGATTCCGGGTTGCGTTTTTTAACCATGATTGAGAGTGATTGTTACAGTTTTTAACTAATATTTGCAGTCGTTCGGTCAATACAAATATTGAAAAACTAACTCAAAATCTAACATGGCATGTATAATTCTTAATATTTTACCTCACACAAGGGCTGGGGTATCTCTTCCGTTAGATCTGTAGGATGATATGCAAATCGGTTTTGAGTTTTGCAGACTCAGAGTTAGGAACACTGTTTAACCAATGATATTTTATGTTTAGTATACTTCATTCATCCTTTACCGAGTTTTCGTGATAACACAAATTACACAGAACACAGATTAAGTGTACCTTCACAAACCATATCTGTGGTACGTAATACTCTTTGAACACCTAGTTATATATATGATGTGTCTAGTATTACTATTATAAGACAAGGTAGCGCAAATGTTATTGAAGTATTTGACTATATACTTCATTTATTTCCATATCAGTCAAATGTACATTATGACATGTAAAAAAATATACATCAAATAAATACCCAAACAAAGAGTTGCAAAGTCACTGCCCGTGTTGTATCCTTAGCATGTGAGAAAAGAATGGTATCAGAAGAGTCATTAAGGTACAACTGAAATACAGAAAATCAAACACTGACAATTCTTTGTCTTTGCTCATGCTTTATGTTGTTTGCATTTACAACTAGATGTCAATGAAATGAAACTCGGAAACTTTAAAATGAGTAAAGTTAGTTAAGAGCATTGTAAGGCTCTTGCTTACATTGCTAACTATTTCAAAACATTAACGTGAAAATTAATGTGAAGGTCGAATTGAAACTTGAACATTTTAGTGGGTTTTCATATGACGATAATATGACTGTCGCCAGGAGAAAGATTTCAAGCAAAGTTCACACACAATCGTTTTGTTTGAGTGTTTCCCCTTGTTATGGTCATCTAAATAAGGTTTTCGTGCAAATGTCAGGCCACAGTCATTGCATTTGTAGGATTTCTTAGGAGTGCATGTTTGCTGATGGCGTATGAGTGAATGAGAATCAGAAAACTTGGCCTTGCATTTCTTACATTCATAGGGTTTATAATTGGTGTGGGCCGTGTTGATATCACCACTCAGATGCTGCTTGTGGTCAAATGTTTTCCCGCAGATATGGCAACAAACCTTCTGATTCTTGCCATGTCTTCTTTCGTGAAAGCAGAGTCCAGATCTAGACGAAAAAGCCTTGCCACAGTGTGAGCACAAATTAGATTTACCATGAATGCTCCTCTGATTGTGAGTTAGCTCATATTGGGACCCATAGCCTTTATTACATGAGGGGCAAGTTAAACGGCGTTGATCTTTATCGGCGTGGGATGCCTCATATGTCGCTGTACGTTCTGGTGCCATCTACTCGTGTTGGAACACCCTTCTACGGTCTACCCCACAAGTATAAACCTCATAGTTTGCTTTTCTTTGGGTGTGGATGTTAAGGGCACATCACGGTCAGGAGTTTCTGTGATTTCAACAACGTTACTAACGTTGAGGTCGGTACTGTCTAGTACAGGTTCAACAAACGAACCACATTCTTCATGTAAAGTTTCTTCCATTTCAATCTGCGTTTAGAATGACATATATATCATTAATTCTAATATATAATGTTATTTTAACGATATTCAGTGCATGTAAAAGGACCTTATGACAAGGATAACACTAGCGAAAATCTGATTAAAAACAGTAACCTCTCGGTTAAAAACAGTAGCATGGTTAAAAACAGTCGCGTAAATCTCAGAAATTTTCAAAGATGAATCATTACGATTGGGAAGGTTTAAAACTTGAAATTTTCAGTCAAAATTATGTAAACTGTAGAAACGATTGTAATTATACTAAAATGGAATGTTTATGTTGATAAATAGCACAATGGAAGACAATAAATCACTTTTTCAGGTATAAATGCAACTTAAAATCAAAATAAATTGCGATCAAAGTGATAAGAACGTGTCTTCTTCATTATGGTAATAAAACTATCCTTTATCTTTCGATATCACCAAAAAATGGAATCAGATGAGGTTGATGAGCAAAGTTAATTGTACCGTTTGTGTCCTCAACCAAGTATTTCTTGTTGCTTCTTGAGGTTATCGGCGTACTACCGTCGCGTATTTATCGGTTAAAACATCTTGAAGCGACGCGTCTCCCATACAGTGAATACCAAGTCTTCTAAGGAACCAGGTTAACTAATGATATAGTTGTAGCTTCTTCTGATACCCTACAGGACGCGTGCCATATCCAATGGTTCTCATAGTTATGGTCGTTAAACACCCAATTCAACGTTTTCTAAGTTCAATCTTTATTCAATACTGAAAGGCCACAGGCCTATAGTACATTTTATAAGAATACAAAATACAAAAATATATGGCAATCATGTCATGACAATCATAACATATCTAACATTGGGATTTCCTAATGTTCGTGGCATGGTATAGAAACATTGCAAGATTTTTTATTACATCATACTTATTACATTTCATTAAGGATGAAAATTTCTCTAAAGAGGGATGAACATAATAAAATTCCTTAAGGTATTGTCTTCTGAGTTTATCATATAACGGACACACGAGCAAAAAATGATATTCATTTTCTATAGCATTTGTAGTACATGATTTACATAATCTATCTTCTCTTTTCATATTAACATATCTGCCCTTTTCAATCCATAAATCGTGAGATGAACAACGGAAACGTGATAAACTTACTCTAAATTTCTTTATAGTAACACATGATAAATAGTACTCAGTATAAATATATGGCTTAAAACCCAAATAAGTGTCACATTTTGAAGAAAGTGTAAGTTTACTAAGCCAATTTTGTTGGTATATATCCTTTAGTCTTTGCGTAAAATCACTTAAAAATTTCGAAGGGCACTCAACAGTTTGTTCATACCACATATGGTTAAAACCAGTTTTATATAACAGCTCTTTAATGTCCGATACCCAGTTTTTGTGTCCATGACTGTCATATAAAATCATCATTTCATAACATTTTTTTGGTAAACGGTAAGAGGGCATACTTAGGAGTCTCAACCAGTATTTAACAACTTTTACCTGGGAGTTAATGATGAGCGGATATCTTCCGCATTCACCATATATCATTACGTTTGTTGTGCTCATTTTCACCCCAAGAAACTTTTTACATGCCAAAAGATGAATTCTCTCTATTTGGTCAAAGAATTGGTACCCCCATATTTCAGCTCCATACAATAGAATTGGACTAATCTTGACATCAAATATCCTAAAAAAGGAAGCTAAATTCAAGTCCCCAAGTACTTTTAAATTTTTCAATATACCTATCAATATTTTTTGTGCTTGGATAGACGCGTACTTGGCATGGGTTGACCAAGAGAGATTATAAGTAAAGTATACACCTAGGTACTTATATGAGGTGGTCGATTCAAGAAGGTTACCTTTAAAATACCATTTTTCATGTCGAGATAATTTCACCCCTTTCTTGAATGTAATTACTTTCGTTTTACTCATATTCACATTTAGGTGAGTCTGTTTACAATAGCTTTCTAATTCGTTGATTTGCTTCTGTAGACCAACGATAGTGCTTGAAATAAGAGCTATGTCGTCTGCGAATAGCAGTAGGAAAATTTGAAATACATCTGGATGTAGCTGAATGCCATTTCTGCAATTGTTCTCTATTTGTAAAGCAAGTTCATTTATAAAGAATGAGAATAAAAAAGGACTAAGTACACAGCCTTGTCGGACGCCGATTTGTACATTAAAAGATTCAGATATTTCATTTCTATTCCTAACGGCAGCTTTCACATTTTCATAGATGCTATTTAATAATTTTGACATTTTGCTACTCAATCCCCCTGCCTTTAAATAGATGCCATAGTTTGTGCCTTTTTACAGAATCAAAAGCTTTGGAAAAATCAACAAACAATGCATAAAATTTACCTCCTTGTGAATTAAGATATCTTTGTACAACACTCTGTAGTATAAACATATTATCAATTGTGGTATATCCCTGTCTAAAGCCAGCCTGTGATTCGCTTATTTTCTCCATGGTATCGCCCCAGAATATCAGTCGTTTGTTTATAATCGCAGTGAATACCTTGCTAAATATACTTAACAAAGTTATGCCTCTATAGTTCTCCATAATATTTAAGTTTCCTTGCTTGTGAAGGGGAACTATAAGTCCAGCCGACCACGTTTGAGGAAAAGTACCTTTTTCCAATATTAAATTGAATACAAGCTCAAGATATGGTAACATCAAATCAGCAGAATACTTTAAAAACTCGGGTATTATGTTATCTATGCCTGGGGATTTATTGAGTTTGAGATTATCTATGCTATCTAGTATTTCTTCTCTTGTTATTGGTGAATCAAGGATCTCTCGAGTAAGGTTTTGGTTTTCATCTGTTACAGAATGAGATGAATTCTCGAAATTATCGTTATCGCCTGTTCTTTCGTCATCAACTTTAAACAAAGTTTTAAAGTACTCAAACCATTCACTGATGGGTATATTGTTTTGTTCAGTCTTTCTATTATTCAAACATTTTAATTCATACCAAAACTTTTTGGAGTTGTCTATATTTTGTTCAATAATATCTTGCTTGAGTTTATAATAGTCGGTTCGTTTCTTTTTACACACAGAACTGTATTTATTTCTTGCAATATTATACTGGTCTAATGAATGTTTATCCTTTTGTTTTCGGAATTTGTTTAATGCTTTACAACGGTCGGACTTAAGCTTTCTGCATTCATCATCGTGCCAATTATCAACATGATGTTTCACATTTTTGCATGTCTTTTTCATATCTGATCCTGCTAAGCATAGAGCCTCTGTAAGAAAGTCTATACTAGTATCGATACATGTTAATGCACAGTCAACAGACTTATCTAATATTTCTTGTACCGGATCAGACAATATATTTTGCCGAAACGTTTCTAACTTATCATGATCCCAAACAAACTTGAATCTGCTACCACAATCAGTGTTATCTATCGAGTCTTCCCGTACATGAATAGATCGAAGTTTAAGAGTGATTGGGAGATGTGATGATTCGGATCGAGATGGAATCGAGAATTCTTTTACATAGTCAAATACCGGGGCAGAAGAAATAATGTAATCTACAACACTGGTACCGTTGTTACCAATAAAAGTAAAATCTCCTATTTGTGAGTCAGACCCACCTCGCCCATTCAAAATATGGATATTAAAAATAGAACATAAGTCGAGTAACGTTTTACCAAAGGCGTTAACAACTTTGTCGGCGGAAAAACGTTTAAGATTGAAGTAATCTAACATGAAATCCCAACAAGAGTTATCGCGATTGTTTGTGAATTCAAATAAATCATCTTCAACAAAGTCAGGGTTAGTACCCGTTCTGGCATTGAAATCTCCGCCACAGATTATATACACATTTGGTAAAATAGATACTATTTCTAGAAGCGATTCTTGAAATAACATTATACCATTTTTACAGTCTGTAGATAACTTATCATACCAGGTAGAGCTTTCCGGTTGGATATAAACGCAAGAATACAGCAAATCATAGTCTAGACCAAACAAAGTCTGATCAAATAATATGAATACAGCATTTGGTGTTGATTTAGACCATTTTATGTATTTAAAATACTCGCTATGGATCAACACTGTTATCCCGCCGGAAAGTCTACCACAATTTGATATTTTATCTGCCTCTTTTGAAACACGCTTATAGTCAGGAAAGCTATTTTCTAAATCAACATCGTGACACCACGTTTCTGTTAAACCAATAATATCGAAAATCAGATGAGGTTGATGAGCAAAGTTAATTGTACCGTTTGTGTCCTCAACCAAGTATTTCTTGTTGCTTCTTGAGGTTATCGGCGTACTACCGTCGCGTATTTATCGGTTAAAACATCTTGAAGCGACGCGTCTCCCATACAGTGAATACCAAGTCTTCTAAGGAACCAGGTTAACTAATGATATAGTTGTAGCTTCTTCTGATACCCTACAGGACGCGTGCCATATCCAATGGTTCTCATAGTTATGGTCGTTAAACACCCAATTCAACGTTGTGCATATGGTCTCTGTGGTACTCCAATAGGGAGAATCGTTTCTGTTGAATGTAAAGGACTGAAGGTTGGTGGTGGGTTGTCCTAACAGTATTCCTGATTTGAGTTCTGAAGCAATCATCGAAATTAAATATTGCAAAGAGGAATGGAAATAAATGATTGGAGGATATTTGTGACCCCTGCACCTGTCCTGTTGCTATATCTGCAAACACTGCCAACTATTTTCCTTCATTTGTCTTGTCTGTTTACTATTAGGTTTCACAGTTAAAAAAAAATTTCATCACAAAATCAAGACTGGTTTCAATCTTCATCATGATGGTTTTTGCCATTTTTTATATTCTTGTGAACTTGGTAAGGGAATATTTTCTATTTTGTTTATCCCAGATTGTGAGTCAGGCTTCTATGGATCTGGCTGCAGCTTGTCCTGTAACAACAGGAGCTGTGATGATGATCGAGCTGACTGTAATCACGTGACTGGTCAGTGTATTGAGGGATGTAAGCCAGGCTACCAGGAAACCGACTGTTCTAAAAGTAAGTTTGAACAGAAATGAATACTGTAGGAATTAGAATAAATCGAACACAAAACTGTTAAGAGTAAACGAAATGCTTAAATGAATTAAATGTAAGTAATATAACTATCTATCTAATCTATTCTAAATAATGAGTGCATGTGCTTTATAACGTGGATGGGGATCAGCTATACCTTGCCTGATTGTTTTCTCTTCATTCTTGGAATCGGTGTTGCCACAACAATAAGCAGTTACATATCATTACTCAATAATGTATTGGTATATGATAGAACAATTTGAATGTCATATTCAAGTAAAATCATATTTCTTTTAAAAAAATGGGTTGGTACACAAAGAACTTACAATCGTAGGACTATCATGTTTTTGATTATATAAACAACTTAAGCTCGTTTTAGAAATGCATTTTTCTGGTAGTCAGATGGACCAAATAAAGAATAGTATGTTTTCAGAAACGATATACGAGTCACGTCCATATATTACCATCACCATTTAGAATGTTTAAATCGTAACTTGATTGTATCAAGTCAGCAACATTTGTTTGTGAATGTTTAGGCACACCTCAACAAAATAGACTTTAATATCACATGGAGGAATGATTTGTTTTATTTTATTCCCATTAGAATGTGATTCGGGTCTTTACGGACCTGGCTGCAACTTGGCCTGCACTGACCGGAGATGCCTCGACTCTACATCTGGGTGTAGTCACGGGACTGGTCTGTGTGTAGGTGGATGTCAAACTGGGTACAAAGGGACAGATTGTGTGAAACGTGAGTATTTCAATATTATAGTTATTATTGTTATTTTAAATTTCATTCTTGAGTTATACTGATTGTCAATCTACATTTTTAACATATACTTATCTTTAAATCATTCAATACAATATTTAAACAACACTAACATGTGTCATGTATCCACTTTTAATTTGATGTCATGAAGACCAACAGAAAATACTACATTCCCAAAACAATTCGCATTTAAGTTTCTAGATATCAAGTACATGGTTATGGAGAGACTCCATTCAATGACAAAGATCAACAAAGTGTTGAACCCTGCAATGATCTAACATTTCCAAACAAATATGTTCACAGAATGTTCTCTTGGTGTAACCTACGGAGTCAACTGTGAGAAGTCCTGCAATGCTCGTCACTGTGTGAGGTCATCTACTGTGTGTGACCCTCAGACTGGACAGTGTCTTGACGGGTGTGAGCTGACCTGGAGAGGAGTGGACTGTACTACACGTGAGTCTGACTCAGCAGTCTGATGTCTGTATAATATATAAACCATAAGTTTGAAGATTGTAGAATATATAAACTATAAGCATGAGGTTTTTGAAACTTACAATCATGTGCCTATTTCGTAAGTGCACATTGTGAATGGAAACATTTCTAAGAAGCTTAAGTTCATGGTATAGACAATCATATTATCATTTTTAATTCGGTCATTATTATTTTTTAAAATGTTTAATAGACCGATCCAGTCGAGAGCAGTTAGGCCCCGCCCCCTACGACGTGATTGGTTGAAATATTTGAGGGGACAAGTGTCAAGCTCAGGCGAGCCGGGCCGTGTATCTCAACAACGTCACTTGACAAATTTTTCGGCTTCCGTTCATGTTGATGTCGTTCATAACGCACATTATCTAACAAATACATTCAAGATACACATATAAAGCTTTGATAAATCTTCATTTTATCAACAAATATAAAGTAATTTTGACACTTTATCAATGTCCAGAGCAAGAGACCACTTTGTAAACAAACGCATTTCAACTCGGAATATTGCCATCACTATTGTAAATTGTCGTACAATCCAAGTAATTAAAAGCTCTCATAACACATTTTACCACCAGATGTTTAATTTCATAAATGATCAACATGTTGGCTCTTTTATATTTTGTCGAGACACCCTTTTTACTGAAATATATCGATTAATCATTGTCATGGTCGCAGTTGTTGACTATTACACATCTAGATCAGTCAACATTAATATTTAAAAAATACCATTATTGTGAATTTTAATCCTTGAAACAACATTTAAAATTAGTTGCCATATTTTTATTTTTTGGACACACAATATTTACATTGCTAATTATTGATATATCTTTTTATACTGACACAGAGATCATATATATTCTTAAAAAACATTATTTTAAACTATCCTTTAAATGGTTATCATTTTCAAGTTTCCTTTAACGGTTACCTTTTTTAAAAATAAAATTAAACTACCAAATGAGTCTCCCTTCAAAAATCAATTGACTGTACATAAATCATCAAAGATTAATTCTTATTCACAAATACCATTAGAAAATATCATTTGGCGACACTCCATCCAATCATAGTATACATTTATATTTTGCTTTTCAAAAATTATATTTCAAATGTAGCCAAATATAAATCTTTAATGAATCCCAAATATCCACAGTAAAAGAGAGAATGTTAAGTTGTAGAAAGTGAATACACAGGGATGATTTTTAAAATTAAAAAAAAATACATATTTGACAGGCTTCATTCAGAATCTGGAAAATATCAATTTAAATAAATTTAGATCAACATGCAGATCTTATATTTTGTCATACAACAGTATTCTCTTATCATGCTTATATAAAACCTCTTGATCTAAATGTATTTGTGATTGGGATAATATGGATCTGACCAAATTTCCATTAGAAAAGCCTACAGCCATACATAGATTTCAGTGTACATTAAATTGTGTTAAAGAATTCAAAACTGAAAGATCCAAATAAATTAAGTGACACTATGATTTTTTTTTAATATATAATTGTTATAATAGTAACAATGTTTTGTGAAAATTATTCAACACAAAATATCAGGGATCCTGGAAGTAATCAATCTTGAAAATAACAAATAAATCTTTGCTTAACATAAATATTGCAATTCAGGTTGCCAAAGTAAAAACAGTAGAATGGGATTAGAAACAATTATCAGTGAACACTGAACATATGAGTAAACAGCAATGAAGATAGCTTTATTGATCGAGATTTCACCTATGAAATTTTATTTTTTTATTTATTATTTTGATTTTTGTCTTATTGTATTCTAAATCATGGACATATATGCACCGATTTTTATGTGATTGATAAAGAATAATAATCAGATGTATTTTTGTCAACTGATCTATGGTCACAAAAAACTCTTAAAATGATAGTTTTGAACAGTTTGGGTTATTGACTCATTTAAAAAATTATTGCTACAGCTTTGACAGAAAAGTTGATTGTTGCATAGCTTAAGTTTTTAATTATATGCCTAGACTGACACTTATTATTGAGGTAATAAAATTATTTGTTTGAATAGTTAGGTTTTCTTTGGTCAAATATTTGAAAATAAATTTAACCATGGAACTGTAAAATTGAAATATTTTAAATTAACATGATATATTTTTCATGTTTAATCTTACAGGCAAGACTATTTTCAAGTTTTGTTGGTATCAAATGCCTGAAAGGTAATGCATGGGACATAGCCTACCGCTTGCATGAAAGCTATACGTAAATTAATCTATCAGTTAGGGCATAATACATATATGGAACATAATGAGTGAAATGGAAATGCAGAAAAACCTTATATTTATCAAAAATTCAATGTCTGCAAGTGTCTTTGATATTTAATTATTTCTAAGTGGGATTTTTCGCCGTATTTTGCACAAAAAGACGTACAACATATGTGGTTTACAATATGGCGAAATTTCGAAAATTGCCGAAATGTCAACGTGTAGGATTGCTATTAATGATCTCGATCAACTTAAATGAACTGTTGATCCAGAAACATACAGCATCATCTAAATTTGGATTAAGGAGATCTGAGGTTTAAAAGAATGTCAAGTTTTTAGATATCTTCCATATTTAAGAGTGCCTTTTACTAACAGTTACTTGAACTTTGTATTGAGGCATACCAACATGGTTTAATGATATCAAATTTGCGTATTTGCTTAAATAAATATAAGAAATTATCAGTAATGCCAGAATCCTGGTTAATCCGCGCATTTCCATAACCATATCTACATGAATACTATTTTTACACAGGTTCCCCAAGTATAGCAACCTGAAACATCTAGAGGCTTAATCATGCTGTACAACTGTTAGAGCAATCCTTTTTCAGGCATGTTTAACAGATGGCACAAATATTGTATTACTTTAGTCATATGTATATTTGGAGAGGTTATCTGTGACACTCACCAAGAACCATATTGTACAAGGAGATTTCAAGAACTATTAAAAAAAAATTGACCTGAACAGACTCAATGATATAACAATAGTCATACTGACACCTCATACCCATAACCCTAAATATGTATAACCTGCCTCATTTGCAGTTTGAGCTATACTCCTATAAAGTTTGAGGATAAATACAAGTCCCAGATATTGATAAAAAGACACAAGTAGGGAACACAAATTTTTATAATCGCCTTTGACGAGCATAATACATATATGTTATTCTGTTTAAAGATATTAATGATACGGAACACACGAGGTTGATATTGTCTTTATCAAATAATACCGTTTTGAAATAAAGGGGTTTGAACGAAAATATGATTCCTTCTAAAAATATGTTTGACCTAGATTTCGTGGACTAATTTCTTTCACAATACATGAAGATGAAGGTCATATTGTCGGCGTTGTACAGTTGTGAACAGTCTAGAAATAATACTTCATGAAATGACTTTTCATAGTGATAGAATCGTCTCCAACAATCTATCAACATTGAATGTATGATTACAGTGCACGAGCAAACATGTTTTTCATAACGTACGTGTATGAACTACTTGCCAATGTTGCTACAACAGGGGAAGCAACTCTAACTGCAACTTTGAAAAACTGCATTTTTCCTTGTTGTAACGCAAGTTCGGTTATGGTATCCTTAGACTAAACGAAGATTATTTGCAAAGGTGGGATTGTTACGTTTGTTACTACGATACTTGATAATGTGTACCATCACTAGAAAATGATTTGATTCTGATGACAAGTGGGTCACTGACATACTGTTTCACAAAGCAGTCTACCATGTCATTTACAAAAATTTAAACACATTCGGTAGAAATTATAGTTGATGACCGATATTGTTAGCTGCATATTGTTATATGTTTTGCTGTAAACGCACGATGAAAGCAATTTGACAATGCTTCGATAACCAAGCTATTTCTAAAATACAAATGTGTTATAAATTTTAAACCCTTGATAAGATAGCTTGTAGAAACATTTTCACAAACATGCAGAAAAGACATTTCTGAAGGGGTCTTGGAGAATCAGCATCCTGGATATTCCTGTTAACCACGTCTTTTCCCCTGTTCTGTAAAAATGCATCAGGAAAAGTCCGTGACAGAATTAAGTATAAATTGTGAATGGAAACCTTCCTAAGCATTGTATCGTTAACATTTCACCAACAAGAATGCCACGTTTAATTTGACGACTGAACAACGAGCGAGAGAGAGTGATTGGAATGGTTCAGACTAGTGAAACACAGCCCGAGCTGCAGAAATCATCAATTGCCACAAATCCATCGAGAGACTGGCCGGACATCAGACTGACCACGAAGTGAAGATCATGGGTAACCATGGCCAACGAAGACGGCTATTTGAGCACGCTGCACCAACTTAACATATTCTCACTGTGATGCATCAGCAAGAGATGCTTTTAATTACCCCGTCAGCAAGATGCGTATGAAGACGTCTTTGCCATTTTGGTTTGCGAGCTTATCGACCTTTGAGGGGAATGACCTTAAACTGACAACATTTGGCTCAACAGAATTAGGTTGGCTCGCACTGTATAGCGCTGGTAATTGGGACAGAGTACTTTTTACTGACGAGATTAGTTTTCAGGTGTTAAGGGCTGACCATTGATTTTGCGTATACCGGTGAAGAGGCGAACTGACGTTACATTGCTGAGTCAAAAAAACACAACCCTTGGTGGTGGAAGTGTTTTAACTTGGGGTGCTATTTGTGGTGACACAAAGACAAACCTTGTAGTAATAAATGGTACCTTCAACACAAACAAGTATATCAACCAGGTCCTGACCCAGTGGTTCTTCATTCCTGCAGAACAATCAAAGAACGCTGCTTCAAGAGGATAACGCCACTCCACACACTGCATGTGTTACAAGAGACTTTTTCAATGCCAACCATATGCATGTTCTCCCCTGGCAAGCCCGATCATTTGACCTAAATCCTATTGAACACCTCTGGAACAATCTTGGGAGACAAATTTGGCAACGCCAGCCACCGTAAGGAGACTGGTTACTTCTGTACGACGTTGTGTCAGGGAGTGCATACGTGCCAGAGGTAGGCACACTCGGTATTGAAAATCAAATGTGACTATGCAGTTCTTTTTTGTTTGTTATCAAGAAAAGGAGTGTGATTGAATTATGGACAATCATACAACACTCACAAACATTCTCATGATCTTAGTTTCAGAATTAACCATCATGTAGTTGTCTGAGTTGTTTTCAATATTGTGCTAATTGTTATTTTTAAAAAATCAAAATAAAATCACACTTTATCACAAATTGTTTTATATGTTTCAATTAAATGGGAAAATTCCACGCCAGCGTTTCTTTCGCCAGTAATTTCAATTATAAAGATGGTATTGATTTATGCAGATTGAAAAAAATTTGTGTGACTTTAGCATAATAAAGCCATGTCTTTGGGGAATCCTAAACCGTAGAGCTGACGGTTGAACTCGGAAATGTATGTTATTTAAACTGACTTCAAATAGTTGGGTACTGTGTTGTCATTTGTTTGTTTAGATTCATCAGAATGTAGGTCATTTTTCGTTGTTATAAAATACACAGCATCGGAGGAAATTATTCTTACTCACTCTTGTATATATCTTAATCTACATTGATCAGTCATTTGGCTGAAAAACATATCTGGTGATATCATTATCACTCTATTATTTTAAATGTTCACTACCAGAGTGTCCTGCTGGTACATTTGGATCTGACTGCACGTCCTGCAGTACACGTCACTGTCAGGGAGAGTCGGACTGTCCTCCAGATGGAACCTGTTCTCAGGGATGTCAGAATGGATATAGGGGTCAAACATGTACACAAGGTAATTCCGATTTTTACAGTTGCGAGTTAGATTGAGAGTGCTGCAGAGAGGTGATTGTCAGGTCTACAAAAACTCAAACTCGTTTTAGAAATGCATTTTTCTGGTAGACAGATTGACTAAATAGAAAACAGTGTGTTATGCAGAAATGATATACGAGTCACATCCCCATATTACCATCAGCCTTTAAACTTTCTAACAAATGAAAATCACAGCAATTTTGTGAAAACGCAACTCGAAAAAAATATATTATGTCTGGCTTGTAAACGATTAATTACAAGTAATTCTTCAACTTGGTTTTTAATTAGCCCCCTGCTATGAAGAAAATGGGTGTTTTATAACGTTTATTTTATCTGACCATCCTTTCCTGTAGTCATGACATTGCAATTGTATTTTTTTTTTGGACACTTTTCATAGGTTTCATGTTATGATCGAATTTTATATCTCATACTTTCATGTATGGTCCTTGAAAAATTACTGCGGATTTGATTGGGTTGGCCTTGGTTGAAATTCGAAACCAGTATCCTTATATTATATGTCACTGAAGTTGGAAATATTTGATCCTACATAACTGATTATTTAACTTGTTTATCTATAGTTGTATGAAAAAGGTCCTGGGTGGGACATTCAAAGTGATAACTGCAAGCAGCAATTGTCGTATAAACATCTATAATCATTCACATAACTGGCCAGGAATGTGAAATTTTGAGCACTATTGAAAATCAGGATTTTCAATATTTTCTGATACAGTTTGCGATACTCAAAAAGAAAGCAAAGAACCCTTATGATAATTGCAAGACATTACTACAAATCGTAGCAATGTATTTTGTCAATGCCCATAGGAACTAAAAGAATCGAATACAAAACAGGTAAGGATAAAATGATTGGAGGAATCAAACACAATTCATATAAATGTGGGACTAATCTATTCTAAACAATGAATGAGTGTGATTTATGACAAAATCGGGATCATGCTTGGTTGTTTTCTCTTCCTTCTAGGAGTCGGTGTTGACACAATCATCAGGATATTCACATCATAACTCGATCATTTATTGGTATAAGACAGTACAGTTTGAATGTCAAATTGTGACATCAAAAAGTGAAATCATATTTACTGATATACTGACCTAATTCCTTTTACGAAAACGTTTGGTACACTTGTTTCTTGCAATCGTAGCTCATTCTAGGTTTTTTAATGAAAGTTGTAAACAATATTTGTATTAAATAACTCCATTATGCCGTGTGTTTCTTTTAGTCCATCATACATGCTACAGGACATATGATGTAACCGAAATATTTGCGTTTACGTGAATGTATCAAGTCAGCAACATTTGTTTGTGAATGTTTAGGCACACCTCAACACAAGATACTTTAATACCACATAGAGGAATGATTTGTTTTATTTTATTACCATTAGAATGTGATTCGGGTTCATACGGACCTGGCTGCAACTTGGCCTGCACTAACCGGAGATGCCTCGACTCTTCATCTGGGTGTAGTCACGTGACTGGTCTGTGTGTAGGTGGATGTCAAACTGGGTACAATGGAACAGATTGTGTGAAACGTGAGTATTTCAATATCAAAAGTTATTGTTAGTGTTATATTCATTCTTGGGTTATACTGATCTGCAATCTGCATTTGTAAACATATGTTTTCTTTAAATCATTCAATTCTTAAACAACACTCACACGTGTCATTTATCCTCTGTTTATTTGATGTTATCATTTTAGAGTACCAATTACAAAAGGACATATTAACTTCGCAAAGGAATTTGCATTTAAGTTCCTTGTTGTCAAGAACATGGTTATGATCAATGTCTTGAGCGACTCCATTCGATGACATTAATCAACAAAGTGTTGAACCCTGCAATGATCTAACATTTCCAAACAAATATGTTCACAGAATGTTCTCCTGGTGTCACCTACGGAGTCAACTGTGAGAAGTCCTGCAATGCTCGTCACTGTGTGAGGTCATCTACTGTGTGTGACCCTCAGACTGGACAGTGTCATGACGGGTGTGAGCTGACCTGGAGAGGAGTAGATTGTACTACTCGTGAGTCTCACGCTTCAGTCTGATGTCGTTAGAATATATAAATCATCAAACTGATGTCTGTGGAATGTAGGAATCTTCAATCAGAAATCCTTAAAATATATAAACCATCAGTCGGAAGTCGGAAGTGAAATGCAGGAAGCTTTATTTATTGTCACATGGTACGGTCATTTAAGTCTCATAAATGTAAATAAAACTTTGATCTTTAGGACTGCGATAAAGAAATGCCGTATATAATATTATCACAGAAACCCAATAAACGATTTATTTTTCGAAACATTAATATTAGCTGTGTTTAATAACAGAATGTCCTGCTGGTACATTTGGAACTTTCTGCACGTCCTGCAGTACACGTCACTGTCAGGGAGAGTCGGACTGTCCTGCAGATGGAACCTGTTCTCAGGGTTGTCAGAAGGGTTACATAGGGAACACTTGCACCCGAAGTAATTACTTAATCAATTTACAATCATGTACAAAGAATGAAACAAAAGTATATAAAACAATATTGATCTTACACCATATGTCAAATTAATGTAATATTTTTTCTTTCTGTAGATTTTGCTTACAGTTGAACTTTGCTCTAACTTTTCAAGTCATCTTGTATCATTTCTTGAGAAATTAATTTACAAAAATCACTTGTAGACTTTTTTGTCATTTGTTTAATTGTTTAATTTTCAGCCGAAACCACAAACATAGAGCCTGCCTCATCAAATACCACATCTCTTGTTTACACTGTGGTTGTTGCTGTTGTTGCTGTTGTCTTTACTCTTTTTGTTGGCCTGCTGGTGTTGTTTTGTCTTTACAGGCAGGGCAGGTGAGTTAATATCCTCTTCCGATGTGTCTATGAAACAGTACTTATGGTAGTCTTCTACAAGACTATTTTATACTCTCAAACTACCGTCAGCATTCCGTATCTGTTAATCAAATACTCTAAACGACGCTACACCATACCTGATACCTGAGTAAAGGCAGTTCAATATATGCATTGTTTGTTGTCGGAGGTGAGAAATAATTTAATGACATACATGTATAAGACAAACGTTGAGTCAGATGTCACTTGTATCTCCATATTAAGATTGATAAATGATATGTGAATATAGACAGGAGTTGAGTAAAGAAGTTACTTCGTCTCAATATAGGGGAGACCAGGGCAAAGCGCACCCCTGGGGCAAAGTGACCATGCGTTATTTATTGCCCTGGTCTCCCCTACTCATTAAAAGGGGATATGACTGAAGTGGTTTAGGTCTGATAAGACAGGAGTTGAGTAGGTGGTTACTTTGTCTCAATATAAAGGGGATATGACTGAAGTGTTTTAGGTCTTATTAGACAGGGGTTGAGTAAAATGGTTACTTCGCCTCAATATAAGAGAAGATGAGTGAAGTGTGAATGTCTGAATAGACAGGAGTTGAGTAAAGTGGTTATTTCGTCTCAATGTACTCAATGTAAAGGGGAGATGAGTGAAGTGTGAATGTCTGAATAGACAGGAGTTGAGTAAAGTGGTTACTTCGTCTCAATGTAAAGGGAAGATAAGTGAAGTGTTTTAGGTCTGATTAGACAGGAGATGAATAAAGTGGTTACTTCGTCTCAATATAAAAGGAAGATAAGTGAAGTGTTTTAGGTCTGATTAGACAGGAGGTGTGTATAATGGTGATGATTCATAAACGAGAAGAAAAGTTAGTAAAATTGCTGATATAACCAAACCTTACTTATATGGCAAACCCTTGTTTGTCAGGCTAACATGATTAAAATATTGCTTAATTTAATTGAACTTGAATAGTAAAAACAAACTACGAAATTACCTAAGAGTTCATAATCTTCACACTTTCCCTAATATTTAATCAACGACTGATTCTTATGTCAGATTTTCTTAAACAAACTGATTGAATGTCCTCAAAAGCTATAGATGAGCTACATGTAAGGTAACTATTACTTTGCAGACTGCATTGTATGAAACCCGCTCCTGCCTCAGTGGCCAACATCCAGATGGACAACATGGATGGACAACAACCAGCCAATGATGCTCAACAAGCAGTCGATGTCTCTGGGCAAGCTGACACATCCAGCAACATCTATGAGGTCCTTGACACTGAAACACAGGCTAGCGCTGAAGACTATGACACCATTGAATCAAGGCCCTACCAGAATGTCTAGAATAATAATGCAGAATCGATTCCTTAAAGATTCATATTCATAGTTAGTCCTTGGGCTGAGGGGGGAGGTCGTGAGGATAAAATCATGTCCCCCAAGTTTGACTCTTGATTCCTGTAGGACACCCATAGGAGACCAAGTTAGGTCAACATTCTGAGCCTTGGGCGGAAAGCTGTAATTCAAGGTTCATCAAAGATGGCCGCCACATCCTTATAAACCATTTAACTCAATCTTTATCTGTTACGGAATGTTGTATTTACTGTCTTTAACTAGGTTTTTAGCCCGATGGGCTTATGGCATGGCATGATGTCCGGCCTCTGTCCGTCCGTCCGTCCATCCGTCCGTAAACTTTGTGGAATTTCGACTTCTTCACCAGAACCATAAGGCCTAGAAAGCTGAAACTTTGTGTACAGACTCCTTGGCTAGTGAGGATTATAAATTGTAGCTTTGGTGGCCCTGTGACCCCTTATAATGGCCACAGATGCCATGCCCTAAAAACCTATTTTCATCTTCTTCTCCAGAACCATGAGGCCTAGAAAGCTGAAACTTTGTTTGCAGACTCCTTGACTCGTGAAGATTATAAATTGTAGCTTTGGTGGCCCTGTGACCCCTAATAAGGGCCACAGGGACCACGCCCTAAAAACCTATTTTCATCGTCTTCTCCAGAACCATAAGGCCTAGAAAGCTGAAACTTTGTGTACAGACTCCTTGGCTAGTGAGGATTGTAAATTGTAGCTTTGGTGGCCCTGTGACCCCTAATAAGGGCCACAGATGCCATGCCCTAAAAACCTATTTTCATCTTCTTCTCCAGAACCATGAGGCCTAGAAAGCTGAAACTTTGTTTGCAGACTCCTTGACTGGTGAAGATTATAAATTGTAGCTTTGGTGGCCCTGTGACCCTTAATAAGGGCCACAGGGGCCACGCCCTAAAAACCTATTTTCATCGTCTTCTCCAGAACCATAAGGCCTAGAAAGCTGAAACTTTGTGTACAGACTCCTTGGCTAGTGAGGATTGTAAATTGTAGCTTTGGTGGCCCTGTGACCCCTAATAAGGGCCACAGGGACCACGCCCTAAAAACCTATTTTCATCTTCTTCTCCAGAACCATAAGGCCTAGAAAGCTGAAACTTTGTGTACAGACTCCTTGACTAGTGAGGATTATGAATTGTAGCTTTGGTGACCCTGTTGCCCCTAATAAAGGCAACAGGAACGTCCTTCAAATCTATTGTCATCTTCTTCTCCTGAAGTATATGGCCTAGAAAGCTGAAACTTGTCGCCTATACTTAATTTTATGATTGGTGCCCCTGTGGCCTCTACAAAGGGGGAATCACATTGGCCACACTCTACAGCATAATTGATGATGAAGCCTGATGAGCTACAGAGCCAATGGCTCTATTTTTTAGGAATCCACTGAAATCATTTTCAAAGTGTAACAAGTAGCAGACAATCAATAATTTCACAATGGCCGCCCAAAGAGCTGACAAAGCCAGTATATCAAGGTACATAATTGACCTAGGCGAGTAAACTTGTTGTCCTTCCTGGGGTTTTAGAGGTCAGGGATTTCACTCAGACCAATCACTTTATTGATGATTGTTTAATGTAATATAGAGCATCTATTTGATCACTATATTTGTATGGTGAAGTGTCTAGAATGTATTAGTTTGTGCCAACGAAGAAATGTAATATTATTCTGAAAACACGTTTACTTTGGATAGTAATATTATCACATTGACATCATTGCTAAAGAATGCTGAGAGAGTAAACCTGTATCTTGTACAACATTGCAAGGCTTTATAACATTGTGTGATGGTGACCACTTTGTTTGATATTAGGACTCATATTTGAGCTATGGATAGCAGTCAATGAACTTGTTAGAATATGTTTACGTAACAAGCGCTGAAGTCATCTCCCGTTTACATCTTCTTAACAACTTTGTACTTTGCCTTCGCACAAACATTTTGTCCCTTTCTCTTTCTGACGTTAATCAATTGCAATGGCAAACATGTTCATAAACACAATCGTGTTGAAAAAAAGCAAAGAAAATCCAAAATACACAAGTTGACGTTAGTGGTTTGTTTAATGGGTTCTTAAGGTCAAAATTGATCTTTAGTACTTTGTCATTCAGTTTTTGTGCAGTTTTGTCTAACAAAACTAAAAAGATGCATACGAAATAATTGATTAGGACGTTAATATGGATGCAACTCTGTTAATTTATTTTATTTTTTCCCTTTCATAACTATCTCATTATTTTGTGAGTAATTCTGTGGTAGCTGCTTGACAATTTGCATGATATTGTTTTCAAAGCGTTGGTGTAGCTGTATGATTGGTAAGAGTTGCAGTGCAACAGCAGATATTTTGAACCTTTTTCTGTTTTAGGAAAATTAAGTGAAAAACGTGTAAACAGATAATCACGTGAGAGTTAGATAAGAGCATGTGATACCTATAACAAAATAAGACAACAACTGTTTGAAGTTACTTTGCTTTGTTTTGCATGGAAATGGAGTACATGTAAACGCTGCCGAGTCACGATCTGAAGTTGTTTGACATTAGAAAGTTAACCTGAACATCATATCCCGTCTGTGGTTCCTGCATAACATTTCCGCCCTAAATTGCCTGATAAGTTTGCACCTATGAGTTACCATTGAAGCCAAGAATCTCTTTATCCCCTTGATTTAATTGTGTCACCATCTTGTCACAGCCACTTTAGCAAACATCCCTTTAAGAGGGAAACATTTCAGAGATTTATCTGAGAAATGACTAATTTGCTGATAAACGCATCCTAACGGTCAGGAGACTAGGTTTATGCAAGTTGGTTATGTGAGATCTGCATTACTGGATCCCTTTGGAGTTTTGTTTAAAAAGGGTTATGTTCATATTATTATTGGGTATCAACCTATCGTTTTAGTAAATTCTTTACCAACTCTTTGCCACCGCTAATGGTTGAAATATTGCTCAAGCGGCGCTAAACAATACCCCACTCTTGTGAAATGTATACTCTAGCACTGTTTCTCTGATTCCATACACCTGACTTTACGTTTTAAAATGAATAAATCAATGAATGTTAAAGCTGTCATTAATAAATAATATTCATTTGTTAGTCCAATGTGTAGAGGTGTGCTTCTATAAACATGTAATATAACAAGAAAGGTTGGGTATGAATATCAACAATGTAATCATTATCCACTTCAGTCATTCATTCTCATATATATGCCTTAGAACATCCAGTCAATATGAAATATTGATCTAAAATAATGTGTATATAAGCTCAAAATTCTGAAAAAGCTTCTTTTTGCGATAGCTAAATAAAACATTACGGAGAAAGAAGTTGCAAGGCCATATCGGTTTATTGACAATCACATTCGGAAGTATCTACCTTAAGACTAGTTGTCATTTGTCTGTTGTGATTCTACTTTATTCACTTTTTGGATAAGGGTTAAGTATTATCTTATGACAGATGAATGTTAAGAGTATGTGATAATAAGACTTTATTTCATTTTACAATAAACATGGAATCTACAACTAAGCCTTATGGCTGACATTTTTACATATTTCAGAATACATTCATTCCATTTGCTTCAAGATTCATTTTGTCTGTCAATGTAATAACATTTGCTTTTAATGTAAATATGTAAATATGATATGTTTGATGTCTGAAAGTAATATTTAGTTTCCACTTGAATGTTATGAACATGCTTTATTAGATCATTCAAATATTTTCCATGCGCCTCGACAGGGTAGCATTTTAATGGAATATAGTTGATCTAATCAGAATTAGAGTTTATTGTAATTCTATGTTTGTGTATTGATCCTTGTTTTTCATGTTTTGTCTAAACTTAGATTTTTCATGTACATGTACTTAGTGTGTAAAGTTGAAATTTGAGATGAGTTTTATAATGTGTTCTTGTAAAAACTTGCAATGAGTAAAAACGCTTTTTTTTCAATTTGTTATTTTTTTATTCTTTTCATGACGTTGTAAAATATTATAGTATGGTGATATTAACAATGAATTAATGAGATACTTTCAAAAAATATAAGCATAAAATAAAAGTTGGCAAATGTCGCTGATTGTCTTTCTTTCTGTCGTTGGTTTACTGTAGTAAACCATGTTAATGTAAAATATTAATTTGATATTAATGTTAATATCTCGATAAGATAAGATATGGTCCATTAGTTATTGAATATTTGAGAATGAAACTAAACCCATGTGGAATATACAGAGAAATAATGAAATGCCATACCAGAGAAGGTTACCAGAAACGAAGAACTTCTTTCAATGTACTATAAACATGGATTGTATAACTCAGCCTTATGTTTGACACTTTTTGATAGAAATATTGTTTCGTGTTCGACTTGCAATTGAATTTAGAGCTATAATAAGTCCGTTATATGCCGCTGATTTCCAAACACAGTATGTTTATCTCCTAATTCTCCAGGGGAGAAACCTAAATAGCGTTCCTTAGGGCACCTTCACAAGCTCGTTTAGTTTGATTTAGAGAGATTTTCATTTCCCTTGAATTGCCATGTTTTCCATTAAACCTATACATGACTACATGTCTTCGATGTGGTTGTATATAATATATGAGACTAATATTCAGTCTCTGAAAAATATTTTAAAAACGATTATTTCAAAAATAAAACAGTTTCATACAAATGGCTATATCAGTATATTTCTTAGTACGGAAAATAATATAATAAAAATCAGTTTTGATGTTAAGCTAATTACCGTTATATAGAAATATGTGACTTATACTGGCATTTAATCAGCTGATTCGGGACAGCGCTAGGACTATCAGTAAATTACGGAAGCGTATTAGTGTCACGCTGAAAAAAAATTCTGTAGAACTATCTCCTACGTAGGACTTAATTTGCATTAGACTTTGCTCACTTAAGAGGGGTTTGTTTGTTCATAGGCTTGTGTATTCATTTTGTCTATCTTATATGTTGATGTTAATATTTCATATTATTAACAAGAGTCATCAGAAGATGACATATCCCACCGGTTCCACATGATCGTAAGATGTAAACCTTTGAAAGATAATTGTAAATTTTTCAATATAATATAAGCTAATATATATAAAACGAAACCTTTCATGAACAGAGTCCAAATAAGAGCCGTTTCCATGGAAAAAATAAAAAATAAAATTTTCAGAAATGTGAAAATATCAAAAGGCACCACTTCAGTAGGTGGGCAATACACATGTAAAGTTTAAGAGAGATATGTGGATCGGTTTTTGAGTTCTGCTCCGGAAACGAAACCTTTCATGAACAGAGTCCAAATAAGAGCCGTTTCCATGGAAATAATAAAAAATAAATTTTTCAGAAATTTGAAAATATCAAAAGGCACCACTTCAGTAGGTGGGCAATACACATGTAAAGTTTAAGAAAGATATGTGGACCGGTTTTTGAGTTCTGCTCCGGAAACGAAACCTTTCATGAACAGAGTCCATATAAGAGCCGTTTCCATAGAAATAATAAAAAATAAAATTTTCAGAAATGTGAAAATATCAAAAGGCACCATTTCAGTATGTGGGAAATACACATGTAAAGTTTAAGAAAGATATGTGGACCGGTTTTATATATATGAAACCTTTCATGAACAGAGTCCAAATAAGAGCCGTTTCCATGGAAATAATAAAAAATAAAATTTTCAGAAATTTGAAAATATCAAAAGGCACCACTTCAGTAGGTGGGCAATACACATGTCAAGTTTCAGAAAGATATGTGGACTGGTTTTTGAGTTCTGCTCCGGAAAATAAACCTTTCATGAACAGAGTCCATATAAGAGCCGTTTCCATAGAAATAATAAAAAATAAAATTTTCAGAAATGTGAAAATATCAAAAGGCACCATTTCAGTATGTGGGAAATACACATGTAAAGTTTAAGAAAGATATGTGGACCGGTTTTATATATATGAAACCTTTCATGAACAGAGTCCAAATAAGAGCCGTTTCCATGGAAATAATAAAAAATAAAATTTTCAGAAATTTGAAAATATCAAAAGGCACCACTTCAGTAGGTGGGCAATACACATGTCAAGTTTCAGAAAGATATGTGGACTGGTTTTTGAGTTCTGCTCCGGAAAATAAACCTTTCATGAACAGAGTCCATATAAGAGCGGTTTCCATGGAAATAATAAAAAATAAAATTTTCAGAAATGTGAAAATATCAAAAGGCACCACTTCAGTAGGTGGGCAATACACATGTAAAGTTTCAGAAAGATATGTGGACCGGTTTTTGAGTTCTGCTCCGGAAACGAAATGATTACGGACGGACAGACGGACGGACGGACGGACGGACGGACATACAGACGGACAGGGCGATGAAAAAATGGAATAATGAATGAAGTAATTGAAATTTTGTTAAAAGTGTGATGGTCATGAATGGGATATGTAAAGTTTGTCTTACTTAATTTTGTCATTTAACAAATTATACCATACAATGTTGTATGGATATACAGTTATGCAATGAATAAACATCCCCCGTATCTAGAAACTTTCTAGTGCGTATCTAGAAACTTTCTAGATACGCACTAGAAATGTTCTAGATACGCACTTGAAATTTTCTAGAACGTATCTAGAACATTTCTAGTGCGGTTCAAGTGCGTTTCTAGAAATTTCGAGTTTTTACATTTTTTTAATAATCAAATATTTTTACTTTTTTGAAATCCCTGTCTTTACTTTCCCTACTGTGAAATTTTCAACATGATACAATTAATGGAAAGGGAGATAGATGATATTTAATAATAGATCTTCCTCGTTTTAACGCGCCTCTCCTCACTGTACAGGTCTATCTAAATATAGCACACACTGCTTTATGGTCCCTCACTGATCGGCGCTAATTAGATGTCAGCATGATGCTTCGAGACATGCTGTTTCTTTTCATTGTAGCATTTTGTAAATGAACATTAAGAAAGTAAGTAAGTGATATAACCTTGATGAATAATTCTGCTTCAAGCTGGAACTCTCTTCCTCATATGATCCGACTTTCGGACAATCTTCCAACCTTCAAACGAAGCCTTAAAACTTTTCTCTTCAGAGAAGCTTATTTTCTCTAATTTGTGCGCTCAGAGCATGCATTGAGCACGGAATTAGCGCTTTATAAATGGACTGTTATGTTATGTTATGTTAATAATATATTGATATTGATTAAGATTAAGAGTGCCTGTAAAATCAAAAGCATGGATCCTTAAGCAGCGGGCAATTGACAAACAAATCTCATAATATGACTGTCAGGTAAACTAAAAGTAGTTGTACTAAGTAAATTTAAAGACGATGCGTCATGCTTTTAACATATGTTTTCATGGAATAGTACATAAAGGGATTGACCAACAAGCTACAAAGAGTTTATTTAAAGACCGCTCCAATATGATTAATATATGTAACATAATAATAACGTGTATATTACAAACAACTTAATGTGAGTGACGTATGACAAATCGTTATTCATTTTCGAATATATCGTGGTAGTGCATGTATACCATTTCTTTATTTGGCAGTCATTATAACATTCAACAAAACAATTGTCTCACAGAAGCCTAAGCCATTTACGCTGAAATTCTATTTCAAGATGTTATTCGGGAGATCTTCACCTCTGCAGAGGCTTAAGACTATAAACAGAAATGTGTACATGTATAACTCAATCCAATCACTAAAGAACCTAAATCAGTAGAATGTTGTCCACGATCTTCCAATATTTCTTTAAACAAACGTCACATATCAAAAGCATAATTTGATGACCATTATAATTCTAATTGTGATTTACTGACCGTCGATTACGAACATTTATAACAATCTGTTGTTTCATGTAATCATAAATCTTCTGCTTCGCATGTACGCATAAGATGAAGTTTATTTCAAAGTGATGCCGATTGTCCGGTTTTCGATCATTATCGCTACTTTATTCCTTCAACCTTCATCACCGTGCAAAACCGATTTACTTCCAGATGATTCTTTTCAGCAACAGTCGATAGTCCGCGATCAAAAAACACCATTGATAATGTTTGGCTCACGTGAGTACAAATACAAACACAAGAAAGATCTTCAGACATACAGCTGCTGAACAAAAGTTTGTTACATTGCTATGCTCACGAAGCTATTGAAACTTCAAACACGTATGACAAGTTTATAAATACCTTTATTATAGTAGTGTTTGGTATCAGAGGAAAGAACATTTAATAAGGAGTATTACCACCCTTGGTTTTTTTCAATGCCATTATTCGTTTAGGCATAGATTCGTAGAGACTGTGACAGGTATCTTTTGAGACGGAATACCAATATTTTTGGACCAACTTCCAAAGCTCCTTGCTTGAAGTAGGCATCTCCCTTGCAACTTTCTTCCCAATAATGTCCCAGAGTGTCTCAATGGGACTTATGTCAGGCGAATTTCCTGGCCATTCCAATAGTGGTATGTTCCTGGCAGCCAAAAACTCACGAGTGCTTTATCTTGCTGAAATATGAACTTCTTTTTCGGAAACATAAGACATTCACCCTGTATCTTCAGGTCATTGATGATATCTGTCTGATATTTCTGGGAATTGAGGGTACCAGACACCTTCTTAAGAATTCCGGTGCCATTTGATGACATGAGTCCCCAAACATGGACCTGGGGTGGGTGTTTTACAGTCACTTGGGAACAGTAAGTTCTGTATTTTTCGTTTTGGAGACGTCTTACTTTCATTCTACGCCTATTGCTGAAGCATCTGAAAATAGATTCATCCGAGAAAAGTACTTGATTCCAATTTGGCAACCTGAAATGTGCATGTGCTCTTGCCCAGTCTCTTCTGAGTTTTCTCTGTCTTGCATTCAAAAGAGGGGACGTAACATTTTAATCCAAATTGCTGAAGACGCCTTGAGATTGTCATGTGACTGATTTGTAAGCCAACACTTTTCCGCAAAATACCCCTTAAAATATTGAGAGTTGAGAACCTGTTTCTCATACACTGTTTACGGATCAATCTGTCATCTCTGTCAATTGTGCATCTTGGTCTGCCAGACCTTTTAGCATCAATTACCTTCCCTGTGCAATCAAACTTCTTCATCAACTTTATCATTCCATGAATTGTGACATCACAATTGTATTTTTCGGCCATAACTTTCTGAACTTCTTTCCATTTCAGCCCAGTGTTCCTGAGAGTGACAATTCGGATTCTTTCACTATACGTTAAATTTCTTTTCTTTGCCATAATTACTGTGTCAGTAATTGATGTAACCAGTAGTCTGAATAACTCTGTTAATGAAAACATAGGATAAATGTATTGGCAAGACGTTTTTCAAGGAATCGGATATGCAATTATTAAAACCTTCAATGTTTTTTTGAAAGCAGAGGACCTTTAAAATAGAGTCTTAAAAACCAATAAAAGGCGTTAAATGTGTTGACGAAATATGTAAAATATATATTCAGAAAAATAGCAAAGTTACTAGCCAAAAAAATGTACTTACCGAGACGGAACGTCAAGACCTCCTGTTTTCATCTCTCCTACTTGAGCAGTGAAATCAATGACATCAAAATCAAACTTAAGATTCTGCATATTATCAACATGTTTGACACTTCATTTGCATATTTCATGTTTAGGCTATGTTATTTTTACAAGAAAAGAGACATATTATCACTTTTTTGGGACAAAAATGACCAAAACGATACGATACTTGTGCATGTAACAAACTTTTGTTCAGCAGCTGTATAAGAATCATAATAGAATATAAAGAACCACCAAGATTATTCTGCATTTATTGACCCATGGATCAAAAGGCTTTGAGTGCATATACAAACAAACCATTTTAATCATTTGTGTGCAACCTTCTGTTGTTTTAGAGTGTTTTTCAAATAAGCCTATTGATTGATCGACAAACCTAATTCCATCGTGTGAAATAAAATGTTTCCAAACCTGGGCTAGACAATATCGAATCGCACATTTATATATTTGGTATTGTCGGTTTTTCGATCAGATGTTTCTATCGAAGGAAGCGCTAATCTATCTCATATTCTTAACCGAGTTGTTCCGCTTTGAATCACATGTTTATCTATCCCAACATTCATAAGTAATTTAAGGCAAAAGTGTAGATGACATAGAGAATTACGTCAACTTATGTGAATCCACTTTGCTGTAAACATTGCTATCTTCTTGAATGTGAATTTTTGGAAGTGCAATACTAACATCTTTTCAAGACATTTTCGTCAGAAATCCTTTTTTATAGACACTGGCAAAAACTTTGTGAATGTAGTTGCTGTAAAACTAGTTCTTTATGAAGTTTAGATTTTGTAACATAATGAGATATACGGCTTTCTAAGACAAATTTCTTAAACTTTACATTCTAGCTTCACCAAACTCGATACACTTATCAAATATAAACCCTAGATGTGCCTTTGACTGTTAGATCAACGTATGTTTTCATTTTTTTAGCGGTGTCCATGAATAAAATAGTGACTTTACGACCATGTTCTTTGTCCGGAGCATATATCCTAAACTATTTATACTACACTTCATACACTTATATGCGCTTTTGAGGGTTAAATCAACATGTGTTTTCGGGGTTTTTTCAGTTTCAATGGTACATGACTTAACATGTGGCTTTATGATGAATTACCTTTTCCTAAAAATTTGTCTTAAAATAACAACTTAGCTGCACCCAATTTTCTATGTCAATCATGATCCCTAAAATGTCTTTTGAGGGTAACACCTAGTGCTGTGTTGATTTCTTTTCATGTGGATACCATGGAAACATGTTTGCGCCAGTGACTCAACATAAGTTATATATTCCTAAGAAAATATTTTAGAATTTCCTGATAGCGACATCCGTCTTGAAACAAAATCAACCATTATCCCAAGATGTACCCTTTGGTAAAACCTTTTTTCTAGTTTTTTAGTTTTGTGGTTTCAGTGGAAACATGACTCTTTAGAATTTTATACTCAACTTTTATGCAACTCCAACTTTTGAATGCTTTATTTGAAATCTCTGAATAAAGTAGAAAGTGGGTATGGGAGCTCTGTTTCCTTTGTCACATTCTAATACATCATTCTCGCAAGTGAATTTTCCCGGGGTGCACTTCGAATTCTTTTGCTTACAGGCAAATCAGCCGCTTCAACTTGTTGTGATACAAAATGCTTGGCAAATTGGCACTATTGTGGTGGCACGTGGTCCTGTGCGTAGCTCAGTTGACCGCTATCAGTGTAATTCAGCAACATCTGGTGTGGCTCGCCGGATGGGTGGGTTACCCGATTCATTGCTGAATGAACTGAGAGTTTGAAGGGTCATTTCCTGCCCCACACTGAGACACGAGTTAAATAACTTGTGGTGTCGCCTTAGGCAAGAGACTTTATTCAAAATGTGCCTCTGTTCACCCAGCAGGAAATGGGTACCTGGTGAAAGTTGTGTTGGAGGTGACCCACCAAGCGCTTAATCGGCAGCTTCGGTTAGACCAGGGTAATAATTCAGGGAGCGCCTTGAGCATGCATTCGGTCATTCTCTCCCCACAGAGGCAACTCAGTTATACCTGAATTAGCCTCTGTTCTATAACGCCTAGATCCTGGGGTCCCGGCAGATTGCCCTAGCGGCAAAAAGTTGTAACTTAAAATAGCCCCCTTATTTGCAGCCAATGAACTCGGGGAGTTCTTAACGGTCGTATAGTGACATGGAAAATATTATGTCTTTATGTTTATTTTTCATTAACAGTGTGAGAGGGAAACTATTTGAAAATCAGATATGGATAGGGTTTTTCGTTAGAAAGAAACTGTTTTCTAATTGTGTAAATTATTATTTGTTTTATGATTGATTTCATTTTACTGATCAACCAAATAATAACTAATGAGAAGGTAAAATGCGATGGTTTGTAATAGGAAGAATTACCTCCCCTGGATGTTAAATTTTAACGAAAGCTTTGACGAACCACACGGAGATGACCGAGGTTTTGCGAATGACCACTTTTCAAACGGCGTCGCTGATTGCACAACTACCTTCGATTGCCTCCAATCTACTTTTCTATCCCGTGTATTAGCCGAAATAGAACAGAGGCTAATTCAGGTAGGACTGAGTTGCCTCTGTGGGGAGAGAATGGCATTCGGTGTGGATATGTGCGCTATATAAATACCCTAATTATTATTATTAATTATTATTAATTATTCATTGAAATTTGTTCCAATGAACAACACCATGTTCGAGAAAAAAACAATTGCTAACGTGGTTCCGTGTTTGTACATGGATCCACATTACTAAAAATAAAAATGATAAAAGCAAGCTTATCAATAGAAATAAAATTGACTTGATTCATGACAAACATATTGTTCACAATAACCACAATACACATTCCGATATAAGAAATACTATTTAATGTATCATTTATGCTAGTATATTTGTAGGACTGATGTTGAATACGCTATTCAGCGTAATCAAGCAGTACTTCTAAGCAAAAACACACACACAAAGTCAATATTTATGTTTAAATTATTTTTTTTAAATAAAGAGAATTTTATTTGTATTTGTATTATTTGAAGCTTACAATAAGGCAGCCCTTGGCCCGCACATTAACAAAAAATATGAAAATAGAAATCAGACACCAAAAAATCAATCAAACTGATGACCGTTTACAAGTTGATGGTTACTTTTGCTTATAATCTAGTGAAATGATTTAAGGATACGATGTCTGTTTAGTTGCCTGTTGCTTTGTTATACTGTCTTATGCGATGCTTTGATTGAGATATGTGTCGATTATATATAATACTATAGCTGCATTCAGATCAATGATCCGAGATTGAGGCGACAATGAATATCTTGACAATACTTTATCTTGAGGGGTAGTAAAAAGGACCTGGAATATCTAGTTTAGTTCTTGACCAGGGTATACCTTTTGAGGCGGCCTCCCTTTTGCCTTTGTATACAAAACTCAAGTTTGAAACACTTCCTGAATTCCAACTTTAATAATATATCAATATCAACATATATTCAAACAACATTAAATGGTATGTTTTTTTAATGACCCCTCTAAAAAAAGCAAAACAAAACATTTAACATTATTGTGGTTCTTTGTTAGATCCATCTCTTAATGAAATAAGGTTTTGAGATGAACACACTTAAGTCACATTTAATGTAATGAACGGATCGAGTAAAATAAAGCCAAATATTCTATAGACAATTTAACATAACGTGAACTGTTAGATACATATTCCATTTGTGACCCATAAACTTTAAAACATATATAACGATAATTCATTCGAAGTTTGAGACACATCATCTCCTACGTAGGAGATACTAAGTCCTACGTAGGAGAAACTATCTCCTACGTAGGAGAAACTAAGTCCTACGTAGGAGATAGAAAGTATTTGATATTAAGTCCTACGTAGGAGATACTATCTCCTCCGTAGGAGATACTAAGTCCTACGTAGGAGATACTATGTCCTACATAGGAGATACTAAGTCCTACGTAGGAGAAACTATCGCCTACGTAGGAGATACTGAATCCTACGTAGGAGAAACTATCTCCTACGTAGGAGAAACTATCTACTACGTAGGAGATCATATCTCCTACGTAGGAAATACTAAGTCCTACGTAGGAGAAACTATCTCCTACGTAGGAGATACTAAGTCCTACGTAGGAGAAACTATGTCCTACGTAGGAGATACTAAGTCCTACGTAGGAGAAACTATCGCCTACGTAGGAGATACTAAGTCCTACGTAGGAGATAGAAAGTATTTGATATTAAGTCCTACGTAGGAGATACTATTTCCTCCGTAGGAGATACTAAGTCCTACGTAGGAGAAATTATCGCCTACGTAGGAGATACTTAGTCCTACGTAGGAGATGGTTCTCCAGAACTTTTTTCCACCTTGACACTAATACGCTTCCGTAGTGATACATTCTCTGTATTGTGATAAGTATTGTTGACTTTGAAATTGCTTATTTTGCCAAAACAAAAGAATTTTTATCAAAAGTAATTTAAGTTAGTGTTTTATTTTGTCAAAAAACTTAAAGGAGCCCTTGGCTGGATGGCTTCCTCGATAATTGACCATCGCCGTGGAGATCGTTACGTAATGGATTTTGCGAGTAACAAGATCACGTGATTAAGACTGGGCGCCGGTCAAGCGACGCAGGCGAGACCTTGACTGGGGATTCCCCTTATTGACACGCGATCACTGATTGGCTGTTACATTCTTGCTCTTGTTGTGATTCAAATGTTGTTGAAAAGTTCTTGTTTAAAAAAGAATAATTTTTGTCTGTTGTGTGTTCGTGGCATTTTAAAAGCAGTGTATTCACATATCCTTTATGTCAATCGTACAATATGAAGATAATCAATTATAAAACATCTTTTCAATTACCATTTCACATCATTCGATGGTTTATACTAGGATAGGACGCATTAAAGCAAATATTTATAGGTACATTGAAGACGACCGGATATCTGGCATTTGAAGAGTCTGCAGGGTACCTCGCTGAACTTGCTGTTTACCTCTAGACATATAGCATCAAAGTCTGCATGGTATCTAGCTGAACTTGCTGTTTACCCCTAGACATACAGCATCAGAGTCTGCAGGGTACCTAGCTGAACTTGCTGTTTACCCCAAGACATATAGCATCAGAGTCAGCAGGGTACCTAGCTGAACTTGCTGTTTACCCAAAGACATATAGCATCAGAGTCTGCAGGGTACCTGGCTGAACTTACTGATTACTCCAAGAAATATAGCATCAGAGTTTGCAGGGTACATGGCTGAACTTGCTGTTTACCCAAAGACATATAGCATCAGAGTCTGCAGGTTACCTAGCTGAACTTGCTGTTAACCCCAAGACATATAGCATCAGAGTCTGCAGGGTATCTGGCTGAACTTGCTGTTTACCCCAGGACATATAGCATCAGAGTCTGCATGGTACCTAGCTGAACTTGCTGTTTACCCCAAGACATATAGAATCAGAGTCTGCAGGGTAACTAGCTGAACTTGCTGTTTACCCCTAGACATATAGCATCAGAGTCTGCAGGGTACTTAGCTGAACTTGCTGTTTACCCCAGGACATATAGCATCAGAATCTGCATGGTACCTAGCTGAACTTGCTGTTTACCCCAAGACATATAGCATCAGAGTCTGCAGGATACCTAGCTGAACTTGCTGTTTACCTCTAGACATAAAGCATCAGAGTGTGCATGGTATCTAGCTGAACTTGCTGTTTACCACAGGACATATAGCATCAGAGTATGCAGGGTATCTAGCTGAACTTGCTGTTTACCCCAAGACATATAGCATCAGAGTCTGCAGGGTACCTAGCTGAAACAGCTGTTTACCCCTAGACATATATCATCAGAGTCTGCAGGGTACCTAGCTGAACTTGCTGTTTACCCCAAGACATATAGTATCAGAGTCAGCAGGGTACCTAGCTAAACTTGCTGTTTACTATAGACATATAGCATCAGAGTCTGCAGGGTACCTGGCTGAACTTGCTGTTTACCCCCAGACATATAGCATCAGAGTCTGCAGGGTACCTGGCTGAACTTGCTGTTTACCCCCAGACATATTGCATCAGAGTCTGCAGGGTACCTGGCTGAACTTGCTGTTTACCCCTAGACATATAGCATCAGAGACTGCAGTGTACCTAGCTGAACTTGCTGTTTACCTCTAGACATATAGCATCAGAGACTGCAGGGTACCTAGCTGAACTTGCTGTTTAGCTAAAAACATTAAGCATCAGAGTCTGCAGGGAACTTGCCTGAACTAGCTGTTTACCTCTAGACATATAGCATCAGAGTCTGCAGGGGACTTGGCTGAACTTGCTGTTTACCCAAATACATATAGCATCAGAGACTGCAGGGTACCTAGCTGAACTTGCTGTTTGCCCAAAAACATATAGCATCAGAGTCAGCAGGGTACCTAGCTGAACTTGCTGTTTACCCCTAGACATATAGCATCAGAGTCTGCAGGGTACCTGGCTGAACTTGCTGTTTACTATAGACATATAGCATCAGAGTCTGCAGGGTACCTGGCTGAACTTGCTGTTTACCCCTAGACATATAGCATCAGAGACTGCAGGGTACCTAGCTGAACTTGCTGTTTACCCCAGGACATATAGCATCAGAGTCTGCAGGGTTCCTAGCTGAACTTGCTGTTTACCCCTAGACATATAGCATCAGAGTCTGCAGGGTACTTAGCTGAACTTGCTGTTTACCCCAGGACATATAGCATCAGAGTCTGCAGGGTTCCTAGCTGAACTTGCTGTTTACCCCTAGACATATAGCATCAGAGTCTGCAGGGTACTTAGCTGAACTTGCTGTTTACCCCTAGACATATAGCATCAGAGTCAGCAGGGTACCTAGCTGAACTTGCTGTTTACCCCAGGACATATAGCATCAGAGTCTGCAGGGTTCCTAGCTGAACTTGCTGTTTACCCAAAGACATATAGCATCAGAGTCTGCAGGGTACTTAGCTGAACTTGCTGTTTACCCCTAGACATATCGCATCAGAGTCTGCAGGGTACTTAGCTGAACTTCCTGTTTACCCCAGGACATATAGCATCAGAGTCTGCAGGGTACCTAGCTGAACTTGCTGTTTACCCAAAGACATATAGCATCAGAGTCTGCAGGGTACTTAGCTGAACTTGCTGTTTACCCCTAGACATATCGCATCAGAGTCTGCAGGGTACTTAGCTGAACTTGCTGTTTACCCCACGACATATAGCATCAGAGTCTGCAGGGTACCTAGCTGAACTTGCTGTTTACCCAAAGACATATAGCATCAGAGTCTGCAGGGTACCTAGCTGAACTTGCTGTTTACCCCTAGACATATAGCATCAGAGTCAGCAGGGTACCTAGCTGAACTTGCTGTTTACCCCTAGACATATAGCATCAGAGTCTGCAGGGTACTTAGCTGAACTTGCTGTTTACCCCAGGACATATAGCATCAGAGTCTGCAGGGTACCTAGCTGAACTTGCTGTTTACCCAAAGACATATAGCATCAGAGTCTGCAGGGTACCTAGCTGAACTTGCTGTTTACCCCAAGACATATAGCATCAGAGTCTGCAGGGTACATGGCTGAACTTGCTGTTTACCCCTAAACATATAGCATCAGAGTCTGCAGGGTACCTAGCTGAACTTGCTGTTTACCCCTAGACATATAGCATCAGAGTCAGCAGGGTACCTAGCTGAACTTGCTGTTTACCCCTAGACATATAGCATCAGAGTCTGCAGGGTACTTAGCTGAACTTGCTGTTTACCCCAGGACATATAGCATCAGAGTCTGCATGGTACCTAGCTGAACTTGCTGTTTACCCAAAGACATATAGCATCAGAGTCTGCAGGGTACCTAGCTGAACTTGCTGTTTACCTCTAGACATATAGCATCAGAGACTGCAGGGTACCTAGCTGAACTTGCTGTTTACCCCTAGACATATAGCATCAGAGTCTGCAGGGTACTTAGCTGAACTTGCTGTTTACCCCAGGACATATAGCATCAGAGTCTGCATGGTACCTAGCTGAACTTGCTGTTTACCCCAAGAAATATAGCATCAGAGTCTGCAGGGTACATGGCTGAACTTGCTGTTTACCCAAAGACATATAGCATCAGAGTCTGCAGGGTACCTAGCTGAACTTGCTGTTTACCCCTAGACACATAGCATCAGAGTCTGCAGGGTACATGGCTGAACTTGCTGTTTACCCAAAGACATATAGCATCAGAGTTTGCAGGGTACCTTGCTGAACTTGCTGTTTACCCCTAGACATATAGCATCAGAGTCTGCAGGGTACCTGGCTGAACTTGCTGTTTACCCCTAGACATATAGCATCAGAGACTGCAGGGTACCTAGCTGAACTTGCTGTTTACCCCTAGACATATAGCATCAGAGTCTGCATGGTATCTAGCTGAACTTGCTGTTAACCCCTAGACATATAGCATCAGAGACTGCAGGGTACCTAGCTGAACTTGCTGTTTACCCCTAGACATATAGCATCAGAGACTGCAGGGTACCTAGCTGAACTTGCTGTTTACCCCTAGACATATAGCATCAGAGACTGCAGGGTACCTAGCTGAACTTGCTGTTTAGCCAAAAACATATAGCATCAGAGTCTGCAGGGAACCTGCCTGAACTAGCTGTTTACCTCTAGACATATAGTATCAGAGTCTGCAGGGTACTTGGCTGAACTTGCTGTTTACCCAAAGACATATAGCATTAGAGTCTGCATGGTATCTAGCTGAACTTGCTGTTTACCCCTAGACATATAGCATCAGAGACTGCAGGGTACCTAGCTGAACTTGCTGTTTACCCCTAGACATATAGCATCAGAGACTGCAGGGTACCTAGCTGAACTTGCTGTTTACCCCTAGACATATAGCATCAGAGACTGCAGGGTACCTAGCTGAACTTGCTGTTTAGCCAAAAACATATAGCATCAGAGTCTGCAGGGAACCTGCCTGAACTAGCTGTTTACCTCTAGACATATAGTATCAGAGTCTGCAGGGTACTTGGCTGAACTTGCTGTTTACCCAAAGACATATAGCATTAGAGTCTGCATGGTACCTAGCTGAACTTGCTGTTTACCCCAAGACATATAGCATCAGAGTCTGCATGGTACCTAGCTGAACTTGCTGTTTACCCCTAGACATATAGCATCAGAGTCTGCAGGGTACCTAGCTGAACTTGCTGTTTACCCCAGGACATATAGCATCAGAATCTGCAGGGTACCTAGCTGAACTTGCTGTTTACCTCTAGACATATATCATCAGAGTCTGCATGGTACCTAGCTGAACTTGCTGTTTACCCCAAGACATAGAGCATCAGAGTCTGCAGGGTACCTAGCTGAACTTGCTGTTTACCCCAAGACATATAGCATCAGAGTCTGCAGGGTACCTAGCTGAACTTGTTGTTTACCCCAGGACATATAGCATCAGAGTCTGCAGGGTACCTCGCTGAACTTGCTGTTTACCTCTAGACATATAGCATCAGAGTCTGCATGGTATCTAGCTGAACTTGCTGTTTACCCCTAGACATACAGCATCAGAGTCTGCAGGGTACCTAGCTGAACTTGCTGTTTGCCCCAAGACATATAGCATCAGAGTCAGCAGGGTACCTAGCTGAACTTGCTGTTTACCCCTAGACATATAGCATCAGAGTCTGCAGGGTACCTGGCTGAACTTGCTGTTTACTATAGACATATAGCATCAGAGTCTGCAGGGTACCTGGCTGAACTTGCTGTTTACCCCTAGACATATAGCATCAGAGACTGCAGGGTACCTAGCTGAACTTGCTGTTTACCCCAGGACATATATCATCAGAGTCTGCAGGGTTCCTAGCTGAACTTGCTGTTTACCCCTAGACATATAGCATCAGAGTCTGCAGGGTACTTAGCTGAACTTGCTGTTTACCCCTAGACATATAGCATCAGAGACTGCAGGGTACCTAGCTGAACTTGCTGTTTACCCCTAGACATATAGCATCAGAGTCTGCAGGGTACCTAGCTGAACTTGCTGTTTACCCCAGGACATATAGCATCAGAGTCTGCATGGTACCTAGCTGAACTTGCTGTTTACCCAAAGACATATAGCATCAGAGTCTGCAGGGTACCTAGCTGAACTTGCTGTTTACCCCTAGACATATAGCATCAGAGTCAGCAGGGTACCTAGCTGAACTTGCTGTTTACCCCTAGACATATAGCATCAGAGTCTGCAGGGTACTTAGCTGAACTTGCTGTTTACCCCAGGACATGTAGCATCAGAGTCAGCAGGGTACCTAGCTGAACTTGCTGTTTACCCCAAGACATATAGCATCAGAGACTGCAGGGTACCTGGCTGAACTTGCTGTTTACCCCAAGACATAAAGCATCAGAGACTGCAGGGTAACTAGCTGAACTCGCTGTTTACCCCTAGACATATAGCATCAGAGTCTGCATGGTACCTAGCTGAACTTGCTGTTTACCCAAAGACATATAGCATCAGAGTCTGCAGGGTACCTAGCTGAACTTGCTGTTTACCTCTAGACATATAGCATCAGAGACTGCAGGGTACCTAGCTGAACTTGCTGTTTACCCCTAGACATATAGCATCAGAGTCTGCAGGGTACCTAGCTGAACTTGCTGTTTGCCCCAGGACATATAGCATCAGAGTCAGCAGGGTACCTAGCTGAACTTGCTGTTTACCCCTAGACATATAGCATCAGAGTCTGCAGGGTACCTGGCTGAACTTGCTGTTTACTATAGACATATAGCATCAGAGTCTGCAGGGTACCTGGCTGAACTTGCTGTTTACCCCTAGACATAAAGCTTCAGAGTGTGCATGGTATCTAGCTGAACTTGCTGTTTACCCCTAGACATATAGCATCAGAGACTGCAGGGTACCTAGCTGAACTTGCTGTTTACCCCTAGACATATAGCATCAGAGACTGCAGGGTACCTAGCTGAACTTGCTGTTTACCCCTAGACATATAGCATCAGAGTCTGCAGGGTTCCTAGCTGAACTTGCTGTTTACCCCTAGACATATAGCATCAGAGTCTGCAGGGTACTTAGCTGAACTTGCTGTTTACCCCTAGACATATAGCATCAGAGACTGCAGGGTACCTAGCTGAACTTGCTGTTTAGCCAAAAACATATAGCATCAGAGTCTGCAGGGTACCTAGCTGAACTTGTTGTTTACCCCAGGACATATAGCATCAGAGTCTGCAGGGTACCTCGCTGAACTTGCTGTTTACCTCTAGACATATAGCATCAGAGTCTGCATGGTATCTAGCTGAACTTGCTGTTTACCCCTAGACATACAGCATCAGAGTCTGCAGGGTACCTAGCTGAACTTGCTGTTTGCCCCAAGACATATAGCATCAGAGTCAGCAGGGTACCTAGCTGAACTTGCTGTTTACCCCTAGACATATAGCATCAGAGTCTGCAGGGTACCTGGCTGAACTTGCTGTTTACTATAGACATATAGCATCAGAGTCTGCAGGGTACCTGGCTGAACTTGCTGTTTACCCCTAGACATATAGCATCAGAGACTGCAGGGTACCTAGCTGAACTTGCTGTTTACCCCAGGACATATAGCATCAGAGTCTGCAGGGTTCCTAGCTGAACTTGCTGTTTACCCCTAGACATATAGCATCAGAGTCTGCAGGGTACTTAGCTGAACTTGCTGTTTACCCCAAGACATATAGCATCAGAGACTGCAGGGTACCTGGCTGAACTTGCTGTTTACCCCAAGACATAAAGCATCAGAGACTGCAGGGTAACTAGCTGAACTCGCTGTTTACCCCTAGACATATAGCATCAGAGTCTGCATGGTACCTAGCTGAACTTGCTGTTTACCCAAAGACATATAGCATCAGAGTCTGCAGGGTACCTAGCTGAACTTGCTGTTTACCTCTAGACATATAGCATCAGAGTCTGCAGGGTACCTAGCTGAACTTGCTGTTTGCCCCAAGACATATAGCATCAGAGTCAGCAGGGTACCTAGCTGAACTTGCTGTTTACCCCTAGACATATAGCATCAGAGTCTGCAGGGTACCTGGCTGAACTTGCTGTTTACTATAGACATATAGCATCAGAGTCTGCAGGGTACCTGGCTGAACTTGCTGTTTACCCCTAGACATAAAGCTTCAGAGTGTGCATGGTATCTAGCTGAACTTGCTGTTTACCCCTAGACATATAGCATCAGAGACTGCAGGGTACCTAGCTGAACTTGCTGTTTACCCCTAGACATATAGCATCAGAGACTGCAGGGTACCTAGCTGAACTTGCTGTTTACCCCAGGACATATAGCATCAGAGTCTGCAGGGTTCCTAGCTGAACTTGCTGTTTACCCCTAGACATATAGCATCAGAGTCTGCAGGGTACTTAGCTGAACTTGCTGTTTACCCCTAGACATATAGCATCAGAGACTGCAGGGTACCTAGCTGAACTTGCTGTTTAGCCAAAAACATATAGCATCAGAGTCTGCAGGGTACCTAGCTGAACTTGTTGTTTACCCCAGGACATATAGCATCAGAGTCTGCAGGGTACCTCGCTGAACTTGCTGTTTACCTCTAGACATATAGCATCAGAGTCTGCATGGTATCTAGCTGAACTTGCTGTTTACCCCTAGACATACAGCATCAGAGTCTGCAGGGTACCTAGCTGAACTTGCTGTTTGCCCCAAGACATATAGCATCAGAGTCAGCAGGGTACCTAGCTGAACTTGCTGTTTACCCCTAGACATATAGCATCAGAGTCTGCAGGGTACCTGGCTGAACTTGCTGTTTACTATAGACATATAGCATCAGAGTCTGCAGGGTACCTGGCTGAACTTGCTGTTTACCCCTAGACATATAGCATCAGAGACTGCAGGGTACCTAGCTGAACTTGCTGTTTACCCCAGGACATATAGCATCAGAGTCTGCAGGGTTCCTAGCTGAACTTGCTGTTTACCCCTAGACATATAGCATCAGAGTCTGCAGGGTACTTAGCTGAACTTGCTGTTTACCCCAGGACATATATCATCAGAGTCTGCAGGGTTCCTAGCTGAACTTGCTGTTTACCCCTAGACATATAGCATCAGAGTCTGCAGGGTACTTAGCTGAACTTGCTGTTTACCCCTAGACATATAGCATCAGAGACTGCAGGGTACCTAGCTGAACTTGCTGTTTACCCCTAGACATATAGCATCAGAGTCTGCAGGGTACCTAGCTGAACTTGCTGTTTACCCCAGGACATATAGCATCAGAGTCTGCATGGTACCTAGCTGAACTTGCTGTTTACCCAAAGAAATATAGCATCAGAGTCTGCAGGGTACCTAGCTGAACTTGCTGTTTACCCCTAGACATATAGCATCAGAGTCAGCAGGGTACCTAGCTGAACTTGCTGTTTACCCCTAGACATATAGCATCAGAGTCTGCAGGGTACTTAGCTGAACTTGCTGTTTACCCCAGGACATGTAGCATCAGAGTCAGCAGGGTACCTAGCTGAACTTGCTGTTTACCCAAAGACATATAGCATCAGAGTCTGCAGGGTACCTGGCTGAACTTACTGATTACTCCAAGAAATATAGCATCAGAGTTTGCAGGGTACATGGCTGAACTTGCTGTTTACCCAAAGACATATAGCATCAGAGACTGCAGGGTACCTGGCTGAACTTGCTGTTTACCCCAAGACATAAAGCATCAGAGACTGCAGGGTAACTAGCTGAACTCGCTGTTTACCCCTAGACATATAGCATCAGAGTCTGCATGGTACCTAGCTGAACCTGCTGTTTACCCAAAGACATATAGCATCAGAGTCTGCAGGGTACCTAGCTGAACTTGCTGTTTACCTCTAGACATATAGCATCAGAGACTGCAGGGTACCTAGCTGAACTTGCTGTTTACCCCTAGACATATAGCATCAGAGTCTGCAGGGTACCTAGCTGAACTTGCTGTTTGCCCCAAGACATATAGCATCAGAGTCAGCAGGGTACCTAGCTGAACTTGCTGTTTACCCCTAGACATATAGCATCAGAGTCTGCAGGGTACCTGGCTGAACTTGCTGTTTACTATAGACATATAGCATCAGAGTCTGCAGGGTACCTGGCTGAACTTGCTGTTTACCCCTAGACATAAAGCTTCAGAGTGTGCATGGTATCTAGCTGAACTTGTTGTTTACCCCTAGACATATAGCATCAGAGACTGCAGGGTACCTAGCTGAACTTGCTGTTTACCCCTAGACATATAGCATCAGAGACTGCAGGGTACCTAGCTGAACTTGCTGTTTACCCCAGGACATATAGCATCAGAGTCTGCAGGGTTCCTAGCTGAACTTGCTGTTTACCCCTAGACATATAGCATCAGAGTCTGCAGGGTACTTAGCTGAACTTGCTGTTTACCCCAGGACATATAGCATCAGAGTCTGCAGGGTTCCTAGCTGAACTTGCTGTTTACCCCTAGACATATAGCATCAGAGTCTGCAGGGTACCTAGCTGAACTTGCTGTTTACCCCTAGACATATAGCATCAGTGTCAGCAGGGTACCTGGCTGAACTTGCTGTTTACCCCAAGAAATATAGCATCAGAGTTTGCAGGGTACCTGGCTGAACTTGCTGTTTACCCCTAGAAAAATAGCATCAGAGTCTGCAGGGTACATGGCTGAACTTGCTGTTTACCCCTAGACATATAGCATCAGAGTCTGCAGGGTACTTAGCTGAACTTGCTGTTTACCCCAGGACATATAGCATCAGAATCTGCATGGTACCTAGCTGAACTTGCTGTTTACCCAAAGACATATAGCATCAGAGTCTGCAGGGTACCTAGCTGAACTTGCTGTTTACCCCTAGACATATAGCATCAGAGTCAGCAGGGTACCTAGCTGAACTTGCTGTTTACCCCTAGACATATAGCATCAGAGTCTGCAGGGTACTTAGCTGAACTTGCTGTTTACCCCAGGACATATAGCATCAGAGTCTGCATGGTACCTAGCTGAACTTGCTGTTTACCCAAAGACATATAGCATCAGAGTCTGCAGGGTACCTAGCTGAACTTGCTGTTTACCCCTAGACATATAGCATCAGAGTCAGCAGGGTACCTAGCTGAACTTGCTGTTTACCCCTAAACATATAGCATCAGAGTCTGCAGGGTACTTAGCTGAACTTGCTGTTTACCCCAGGACATATAGCATCAGAGTCTGCAGGGTACTTAGCTGAACTTGCTGTTTACCCCTAGACATATAGCATCAGAGTCTGCAGGGTACTTAGCTGAACTTGCTGTTTACCCCTAGACACATAGCATCAGAGTCTGCAGGGTACATGGCTGAACTTGCTGTTTACCCAAAGACATATGGCATCAGAGTTTGCAGGGTACCTGGCTGAACTTGCTGTTTACCCCAGGACATATAGCATCAGAGTCTGCAGGGTTCCTAGCTGAACTTGCTGTTTACCCCTAGACATATAGCATCAGAGTCTGCAGGGTACTTAGCTGAACTTGCTGTTTACCCCTAGACATATAGCATCAGAGACTGCAGGGTACCTAGCTGAACTTGCTGTTTACCCCTAGACATGTAGCATCAGAGTCTGCAGGGTACTTAGCTGAACTTGCTGTTTACCCCAGGACATATAGCATCAGAGTCTGCATGGTACCTAGCTGAACTTGCTGTTTACCCAAAGACATATAGCATCAGAGTCTGCAGGGTACCTAGCTGAACTTGCTGTTTACCCCTAGACATATAGCATCAGAGTCAGCAGGGTACCTAGCTGAACTTGCTGTTTACCCCTAGACATATAGCATCAGAGTCTGCAGGGTACTTAGCTGAACTTGCTGTTTACCCCTAGACATATAGCATCAGAGTCTGCAGGGTACTTAGCTGAACTTGCTGTTTACCCCAGGACATATAGCATCAGAGTCTGCATGGTACCTAGCTGAACTTGCTGTTTACCCAAAGACATATAGCATCAGAGTCTGCAGGGTACCTAGCTGAACTTGCTGTTTACCCCTAGACATATAGCATCAGAGTCAGCAGGGTACCTAGCTGAACTTGCTGTTTACCCCCAAACATATAGCATCAGAGTCTGCAGGGTACTTAGCTGAACTTGCTGTTTACCCCAGGACATATAGCATCAGAGTCTGCATGGTACCTAGCTGAACTTGCTGTTTACCCAAAGACATATAGCATCAGAGTCTGCAGGGTACCTAGCTGAACTTGCTGTTTACCTCTAGACATATAGCATCAGAGACTGCAGGGTACCTAGCTGAACTTGCTGTTTACCCCTAGACATATAGCATCAGAGTCTGCAGGGTACTTAGCTGAACTTGCTGTTTACCCCTAGACACATAGCATCAGAGTCTGCAGGGTACCTAGCTGAACTTGCTGTTTACCCCAAGAAATATAGCATCAGAGTCTGCAGGGTACATGGCTGAACTTGCTGTTTACCCAAAGACATATAGCATCAGAGTCTGCAGGGTACCTAGCTGAACTTGCTGTTTACCCCTAGACACATAGCATCAGAGTCTGCAGGGTACATGGCTGAACTTGCTGTTTACCCAAAGACATATAGCATCAGAGTTTGCAGGGTACCTGGCTGAACTTGCTGTTTACCCCTAGACATATAGCATCAGAGTCTGCAGGGTACCTGGCTGAACTTGCTGTTTACCCCTAGACATATAGCATCAGAGACTGCAGGGTACCTAGCTGAACTTGCTGTTTACCCCTAGACATATAGCATCAGAGACTGCAGGGTACCTAGCTGAACTTGCTGTTTAGCCAAAAACATATAGCATCAGAGTCTGCAGGGAACCTGCCTGAACTTGCTGTTTACCTCTAGACATATAGTATCAGAGTCTGCAGGGTACTTGGCTGAACTTGCTGTTTACCCCTAGACACATAGCATCAGAGACTGCAGGGTACCTAGCTGAACTTGCTGTTTACCTCTAGACATATAGCATCAGAGACTGCAGGGTACCTAGCTGAACTTGCTGTTTACCCCTAGACATATAGCATCAGAGTCTGCAGGGTACTTAGCTGAACTTGCTGTTTACCCCGGGACATATAGCATCAGAGTCTGCATGGTACCTAGCTGAACTTGCTGTTTACCCCAAGAAATATAGCATCAGAGTCTGCAGGGTACATGGCTGAACTTGCTGTTTACCCAAAGACATATAGCATCAGAGTCTGCAGGGTACCTAGCTGAACTTGCTGTTTACCCCAAGACATATAGCATCAGAGTCTGCAGGGTACCTAGCTGAACTTGCTGTTTACCCCAGGACATATAGCATCAGAGTCTGCAGGGTACCTCGCTGAACTTGCTGTTTAACTCTAGACATATAGCATCAGAGTCTGCATGGTATCTAGCTGAACTTGTTGTTTACCCCTAGACATACAGCATCAGAGTCTGCAGGGTACCTAGCTGAACTTGCTGTTTACCCCAAGACATATAGTATCAGAGTCAGCAGGGTACCTAGCTGAACTTGCTGTTTACTATAGACATATAGCATCAGAGTCTGCAGGGTACCTGGCCGAACTTGCTGTTTACCCCTAGACATATAGCATCAGAGTCTGCAGGGTACCTGGCTGAACTTGCTGTTTACCCCTAGACACATAGCATCAGAGACTGCAGGGTACCTAGCTGAACTTGCTGTTTACCCCTAGACATATAGCATCAGAGTCTGCAGGGTACTTAGCTGAACTTGCTGTTTACCCCTAGACATATAGCATCAGAGTCTGCAGGGTACTTAGCTGAACTTGCTGTTTACCCCAGGACATATAGCATCAGAGTCTGCATGGTACCTAGATGAACTTGCTGTTTACCCAAAGACATATAGCATCAGAGTCTGCAGGGTACCTAGCTGAACTTGCTGTTTACCCCTAGACATATAGCATCAGAGTCAGCAGGGTACCTAGCTGAACTTGCTGTTTACCCCCAAACATATAGCATCAGAGTCTGCAGGGTACTTAGCTGAACTTGCTGTTTACCCCAGGACATATAGCATCAGAGTCTGCATGGTACCTAGCTGAACTTGCTGTTTACCCAAAGACATATAGCATCAGAGTCTGCAGGGTACCTAGCTGAACTTGCTGTTTACCTCTAGACATATAGCATCAGAGACTGCAGGGTACCTAGCTGAACTTGCTGTTTACCCCTAGACATATAGCATCAGAGTCTGCAGGGTACTTAGCTGAACTTGCTGTTTACCCCTAGACACATAGCATCAGAGTCTGCAGGGTACCTAGCTGAACTTGCTGTTTACCCCAAGAAATATAGCATCAGAGTCTGCAGGGTACATGGCTGAACTTGCTGTTTACCCAAAGACATATAGCATCAGAGTCTGCAGGGTACCTAGCTGAACTTGCTGTTTACCCCTAGACATATAGCATCAGAGTCTGCAGGGTACATGGCTGAACTTGCTGTTTACCCCTAGACATATAGCATCAGAGACTGCAGGGTACCTAGCTGAACTTGCTGTTTACCCCTAGACATATAGCATCAGAGACTGCAGGGTACCTAGCTGAACTTGCTGTTTAGCCAAAAACATATAGCATCAGAGTCTGCAGGGAACCTGCCTGAACTAGCTGTTTACCTCTAGACATATAGTATCAGAGTCTGCAGGGTACTTGGCTGAACTTGCTGTTTACCCCTAGACACATAGCATCAGAGACTACAGGGTACCTAGCTGAACTTGCTGTTTACCTCTAGACATATAGCATCAGAGACTGCAGGGTACCTAGCTGAACTTGCTGTTTACCCCTAGACATATAGCATCAGAGTCTGCAGGGTACATGGCTGAACTTGCTGTTTACCCCAGGACATATAGCATCAGAGTCTGCATGGTACCTAGCTGAACTTGCTGTTTACCCCAAGAAATATAGCATCAGAGTCTGCAGGGTACATGGCTGAACTTGCTGTTTACCCAAAGACATATAGCATCAGAGTCTGCAGGGTACCTAGCTGAACTTGCTGTTTACCCCAAGACATATAGCATCAGAGTCTGCAGGGTACCTAGCTGAACTTGCTGTTTACCCCAGGACATATAGCATCAGAGTCTGCAGGGTACCTCGCTGAACTTGCTGTTTACCTCTAGACATATAGCATCAGAGTCTGCATGGTATCTAGCTGAACTTGCTGTTTACCCCTAGACATACAGCATCAGAGTCTGCAGGGTACCTAGCTGAACTTGCTGTTTACCCCAAGACATATAGTATCAGAGTCAGCAGGGTACCTAGCTGAACTTGCTGTTTACTATAGACATATAGCATCAGAGTCTGCAGGGTACCTGGCTGAACTTGCTGTTTACCCCTAGACATATAGCATCAGAGTCTGAAGGGTACCTGGCTGAACTTGCTGTTTACCCCTAGACACATAGCATCAGAGACTGCAGGGTACCTAGCTGAACTTGCTGTTTACCTCTAGACATATAGCATCAGAGTCTGCATGGTACCTAGCTGAACTTGCTGTTTACCCCAAGACATATAGCATCAGAGACTGCAGGGTACCTAGCTGAACTTGCTGTTTACCCCTAGACATATAGCATCAGAGTCTGCAGGGTACTTAGCTGAACTTGCTGTTTACCCCAGGACATATAGCATCAGAGTCTGCATGGTACCTAGCTGAACTTGCTGTTTACCCCAAGAAATATAGCATCAGAGTCTGCAGGGTACATGGCTGAACTTGCTGTTTACCCAAAGACATATAGCATCAGAGTCTGCAGGGTACCTAGCTGAACTTGCTGATTACCCCTAGACACATAGCATCAGAGTCTGCAGGGTACATGGCTGAACTTGCTGTTTACCCAAAGACATATGGCATCAGAGTTTGCAGGGTACCTGGCTGAACTTGCTGTTTACCCCTAGACATATAGCATCAGAGTCTGCAGGGTACCTGGCTGAACTTGCTGTTTACCCCTAGACATATAGCATCAGAGTCTGCATGGTATCCAGCTGAACTTGCTGTTTACCCCAAGACATATAGCATCAGAGACTGCAGGGTACCTAGCTGAACTTGCTGTTTAGCCAAAAACATATAGCATCAGAGTCTGCAGGGAACCTGCCTGAACTAGCTGTTTAACTCTAGACATATAGTATCAGAGTCTGCAGGGTACTTGGCTGAACTTGCTGTTTACCCAAAGACATATAGCATCAGAGTCTGCATGGTACCTAGCTGAACTTGCTGTTTACCCCAAGACATATAGCATCAGAGTCTGCAGGGTACTTAGCTGAACTTGCTGTTTACCCCAGGACATATAGCATCAGAGTCTGCATGGTACCTAGCTGAACTTGCTGTTTACCCCAAGACATATAGAATCAGAGTCTGCAGGGTAACTAGCTGAACTTGCTGTTTACCCCTAGACATATAGCATCAGAGTCTGCAGGGTACTTAGCTGAACTTGCTGTTTACCCCAGGACATATAGCATCAGAATCTGCATGGTACCTAGCTGAACTTGCTGTTTACCCCAAGACATAGAGCATCAGAGTCTGCAGGGTACCTAGCTGAACTTGCTGTTTACCCCAAGACATATAGCATCAGAGTCTGCAGGGTACCTAGCTGAACTTGCTGTTTACCCCAGGACATATAGCATCAGAGTCTGCAGGGTACCTCGCTGAACTTGCTGTTTACCTCTAGACATATAGCATCAGAGTCTGCATGGTATCTAGCTGAACTTGCTGTTTACCCCTAGACATACAGCATCAGAGTCTGCAGGGTACCTAGCTGAACTTGCTGTTTACCCCAAGACATATAGTATCAGAGTCAGCAGGGTACCTAGCTGAACTTGCTGTTTACTATAGACATATAGCATCAGAGTCTGCAGGGTACCTGGCTGAACTTGCTGTTTACCCCTAGACATATAGCATCAGAGTCTGCAGGGTACCTGGCTGAACTTGCTGTTTACCCCTAGACACATAGCATCAGAGACTGCAGGGTACCTAGCTGAACTTGCTGTTTACCTCTAGACATATAGCATCAGAGACTGCAGGGTACCTAGCTGAACTTGCTGTTTACCCCTAGACATATAGCATCAGAGTCAGCAGGGTACCTAGCTGAACTTGCTGTTTACCCCTAGACATATAGCATCAGAGTCTGCAGGGTACTTGGCTGAACTTGCTGTTTACCCCTAGACATATAGCATCAGAGTCTGCAGGGTACTTAGCTGAACTTGCTGTTTACCCCAGGACATATAGCATCGGAGTCTGCATGGTACCTAGCTGAACTTGCTGTTTACCCCAAGAAATATAGCATCAGAGTCTGCAGGGTACATGGCTGAACTTGCTGTTTACCCAAAGACATATAGCATCAGAGTCTGCATGGTACCTAGCTGAACTTGCTGTTTACCCCAAGACATAGAGCATCAGAGTCTGCAGGGTACTTAGCTGAACTTGCTGTTTACCCCAGGACATAAAGCATCAGAGTCTGCATGGTACCTAGCTGAACTTGCTGTTTACCCCAAGAAATATAGCATCAGAGTCTGCAGGGTACATGGCTGAACTTGCTGTTTACCCAAAGACATATAGCATCAGAGTCTGCAGGGTACCTAGCTGAACTTGCTGTTTACCCCAAGACATAGAGCATCAGAGTCTGCAGGGTACCTAGCTGAACTTGCTGTTTACCCAAAGACATATAGCATCAGAGTCTGCAGGGTACCTAGCTGAACTTGCTGTTTACCCCAAGACATAGAGCATCAGAGTCTGCAGGGTACCTAGCTGAACTTGCTGTTTACCCAAAGACATATAGCATCAGAGTCTGCAGGGTACCTAGCTGAACTTGCTGATTACCCCTAGACACATAGCATCAGAGTCTGCAGGGTACATGGCTGAACTTGCTGTTTACCCAAAGACATATGGCATCAGAGTTTGCAGGGTACCTGGCTGAACTTGCTGTTTACCCCTAGACATATAGCATCAGAGTCTGCGGGGTACCTGGCTGAACTTGCTGTTTACCCCTAGACATATAGCATCAGAGACTGCAGGGTACCTAGCTAAACTTGCTGTTTACCCCTAGACATATAGCATCAGAGACTGCAGGGTACCTAGCTGAACTTGCTGTTTAGCTAAAAACATATAGCATCAGAGTCTGCAGGGAACCTGACTGAACTAGCTGTTTACCTCTAGACATATAGTATCAGAGTCTGCAGGGTACTTGGCTGAACTTGCTGTTTACCCAAAGACATATAGCATCAGAGTCTGCATGGTACCTAGCTGAACTTGCTGTTTACCCCAAGACATATAGCATCAGAGTCTGCAGGGTACTTAGCTGAACTTGCTGTTTACCCCAGGACATATAGCATCAGAGTCTGCATGGTACCTAGCTGAACTTGCTGTTTACCCCAAGACATATAGAATCAGAGTCTGCAGGGTAACTAGCTGAACTTGCTGTTTACCCCTAGACATATAGCATCAGAGTCTGCAGGGTACTTAGCTGAACTTGCTGTTTACCCCAGGACATATAGCATCAGAATCTGCATGGTACCTAGCTGAACTTGCTGTTTACCCCAAGACATAGAGCATCAGAGTCTGCAGGGTGCCTAGCTGAACTTGCTGTTTACCCCAAGACATATAGCATCAGAGTCTGCAGGGTACCTAGCTGAACTTGCTGTTTACCCCTAGACATATAGCATCAGAGTCAGCAGGGTACCTAGCTGAACTTGCTGTTTACCTCTAGACATATAGCATCAGAGTCTGCATGGTATCTAGCTGAACTTGCTGTTTACCCCTAGACATATAGCATCAGAGTATGCAGGGTACATGGCTGAACTTGCTGTTTACCTCTAGACATATAGCATCAGAGTCTGCAGGGTACTTAGCTGAACTTGCTGTTTACCCAAAGACATATAGCATCAGAGTCAGCAGGGTACCTAGCTGAACTTGCTGTTTACCCCAAGACATATAGCATCAGAGTGTGCATGGTATCTAGCTGAACTTGCTGTTTACCCCAAGACATATAGCATCAGAGTCTGCATGGTACCTAGCTGAACTTGCTGTTTACCCCAAGACATATAGCATCAGAGGCTGCAGGGTACTTAGCTGAACTTGCTGTTTACCCCAGGACATATAGCATCAGAGTCTGCATGGTACCTAGCTGAACTTGCTGTTTACCCCAAGACATATAGAATCAGAGTCTGCAGGGTAACTAGCTGAACTCGCTGTTTACCCCTAGACATATAGCATCAGAGTCTGCAGGGTACTTAGCTGAACTTGCTGTTTACCCCAGGACATATCGCATCAGAATCTGCATGGTACCTAGCTGAACTTGCTGTTTACCCCAAGACATAGAGCATCAGAGTCTGCAGGGTACCTAGCTGAACTTGCTGTTTACCCCAAGACATATAGCATCAGAGTCTGCAGGGTACCTAGCTGAACTTGCTGTTTACCTCTAGACAAATAGCATCAGAGTCTGCAGGGTACCTCGCTGAACTTGCTGTTTACCTCTAGACATATAGCATCAGAGTCTGCAGGGTACCTAGCTGAACTTGCTGTTTACCCAAAGACATATAGCATCAGAGTATGCAGGGTTCCTAGCTGAACGTGCTGTTTACCCCAAGACATATAGCATCAGAGTCTGCAGGGTACTTGGCTGAACTTGCTGTTTACCCAAAGACATATAGCATCAGAGTCTGCATGGTACCTAGCTGAACTTGCTGTTTACCCCAAGACATATAGCATCAGAGTCTGCAGGGTACTTAGCTGAACTTGCTGTTTACCCCAGGACATATAGCATCAGAGTCTGCATGGTACCTAGCTGAACTTGCTGTTTACCCCAAGACATATAGAATCAGAGTCTGCAGGGTAACTAGCTGAACTTGCTGTTTACCCCTAGACATATGAGTCATTCTCAAAAGTTTGTGAAATTCCTGTCCGCCACTTTCTACCGTCTTTATTTAATAAATAACATTTAAATTTGATAAGATTTCACTTTCAGATTGAAGCTTATATATTTGATACACAAAAGAACACTTTCAAATATAAATTAATGCTCAATCTATTTTTTTATTTGATTTTTACAAAATCAGAAGACGTAATTTCCCATGTCCCAGCAAAGGAATTTAGACCTACAAGAGTCTGTCATTTGGTGAATGAGTTTGGGATGTACTTTTTTCCACTGGTTGTTGATAGAAACATCTATTATGATATTCCCTACATTAATCAAACCTTATATAGAGTAAATGTTCATATTAATTTTCACTTTTTATGTCTGTCACAGAAAATTATGTCTTTCCTGTAACAGTACCATATTATCATGAAATAATTGATGATCCCTTGATTTCTGGAAAATATTTTTCTTGTCATGCTCAATGTTAGTTTCTGATTGACAAAGCAAACACTTTAATCTGGGCTTCAGACAATATACTTTTTATAAAAAAATTAGTTGAAGTTCAGATTTTAGAGAGTAGAAATTGCCGATGTCTTTACTGTAACACATATTTCAAAACTGCTGTTATGTTTGTGTAACTTATCACCAGTTCATTAAATCTGGGTTGTCGAAAGCAACACAAGCCTTAAGTCTGGCTCGCTTGAGGGATCAGTCATTATCTTTAATTGTAGTGTCAAAGAGATATTGTCTTTAATGTAACAGTCTATCCTGTAACAAAAGTATGTTACAGGAAAGATAACATTGTTACAGTAAAGACATTTCATCACTATTTGTTTTATTTAATGAATAAAAGAACTTAACATTTATTTTTTCATCACATATTTCAAAAACATTAAGTATTAGTTTAATGTTCATTATTTCATATTGTAAGATAGAAGGCATATATTTACACAACATGGACTTATATCAGAACTTGTTATTGCAAAGACTTGACTCCGTTACAGTAAAGAATGTTTGCATGATTACTGGTGTCAAAATACAAAGAGGAGAAATCTTGAAGTTAATAAGCTGATAATTAATAGTAGAAATACCCCGAAAAGATAAGGAGCATAATTATACATTATTTGTCAGTGTCTAAGGGTCATAAATAATAATTGATTTTAGTTACTGCAAAGACTTTATTGTTACGGTAAAGACTTAACATTATTTCTGCATATATATTGTAAATACTGAGAGTTGCAATTTACCATATTTACCATCAAACAAGATACAAACTGATTACAAACTGTTTTCTGAATTGGTTCTTCGATATATTATGGTAGTCTTACATGTCATTATCAATGCAGTCACTTTGAAAATGGATAAACTTAATTAATCATATCTTTCGTAACATTTGATGTCTTTCCTGTAACAATTATTGGCGACATAACTTTTTTTCAAAATCACACTCTATTGATAACTAAAGGATATCATGAGAAATTTGTGCAATAATCAAATGTTCTCAACTAATACAACTACACAATATTTTGAAATATCAGTACACTTCATAAATATTTTGTTTTTTTTGCCTTTCCAGTCACATAAAGTGTTTTTCACATAACATGAATGTCTTTCCTGTAACTCCATTAATTCTTTTAAATAGGCCTTAATTAATAATGATAACATGTTGACAATATCCTGAAATGGAATTTAACTAAGTAGATGTCCAATTCAGTTGAAATAATTTTCTTTAAATCATTTATTTTGACATTTATAGGTTTTGAAAGTGTAAACTGGTCCTCTGTTTACATATGAACACAGTTGTTCCCTTAATCTAAACCTTAAAGTAGTTTAATGTTAAGTTTTATTATTTGCAAGTGGTGTAAAAGAATAAAATAAATTGACCTAAATAGAAAAATTTAAGATATAACATTAATTTCAGATTTCTTGGTCAAAACAGTATTGTTACAGGAAAGACACTCATGATCACATACACTAATTAATTAATCAGCAACAGACTTACTGAACATCATTAAGCATTAATTTTGTATTTTTCACATGTCTTTGATATACACTTACCCATTTGCGAAAATTAATTACCAAAATGTTTCATAATTTTTTTTTAAATTTTGTGTCCAGAATTGCACCTTTTTTTGAGAATGACTCATATAGCATCAGAGTCTGCAGGGTACTTAGCTGAACTTGCTGTTTACCCCAGGACATATAGCATCAGAATCTGCATGGTACCTAGCTGAACTTGCTGTTTACCCCAAGACATAGAGCATCAGAGTCTGCAGGGTGCCTAGCTGAACTTGCTGTTTACCCCAAGACATATAGCATCAGAGTCTGCAGGGTACCTAGCTGAACTTGCTGTTTACCCCTAGACATATAGCATCAGAGTCAGCAGGGTACCTAGCTGAACTTGCTGTTTACCTCTAGACATATAGCATCAGAGTCTGCATGGTATCTAGCTGAACTTGCTGTTTACCCCTAGACATATAGCATCAGAGTATGCAGGGTACATGGCTGAACTTGCTGTTTACCTCTAGACATATAGCATCAGAGTCTGCAGGGTACTTAGCTGAACTTGCTGTTTACCCAAAGACATATAGCATCAGAGTCAGCAGGGTACCTAGCTGAACTTGCTGTTTACCCCAAGACATATAGCATCAGAGTGTGCATGGTATCTAGCTGAACTTGCTGTTTACCCCAAGACATATAGCATCAGAGTCTGCATGGTACCTAGCTGAACTTGCTGTTTACCCCAAGACATATAGCATCAGAGGCTGCAGGGTACTTAGCTGAACTTGCTGTTTACCCCAGGACATATAGCATCAGAGTCTGCATGGTACCTAGCTGAACTTGCTGTTTACCCCAAGACATATAGAATCAGAGTCTGCAGGGTAACTAGCTGAACTCGCTGTTTACCCCTAGACATATAGCATCAGAGTCTGCAGGGTACTTAGCTGAACTTGCTGTTTACCCCAGGACATATCGCATCAGAATCTGCATGGTACCTAGCTGAACTTGCTGTTTACCCCAAGACATAGAGCATCAGAGTCTGCAGGGTACCTAGCTGAACTTGCTGTTTACCCCAAGACATATAGCATCAGAGTCTGCAGGGTACCTAGCTGAACTTGCTGTTTACCTCTAGACAAATAGCATCAGAGTCTGCAGGGTACCTCGCTGAACTTGCTGTTTACCTCTAGACATATAGCATCAGAGTCTGCAGGGTACCTAGCTGAACTTGCTGTTTACCCAAAGACATATAGCATCAGAGTATGCAGGGTTCCTAGCTGAACGTGCTGTTTACCCCAAGACATATAGCATCAGAGTCTGCAGGGTACCTGGCTGAACTTGCTGTTTACCCAAAGACATATAGCATCAGAGTCAGCAGGGTACCTAGCTGAACTTGCTGTTTACCCCAAGACATATAGCATCAGAGTCTGCAGGGTACCTAGCTGAACTTGCTGTTTACCCAAAGACATATAGCATCAGAGTCTGCATGGTACCTAGCTGAACTTGCTGTTTACCCCTAGACATATAGCATCAGATTATGCAGGGTACTTAGCTGAACTTGCTGTTTACCCCAAGACATATAGCTACAGAGTCTGCATGGTACCTAGCTGAACTTGCTGTTTACCCCTAGACATATAGCATCAGAGACTGCAGGGTACCTAGCTGAACTTGCTGTTTAGCCAAAAACATTAAGCATCAGAGTCTGCAGGGAACTTGCCTGAACTAGCTGTTTACCTCTAGACATATAGCATCAGAGTCTGCAGGGGACTTGGCTGAACTTGCTGTTTACCCAAATACATATAGCATCAGAGACTGCAGGGTACCTAGCTGAACTTGCTGTTTACCCCAAGACATATAGCATCAGAGTCAGCAGGGTACCTAGCTGAACTTGCTGTTTACCCCTAGACATATAGCATCAGAGTCTGCAGGGTACCTAGCTGAAACAGCTGTTTACCTCTAGACATATAGCATCAGAGTCTGCAGGGTAACTAGCTGAACTTGCTGTTTACCCCTAGACATATAGCATCAGAGTCTGCAGGGTACCTAGCTGAACTTGCTGTTTACCTCTAGACATATAGTATCAGAGTCTGCAGGGTACCTAGCTGAACTTGCTGTTTACCCCAGGAAATATAGCATCAGAGTCTGCAGGGTACATGGCTGAACTTGCTGTTTACCCAAAGACATATAGCATCAGAGTCTGCAGGGTACCTAGCTGAACTTGCTGTTTACCCCTAGACATATAGTATCAGAGTCTGCAGGGTACCTGGCTGAACTTGCTGTTTACCCCTAGACATATAGCATCAGAGACTGCAGGGTACCTAGCTGAACTTGCTGTTTACCTCTAGACATATAGCATCAGAGTCTGCAGGGTACCTAGCTGAACTTGCTGTTTACCTCTAGACATATAGCATCAGAGTCTGCAGGGTACTTAGCTGAACTTGCTGTTTACCCAAAGACATAAAGCATCAGAGTCAGCAGGGTACCTAGCTGAACTTTCTGTTTACCCCTAGACATATAGCATCAGAGACTGCAGGGTACCTAGCTGAACTTGCTGTTTACCTCTAGACATATAGCATCAGAGTCTGCAGGGTACCTAGCTGAACTTGCTGTTTACCCCTAGACATACAGCATCAGAGTCTGCAGGGTACTTAGCTGAACTTGCTGTTTACCCCAGGACATATAGCATCATCGTCTGCATGGTACCTAGCTGAACTTGCTGTTTACCCCAGGAAATATAGCATCAGAGTCTGCAGGGTACATGGCTGAACTTGCTGTTTACCAAAAGACATATAGCATCAGAGTCTGCAGGGTACCTAGCTGAACTTGCTGTTTACCCCTAGACACATAGCATCAGAGTCTGCAGGGTACATGGCTGAACTTGCTGTTTAGCCAAAGACATATAGCATCAGAGTTTGCAGGGTACCTGGCTGAACTTGCTGTTTACCCCTAGACATATAGCATCAGAGTCTGCAGGGTACCTGGCTGAACTTGCTGTTTACCCCTAGACATATAGCATCAGAGACTGCAGGGTACCTAGCTGAACTTGCTGTTTACCTCTAGACATATAGCATCAGAGTCTGCAGGGTACCTAGCTGAACTTGCTGTTTACCTCTAGACATATAGTATCAGAGTCTGCAGGGTACCTAGCTGAACTTGCTGTTTACCCCAGGAAATATAGCATCAGAGTCTGCAGGGTACATGGCTGAACTTGCTGTTTACCCAAAGACATATAGCATCAGAGTCTGCAGGGTACCTAGCTGAACTTGCTGTTTACCCCTAGACATATAGTATCAGAGTCTGCAGGGTACCTGGCTGAACTTGCTGTTTACCCCTAGACATATAGCATCAGAGACTGCAGGGTACCTAGCTGAACTTGCTGTTTACCTCTAGACATATAGCATCAGAGTCTGCAGGGTACCTAGCTGAACTTGCTGTTTACCTCTAGACATATAGCATCAGAGTCTGCAGGGTACTTAGCTGAACTTGCTGTTTACCCAAAGACATATAGCATCAGAGTCAGCAGGGTACCTAGCTGAACTTTCTGTTTACCCCTAGACATATAGCATCAGAGACTGCAGGGTACCTAGCTGAACTTGCTGTTTACCCCTAGACATATAGCATCAGAGTCTGCAGGGTACTTAGCTGAACTTGCTGTTTACCCCAGGACATATAGCATCATCGTCTGCATGGTACCTAGCTGAACTTGCTGTTTACCCCAGGAAATATAGCATCAGAGTCTGCAGGGTACATGGCTGAACTTGCTGTTTACCCAAAGACATATAGCATCAGAGTCTGCAGGGTACCTAGCTGAACTTGCTGATTACCCCTAGACACATAGCATCAGAGTCTGCAGGGTACCTGGCTGAACTTGCTGTTTACCCAAAGACATATAGCATCAGAGTCTGCAGGGTACCTGGCTGAACTTGCTGTTTACCCCAAGAAATATAGCATCAGAGTCTGCAGGGTACCTAGCTGAACTTGCTGTTTACCCAAAGACATATAGCATCAGAGTCTGCAGGGTACCTAGCTGAACTTGCTGTTAACCCCAAGACATATAGCATCAGAGTCTGCAGGGTACCTAGCTGAACTTACTGTTTACCTCTAGACATAAAGCATCAGAGTGTGCATGGTATCTAGCTGAACTTGCTGTTTACCCCAGGACATATAGCATCAGAGTCTGCAGGGTACCTAGCTGAAACAGCTGTTTACCCAAAGACATATAGCATCAGAGTCAGCAGGGTACCTAGCTGAACTTGCTGATTACCCCTAGACACATAGCATCAGAGTCTGCAGGGTACCTGGTTGAACTTGCTGTTTACCCCAAGATATATAGCATCAGAGTCTGCAGGGTACATGGCTGAACTTGCTGTTTACCCAAAGACATATAGCATCAGAGTTTGCAGGGTACCTGGCTGAACTTGCTGTTTACCCCTAGACATATAGCATCAAAGTCTGCAGGGTACCTGGCTGAACTTGCTGTTTACCCCTAGACATATAGCATCAGAGACTGCAGGGTACCTAGCTGAACTTGCTGTTTACCTCTAGACATATAGCATTAGAGTCTGCATGGTATCTAGCTGAACTTGCTGTTTACCCCAGGACATATAGCATCAGAGTCTGCAGGGTACCTAGCTGAACTTGCTGTTTAGCCCTAGACATATAGCATCAGAGACTGCAGGGTACCTAGCTGAACTTGCTGTTTACCTCTAGACATATAGCATTAGAGTCTGCATGGTATCTAGCTGAACTTGCTGTTTACCCCAGGACATATAGCATCAGAGTCTGCAGGGTACCTAGCTGAACTTGCTGTTTACCCAAAGACATAAAGCATCAGAGTCTGCAGGGTACCTGGCTGAACTTGCTGTTTACCCCAAGAAATATAGCATCAGAGTCTGCAGGGTACCTAGCTGAACTTGCTGTTAACCCCAAGACATATAGCATCAGAGTCCGCAGGGTACCTGGCTGAACTTGCTGTTTACCCCAGGACATATAGCATCAGAGACTGCAGGGTACCTAGCTGAACTTGCTGTTTACCTCTAGACATAAAGCATCAGAGTGTGCATGGTATCTAGCTGAACTTGCTGTTTACCCCAGGACATATAGCATCATAGTCTGCAGGGTACCTAGCTGAACTTGCTGTTTACCCCTAGACATATCATGAGTGTCTGCAGGGTACCTAGCTGAACTTGCTGTTAACACAAAGACACATAGCATCAGAGTCTACAGGGTACCTGGCTGAACTTGCTGTTTACCCCAAGAAATATAGCATCAGAGTCTGCAGGGTACATGGCTGAACTTGCTGTTTACCCAAAGACATATAGCATCAGAGTTTGCAATGTACCTGGCTGAACTTGCTGTTTACCCCTAGACATATAGCATCAAAGTCTGCAGGGTACCTGGCTGAACTTGCTGTTTACCCCTAGACATATAGCATCAGAGACTGCAGGGTACCTAGCTGAACTTGCTGTTTACCTCTAGACATATAGCATTAGAGTCTGCATGGTATCTAGCTGAACTTGCTGTTTACCCCAGGACATATATCATTAGAGTCTGCAGGGTACCTAGCTGAACTTGCTGTTTAGCCCTAGACATATAGCATCAGAGTCTGCAGCGTACCTAGCTGAACTTGCTGTTTACCCAAAGACATATAGCATCAGAGTCAGCAGGGTACCTAGCTGAACTTGCCGTTTACCCAAAGACATATAGCATCAGAGTTTGCAGGGTACCTGGCTGAACTTGCTGTTTACCCCAAGAAATATAGCATCAGAGTCTGCAGGGTACATGGCTGAACTTGCTGTTTACCCAAAGACATATAGCATCAGAGTCTGCAGGGTACCTAGCTGAACTTGCTGTTTACCCCAGGACATATAGCATCAGAGACTGCAGGGTACCTAGCTGAACTTGCTGTTTACCTCTAGACATAAAGCATCAGAGTGTGCATGGTATCTAGCTGAACTTGCTGTTTACCCCAGGACATATAGCATCAGAGTCTGCAGGGTACCTAGCTGAACTTGCTGTTTACCCCAAGACATAAAGCATCAGAGTCTGCAGGGTACCTAGCTGAACTTGCTGTTTACCCCTAGACATATAGCATCAGAGTCTGCAGGGTACATGGCTGAACTTGCTGTTTACCCAAAGACATATAGCATCAGAGTCTGCAGGGTACCTGGCTGAACTTGCTGTTTACCCCAAGACATATAGCATCAGAGACTGCAGGGTACCTAGCTGAACTTGCTGTTTACCCCTAGACATATCATCAGAGTCTGCAGAGTACCTAGCTGAACTTGCTGTTTACCTCTAGACATATAGCATCAGAGACTGCAGGGTACCTAGCTGAACTTGCTGTTTACCCCAGGAAATATAGCATCAGAGTCTGCAGGGTACATGGCTGAACTTGCTGTTTACCCAAAGACATATAGCATCAGAGTCTGCAGGGTACCTAGCTGAACTTGCTGTTAACCCCAAGACATATAGCATCAGAGTCTGCAGGGTACCTAGCTGAACTTGCTGTTTACCTCTAGACATAAAGCATCAGAGTGTGCATGGTATCTAGCTGAACTTGCTGTTTACCCCTGGACATATAGCATCAGAGTCTGCAGGGTACCTAGCTGAAACAGCTGTTTACCCAAAGACATATAGCATCAGAGTCAGCAGGGTACCTAGCTGAACTTGCAGTTTACCCCTAGACACATAGCATCAGAGTCTGCAGGGTACCTAGCTGAACTTGCTGTTTACCCCAAGACATACAGCATCAGAGTCTGCAGGGTACCTGGCTGAACTTGCTGTTTACCCCAGGACATATAGCATCAGAGTCAGCAGGGTACCTAGCTGAACTTGCTCTTTACCCTTAGACACATTGCATCAGAGTCTGCAGGGTACCTAGCTGAACTTGCTGTTTAACCCTAGACATATAGCATCAGAGTCTGCAGGGTACCTAGCTGAACTTGCTGTTTACCCCAAGACATATAGCATCAGAGTTAGCAGGGTACCTAGCTGAAATTGTCGTTTACCCAAAGACATATAGCATCAGAGTCTGCAGGGTACCTGGCTGAACTTGCTGTTTACCCCAAGAAATATAGCATCAGAGTCTGCAGGGTACATGGCTGAACTTGCTGTTTACCCAAAGACATATAGCATCAGAGTCTGCAGGGTACCTAGCTTAACTTGCTGTTAACCCCAAGACATATAGCATCAGAGTCTGCAGGGTACCTAGCTGAACTTGCTGTTTACCTCTAGACAAAAAGCATCAGAGTGTGCATGGTATCTAGCTGAACTTGCTGTTTACCCCAGGACATATAGCATCAGAGTCTGCAGGGTACCTAGCTGAAACAGCTGTTTACCCAAAGACATATAGCATCAGAGTCAGCATGGTACCTAGCTGAACTTGCTGTTTACCCCAGGACATATAGCATCAGAGTCTGCAGGGTACATGGCTGAACTTGCTGTTTACCCAAAGACATATAGCATCAGAGTCTGCAGGGTACCTAGCTGAACTTGCTGTTTACCCCAGGACATATAGCATCAGAGACTGCAGGGTACCTAGCTGAACTTGCTGTTTACCTCTAGACATAAAGCATCAGAGTGTGCATGGTATCTAGCTGAACTTGCTGTTTACCCCAGGACATATAGCATCAGAGTCTGCAGGGTACCTAGCTGAACTTGCTGTTTACCCCAAGACATAAAGCATCAGAGTCTGCAGGGTACCTAGCTGAACTTGCTGTTTACCCCTAGACATATAGCATCAGAGTCTGCAGGGTACCTAGCTGAACTTGCTGTTTACCCCTAGACATATAGCATCAGAGTCAGCAGGGTACCTAGCTGAACTTGCTGTTTACCCCAAGACATAAAGCATCAGAGTCTGCAGGGTACCTAGCTGAACTTGCTGTTTACCCCTAGACATATAGCATCAGAGTCTGCAGGGTACCTAGCTGAACTTGCTGTTTACCCCTAGACATATAGCATCAGAGTCTGCAGGGTACCTGGCTGAACTTGCTGTTTACCTCTAGACATATAGCATCAGAGTCTGCAGGGTACCTAGCTGAACTTGCTGTTTACACAAAGACACATAGCATCAGAGTCTGCAGGGTACCTGGCTGAACTTGCTGTTTACCCCAGGAAATATAGCATCAGAGTCTGCAGGGTACCTAGCTGAACTTGCTGTTTACCCCTAGACATATAGCATCAGAGTCTGCAGGGTACCTAGCTGAACTTGCTGTTTACCCCTAGACATATAGCATCAGAGTATACAGGGTACCTAGCCGAACTTGCTGTTTACCCCAAGACATAAAGCATCAGAGTCTGCAGGGTACCTAGCTGAACTTGCTGTTTACCCCAGGACATATATCATTAGAGTCTGCAGGGTACCTAGCTGAACTTGCTGTTTAGCCCTAGACATATAGCATCAGAGTCTGCAGGGTACCTAGCTGAACTTGCTGTTTACCCCAAGACATATAGCATCAGAGTCAGCAGAGTACCTAGCTGAACTTGCCGTTTACCCAAAGACATATAGCATCAGAGTTTGCAGGGTACCTGGCTGAACTTGCTGTTTACCCCAGGAAATATAGCATCAGAGTCTGCAGGGTACATGGCTGAACTTGCTGTTTACCCAAAGACATATAGCATCAGAGTCTGCAGGGTACCTAGCTGAACTTGCTGTTAACCCCAAGACATAAAGCATCAGAGTCTGCAGGGTACCTAGCTGAACTTGCTGTTTACCCCTAGACATATAGCATCAGAGTCTGCAGGGTACCTAGCTGAACTTGCTGTTTACCCCAAGACATATAGCATCAGAGACTGCAGGGTACCTAGCTGAACTTGCTGTTTACCCCTAGACATATCATCAGAGTCTGCAGAGTACCTAGCTGAACTTGCTGTTTACACAAAGACACATAGCATCAGAGTCTGCAGGGTACCTGGCTGAACTTGCTGTTTACCCCAGGAAATATAGCATCAGAGTCTGCAGGGTACATGGCTGAACTTGCTGTTTACCCAAAGACATATAGCATCAGAGTCTGCAGGGTACCTAGCTGAACTTGCTGTTAACCCCAAGACATATAGCATCAGAGTCTGCAGGGTACCTAGCTGAACTTGCTGTTTACCTCTAGACATAAAGCATCAGAGTGTGCATGGTATCTAGCTGAACTTGCTGTTTACCCCAGGACATATAGCATCAGAGTCTGCAGGGTACCTAGCTGAAACAGCTGTTTACCCAAAGACATATAGCATCAGAGTCAGCAGGGTACCTAGCTGAACTTGCAGTTTACCCTTAGACACATAGCATCAGAGTCTGCAGGGTACCTAGCTGAACTTGCTGTTTACCCCAAGACATACAGCATCAGAGTCTGCAGGGTACCTGGCTGAACTTGCTGTTTACCCCAGGACATATAGCATCAGAGTCAGCAGGGTACCTAGCTGAACTTGCTCTTTACCCTTAGACACATAGCATCAGAGTCTGCAGGGTACCTAGCTGAACTTGCTGTTTAACCCTAGACATATAGCATCAGAGTCTGCAGGGTACCTAGCTGAACTTGCTGTTTACCCCAAGACATATAGCATCAGAGTTAGCAGGGTACCTAGCTGAAATTGTCGTTTACCCAAAGACATATAGCATCAGAGTCTGCAGGGTACCTGGCTGAACTTGCTGTTTACCCCAAGAAATATAGCATCAGAGTCTGCAGGGTACATGGCTGAACTTGCTGTTAACCCCAAGACATATAGCATCAGAGTCCGCAGGGTACCTGGCTGAACTTGCTGTTTACCCCAGGACATATAGCATCAGAGACTGCAGGGTACCTAGCTGAACTTGCTGTTTACCTCTAGACATAAAGCATCAGAGTGTGCATGGTATCTAGCTGAACTTGCTGTTTACCCCAGGACATATAGCATCAGAGTCTGCAGGGTACCTAGCTGAACTTGCTGTTTACCCCAAGACATATCATGAGTGTCTGCAGGGTACCTAGCTGAACTTGCTGTTAACACAAAGACACATAGCATCAGAGTCTACAGGGTACCTGGCTGAACTTGCTGTTTACCCCAAGAAATATAGCATCAGAGTCTGCAGGGTACCTAGCTGAACTTGCTGTTTACCCCAAGACATATAGCATCAGAGTCAGCAGGGTACCTAGCTGAACTTGCCGTTTACCCAAAGACATATAGCATCAGAGTTTGCAGGGTACCTGGCTGAACTTGCTGTTTACCCCAAGAAATATAGCATCAGAGTCTGCAGGGTACATGGCTGAACTTGCTGTTTACCCAAAGACATATCGCATCAGAGTCTGCAGGGTACCTAGCTGAACTTGCTGTTTACCCCAGGACATATAGCATCAGAGACTGCAGGGTACCTAGCTGAACTTGCTGTTTACCTCTAGACATAAAGCATCAGAGTGTGCATGGTATCTAGCTGAACTTGCTGTTTACCCCAGGACATATAGCATCAGAGTCTGCAGGGTACCTAGCTGAACTTGCTGTTTACCCCAAGACATAAAGCATCAGAGTCTGCAGGGTACCTAGCTGAACTTGCTGTTTACCCCTAGACATATAGCATCAGAGTCTGCAGGGTACCTAGCTGAACTTGCTGTTTACCCCAAGACATATAGCATCAGAGACTGCAGGGTACCTAGCTGAACTTGCTGTTTACCCCTAGACATATCATCAGAGTCTGCAGAGTACCTAGCTGAACTTGCTGTTTACACAAAGACACATAGCATCAGAGTCTGCAGGGTACCTGGCTGAACTTGCTGTTTACCCCAGGAAATATAGCATCAGAGTCTGCAGGGTACATGGCTGAACTTGCTGTTTACCCAAAGACATATAGCATCAGAGTCTGCAGGGTACCTAGCTGAACTTGCTGTTAACCCCAAGACATAAAGCATCAGAGTCTGCAGGGTACCTAGCTGAACTTGCTGTTTACCCCAAGACATATAGCATCAGAGTCTGCAGGGTACCTAGCTGAACTTGCTGTTTACCCCAAGACATATAGCATCAGAGACTGCAGGGTACCTAGCTGAACTTGCTGTTTACCCCTAGACATATCATCAGAGTCTGCAGAGTACCTAGCTGAACTTGCTGTTTACACAAAGACACATAGCATCAGAGTCTGCAGGGTACCTGGCTGAACTTGCTGTTTACCCCAGGAAATATAGCATCAGAGTCTGCAGGGTACCTAGCTGAACTTGCTGTTTACCCAAAGACATATAGCATCAGAGTCTGCAGGGTACCTAGCTGAACTTGCTGTTAACCCCAAGACATATAGCATCAGAGTCTGCAGGGTACCTAGCTGAACTTGCTGTTTACCTCTAGACATAAAGCATCAGAGTGTGCATGGTATCTAGCTGAACTTGCTGTTTACCCCAGGACATATAGCATCAGAGTCTGCAGGGTACCTAGCTGAAACAGCTGTTTACCCAAAGACATATAGCATCAGAGTCAGCAGGGTACCTAGCTGAACTTGCAGTTTACCCTTAGACACATAGCATCAGAGTCTGCAGGGTACCTAGCTGAACTTGCTGTTTACCCCAAGACATACAGCATCAGAGTCTGCAGGGTACCTGGCTGAACTTGCTGTTTACCCCAGGACATATAGCATCAGAGTCAGCAGGGTACCTAGCTGAACTTGCTCTTTACCCTTAGACACATTGCATCAGAGTCTGCAGGGTACCTAGCTGAACTTGCTGTTTAACCCTAGACATATAGCATCAGAGTCTGCAGGGTACCTAGCTGAACTTGCTGTTTACCCCAAGACATATAGCATCAGAGTTAGCAGGGTACCTAGCTGAAATTGTCGTTTACCCAAAGACATATAGCATCAGAGTCTGCAGGGTACCTGGCTGAACTTGCTGTTTACCCCAAGAAATATAGCATCAGAGTCTGCAGGGTACATGGCTGAACTTGCTGTTAACCCCAAGACATATAGCATCAGAGTCCGCAGGGTACCTGGCTGAACTTGCTGTTTACCCCAGGACATATAGCATCAGAGACTGCAGGGTACCTAGCTGAACTTGCTGTTTACCTCTAGACATAAAGCATCAGAGTGTGCATGGTATCTAGCTGAACTTGCTGTTTACCCCAGGACATATAGCATCAGAGTCTGCAGGGTACCTAGCTGAACTTGCTGTTTACCCCTAGACATATCATGAGTGTCTGCAGGGTACCTAGCTGAACTTGCTGTTAACACAAAGACACATAGCATCAGAGTCTACAGGGTACCTGGCTGAACTTGCTGTTTACCCCAAGAAATATAGCATCAGAGTCTGCAGGGTACCTAGCTGAACTTGCTGTTTACCCCAAGACATATAGCATCAGAGTCAGCAGGGTACCTAGCTGAACTTGCCGTTTACCCAAAGACATATAGCATCAGAGTTTGCAGGGTACCTGGCTGAACTTGCTGTTTACCCCAAGAAATATAGCATCAGAGTCTGCAGGGTACATGGCTGAACTTGCTGTTTACCCAAAGACATATCGCATCAGAGTCTGCAGGGTACCTAGCTGAACTTGCTGTTTACCCCAGGACATATAGCATCAGAGACTGCAGGGTACCTAGCTGAACTTGCTGTTTACCTCTAGACATATAGCATCAGAGTCTGCATGGTACCTAGCTGAACTTGCTGTTTACCCCAGGACATATAGCATCAGAGTCTGCAGGGTACCTAGCTGAACTTGCTGTTTACCCCAAGACATAAAGCATCAGAGTCTGCAGGGTACCTAGCTGAACTTGCTGTTTACCCCTAGACATATAGCATCAGAGTCTGCAGGGTACCTAGCTGAACTTGCTGTTTACCCCAAGACATATAGCATCAGAGACTGCAGGGTATCTAGCTGAACTTGCTGTTTACCCCTAGACATATCATCAGAGTCTGCAGAGTACCTAGCTGAACTTGCTGTTTACACAAAGACACATAGCATCAGAGTCTGCAGGGTACCTGGCTGAACTTGCTGTTTACCCCAGGAAATATAGCATCAGAGTCTGCAGGGTACATGGCTGAACTTGCTGTTTACCCAAAGACATATAGCATCAGAGTCTGCAGGGTACCTAGCTGAACTTGCTGTTAACCCCAAGACATAAAGCATCAGAGTCTGCAGGGTACCTAGCTGAACTTGCTGTTTACCCCAAGACATATAGCATCAGAGTCTGCAGGGTACCTAGCTGAACTTGCTGTTTACCCCAAGACATATAGCATCAGAGACTGCAGGGTACCTAGCTGAACTTGCTGTTTACCCCTAGACATATCATCAGAGTCTGCAGAGTACCTAGCTGAACTTGCTGTTTACACAAAGACACATAGCATCAGAGTCTGCAGGGTACCTGGCTGAACTTGCTGTTTACCCCAGGAAATATAGCATCAGAGTCTGCAGGGTACATGGCTGAACTTGCTGTTTACCCAAAGACATATAGCATCAGAGTCTGCAGGGTACCTAGCTGAACTTGCTGTTAACCCCAAGACATATAGCATCAGAGTCTGCAGGGTACCTAGCTGAACTTGCTGTTTACCTCTAGACATAAAGCATCAGAGTGTGCATGGTATCTAGCTGAACTTGCTGTTTACCCCAGGACATATAGCATCAGAGTCTGCAGGGTACCTAGCTGAAACAGCTGTTTACCCAAAGACATATAGCATCAGAGTCAGCAGGGTACCTAGCTGAACTTGCAGTTTACCCTTAGACACATAGCATCAGAGTCTGCAGGGTACCTAGCTGAACTTGCTGTTTACCCCAAGACATACAGCATCAGAGTCTGCAGGGTACCTGGCTGAACTTGCTGTTTACCCCAGGACATATAGCATCAGAGTCAGCAGGGTACCTAGCTGAACTTGCTCTTTACCCTTAGACACATTGCATCAGAGTCTGCAGGGTACCTAGCTGAACTTGCTGTTTAACCCTAGACATATAGCATCAGAGTCTGCAGGGTACCTAGCTGAACTTGCTGTTTACCCCAAGACATATAGCATCAGAGTTAGCAGGGTACCTAGCTGAAATTGTCGTTTACCCAAAGACATATAGCATCAGAGTCTGCAGGGTACCTGGCTGAACTTGCTGTTTACCCCAAGAAATATAGCATCAGAGTCTGCAGGGTACATGGCTGAACTTGCTGTTTACCCAAAGACATATAGCATCAGAGTCTGCAGGGTACCTAGCTGAACTTGCTGTTAACCCCAAGACATATAGCATCAGAGTCTGCAGGGTACCTAGCTGAACTTGCTGTTTACCTCTAGACAAAAAGCATCAGAGTGTGCATGGTATCTAGCTGAACTTGCTGTTTACCCCAGGACATATAGCATCAGAGTCTGCAGGGTACCTAGCTGAAACAGCTGTTTACCCAAAGACATATAGCATCAGAGTCAGCATGGTACCTAGCTGAACTTGCTGTTTACCCCAGGACATATAGCATCAGAGTCTGCAGGGTACATGGCTGAACTTGCTGTTTACCCAAAGACATATAGCATCAGAGTCTGCAGGGTACCTAGCTGAACTTGCTGTTTACCCCAGGACATATAGCATCAGAGACTGCAGGGTACCTAGCTGAACTTGCTGTTTACCTCTAGACATAAAGCATCAGAGTGTGCATGGTATCTAGCTGAACTTGCTGTTTACCCCAGGACATATAGCATCAGAGTCTGCAGGGTACCTAGCTGAACTTGCTGTTTACCCCAAGACATAAAGCATCAGAGTCTGCAGGGTACCTAGCTGAACTTGCTGTTTACCCCTAGACATATAGCATCAGAGTCTGCAGGGTACCTAGCTGAACTTGCTGTTTACCCCTAGACATATAGCATCAGAGTATACAGGGTACCTAGCTGAACTTGCTGTTTACCCCAGGAAATATAGCATCAGAGTCTGCAGGGTACATGGCTGAACTTGCTGTTTACCCAAAGACATATAGCATCAGAGTCTGCAGGGTACCTAGCTGAACTTGCTGTTAACCCCAAGACATAAAGCATCAAAGTCTGCAGGGTACCTAGCTGAACTTGCTGTTTACCCCTAGACATATATATCAGAGTCTGCAGGGTACCTAGCTGAACTTGCTGTTTACCCCAAGACATATAGCATCAGAGACTGCAGGGTACCTAGCTGAACTTGCTGTTTACCCCTAGACATATCATCAGAGTCTGCAGAGTACCTAGCTGAACTTGCTGTTTACACAAAGACACATAGCATCAGAGTCTGCAGGGTACCTGGCTGAACTTGCTGTTTACCCCAGGAAATATAGCATCAGAGTCTGCAGGGTACATGGCTGAACTTGCTGTTTACCCAAAGACATATAGCATCAGAGTCTGCAGGGTACCTAGCTGAACTTGCTGTTAACCCCAAGACATATAGCATCAGAGTCTGCAGGGTACCTAGCTGAACTTGCTGTTTACCTCTAGACATAAAGCATCAGAGTGTGCATGGTATCTAGCTGAACTTGCTGTTTACCCCAGGACATATAGCATCAGAGTCTGCAGGGTACCTAGCTGAAACAGCTGTTTACCCAAAGACATATAGCATCAGAGTCAGCAGGGTACCTAGCTGAACTTGCAGTTTACCATTAGACACATAGCATCAGAGTCTGCAGGGTACCTAGCTGAACTTGCTGTTTACCCCAAGACATACAGCATCAGAGTCTGCAGGGTACCTGGCTGAACTTGCTGTTTACCCCAGGACATATAGCATCAGAGTCAGCAGGGTACCTAGCTGAACTTGCTCTTTACCCTTAGACACATTGCATCAGAGTCTGCAGGGTACCTAGCTGAACTTGCTGTTTAACCCTAGACATATAGCATCAGAGTCTGCAGGGTACCTAGCTGAACTTGCTGTTTACCCCAAGACATATAGCATCAGAGTTAGCAGGGTACCTAGCTGAAATTGTCGTTTACCCAAAGACATATAGCATCAGAGTCTGCAGGGTACCTGGCTGAACTTGCTGTTTACCCCAAGAAATATAGCATCAGAGTCTGCAGGGTACATGGCTGAACTTGCTGTTTACCTCTAGACATATAGCATCAGAGTATGCATGGTACCTAGCTGATCTTGCTGTTTACCCCAGGACATATAGCATCAGAGTCTGCAGGGTACATGGCTGAACTTGCTGTTTACCCAAAGACATATAGCATCAGAGTCTGCAGGGTACCTAGCTGAACTTGCTGTTTACCCCAGGACATATAGCATCAGAGACTGCAGGGTACCTAGCTGAACTTGCTGTTTACCTCTAGACATAAAGCATCAGAGTGTGCATGGTATCTAGCTGAACTTGCTGTTTACCCCAGGACATATAGCATCAGAGTCTGCAGGGTACCTAGCTGAACTTGCTGTTTACCCCAAGACATAAAGCATCAGAGTCTGCAGGGTACCTAGCTGAACTTGCTGTTTACCCCTAGACATATAACATCAGAGTCTGCAGGGTACCTAGCTGAACTTGCTGTTTACCCCTAGACATATAGCATCAGAGTATACAGGGTACCTAGCTGAACTTGCTGTTTACCCCAAGACATAAAGCATCAGAGTCTGCAGGGTACCTAGCTGAACTTGCTGTTTACCCCAAGACATAAAGCATCAGAGTCTGCAGGGTACCTAGCTGAACTTGCTGTTTACCCCTAGACATATAGCATCAGAGTCTGCAGGGTACCTAGCTGAACTTGCTGTTTACCCCTAGACATATAGCATCAGAGTCTGCAGGGTACCTGGCTGAACTTGCTGTTTACCTCTAGACATATAGCATCAGAGTCTGCAGGGTACCTAGCTGAACTTGCTGTTTACCCCTAGACATATAGCATCAGAGTCTGCAGGGTAACTACCTGAACTTGCTGTTTACCCCTAGACATATAGCATCAGAGTCTGCAGGGTACCTGGCTGAACTTGCTGTTTACCTCTAGACATATAGCATCAGAGTCTGCAGGGTACCTAGCTGAACTTGCTGTTTACCCCAAGACATATAGCATCAGAGTCTGCAGGGTACCTGGCTGAACTTGCTGTTTACCTCTAGACATATAGCATCAGAGACTGCAGGGTACCTAGCTGAACTTGCTGTTTACCCCTAGACATATCATCAGAGTCTGCAGAGTACCTAGCTGAACTTGCTGTTTACACAAAGACACATAGCATCAGAGTCTGCAGGGTACCTGGCTGAACTTGCTGTTTACCCCAGGAAATATAGCATCAGAGTGTGCATGGTATCTAGCTGAACTTGCTGTTTACCCCAGGACATATAGCATCAGAGTCTGCAGGGTACCTAGCTGAAACAGCTGTTTACCCAAAGACATATAGCATCAGAGTCAGCAGGGTACCTAGCTGAACTTGCAGTTTACCCCTAGACACATAGCATCAGAGTCTGCAGGGTACCTAGCTGAACTTGCTGTTTACCCCTAGACATATAGCATCAGAGTCAGCAGGGTACCTAGCTGAACTTGCTGTTTACCCCAGGACATATAGCATCAGAGTCTGCAGGGTACCTAGCTGAAACAGCTGTTTACCCAAAGACATATAGCATCAGAGTCAGCAGGGTACCTAGCTGAACTTGCAGTTTACCCCTAGACACATAGCATCAGAGTCTGCAGGGTACCTAGCTGAACTTGCTGTTTACCCCTAGACATATAGCATCAGAGTCTGCAGGGTACCTAGCTGAAACAGCTGTTTACCCAAAGACATATAGCATCAGAGTCAGCAGGGTACCTAGCTGAACTTGCAGTTTACCATTAGACACATAGCATCAGAGTCTGCAGGGTACCTAGCTGAACTTGCTGTTTACCCCAAGACATACAGCATCAGAGTCTGCAGGGTACCTGGCTGAACTTGCTGTTTCCCCCAGGACATATAGCATCAGAGTCAGCAGGGTACCTAGCTGAACTTGCTCTTTACCCTTAGACATATTGCATCAGAGTCTGCAGGGTACCTAGCTGAACTTGCTGTTTAACCCTAGACATATAGCATCAGAGTCTGCAGGGTACCTAGCTGAACTTGCTGTTTACCCCAAGACATATAGCATCAGAGTTAGCAGGGTACCTAGCTGAAATTGTCGTTTACCCAAAGACATATAGCATCAGAGTCTGCAGGGTACCTGGCTGAACTTGCTGTTTACCCCAAGAAATATAGCATCAGAGTCTGCAGGGTACATGGCTGAACTTGCTGTTTACCTCTAGACATATAGCATCAGAGTATGCATGGTACCTAGCTGATCTTGCTGTTTACCCCAGGACATATAGCATCAGAGTCTGCAGGGTACATGGCTGAACTTGCTGTTTACCCAAAGACATATAGCATCAGAGTCTGCAGGGTACCTAGCTGAACTTGCTGTTTACCCCAGGACATATAGCATCAGAGACTGCAGGGTACCTAGCTGAACTTGCTGTTTACCTCTAGACATAAAGCATCAGAGTGTGCATGGTATCTAGCTGAACTTGCTGTTTACCCCAGGACATATAGCATCAGAGTCTGCAGGGTACCTAGCTGAACTTGCTGTTTACCCCAAGACATAAAGCATCAGAGTCTGCAGGTTACCTAGCTGAACTTGCTGTTTACCCCTAGACATATAACATCAGAGTCTGCAGGGTACCTAGCTGAACTTGCTGTTTACCCCTAGACATATAGCATCAGAGTATACAGGGTACCTAGCTGAACTTGCTGTTTACCCCAAGACATAAAGCATCAGAGTCTGCAGGGTACCTAGCTGAACTTGCTGTTTACCCCAAGACATAAAGCATCAGAGTCTGCAGGGTACCTAGCTGAACTTGCTGTTTACCCCTAGACATATAGCATCAGAGTCTGCAGGGTACCTAGCTGAACTTGCTGTTTACCCCTAGACATATAGCATCAGAGTCTGCAGGGTACCTGGCTGAACTTGCTGTTTACCTCTAGACATATAGCATCAGAGTCTGCAGGGTACCTAGCTGAACTTGCTGTTTACCCCTAGACATATAGCATCAGAGTCTGCAGGGTAACTACCTGAACTTGCTGTTTACCCCTAGACATATAGCATCAGAGTCTGCAGGGTACCTGGCTGAACTTGCTGTTTACCTCTAGACATATAGCATCAGAGTCTGCAGGGTACCTAGCTGAACTTGCTGTTTACCCCAAGACATATAGCATCAGAGTCTGCAGGGTACCTGGCTGAACTTGCTGTTTACCTCTAGACATATAGCATCAGAGACTGCAGGGTACCTAGCTGAACTTGCTGTTTACCCCTAGACATATCATCAGAGTCTGCAGAGTACCTAGCTGAACTTGCTGTTTACACAAAGACACATAGCATCAGAGTCTGCAGGGTACCTGGCTGAACTTGCTGTTTACCCCAGGAAATATAGCATCAGAGTGTGCATGGTATCTAGCTGAACTTGCTGTTTACCCCAGGACATATAGCATCAGAGTCTGCAGGGTACCTAGCTGAAACAGCTGTTTACCCAAAGACATATAGCATCAGAGTCAGCAGGGTACCTAGCTGAACTTGCAGTTTACCCCTAGACACATAGCATCAGAGTCTGCAGGGTACCTAGCTGAACTTGCTGTTTACCCCTAGACATATAGCATCAGAGTCAGCAGGGTACCTAGCTGAACTTGCTGTTTACCCCAGGACATATAGCATCAGAGTCTGCAGGGTACCTAGCTGAAACAGCTGTTTACCCAAAGACATATAGCATCAGAGTCAGCAGGGTACCTAGCTGAACTTGCAGTTTACCCCTAGACACATAGCATCAGAGTCTGCAGGGTACCTAGCTGAACTTGCTGTTTACCCCTAGACATATAGCATCAGAGTCAGCAGGGTACCTAGCTGAACTTGCTCTTTACCCTTAGACACATAGCATCAGAGTCAGCAGGGTACCTAGCTGAACTTGCTGTTTACCCCAAGACATATAGCATCAGAGTCTGCAGGGTACCTAGCTGAACTTGCTGTTTACCCCAAGACATATAGCATCAGAGTTAGCAGGGTACCTAGCTGAAATTGTCGTTTACCCAAAGACATATAGCATCAGAGTCTGCAGGGTACCTGGCTGAACTTGCTGTTTACCCCAAGAAATATAGCATCAGAGTCTGCAGGGTACATGGCTGAACTTGCTGTTTACCCAAAGACATATAGCATCAGAGTCTGCAGGGTACCTAGCTGAACTTGCTGTTAACCCCAAGACATATAGCATCAGAGTCTGCAGGGTACCTAGCTGAACTTGCTGTTTACCCCAAGACATATAGCATCAGAGTCTGCAGGGTACCTGGCTGAACTTGCTGTTTACCTCTAGACATATAGCATCAGAGACTGCAGGGTACCTAGCTGAACTTGCTGTTTACCCCTAGACATATCATCAGAGTCTGCAGAGTACCTAGCTGAACTTGCTGTTTACACAAAGACACATAGCATCAGAGTCTGCAGGGTACCTGGCTGAACTTGCTGTTTACCCCAGGAAATATAGCATCAGAGTGTGCATGGTATCTAGCTGAACTTGCTGTTTACCCCAGGACATATAGCATCAGAGTCTGCAGGGTACCTAGCTGAAACAGCTGTTTACCCAAAGACATATAGCATCAGAGTCAGCAGGGTACCTAGCTGAACTTGCAGTTTACCCCTAGACACATAGCATCAGAGTCTGCAGGGTACCTAGCTGAACTTGCTGTTTACCCCTAGACATATAGCATCAGAGTCTGCAGGGTACCTAGCTGAACTTGCTGTTTACCCCAGGACATATAGCATCAGAGTCTGCAGGGTACCTAGCTGAAACAGCTGTTTACCCAAAGACATATAGCATCAGAGTCAGCAGGGTACCTAGCTGAACTTGCAGTTTACCCCTAGACACATAGCATCAGAGTCTGCAGGGTACCTAGCTGAACTTGCTGTTTACCCCTAGACATATAGCATCAGAGTCAGCAGGGTACCTAGCTGAACTTGCTCTTTACCCTTAGACACATAGCATCAGAGTCAGCAGGGTACCTAGCTGAACTTGCTGTTTACCCCAAGACATATAGCATCAGAGTCTGCAGGGTACCTAGCTGAACTTGCTGTTTACCCCAAGACATATAGCATCAGAGTTAGCAGGGTACCTAGCTGAAATTGTCGTTTACCCAAAGACATATAGCATCAGAGTCTGCAGGGTACCTGGCTGAACTTGCTGTTTACCCCAAGAAATATAGCATCAGAGTCTGCAGGGTACATGGCTGAACTTGCTGTTTACCCAAAGACATATAGCATCAGAGTCTGCAGGGTACCTAGCTGAACTTGCTGTTAACCCCAAGACATATAGCATCAGAGTCTGCAGGGTACCTAGCTGAACTTGCTGTTTACCTCTAGACAAAAAGCATCAGAGTGTGCATGGTATCTAGCTGAACTTGCTGTTTACCCCAGGACATATAGCATCAGAGTCTGCAGGGTACCTAGCTGAAACAGCTGTTTACCCAAAGACATATAGCATCAGAGTCAGCATGGTACCTAGCTGAACTTGCTGTTTACCCCAGGACATATAGCATCAGAGTCTGCAGGGTACCTAGCTGAACTTGCTGTTTACCCCAAGACATATAGCATCAGAGTCTGCAGGGTACCTCGCTGAACTTGCTGTTTACCCCTAGACATATAGCATCAGAGTATACAGGGTACCTGGCTGAACTTGCTGTTTACCCCTAGACATATAGCATCAGAGTATACAGGGTACCTGGCTGAACTTGCTGTTTACCCCAGGACATATAGCTTCAGAGACTGCAGGGTACCTAGCTGAACTTGCTGTTTACCTCTAGACAAAAAGCATCAGAGTGTGCATGGTATCTAGCTGAACTTGCTGTTTACCCCAGGACAAATAGCATCAGAGTCTGCAGGGTACCTAGCTGAAACAGCTGTTTACCCCTAGACATATCATCAGAGTCTGCAGGGTACCTAGCTGAACTTGCTGTTTACACAAAGACACATAGCATCAGAGTCTGCAGGGTTCCTGGCTGAACTTGCTGTTTACCCCAAGAAATATAGCATCAGAGTCTGCAGGGTACCTAGCTGAAACAGCTGTTTACCTCTAGACATATAGCATCAGAGACTGCAGGGTACCTAGCTGAACTTGCTGTTTACCCAAAGACATATAGGATCAGAGTCTGCAGGGTACCTAGCTGAACTTGCTGTTTACCCAAAGACATATAGCATCAGAGTCTGCAGGGTACCTAGCTGAACTTGCTGTTTAGCCCTAGACATATAGCATCAGAGTCTGCAGGGTACCTAGCTGAACTTGCTGTTTACCCAAAGACATATAGGATCAGAGTCTGCAGGGTACCTAGCTGAACTTGCTGTTTACCCAAAGACATATAGCATCAGAGTCTGCAGGGTACCTAGCTGAACTTGCTGTTTACCCCAAGACATATAGCATCAGAGTCAGCAGGGTACCTAGCTGAACTTGCTGATTACCCCAAGAAATGTAGCATCAGAGTCTGCAGGGTACCTAGCTGAACTTGCTGTTTACCTCTAGACACATAGCATCAGAGTCTGCAGGGTACCTAGCTGAACTTGCTGTTTACCTCTAGACACATAGCATCAGAGTCTGCAGGGTACCTAGCTGAACTTGCTGTTTACCCCAAGAAATATAGCATCAGAGTCTGCAGGGTACCTAGCTGAACTTGCTGTTTACCCCAGGACATATAGCATCAGAGTCTGCATGGTATCTAGCTGAACTTGCTGTTTACCCCTAGACATATCATCAGAGTCTGCAGGGTACCTAGCTGAACTTGCTGTTTACGCAAAGACACATAGCATCAGAGTCTGCAGGGTACCTAGCTGAACTTGCTGTTTACCTCTAGACATATAGCATCAGAGTCTGCATGGTATCTAGCTGAACTTGCTGTTTACCCCAGGACATATATCATCAGAGTCTGCAGGGTACCTAGCTGAACTTGCTGTTTAGCCCTAGACATATAGCATCAGAGTCTGCAGCGTACCTAGCTGAACTTGCTGTTTACCCCAAGACATATAGCATCAGAGTCAGCAGGGTACCTAGCTGAACTTGCTGTTTACCCAAAGACATATAGGATCAGAGTCTGCAGGGTACCTAGCTGAACTTGCTGATTACCCCTAGACACATAGCATCAGAGTCTGCAGGGTACCTAGCTGAACTTGCTGTTTACCCCAAGAAATATAGCATCAGAGTCAGCAGGGTACCTAGCTGAACTTGCTGTTTACCCCAGGACATATAGCATCAGAGTCTGCATGGTATCTAGCTGAACTTGCTGTTTACCCCTAGACATATCATCAGAGTCTGCAGGGTACCTAGCTGAACTTGCTGTTTACGCAAAGACACATAGCATCAGAGTCTGCAGGGTACCTAGCTGAACTTGCTGTTTACCTCTAGACATATAGCATTAGAGTCTGCATGGTATCTAGCTGAACTTGCTGTTTACCCCAGGACATATATCATCAGAGTCTGCAGGGTACCTAGCTGAACTTGCTGTTTAGCCCTAGACATATAGCATCAGAGTCTGCAGCGTACCTAGCTGAACTTGCTGTTTACCCCAAGACATATAGCATCAGAGTCAGCAGGGTACCTAGCTGAACTTGCCGTTTACCCAAAGACATATAGCATCAGAGTTTGCAGGGTACCTGGCTGAACTTGCTGTTTACCCCAAGAAATATAGCATCAGAGTCTGCAGGGTACATGGCTGAACTTGCTGTTTACCCAAAGACATATAGCATCAGAGTCTGCAGGGTATCTAGCTGAACTTGCTGTTTACCCCAGGACATATAGCATCAGAGTCTGCAGGGTACCTAGCTGAAACAGCTGTTTACCCCTAGACATATCATCAGAGTCTGCAGAGTACCTAGCTGAACTTGCTGTTTACACAAAGACACATAGCATCAGAGTCTGCAGGGTACCTGGCTGAACTTGCTGTTTACCCCAGGAAATATAGCATCAGAGTCTGCAGGGTACATGGCTGAACTTGCTGTTTACCCAAAGACATATAGCATCAGAGTCTGCAGGGTACCTAGCTGAACTTGCTGTTAACCCCAAGACATATAGCATCAGAGTCTGCAGGGTACCTAGCTGAACTTGCTGTTTACCTCTAGACATAAAGCATCAGAGTGTGCATGGTATCTAGCTGAACTTGCTGTTTACCCCAGGACATATAGCATCAGAGTCTGCAGGGTACCTAGCTGAAACAGCTGTTTACCCAAAGACATATAGCATCAGAGTCAGCAGGGTACCTAGCTGAACTTGCAGTTTACCCCTAGACACATAGCATCAGATTCTGCAGGGTACCTAGCTGAACTTGCTGTTTACCCCAAGACATACAGCATCAGAGTCTGCAGGGTACCTGGCTGAACTTGCTGTTTACCCCAGGACATATAGCATCAGAGTCAGCAGGGTACCTAGCTGAACTTGCTCTTTACCCTTAGACACATAGCATCAGAGTCTGCAGGGTACCTAGCTGAACTTGCTGTTTAGCCCTAGACATATAGCATCAGAGTCTGCAGGGTACCTAGCTGAACTTGCTGTTTACCCCAAGACATATAGCATCAGAGTTAGCAGGGTACCTAGCTGAAATTGTCGTTTACCCAAAAACATATAGCATCAGAGTCTGCAGGGTACCTGGCTGAACTTGCTGTTTACCCCAAGAAATATAGCATCAGAGTCTGCAGGGTACATGGCTGAACTTGCTGTTTACCCAAAGACATATAGCATCAGAGTCTGCAGGGTACCTAGCTGAACTTGCTGTTAACCCCAAGACATATAGCATCAGAGTCTGCAGGGTACCTGGCTGAACTTGCTGTTTACCCCAGGACATATAGCTTCAGAGACTGCAGGGTACCTAGCTGAACTTGCTGTTTACCTCTAGACAAAAAGCATCAGAGTGTGCATGGTATCTAGCTGAACTTGCTGTTTACCCCAAGAAATATAGCATCAGAGTCTGCAGGGTACCTAGCTGAACTTGCTGTTTACCCCAGGACATATAGCATCAGAGTCTGCATGGTATCTAGCTGAACTTGCTGTTTACCCCTAGACATATCATCAGAGTCTGCAGGGTACCTAGCTGAACTTGCTGTTTACGCAAAGACACATAGCATCAGAGTCTGCAGGGTACCTAGCTGAACTTGCTGTTTACCTCTAGACATATAGCATTAGAGTCTGCATGGTATCTAGCTGAACTTGCTGTTTACCCCAGGACATATATCATCAGAGTCTGCAGGGTACCTAGCTGAACTTGCTGTTTAGCCCTAGACATATAGCATCAGAGTCTGCAGGGTACCTAGCTGAACTTGCTGTTTACCCCAAGACATATAGCATCAGAGTTAGCAGGGTACCTAGCTGAAATTGTCGTTTACCCAAAAACATATATCATCAGAGTCTGCAGGGTACCTGGCTGAACTTGCTGTTTACCCCAAGAAATATAGCATCAGAGTCTGCAGGGTACATGGCTGAACTTGCTGTTTACCCAAAGACATATAGCATCAGAGTCTGCAGGGTACCTAGCTGAACTTGCTGTTAACCCCAAGACATATAGCATCAGAGTCTGCAGGGTACCTGGCTGAACTTGCTGTTTACCCCAGGACATATAGCTTCAGAGACTGCAGGGTACCTAGCTGAACTTGCTGTTTACCTCTAGACAAAAAGCATCAGAGTGTGCATGGTATCTAGCTGAACTTGCTGTTTACCCCAGGACAAATAGCATCAGAGTCTGCAGGGTACCTAGCTGAACTTGCTGTTTACACAAAGACACATAGAATCAGAGTCTGCAGGGTACCTAGCTGAACTTGCTGATTACCCCTAGACACATAGCATCAGAGTCTGCAGGGTACCTAGCTGAACTTGCTGTTTACCCCAAGAAATATAGCATCAGAGTCTGCAGGGTACCTAGCTGAACTTGCTGTTTACCCCAGGACATATAGCATCAGAGTCTGCATGGTATCTAGCTGAACTTGCTGTTTACCCCTAGACATATCATCAGAGTCTGCAGGGTACCTAGCTGAACTCTCTGTTTACGCAAAGACACATAGCATCAGAGTCTGCAGGGTACCTAGCTGAACTTGCTGTTTACCTCTAGACATATAGCATTAGAGTCTGCATGGTATCTAGCTGAACTTGCTGTTTACCCCAGGACATATATCATCAGAGTCTGCAGGGTACCTAGCTGAACTTGCTGTTTAGCCCTAGACATATAGCATCAGAGTCTGCAGCGTACCTAGCTGAACTTGCTGTTTACCCCAAGACATATAGCATCAGAGTCAGCAGGGTACCTAGCTGAACTTGCTGTTTACCCAAAGACATATAGGATCAGAGACTGCAGGGTACCTAGCTGAACTTGCTGTTTACCCAAAGACATATAGCATCAGAGTCTGCAGGGTACCTAGCTGAACTTGCTGTTTACCCAAAGACATATAGGATCAGAGTCTGCAGGGTACCTAGCTGAACTTGCTGATTACCCCTAGACACATAGCATCAGAGTCTGCAGGGTACCTAGCTGAACTTGCTGTTTACCCCAAGAAATATAGCATCAGAGTCTGCAGGGTACCTAGCTGAACTTGCTGTTTACCCCAGGACATATAGCATCAGAGTCTGCATGGTATCTAGCTGAACTTGCTGTTTACCCCTAGACATATCATCAGAGTCTGCAGGGTACCTAGCTGAACTTGCTGTTTACGCAAAGACACATAGCATCAGAGTCTGCAGGGTACCTAGCTGAACTTGCTGTTTACCTCTAGACATATAGCATTAGAGTCTGCATGGTATCTAGCTGAACTTGCTGTTTACCCCAGGACATATATCATCAGAGTCTGCAGGGTACCTAGCTGAACTTGCTGTTTAGCCCTAGACATATAGCATCAGAGTCTGCAGCGTACCTAGCTGAACTTGCTGTTTACCCCAAGACATATAGCATCAGAGTCAGCAGGGTACCTAGCTGAACTTGCCGTTTACCCAAAGACATATAGCATCAGAGTTTGCAGGGTACCTGGCTGAACTTGCTGTTTACCCCAAGAAATATAGCATCAGAGTCTGCAGGGTACATGGCTGAACTTGCTGTTTACCCAAAGACATATAGCATCAGAGTCTGCAGGGTATCTAGCTGAACTTGCTGTTTACCCCAGGACATATAGCATCAGAGTCTGCAGGGTACCTAGCTGAAACAGCTGTTTACCCCTAGACATATCATCAGAGTCTGCAGAGTACCTAGCTGAACTTGCTGTTTACACAAAGACACATAGCATCAGAGTCTGCAGGGTACCTGGCTGAACTTGCTGTTTACCCCAGGAAATATAGCATCAGAGTCTGCAGGGTACATGGCTGAACTTGCTGTTTACCCAAAGACATATAGCATCAGAGTCTGCAGGGTACCTAGCTGAACTTGCTGTTAACCCCAAGACATATAGCATCAGAGTCTGCAGGGTACCTAGCTGAACTTGCTGTTTACCTCTAGACATAAAGCATCAGAGTGTGCATGGTATCTAGCTGAACTTGCTGTTTACCCCAGGACATATAGCATCAGAGTCTGCAGGGTACCTAGCTGAAACAGCTGTTTACCCAAAGACATATAGCATCAGAGTCAGCAGGGTACCTAGCTGAACTTGCAGTTTACCCCTAGACACATAGCATCAGATTCTGCAGGGTACCTAGCTGAACTTGCTGTTTACCCCAAGACATACAGCATCAGAGTCTGCAGGGTACCTGGCTGAACTTGCTGTTTACCCCAGGACATATAGCATCAGAGTCAGCAGGGTACCTAGCTGAACTTGCTCTTTACCCTTAGACACATAGCATCAGAGTCTGCAGGGTACCTAGCTGAACTTGCTGTTTAGCCCTAGACATATAGCATCAGAGTCTGCAGGGTACCTAGCTGAACTTGCTGTTTACCCCAAGACATATAGCATCAGAGTTAGCAGGGTACCTAGCTGAAATTGTCGTTTACCCAAAAACATATAGCATCAGAGTCTGCAGGGTACCTGGCTGAACTTGCTGTTTACCCCAAGAAATATAGCATCAGAGTCTGCAGGGTACATGGCTGAACTTGCTGTTTACCCAAAGACATATAGCATCAGAGTCTGCAGGGTACCTAGCTGAACTTGCTGTTAACCCCAAGACATATAGCATCAGAGTCTGCAGGGTACCTGGCTGAACTTGCTGTTTACCCCAGGACATATAGCTTCAGAGACTGCAGGGTACCTAGCTGAACTTGCTGTTTACCTCTAGACAAAAAGCATCAGAGTGTGCATGGTATCTAGCTGAACTTGCTGTTTACCCCAGGACAAATAGCATCAGAGTCTGCAGGGTACCTAGCTGAACTTGCTGTTTACACAAAGACACATAGCATCAGAGTCTGCAGGGTACCTAGCTGAACTTGCTGTTTACCCCAAGAAATATAGCATCAGAGTCTGCAGGGTACATGGCTGAACTTGCTGTTTACCCAAAGACATATAGCATCAGAGTCTGCAGGGTACCTAGCTGAACTTGCTGTTTACGCAAAGACACATAGCATCAGAGTCTGCAGGGTACCTAGCTGAACTTGCTGTTTACCTCTAGACATATAGCATTAGAGTCTGCATGGTATCTAGCTGACCTTGCTGTTTACCCCAGGACATATATCATCAGAGTCTGCAGGGTACCTAGCTGAACTTGCTGTTTAGCCCTAGACATATAGCATCAGAGTCTGCAGCGTACCTAGCTGAACTTGCTGTTTACCCCAAGACATATAGCATCAGAGTCAGCAGGGTACCTAGCTGAACTTGCCGTTTACCCAAAGACATATAGCATCAGAGTTTGCAGGGTACCTGGCTGAACTTGCTGTTTACCCCAAGAAATATAGCATCAGAGTCTGCAGGGTACATGGCTGAACTTGCTGTTTACCCAAAGACATATAGCATCAGAGTCTGCAGGGTATCTAGCTGAACTTGCTGTTTACCCCAGGACATATAGCATCAGAGTCTGCAGGGTACCTAGCTGAAACAGCTGTTTACCCCTAGACATATCATCAGAGTCTGCAGAGTACCTAGCTGAACTTGCTGTTTACACAAAGAAATATAGCATCAGAGTCTGCAGGGTACCTGGCTGAACTTGCTGTTTACCCCAGGAAATATAGCATCAGAGTCTGCAGGGTACCTAGCTGAACTTGCTGTTTACCTCTAGACATAAAGCATCAGAGTGTGCATGGTATCTAGCTGAACTTGCTGTTTACCCCAGGACATATAGCATCAGAGTCTGCAGGGTACCTAGCTGAAACAGCTGTTTACCCAAAGACATATAGCATCAGAGTCAGCAGGGTACCTAGCTGAACTTGCAGTTTACCCCTAGACACATAGCATCAGATTCTGCAGGGTACCTAGCTGAACTTGCTGTTTACCCCAAGACATACAGCATCAGAGTCTGCAGGGTACCTGGCTGAACTTGCTGTTTACCCCAGGACATATAGCATCAGAGTCAGCAGGGTACCTAGCTGAACTTGCTCTTTACCCTTAGACACATAGCATCAGAGTCTGCAGGGTACCTAGCTGAACTTGCTGTTTAGCCCTAGACATATAGCATCAGAGTCTGCAGGGTACCTAGCTGAACTTGCTGTTTACCCCAAGACATATAGCATCAGAGTTAGCTGGGTACCTAGCTGAAATTGTCGTTTACCCAAAGACATATAGCATCAGAGTCTGCAGGGTACCTGGCTGAACTTGCTGTTTACCCCAAGAAATATAGCATCAGAGTCTGCAGGGTACATGGCTGAACTTGCTGTTTACCCAAAGACATATAGCATCAGAGTCTGCAGGGTACCTAGCTGAACTTGCTGTTTACCCCAAGACATATAGCATCAGAGTCTGCAGGGTACCTAGCTGAACTTGCTGTTTACCTCTAGACATAAAGCATCAGAGTGTGCATGGTATCTAGCTGAACTTGCTGTTTCCCCCAGGACATATAGCATCAGAGTCTGCAGGGTACCTCGCTGAAACAGCTGTTTACCCAAAGACATATAGCATCAGAGTCAGCAGGGTACCTAGCTGAACTTGCAGTTTACCCCTAGACACATAGCATCAGATTCTGCAGGGTACCTAGCTGAACTTGCTGTTTACCCCAAGACATACAGCATCAGAGTCTGCAGGGTACCTGGCTGAACTTGCTGTTTACCCCAGGACATATAGCATCAGAGTCAGCAGGGTACCTAGCTGAACTTGCTCTTTACCCTTAGACACATAGCATCAGAGTCTGCAGGGTACCTAGCTGAACTTGCTGTTTAGCCCTAGACATATAGCATCAGAGTCTGCAGGGTACCTAGCTGAACTTGCTGTTTACCCCAAGACATATAGCATCAGAGTTAGCTGGGTACCTAGCTGAAATTGTCGTTTACCCAAAGACATATAGCATCAGAGTCTGCAGGGTACCTGGCTGAACTTGCTGTTTACCCCAAGAAATATAGCATCAGAGTCTGCAGGGTACATGGCTGAACTTGCTGTTTACCCAAAGACATATAGCATCAGAGTCTGCAGGGTACCTAGCTGAACTTGCTGTTAACCCCAAGACATATAGCATCAGAGTCTGCAGGGTACTTAGCTGAACTTGCTGTTTACCCCAGGACATATAGCATCAGAGACTGCAGGGTACCTAGCTGAACTTGCTGTTTACCTCTAGACAAAAAGCATCAGAGTGTGCATGGTATCTAGCTGAACTTGCTGTTTACCCCAGGACAAATAGCATCAGAGTCTGCAGGGTACCTAGCTGAACTTGCTGTTTACACAAAGACACATAGCATCAGAGTCTGCAGGGTACCTAGCTGAACTTGCTGTTTACCCCAAGAAATATAGCATCAGAGTCTGCAGGGTACATGGCTGAACTTGCTGTTTACCCAAAGACATATAGCATCAGAGTCTGCAGGGTACCTAGCTGAACTTGCTGTTAACCCCAAGACATATAGCATCAGAGTCTGCAGGGTACCTAGCTGAACTTGCTGTTTACCTCTAGACATAAAGCATCAGAGTGTGCATGGTATCTAGCTGAACTTGCTGTTTACCCCAGGACATATAGCATCAGAGTCTGCAGGGTACCTAGCTGAAACAGCTGTTTACCCAAAGACATATAGCATCAGAGTCAGCATGGTACCTAGCTGAACTTGCTGTTTACCCCAGGACATATAGCGTCAGAGTCTGCAGGGTACCTAGCTGAACTTGCTGTTTACCCCAAGACATATAGCATCAGAGTCTGCAGGGTACCTGGCTGAACTTGCTGTTTACCCCAGGACATATAGCTTCAGAGACTGCAGGGTACCTAGCTGAACTTGCTGTTTACCTCTAGACAAAAAGCATCAGAGTGTGCATGGTATCTAGCTGAACTTGCTGTTTACCCCAGGACAAATAGCATCAGAGTCTGCAGGGTACCTAGCTGAAACAGCTGTTTACCCCTAGACATATCATCATAGTCTGCAGGGTACCTAGCTGAACTTGCTGTTTACACAAAGACATATAGCATCAGAGTCTGCAGGGTACCTGGCTGAACTTGCTGTTTACCCCAGGACATATAGCTTCAGAGACTGCAGGGTACCTAGCTGAACTTGCTGTTTACCTCTAGACAAAAAGCATCAGAGTGTGCATGGTATCTAGCTGAACTTGCTGTTTACCCCAGGACAAATAGCATCAGAGTCTGCAGGGTACCTAGCTGAACTTGCTGTTTACACAAAGACACATAGCATCAGAGTCTGCAGGGTACCTAGCTGAACTTGCTGTTTACCCCAAGAAATATAGCATCAGAGTCTGCAGGGTACATGGCTGAACTTGCTGTTTACCCAAAGACATATAGCATCAGAGTCTGCAGGGTACCTAGCTGAACTTGCTGTTAACCCCAAGACATATAGCATCAGAGTCTGCAGGGTACCTAGCTGAACTTGCTGTTTACCTCTAGACATAAAGCATCAGAGTGTGCATGGTATCTAGCTGAACTTGCTGTTTACCCCAGGACATATAGCATCAGAGTCTGCAGGGTACCTAGCTGAAACAGCTGTTTACCCAAAGACATATAGCATCAGAGTCAGCATGGTACCTAGCTGAACTTGCTGTTTACCCCAGGACATATAGCGTCAGAGTCTGCAGGGTACCTAGCTGAACTTGCTGTTTACCCCAAGACATATAGCATCAGAGTCTGCAGGGTACCTGGCTGAACTTGCTGTTTACCCCAGGACATATAGCTTCAGAGACTGCAGGGTACCTAGCTGAACTTGCTGTTTACCTCTAGACAAAAAGCATCAGAGTGTGCATGGTATCTAGCTGAACTTGCTGTTTACCCCAGGACAAATAGCATCAGAGTCTGCAGGGTACCTAGCTGAAACAGCTGTTTACCCCTAGACATATCATCATAGTCTGCAGGGTACCTAGCTGAACTTGCTGTTTACACAAAGACACATAGCATCAGAGTCTGCAGGGTACCTGGCTGAACGTGCTGTTTACCTCAAGAAATATAGCATCAGAGTCTGCAGGGTACCTAGCTGAAACAGCTGTTTACCCAAAGACATATAGCATCAGAGTCTGCAGGGTACCTAGCTGAACTTGCTGATTACCCCTAGACACATAGCATCAGAGTCTGCAGGGTACCTGGCTGAACTTGCTGTTTACCCCAAGAAATATAGCATCAGAGTCTGCAGGGTACCTAGCTGAAACAGCTGTTTACCCCTAGACATATCATCAGAGTCTGCAGGGTACCTAGCTGAACTTGCTGTTTACGCAAAGACACATAGCATCAGAGTCTGCAGGGTACCTGGCTGAACTTGCTGTTTACCCCAAGAAATATAGCATCAGAGTCTGCAGGGTACCTAGCTGAAACAGTTGTTTACCCAAAGACATATAGCATCAGAGTCTGCAGGGTACCTAGCTGAACTTGCTGTTTACCCAAAGACATATAGCATCAGAGTCTGCAGGGTACCTAGCTGAACTTGCTGTTAACCCCAAGACATATAGCATCAGAGTCTGCAGGGTACCTAGCTGAACTTGCTGTTTACCCCTAGACACATAGCATCAGAGTCTGCAGGGTACCTGGCTGAACTTGCTGTTTACCCCAAGAAATATAGCATCAGAGTCTGCAGGGTACATGGCTGAACTTGCTGTTTACCCAAAGACATATAACATCAGAGTTTGCAGGGTACCTGGCTGAACTTGCTGTTTACCCCTAGACATATAGCATCAAAGTCTGCAGGGTACCTGGCTGAACTTGCTGTTTACCCCTAGACATATAGCATCAGAGACTGCAGGGTACCTAGCTGAACTTGCTGTTTACCTCTAGACATATAGCATTAGAGTCTGCATGGTACCTAGCTGAACTTGCTGTTTACCCCAGGACATATAGCATCAGAGTCTGCAGGGTACCTAGCTGAACTTGCTGTTTAGCCCTAGACATATAGCATCAAAGTCTGCAGGGTACATGGCTGAACTTGCTGTTTACCCAAAGACATATAGCATCAGAGTCTGCAGGGTACCTAGCTGAACTTGCTGTTAACCCCAAGACATATAGCATCAGAGTCTGCAGGGTACCTAGCTGAACTTGCTGTTTACCTCTAGACATAAAGCATCAGAGTGTGCATGGTATCTAGCTGAACTTGCTGTTTACCCCAGGACATATAGCATCAGAGTCTGCAGGGTACCTAGCTGAAACAGCTGTTTACCCAAAGACATATAGCATCAGAGTCAGCAGGGTACCTAGCTGAACTTGCTGTTTACCCCAAGAAATATAGCATCAGAGTCTGCAGGGTACATGGCTGAACTTGCTGTTTACCCAAAGACATATAGCATCAGAGTTTGCAGGGTACCTGGCTGAACTTGCTGTTTACCCCTAGACATATAGCATCAAAGTCTGCAGGGTACCTGGCTGAACTTGCTGTTTACCCCTAGACATATAGCATCAGAGACTGCAGGGTACCTTGCTGAACTTTCTGTTTAGCCAAAAACATATAGCATCAGAGCCTGCAGGGAACCTGCCTGAACTTGCTGTTTACCTCTAGACATATAGCATCAGAGTCTGCAGGGTACTTGGCTGAACTTGCTGTTTACCCAAAGACATATAGCATCAGATTCGTAATGGAACCTAGCTGAACTTGCTGTTTACCCCTAGACATATAGCATCAGAGTCTGCAGGGTACCTAGCTGAACTTGCTGTTTACACCAGGACATATAGCATCAGAGTCTGCATGGTACCTAGCTGAACTTGCTGTTTACCCCAAGACATATAGCTACAGAATCTGCAGGGTACCTAGCTGAACTTGCTGTTTACCCCTAGACATATAGCATCAGAATCTGCATGGTACCTAGCTGAACTTGCTGTTTACCCCAAGACATATAGCATCAGAGCCTGCAGGGAACCTGCCTGAACTAGCTGTTTACCTCTAGACATATAGCATCAGAGTCTGCAGGGTACTTGGCTGAACTTGCTGTTTACCCAAAGACATATAGCATCAGAAGCTTCATGGAACCTAGCTGAACTTGCTGTTTACCCCTAGACATATAGCATCAGAGTCTGCAGGGTACTTAGCTGAACTTGCTGTTTACACCAGGACATATAGCATCAGTGTCTGCAGGGTACCTAGCTGAACTTGCTGTTTACCCCAAGACATATAGCATCAGAGTCTGCAGGGTACCTGGCTGAACTTGCTGTTTACCCCAGGACATATAGCATCAGAGTCTTCAGGGTACCTAGCTGAACTTGCTGTTAACCTCTAGACATATAGCATCAGAGTCTGCATGGTATCCAGCTGAACTTGCTGTTTCCCCAGGACATATAGCATCAGAGTCTGCAGGGTACCTAGCTGAACTTGCTGTTTAGCCCAGGACATATAGCATCAGAGTCTGCAGGGTACTTGGCTGAACTTGCTGTTTACCCAAAAACATATAGCATCAGAGTCAGCAGGGTACCTAGCTGAACTTGCTGTTTACTATAGACATATAGCATCAGAGTCTGCAGGGTACCTAGATGAACTTGCTGTTTACCCAAAAACATATAGCATCAGAGTCAGCAGGGTACCTAGCTGAACTTGCTGTTTACCCAAAGACATATAGCATCAGAGTCTGCAGGGTTCCTGGCTGAACTTGCTGTTTACCCCAAGAAATATAGCATCAGAGTCTGCAGGGTACATGGCTGAACTTGCTGTTTACCCAAAGACATATAGCATCAGAGTCTGCAGGGTAACTGGCTGAACTTGCTGTTTACCCCAGGACATATAGCATCAGAGACTGCAGGGTACCTAGCTGAACTTGCTGTTTACCTCTAGACATAAAGCATCAGAGTGTGCAAGGTATCTAGCTGAACTTGCTGTTTACCCCAGGACATATAGCATCAGAGTCTGCAGGGTACCTAACTGAAACAGCTGTTTACCCCTAGACATATATCATCAGAGTCTGCAGGGTACCTAGCTGAACTTGCTGTTTACCCCAAGACATATAGCATCAGAGTCAGCAGGGTACCTAGCTGAACTTTCTGTTTACCCCTAGACATATAGCATCAGAGTCTGCAGGGTACCTAGCTGAACTTGCTGTTTACCCCAGGACATATAGCATCAGAGACTGCAGGGTACCTAGCTGAACTTGCTGTTTACCCCAGGACATATAGCATCAGAGTCAGCAGGGTACCTAGCTGAACTTGCTGTTTACCCTAGACATATAGCATCAGAGTCTGCAGGGTACATGGCTGAACTTGCTGTTTACCCAAAGACATATAGCATCAGAGTCTGCAGAGTAACTGGCTGAACTTGCTGTTTACCCCAGGACATATAGCATCAGAGACTGCAGGGTACCTAGCTGAACTTGATGTTTACCTCTAGACATAAAGCATCAGAGTGTGCATGGTATCTAGCTGAACTTGCTGTTTACCCCAGGACATATAGCATCAGAGTCTGCAGGGTACCTAGCTGAAACAGCTGTTTACCCCTAGACATATAGCATCAGAGTCTGCAGGGTACCTAGCTGAACTTGCTGTTTACCCTAAGACATATAGCATCAGAGTCAGCAGGGTACCTGGCTGAACTTGCTGTTTACCCCAGGACATATAGCATCAGAGTCTGCATGGTACCTAGCTGAACTTGCTGTTTACCCCAGGACATATAGCATCAGAGTCTGCATGGTATCTAGCTGAACGTGCTGTTTACCCCAGGACATATAGCATCAGAGTCTGCAGAGTACCTAGCTGAACTTGCTGTTTACCCCTAGACATATAGCATCAGAGTCTGCAGGGTACCTAGCTGAACTTGCTGTTTACCCTAGACATATAGCATCAGAGTCTTCAGGGGACCTGGCTGAACTTGCTGTTTACCCCAAGAAATATAGCATCATAGTCTGCAGGGTACATGTTTGAACTTGCTGTTTACCCAAAGACATATAGCATCAGAGTCTGCAGGGTACCTGGCTGAACTTGCTGTTTACCCCTAAACATATAGCATCAGAGTCTGCAGGGTACCTAGCTGAACTTGCTGTTTACCCCAAGACATGTAGCATCAGAGACTGCAGGGTACCTAGCTGAACTTGCTGTTTACCCCAAGACATAAAGCATCAGAGTCTGCAGGGTACCTGGCTGAACTTGCTGTTTACCCCAAGACATAAAGCATCAGAGTCTGCAGGGTACCTGGCTGAACTTGCTGTTTACCCCAAGACATAGAGCATCAGAGTCTGCAGGGTACCTAGCTGAACTTGCTGTTTACCCCAAGACATATAGCATCAGAGTCAGCAGGGTACCTAGCTGAACTTTCTGTTTACCCCTAGACATATAGCATCAGAGTCTGCAGGGTACCTAGCTGAACTTGCTGTTTACCCCTAGACATATAGCATCAGAGTCTGCAGGGTACCTAGCTGAACTTGCTGTTTACCCCCAGGACATATAGCATCAGAGACTGCAGGGTACCTAGCTGAACTTGCTGTTTACCCCAGGACATATAGCATCAGAGTCAGCAGGGTACCTAGCTGAACTTGCTGTTTACCCTAGACATATAGCATCAGAGTCTGCAGGGTACATGGCTGAACTTGCTGTTTACCCAAAGACATATAGCATCAGAGTCTGCAGGGTAACTGGCTGAACTTGCTGTTTACCCCAGGACATAAAGCATCAGAGACTGCAGGGTACCTAGCTGAACTTGATGTTTACCTCTAGACATAAAGCATCAGAGTGTGCATGGTATCTAGCTGAACTTGCTGTTTACCCCAGGACATATAGCATCAGAGTCTGCAGGGTACCTAGCTGAAACAGCTGTTTACCCCTAGACATATATCATCAGAGTCTGCAGGGTACCTAGCTGAACTTGCTGTTTACCCTAAGACATATAGCATCAGAGTCAGCAGGGTACCTAGCTGAACTTTCTGTTTACCCCTAGACATATAGCATCAGAGACTGCAGGGTACCTAGCTGATCTTGCTGTTTACCCTAGACATATAGCATCAGAGTCTGCAGGGGACCTGGCTGAACTTGCTGTTTACCCCAAGAAATATAGCATCATAGTCTGCAGGGTACATGTTTGAACTTGCTGTTTACCCAAAGACATATAGCATCAGAGTCTGCAGGGTACCTGGCTGAACTTGCTGTTTACCCCTAAACATATAGCATCAGAGTCTGCAGGGTACCTAGCTGAACTTGCTGTTTACCCCAAGACATGTAGCATCAGAGTCTGCAGGGTACCTAGCTGAACTTGCTGTTTACCCCAAGACATAAAGCATCAGAGTCTGCAGGGTACCTGGCTGAACTTGCTGTTTTCCCCCAGGACATATAGCATCAGAGTCTGCATGGTATCTAGCTGAACTTGCTGTTTACCCCAGGACATATAGCATCAGAGTCTGCAGAGTACCTAGCTGAACTTGCTGTTTACCCCTAGACATATAGCATCAGAGTCTGCAGGGTACCTAGCTGAACTTGCTGTTTACCCTAGACATATAGCATCAGAGTCTGCAGGGGACCTGGCTGAACTTGCTGTTTACCCCAAGAAATATAGCATCATAGTCTGCAGGGTACATGTTTGAACTTGCTGTTTACCCAAAGACATATAGCATCAGAGTCTGCAGGGTACCTGGCTGAACTTGCTGTTTACCCCTAAACATATAGCATCAGAGTCTGCAGGGTACCTAGCTGAACTTGCTGTTTACCCCAGGACATATATCATCAGAGACTGCAGGGTACCTAGCTGAACTTGCTGTTTACCCCAGGACATATATCATCAGAGACTGAAGGGTACCTAGCTGAACTTGCTGTTTACCCCAAGACATAAAGCATCAGAGTCTGCAGGGTACCTGGCTGAACTTGCTGTTTACCCCAAGACATAGAGCATCAGAGTCTGCAGGGTACCTAGCTGAACTTGCTGTTTACCCCAAGACATAAAGCATCAGAGTCTGCAGGGTACCTAGCTGAACTTGCTGTTTACCCCAAGACATATAGCATCAGAGTCTGCATGGTATCTAGCTGAACTTGCTGTTTACCCCAGGACATATAGCATCAGAGTCTGCAGAGTACCTAGCTGAACTTGCTGTTTACCCCAAGACATATTGCATCAGGGTCAGCAGGGTACCTAGCTGAACTTGCTGTTTACCCCTAGACATATAGCATCAGACACTGCAGGGTACCTAGCTGAACTTGCTGTTTACCCCAAGACATATAGCATCAGAGTCAGCAGGGTACCTAGCTGAACTTGCTCTTTACCCCTAGACATATAGCATCAGAGTCTGCAGGGTACCTGGCTGAACTTGCTGTTTACCCAAAGACATATAGCATCAGATTCTGCAGGGTACCTAGCTGAACTTGCTGTTTACCCCAAGAAATATAGCATCAGAGTCTGCATCGTACATGTCTGAACTTGCTGTTTACCCAAAGACATATAGCATCAGAGTCTGCAGGGTACCTGGCTGAACTTGCTGTTTACCCCTAAACATATAGCATCAGAGTCTGCATGGTACCTAGCTGAACTTGCTGTTTACCCCAAGACATGTAGCATCAGAGTCTGCAGGGTACCTTGCTGAAATTGCTGTTTACCACAAGACATAAAGCATCAGAGTCTGCAGGGTACCTGGCTGAACTTGCTGTTTGACCCCAGGACATATAGCATCAGAGACTGCAGGGTACCTAGCTGAACTTGCTGTTTACCTCTAGACATAAAGCATCAGAGTCTGCATTGTATCTAGCTGAACTTGCTGTTTACCCCAGGACATATAGCATCAGAGTCTGCAGGGTACCTAGCTGAACTTGCTGTTTACCCCACGACATATAGCATCAGAGTCTGCAGGGTACCTAGCTGAACTTGCTGTTTACCCCACGACATATAGCATCAGAGTCTGCAGGGTACCTAGCTGAACTTGCTGTTTACCCCTAGACATATAGCATCAGAGTCTGCAGGGTACTAGGCTGAATTTGCTGTTTACCCCAAGACATATTGCATCAGGGTCAGCAGGGTACCTAGCTGAACTTGCTGTTTACCCCTAGACATATAGCATCAGAGACTGCAGGGTACCTGGCTGAACTTGCTGTTTACCCCAAGAAATATAGCATCAGAGTCTGCAGGGTACCTGGCTGAACTTGCAGGGTTTTTGTGTATGAATGTCAACTAGCGATCAAAATTGTTATTTTTGATTCATAACATCCAAAGTTTAATGTGTAGTTTTCCCCCTATGACAATAGATATATTTGGCCAAATTTCAGTAGTCTCACAGTTTTTCTCATATTTTCGTTATTTTTGCTCATTAGCGATCTTAAGTTCAAATAAATAGTCAATAAAAAAGCAATTGTTATATCTGGAGTGGTCAATAAATCAAATTAATCCAAATAGTCCAAGGCAACCCAAATTCATTTTACAAAATAGGGGGGTGCAACCGTGCTTAATTAAGTTCTTTGTGTATATGTATTTTGTGGGGATTTGTGTATTCCTGAAATCCGCCGCCTCCTCGAGAATACGCAGGGAGATCATTGGACCTATTCAGCATAGACGAATTACCTGTTATTCAACCCTCACAAGCATGATGCTGCACTATTAGTTTTGGTGAGAAATCGTAATTATTTATTAGGATATGTATTAGATATTTGAAACAAACTTAACATGAAATTTGTAAAAAGAAATACCTCGTGAACACTTTGCTACTTCAAAGTGGCAAGTTGGTCTGGTTAGAATAATGCGGTATCATGTCAGTATAAAATACTATTACTTTTCCGGAATGAATTTGCAGGTTGCACTTGTTCAGAATAATTTCTTTGGAGTTTTTGTATCTGCTATTCAGCTCCGCTCATCCGCGCAAAATTACATCATGTGATATATGAGTTCAAGTTACGCTCTCATAATCTCATATCTTTGGACAAAGACATGCTCAAATAGCTCACTGTAGACTGCGTCTAGGTTGTAGTGACTTTAACTATCATAAATTTAATAGACATATATCAAATTTACCCACATGTTCATGTGGCTACTTTTCTGAGGATTGTGTCCACTTTTCTTTACATGCCCATTATATAATGATATCCGACAAAACAAATATTTCTATGTTAAAGGATATGACCTGAAATCAATCAACAATGAAAAATCAGCAACCATAAATCAACATATTATACAATCCGTACACGACTACATTGCTGAAACTTTACGGTTTAAATAAGACTGTTAAAACAATATGCCTTGCTTAGAGGTTACTACTAATTATGAAATTTTATCATACTGGTAAAAATGTCGCATGTTTACATATTTTGTTTCTGTGTTTGTATGTATTAAACATGTATTGATAAAATGTTCATGGGAGAGGCCTTGACATAAGCGCTGTCAGCTTGTTGGCCGATCCCATTCACAATATGTACACCATTTGTGAAATAAATATGTTTAAAACAATCTCATATCCATGAACTAGCGTTTTACTTTAATATGACAAAGAGTAGGATGGATTACAACGACTTTATTGTATTTGCATACGACGTTTCAAGGCAACTCCGTGCCCCTTCATACTTACCCGATGAAGGGACACGGAGTTGCCTTGATGAAGGGGCACGGATTTGGCTTGATGGAGGGACAGGGAGTTGCCTTGAACCGTCGTATGCAAATACAATAAACAAGTTGTAATCCATCCTACTCTGTCATATGAACTACCAACTTCTATATGCCTCTCAAGAATTTGTTTTACTTTAAGCAATGTTTTGGGTAATGTAAATGTAAATTTTAAGTATTGACGAAGCCCTAGTCTCACGTTCTTCTTCGTCTGCAACGGAAATTTAATTCAAGGCCTCTCATTGTCACAGTCATTGTCATTTCCATTGTCATAATGTGATACATTTAAACCTGGTCTGAATGCTAGTTTAACTAAACTACCTTTTAAAATTACGGTTTAAGTTAGACCAATGGTCTTGGTTTAACTAAACCACGACTAGCACTAAACCTGGTCTAGAAAAAACTAGCTTCGAACTTACGGGCCTAAATGACCGATTGAGGGCCCCGTGACCAAAGATAATTAAACAAATATCAGCTTCTCAGAAAGACTAAGTTTAATTCATGCAATGGTATGTTGACATAAGTTGAATAGTAATTTAGGAACAAGGGGTATAAAATGGGTTCCATCCCTCCGTTACATCTACTCATATTTTTGTTACATTGTACCTTATCGACCATTTTATTTCAAATTGAATTGGTCATTGTTCTTTTGGACATTTATAGTTTAGTTTAAAGTGACACAGAGTATCTTTTTTAAAATTTCATTTGGTTTTGCTTTGATAAGCTACAAAATATCTAATATGCTGCTTGAAGTTCATATCTCATCACTGGACTTGCAAATATATCCATTTATGCATAATATCTCTAAAATGCTTGATTTTATGGAAAAATCAAGAAAACATCTCAAATAAGTTTTATATTCGAAATTATGCATCCAGTTAATCTACTTATTAGTTACAATATCTAATACACAATATCGATTCGAATATATCTTCCTGTCAGCTTATGATAAGGTTTCAAAATAACGTTTGGCAAATTTGCGAGTGCCACTCGAGCCACATTGCCCGGTTTTCACTCAAAATCCCGACTTTGAATGGTCGTATTTTCGCTCAAATGTACTAATTGACCTTTAACTTGTTATTTTCAGTAACAGTTAGTGGTTACCGATGTAGTAACATCGATTTCAAAATGTGACATACGTGATCCTATCAACATACTCTGTGTCTCTTTAATAGCTCAAGTATTGTTCTCAAGAAGAGATTTTATGAATGCTTTAATTGAATTTGACATTTTTAGAACTCTCCTGTGAGAGAGTCACAATTCTCAGGCTAGCAAACTGTAAAGTTTTGTTTGGGAAAAATTCCCCTCGAATATGTCCAGACACGGCAAACAAATTGCCCTAAAACAGAGTGAGTATGATCGTTGAAAACTTATTAGAGAAATTCAAGCTGTCGACAATATGTTCATTCTGCAGTCTTTGTGTCAGAAATATTTGCGGAAGCCGAAACATAGATTTTATGCCGCATTTATAGATTTCAAGAAGGCGTTGAATAGGAACAAATTATTATACCTTCTTTTAACAAAGGGTGTACACAGTAAGATGTTTTTTATATTGAAAAATATGTATGAACAAGTTTCTGCTTGTGTTAGAGTTGGACATCTTAAAACTGAAGTATTTACAACATCCGCTGGGGTTCGCCAGGGTTGCATTCTTAGTCCTGTGCTCTTTATCTTTTTTATCAACAAGTTAATTGAAGAATTCAAGACTTTTGGATTAAGAGGTATTTTTGTGAGCGACGGATCTGATGATATCCAGTTGATATTGTTTGCTGATGATGTAACGTTATTAGATGACACTGTTATTGGTTTACAGAAGAAGCTTGATTTACTGAAAAGCTACTGTGATAAATGATTATAGGAAAAAAAGTCCTTGGAAAAAAAGTACCGGTAAAAAAGTCCTCCGGAAAAAAAAAAGTTTATTATTTTGTCATACTTTGTTACCTAAAATCTAAAATAGGACTTTTTTTCCGGAGGACTTTCTTTCCTAGTTGAATTTAGGACTTTTTTCCGGTACTTTTTTTCTGAGGACTTTTTTTTCGGACACCGTCGTGTTAGCATGCATGCTATAAAACAGTGCAAACGTGTTGCTCGTGACAGTAGCGGGTATCATTCAATTTATTTTCTGATAACATCTTTGAAAATGTATATATCAATATTGAAACAATGAGTACATTATAAGGGATTATTACTTTTTTTCATACAATGTATCTATGCTCTTCATTTATCAAAACAGCATTTAATGAAAGTTCTGTTTTGTTCCATGGCTAGACAAATAGCAATCTAGTTGGGGTCTTTTGGTTTGTTTGGCTAAGGTTGAACCTTATTATAAGCCTCGTGGCTTCCAAAACTTCCTGAAAATGGGTATTGTTCGCAACTTTTTTAACATTGCCGTCCAAGAGTTTAATCAGTATAACACCCCGAGTGACCCAAGTTCCCTCCACTTTCTTCTCCTTAACCAGTTCACGAGCTTTCCTAGCTATAGTAGCTCTAGGTCCAGTTAGGTCTTCATTGATGAAGATTTTGGGGGTTCCAGGTTTATGAGAGAATTTTAGTCGAGATCTTGAAGCCAACATGGCACGCTTACAAGCGTTGCTTACAAATCTCACGAGGATGGGCCGGGGAGGATCCTGGGGCGTAGTTGGGCGTCGGGGGACACGGTGACTGACGTCAATATCAGTTACTTTCAGATCTACGTTGATAGATTTCGCAACATCTAGTATCAAATTGTCGGTATTTTCCGATACTTGTTCAGGTAGGCCTGAGATGCGGATGTTGTTCCTGCGTGAATATTGTTCACTGCGGTCGAGCTTTTGAGAGAGAGTTTCGATAACTTTATCTTGTTCATCGATAGTTGTATTCAGCGGAGAGACCTTATCTTCTAAAGCTTTGTTTTTAGCAACTAACTTGTCCATTTCCTGTCGGAACATGGGACGAACGACCTCGCTTACAGCATTAGATATAGCCATTAGAACGTCTTTGTTTTGGAAAGTTTTCAAAATTTCGCTCACTTAACATTCACTTCCTTGCTCACTCTCTTCAGTTGAACCAGCACCTAACATGCCGCCTTCTTCACTCATGTTGACAAAACTATCAGACACGTTCAGCTCAGAGTTATTTTAACACTTACGTTTTAATTCAAAATCAGAATCAGAGTCAGGTGACGTAAACACTTGCTCACGATTTCGTTTACTAGTAGAAGCTGGCGTACTTGTGCTAGGTTATCCATAAGTTTGAGTTCATTCAAAGTTAATGCTAAGAGTTCGAGTTTGTAACGAGTACTAACTTTTTCTAGTCAACAAATCCAAGTGAAATCCTTAGGAATCGAGTGAATCACGTCCAGGGCACATTTCACTGATTGATGGCGTGTGATTGAACTGTACCTATCCGTCGAATAACGCTTGAGTGATTTTGTACCGATCGGTCGAATCTTTGCGAGCATAAGACCCTGGGAGAATCTAAGTTAATTAATGAAGGGGTGGACGGGTTGTTTACAAGCATTACGATTGATCACTTGAAATGAAGTAAGTTGTTTACATGATAAAGTCTTATTTCATCGACGGACATGTTACTGAATAAAGGGTTCATACTGTAAAACCCCGTTCTGTTTGTCTAAATGTAATACTTTGATGAAGGGTACAAGTTAATTGTTTAATTGATCCTTTGTGTCCCTATTCAAATACATGTATGACATATGCATCACTTTCAAATCATTTTACTTATACTTTGGCATTAGTTCCAAGTTTTTACCACTTTCTAATTTCCATTAAATTTGATGATGTCCATGAACTCTTAAAATATTATGCCCATACCATTTGGCTATAATCCAAAAGTGTATAGAATATTTTATACAATTCTTTATATATTTACTCATTATATACAACATCGCATCAACCTAACTTCAAGTGATCAATATAATGAATGAGAGTCCAATCACCCCCTTTGTCTTATTTTGGAACGTTCCAACGTTATGTAAGCCAATCAACTACTAAAATCACAGTACCGATCCGTCGAATGGATTTTTCTATTCTAAAACTAGAAATTCGACGAATCGGTATGCGACCGATGGCGTGTACAACGACTTTCACAGGGTTTTTTTTTCACTTCTTGACAATCCAACACAAATCTTACAAAGAAAAGGTCATCTTCTCATAAAAATCATCTTAAAAGGACACCTTGCAATGCTGCATATGTTGTTTGGTGTTGTAGTATATCAATATTGTTTTAATCCATGAAAGGCTTGAGTTTTGCTAACTCGGTGTGAGAGCTCTCAAAACACGTTCGACCTCCATCATGACGTCACAGCCAGGACTTTAAAATCACCCAAAATCCCCAGCATCCTAATTAATTTTATATACAACAAACTAATTTATTTTAAATCATATCTTTTATTTTGTTTATGTTTAATGAAGCGCAAACACACATCCCATTAGTTAATGCCAATTCTGTATCTAATTTCATTTGGCTTGTTTTCTTCAACTGGTCCTCCCTGAAAACATCTCATCACATCATCTGTCTAGGAAACTATTGTCCCAAGTCACATCTTCCCCTTTCACTTCTCTTTCCTCTTGAAAACCCTTCAATCAAAAAAATTAACATGATACACAATATAGATACAAAATTAGTCATACCAGTATTGTAATGTTGATAATAAACTCTTCAGGTGCTTATAGATTGTTGAAAAGATAAAAGTTTGATGAAATTGATGTCTTTTAATTCCAATTTTTTATCTTTAATAGAATAGAGCATAGAATGGTGTTTCCATCAAAACAAACATGAGAGTCAATGAATCTGTAACTGATCAGGCTTTATTTCATTTATAAAATGCATGGTGAATTTGGGTAAAACAACTCTTTCAAGTTAATTTCTTTTCTATCATATTATGTCAGGGAGAAAGATTGCAAAACTATTGTAGCTTTGCAATCAAGAGGTCCATGGTTCGAATCCCGCCAGGTGCTCTGCAGTCTGTAGTAGAGAACTTCTCTAAGAGCAGTAAGGTTTAGGTGCAATTCTAAACTGAATTTCAGTGCAGTTCCACCCATGGTTCGCTAGTTCCAGCTCATGCTCGCAGGTTTCACTGCAATACATAGCTACAATAGTGTTACAGGCCTTCTCCCTGCATTTAAACTTGAAAGGGATGTTGAACCCAAAAGCACCTGTACACAAAGTTTCAAATTTAATTCAGCATTTTGCTTCATAGAAGGATAGGAAAAAAAATTAAGGGTATGGCCCAGTTTAACCTTATTTGGAGACACCAATGGAAATGAGTTTTTGAAAAACAGCTGATATATACATGGAATTAAGGTTCCAGGGTGGTAATCTATGAATAAAAATGATTATAGGAAAAAAAGTCCTTGGAAAAAAAGTACCGGTAAAAAAGTCCTATTACATTCTGTCGGCGAAGGAAATAACATTTAATTGGCGGCAATTGCCTTGAACACATCTATTGTCCACTCAACCAGACATGATGGCGCCATCAAAAAGCAACCCGACAGTTATATGACTTGTTACGACACATGACAAGAGTCACTGGACATCAATAAACTGACACCTTGCACCTGTTATCTGATATATCCGTCTTCATAATACACAACTTCAAATTGCAGATGTCCGGATGTCTTAATTCATGGTACTTTAAAAAATATATATCGTGTTATTCCATTCTGTTCAATTTATTACACAAATTTCAAACGATGTAATTTAACCATGAAAAATGATAATGCAAAATAAATGAGTCATAGGAGAAAATTGCTTTATTTTTTTAAACCTCTTTCCTTTCTTCCTATCAGTTGTCTCGACAGTTATTATGAGCAAAAGGTGATTGGTTTAACAATATTTTATTTCAAACAGTAAAACAAAAAACGGGCTTATTAGGCTTTTTTTGAATGTCTTTTCACGATTCATAAACTCGACACAAACACAACAAAGTGTGAAACTTCAACCCGATTTGAAAACTATTTCAAACTTATAGATCACGAACTTTATTCATTACTTAAGATATAATATTTTCTTTATATTATCTAATTTTTAAATTATTTATATACCCTTTCTCCTTTTCTATTCCCAATTCCTAATTAAATAAATTTTTCACCACTTTTGAACTTTTGTCAATTATACTTGGGTGTCTATGACCTATTCTAAATTTTCTCCCCCTATTCAATGACAATAAATAAGGCATACGCCCCGAGTCGGCGACATCACCCAACGATAGACTTCAAACCAACAGCAACGTTGTTTACATACTTCTCATGATATTTAATGTTTTGCTTTACTTGTAACCTTGCAACATACAGTACTTTATTACTTATGTCTGTGATGAAAAAACTTATACATTTGAGCATATCGGTAGCATTTAAGAAATGTTTAATAATGAAAATAACGTACCTGCTTACTTTATCGATTTTCATTCTGTATAATGTTCCAGTTTAGGAATTTGTTCCGGACGATAAAACTTGAATTCACTTACTGATTGGTCAGATATATTGTTCTTCAGCTTCAGTCGGCGAAGTAAATAACATTTAATTAGCGGAAATTGTCTAATACACATCCATCATCCACTAAACAAGACCCGATGGCGTAATCAGTGACCTGTTACGAAACGCTGCAAGAGTCACAAGACGGCAATAAACTGACACAAAACACCTATTGTCTGTGACATCCGGCTCTATAATACAGAACACAGCAAGTTCAGTCATGTACCCTGCAGACTCTGATGCTATGTGTCAAGGGGTAAACAGCAAGTTCAGCTAGGTACCCTGCAGACTCTGATGCTATATGTCTTTGGGTAAACAGCAAGTTCAGCCATGTACCCTGCAGACTCTGATGCTATATTTCTTGGGGTAAACAGCAAGTTCAGCCAGGTACCCTGCAGACTCTGATGCTATGTGTCTAGGGGTAAACAGCAAGTTCAGCTAGGTACCCTGCAGACTCTGATGCTATATGTCTTTGGGTAAACAGCAAGTTCAGCCAAGTACCCTGCAGACTCTGATGCTATATGTCTAGAGGTAAACAGCTAGTTCAGGCAGGTTCCCTGCAGACTCTGATGCTATATGTTTTTGGCTAAACAGCAAGTTCAGCTAGGTACCCTGCAGACTCTGATGCTATATGTCTAGGGGTAAACAGCAAGTTCAGCTAGGTACCCTGCAGTCTCTGATGCTATATGTCCTGGGGTAAACAGCAAGTTCAGCTAGGTACCCTGCAGTCTCTGATGCTATATGTCTAGGGGTAAACAGCAAGTTCAGCCAGGTACCCTGCAGACTCTGATGCTATATGTCTAGGGGTAAACAGCAAGTTCAGCCAGGTACCCTGCAAACTCTGATGCTATATGTCTTTGGGTAAACAGCAAGTTCAGCCATGTACCCTGCAGACTCTGATGCTATATTTCTTGGGGTAAATAGCAAGTTCAGCTAGGTACCCTGCTGACTCTGATGCTATATGTCTTGGGGTAAACAGCAAGTTCAGCTAGGTACCCTGCAGTCTCTGATGCTATATGTCCTGGGGGTAAACAGCAAGTTCAGCTAGATACCATGCACACTCTGCTGCTTTCTGTCTAGAGGTACACAGCAAGTTCAGCTAGGAACCCTGCAGTCTCTGATGCTATATGTCCTGGGGTAAACAGCAAGTTCAGCCAGGTACCATGCAGACTCTGATGCTATATGTCTTGGGGTAAACAGCAAGTTCAGCTAGGAACCCTGCATACTCTGATGCTATATGTCTTTGGGTAAACAGCAAGTTCAGCCATGTACCCTGCAGACTCTGATGCTATATATTTTTTGGGGTAAACAGCAACTTCAACCAGGTACCCTGCAGACTCTGATGCTATATGTCTAGGGGTTAACAACAAGTTCAGCTAGGTACCCTGCTGACTCTGATGCTATATGTCTTTGGGTAAACAGCAAGTTCAGCCAAGTACCCTGCAGACTCTGATGCTATATGTCTAGAGGTAAACAGCTAGTTCAGGCAGGTTCCCTGCAGACTCTGATGCTATATGTTTTTGGCTAAACAGCAAGTTCAGCTAGGAACCCTGCAGTCTCTGATGCTATATGTCTAGGGGTAAACAGCAAGTTCAGCTAGGTACCCTGCAGAATCTGATGCTATATGTCTAGGGGTAAACAGCAAGTTCAGCCAGGTACCCTGCAGACTCTGATGCTATGTGTCTAGGGGTAAACAGCAAGTTCAGCTAGGAACCCTGCAGTCTCTGATGCTATATGTCTAGGGGTAAACAGCAAGTTCAGCTAGGTACCCTGCAGAATCTGATGCTATATGTCTAGGGGTAAACAGCAAGTTCAGCCAGGTACCCTGCAGACTCTGATGCTATATGTCTAGAGGTAAACAGCTAGTTCAGGCAGGTTCCCTGCAGACTCTGATGCTATATGTTTTTGGCTAAACAGCAAGTTCAGCTAGGAACCCTGCAGTCTCTGATGCTATATGTCAAGGGGTAAACAGCAAGTTCAGCTAGGTACCCTGCTGACTCTGATGCTATATGTCTTTGGGTAAACAGCAAGTTCAGCTAGGTACCCTGCATACTCTGATGCTATATGTCTAGGGGTAAACAGCAAGTTCAGCTAGGTACCCTGCAGACTCTGATGCTATATGTCTGGGGGTAAACAGCAAGTTCAGCTAGGTACCCTGCAGACTCTGATGCTTTATGTTCTGGGGTAAACAGCAAGTTCAGCTAGATACCATGCCGACTCTGATGCTATACATGTATGTCTAGAGGTAAACAGCAAGTTCAGCTAGGTACCCTGCAGACTCTGATGCTATATGTCTTGGGGTAAATAGCAAGTTCAGCTAGGTACCCTGCAGAATCTGATGCTATATGTCTAGGGGTAAACAACAAGTTCAGCCAGGTACCCTGCAGACTCTGATGCTATGTGTCTAGGGGTAAACAGCAAGTTCAGCTAGGTACCCTGCAGACTCTGATGCTATATCTCTTGGGGTAAACAGCAAGTTCAGCCAGGTACCATGCAGACTCTGATGCTATATGTCTTGGGGTAAACAGCAAGTTCAGCTAGGAACCCTGCATACTCTGATGCTATATGTCTTTGGGTAAACAGCAAGTTCAGCCATGTACCCTGCAGACTCTGATGCTATATATTTTTTACCAGCAACTTCAACCAGGTACCCTGCAGACTCTGATGCTATATGTCTAGGGGTAGACATCAAGTTCAACAAGGTACCTTGCAGACTCTGATGCTATATGTCCTGGGGTAAACAGCAAGTTCAGCTAGATACCATGCACACTCTGATGCTATGTGTCTAGGGGTAAATAGCAAGTTCAGCTAGGTACCCTGCTGACTCTGATGCTATATGTCTTTGGGTAAACAGCAAGTTCAGCCAAGTACCCTGCAGACTCTGATGCTATATGTCTAGAGGTAAACAGCTAGTTCAGGCAGGTTCCCTGCAGACTCTGATGCTATATGTTTTTGGCTAAACAGCAAGTTCAGCTAGGAACCCTGCAGTCTCTGATGCTATATGTCTAGGGGTAAACAGCAAGTTCAGCTAGGTACCCTGCAGAATCTGATGCTATATGTCTAGGGGTAAACAGCAAGTTCAGCCAGGTACCCTGCAGACTCTGATGCTATGTGTCTAGGGGTAAACAGCAAGTTCAGCTAGGTACCCTGCAGACTCTGATGCTATATCTCTTGGGGTAAACAGCAAGTTCAGCTAGGTACCATGCAGACTCTGATGCTATATGTCCTGGGGTAAACAGCAAGTTCAGCTAAGTACCCTGCAGACTCTGATGCTATATGTCTAGGGGTAAACAGCAAGTTCAGCCAGGTACCATGCAGACTCTGATGCTATATGTCTTTGGGTAAACAGCAAGTTCAGCCAAGTACCCTGCAGACTCTGATGCTATATGTCTAGAGGTAAACAGCTAGTTCAGGCAGGTTCCCTGCAGACTCTGATGCTATATGTTTTTGGCTAAACAGCAAGTTCAGCTAGGTACCCTGCAGCCTCTGATGCTATATGTCTAGGGGTAAACAGCAAGTTCAGCTAGATACCATGCACACTCTGCTGCTTTCTGTCTAGAGGTACACAGCAAGTTCAGCTAGGAACCCTGCAGTCTCTGATGCTATATGTCCTGGGGTAAACAGCAAGTTCAGCCAGGTACCATGCAGACTCTGATGCTATATGTCTTGGGGTAAACAGCAAGTTCAGCTAGATACCATGCAGACTCTGATGCTATATGTCCTGGGATAAACAGCAAGTTCAGCTAGGTACCATGCAGACTCTGATGTTTTATGTCTAGAGGTAAACAGCAAGTTCAGCTAGGTACCCTGCAGACTCTGATGCTATATGTCCTGGGGGTAAACAGCAAGTTCAGCTAGATACCATGCACACTCTGCTGCTTTCTGTCTAGAGGTACACAGCAAGTTCAGCTAGGAACCCTGCAGTCTCTGATGCTATATGTCCTGGGGTAAACAGCAAGTTCAGCCAGGTACCATGCAGACTCTGATGCTATATGTCTTGGGGTAAACAGCAAGTTCAGCTAGATACCATGCAGACTCTGATGCTATATGTCCTGGGGTAAACAGCAAGTTCAGCTAGGTACCATGCAGACTCTGATGTTTTATGTCTAGAGGTAAACAGCAAGTTCAGCTAGGTACCCTGCAGACTCTGATGCTATATGTCCTGGGGGTAAACAGCAAGTTCAGCCAGGTACCCTGCAGACTCTGATGCTATATGTCTTGGGTTAAACAGCAAGTTCAGCTAGGTACCCTGCAGACTCTGATGATATATTTGTTTGGGTAAACAGCAAGTTCAGCCATGTACCCTGCAGACTCTGATGCTATATTTCTTGGGGTAAACAGCAAGTTCAGCTAGGTACCCTGCAGACTCTGATTGTATATGTCTAGAGGTAAACAGCAAGTTCAGCTAGGTACCCTGCTGACTCTGATGCTATATGTCTTGGGTTAAACAGCAAGTTCAGCTAGGTACCCTGCAGTCTCTGATGCTATATGTCTTGGGGTAAACAGCAAGTTCAGGCAGGTTCCCTGCAGACTCTGATGCTATATGTTTAGGGGTAAACAGCAAGTTCAGCTAGGAACCCTGCAGTCTCTGATGCTATATGTCTAGGGGTAAACAGCAAGTTCAGCTAGGTACCCTGCAGAATCTGATGCTATATGTCTAGGGGTAAACAGCAAGTTCAGCCAGGTACCCTGCAGACTCTGATGCTATGTGTCACGGGGTAAACAGCAAGTTCAGCTAGGTACCCTGCAGACTCTGATGCTATATCTCTTGGGGTAAACAGCAAGTTCAGCTAGGTACCATGCAGACTCTGATGCTATATGTCCTGGGGTAAACAGCAAGTTCAGCTAAGTACCCTGCAGACTCTGATGCTATATGTCTAGGGGTAAACAGCAAGTTCAGCCAGGTACCATGCAGACTCTGATGCTATATGTCTTTGGGTAAACAGCAAGTTCAGCCAAGTACCCTGCAGACTCTGATGCTATATGTCTAGAGGTAAACAGCTAGTTCAGGCAGGTTCCCTGCAGACTCTGATGCTATATGTTTTTGGCTAAACAGCAAGTTCAGCTAGGTACCCTGCAGCCTCTGATGCTATATGTCTAGGGGTAAACAGCAAGTTCAGCTAGATACCATGCACACTCTGCTGCTTTCTGTCTAGAGGTACACAGCAAGTTCAGCTAGGAACCCTGCAGTCTCTGATGCTATATGTCCTGGGGTAAACAGCAAGTTCAGCCAGGTACCATGCAGACTCTGATGCTATATGTCTTGGGGTAAACAGCAAGTTCAGCTAGATACCATGCAGACTCTGATGCTATATGTCCTGGGGTAAACAGCAAGTTCAGCTAGGTACCATGCAGACTCTGATGTTTTATGTCTAGAGGTAAACAGCAAGTTCAGCTAGGTACCCTGCAGACTCTGATGCTATATGTCCTGGGGGTAAACAGCAAGTTCAGCTAGATACCATGCACACTCTGCTGCTTTCTGTCTAGAGGTACACAGCAAGTTCAGCTAGGAACCCTGCAGTCTCTGATGCTATATGTCCTGGGGTAAACAGCAAGTTCAGCCAGGTACCATGCAGACTCTGATGCTATATGTCTTGGGGTAAACAGCAAGTTCAGCTAGATACCATGCAGACTCTGATGCTATATGTCCTGGGGTAAACAGCAAGTTCAGCTAGGTACCATGCAGACTCTGATGTTTTATGTCTAGAGGTAAACAGCAAGTTCAGCTAGGTACCCTGCAGACTCTGATGCTATATGTCCTGGGGGTAAACAGCAAGTTCAGCCAGGTACCCTGCAGACTCTGATGCTATATGTCTTGGGTTAAACAGCAAGTTCAGCTAGGTACCCTGCATACTCTGATGCTATATGTCTAGGGGTAAACAGCAAGTTCAGCTAGGTACCCTGCAGACTCTGATGCTATATGTCTGGGGGTAAACAGCAAGTTCAGCTAGGTACCCTGCAGACTCTGATGCTTTATGTTCTGGGGTAAACAGCAAGTTCAGCTAGATACCATGCCGACTCTGATGCTATACATGTATGTCTAGAGGTAAACAGCAAGTTCAGCTAGGTACCCTGCAGACTCTGATGCTATATGTCTTGGGGTAAATAGCAAGTTCAGCTAGGTACCCTGCAGAATCTGATGCTATATGTCTAGGGGTAAACAACAAGTTCAGCCAGGTACCCTGCAGACTCTGATGCTTTATGTTCTGGGGTAAACAGCAAGTTCAGCTAGATACCATGCCGACTCTGATGCTATACATGTATGTCTAGAGGTAAACAGCAAGTTCAGCTAGGTACCCTGCAGACTCTGATGCTATATGTGTTTGGGTAAACAGCAAGTTCAGCCATGTACCCTGCAGACTCTGATGCTATATTTCTTGGGGTAAACAGCAAGTTCAGCTAGGTACCCTGCAGACTCTGATTGTATATGTCTAGAGGTAAACAGCAAGTTCAGCTAGGTACCCTGCTGACTCTGATGCTATATGTCTTGGGTTAAACAGCAAGTTCAGCTAGGTACCCTGCAGTCTCTGATGCTATATGTCTTGGGGTAAACAGCAAGTTCAGCTAGGTACCCTGCAGACTCTGATGCTATATTTCTAGGGGTAAACAGCAAGATCAGCAAGGTACCCTGCAGACTCTGCTGATGCTACATGTATATGTCCTGGGGTAAACAGCAAGTTCAGCTAGGTACCCTGCTGATTCTGATGCTATATGTCTTGGGGTAAACAGCAAGTTCAGCTAGGTACCCTGCAGACTCTGATGCTATATTTCTAGGGGTAAACAGCAAGTTCAGCAAGGTACCCTGCAGACTCTGCTGATGCTACATGTATATGTCCTGGGGTAAACAGCAAGTTCAGCCAGGTACTCTGCAGACTCTGATGCTGTATGTCTAGGGGTAAACAGCAAGTTCAGCTAAGTACCCTGCAGACTCTGATGCTATATGTCTAGGGGTAAACAGCAAGTTCAGCTAGGTACCCTGCAGACTCTGATGCTTTATGTCTTGGGGTAAACAGCAAGTTCAGCTAGGTACCCTGCAGTCTCTGATGCTATATGTCTTGGGGTAAACAGCAAGTTCAGCTAGGTACCCTGCAGTCTCTGATGCTATATGTCGTTGGGTAAACAGCAAGTTCAGCCAAGTACCCTGCAAACTCTGATGTTATATGTCTAGAGGTAAACAGCTAGTTCAGGCAGGTTCCCTGCATACTCTGACGCTATATGTCTAGGGGTAGACAGCAAGTTCAACAAGGTACCTTGCAGACTCTGATGCTATATGTCCTGGGGTAAACAGCAAGTTCAGCTAGATACCATGCACACTCTGATGCTATGTGTCTAGGGGTAAATAGCAAGTTCAGCTAGGTACCCTGCAGTCTCTGATGCTATATGTCCTGGGGGTAAACAGCAAGTTCAGCTAGATACCATGCACACTCTGCTGCTTTCTGTCTAGAGGTACACAGCAAGTTCAGCTAGGAACCCTGCAGTCTCTGATGCTATATGTCCTGGGGTAAACAGCAAGTTCAGCCAGGTACCATGCAGACTCTGATGCTATATGTCTTTGGGTAAACAGCAAGTTCAGCCAAGTACCCTGCAGACTCTGATGCTATATGTCTAGAGGTAAACAGCTAGTTCAGGCAGGTTCCCTGCAGACTCTGATGCTATATGTTTTTGGCTAAACAGCAAGTTCAGCTAGGTACCCTGCAGCCTCTGATGCTATATGTCTAGGGGTAAACAGCAAGTTCAGCTAGGTACCCTGCAGTCTCTGATGCTATATGTCTAGGGGTAAACAGCAAGTTCAGCCAGGTACCCTGCAGACTCTGATGCTATATGTCTAGGGGTAAACAGCAAGTTCAGCCAGGTACCCTGCAGACTCTGATGCTATATTTCTTGGGGTAAACAGCAAGTTCAGCCAGGTACCCTGCAGACTCTGATGCTATGTGTCTAGGGGTAAATAGCAAGTTCAGCTAGGTACCCTGCAGTCTCTGATGCTATATGTCCTGGGGGTAAACAGCAAGTTCAGCTAGATACCATGCACACTCTGCTGCTTTCTGTCTAGAGGTACACAGCAAGTTCAGCTAGGAACCCTGCAGTCTCTGATGCTATATGTCCTGGGGTAAACAGCAAGTTCAGCCAGGTACCATGCAGACTCTGATGCTATATGTCTTGGGGTAAACAGCAAGTTCAGCTAGATACCATGCAGACTCTGATGCTATATGTCCTGGGGTAAACAGCAAGTTCAGCTAGGTACCATGCAGACTCTGATGTTTTATGTCTAGAGGTAAACAGCAAGTTCAGCTAGGTACCCTGCAGACTCTGATGCTATATGTCCTGGGGGTAAACAGCAAGTTCAGCCAGGTACCCTGCAGACTCTGATGCTATATGTCTTGGGTTAAACAGCAAGTTCAGCCATGTACCCTGCAGACTCTGATGCTATATTTCTTGGGGTAAACAGCAAGTTCAGCCAGGTACCCTGCAGACTCTGATTGTATATGTCTAGAGGTAAACAGCAAGTTCAGCTAGGTACCCTGCTGACTCTGATGCTATATGTCTTGGGTTAAACAGCAAGTTCAGCTAGGTACCCTGCAGTCTCTGATGCTATATGTCTTGGGGTAAACAGCAAGTTCAGCTAGGTACCCTGCAGACTCTGATGCTATATTTCTAGGGGTAAACAGCAAGTTCAGCAAGGTACCCTGCAGACTCTGCTGATGCTACATGTATATGTCCTGGGGTAAACAGCAAGTTCAGCTAGGTACCCTGCTGATTCTGATGCTATATGTCTTGGGGTAAACAGCAAGTTCAGCTAGGTACCCTGCAGACTCTGATGCTATATTTCTAGGGGTAAACAGCAAGTTCAGCCAGGTACCCTGCAGACTCTGATGCTATATTTCTAGGGGTAAACAGCAAGTTCAGCAAGGTACCCTGCAGACTCTGCTGATGCTACATGTATATGTCCTGGGGTAAACAGCAAGTTCAGCTAGGTACCCTGCTGATTCTGATGCTATATGTCTTGGGGTAAACAGCAAGTTCAGCTAGGTACCCTGCAGACTCTGATGCTATATTTCTAGGGGTAAACAGCAAGTTCAGCTAGGTACCCTGCAGACTCTGCTGATGCTACATGTATATGTCCTGGGGTAAACAGCAAGTTCAGCCAGGTACTCTGCAGACTCTGATGCTGTATGTCTAGGGGTAAACAGCAAGTTCAGCTAAGTACCCTGCAGACTCTGATGCTATATGTCTAGGGGTAAACAGCAAGTTCAGCTAGGTACCCTGCAGACTCTGATGCTTTATGTCTTGGGGTAAACAGCAAGTTCAGCTAGGTACCCTGCAGTCTCTGATGCTATATGTCTTGGGGTAAACAGCAAGTTCAGCTAGGTACCCTGCAGTCTCTGATGCTATATGTCTTTGGGTAAACAGCAAGTTCAGCCAAGTACCCTGCAAACTCTGATGTTATATGTCTAGAGGTAAACAGCTAGTTCAGGCAGGTTCCCTGCATACTCTGACGCTATATGTCTAGGGGTAGTCAGCAAGTTCAACAAGGTACCTTGCAGACTCTGATGCTATATGTCCTGGGGTAAACAGCAAGTTCAGCTAGATACCATGCACACTCTGATGCTTTATGTCTAGAGGTAAACAGCAAGTTCAGCTAGGTACCCTGCTGACTCTGATGCTATATGTCTTGGGTTAAACAGCAAGTTCAGCTAGGTACCCTGCAGTCTCTGATGCTATATGTCTTGGGGTAAACAGCAAGTTCAGCTAGGTACCCTGCAGACTCTGATGCTATATTTCTAGGGGTAAACAGCAAGTTCAGCAAGGTACCCTGCAGACTCTGCTGATGCTACATGTATATGTCCTGGGGTAAACAGCAAGTTCAGCTAGGTACCCTGCTGATTCTGATGCTATATGTCTTGGGGTAAACAGCAAGTTCAGCTAGGTACCCTGCAGACTCTGATGCTATATTTCTAGGGGTAAACAGCAAGTTCAGCAAGGTACCCTGCAGACTCTGCTGATGCTACATGTATATGTCCTGGGGTAAACAGCAAGTTCAGCTAAGTACCCTGCAGACTCTGATGCTATATGTCTAGGGGTAAACAGCAAGTTCAGCTAGGTACCCTGCAGACTCTGATGCTTTATGTCTTGGGGTAAACAGCAAGTTCAGCTAGGTACCCTGCAGTCTCTGATGCTATATGTCTTGGGGTAAACAGCAAGTTCAGCTAGGTACCCTGCAGTCTCTGATGCTATATGTCTTTGGGTAAACAGCAAGTTCAGCCAAGTACCCTGCAAACTCTGATGTTATATGTCTAGAGGTAAACAGCTAGTTCAGGCAGGTTCCCTGCATACTCTGATGCTATATGTCTAGGGGTAGACAGCAAGTTCAGCAAGGTACCTTGCAGACTCTGATGCTATATGTCCTGGGGTAAACAGCAAGTTCAGCTAGATACCATGCACACTCTGATGATTTATGTCTAGAGGTAAACAGCAAGTTCAGCTAGGTACCCTGCAGTCTCTGATGCTATATGTCTTGGGGTAAACAACAAATTCAGCCAGGTACCCTGCAGACTCTGATGCTATATGTCTTGGGGTAAACAGCAAGTTCAGCTAGGTACCCTGCAGACTCTGATGCTATATGTCTTTTGGTAAACAGCAAGTTCGGCCATGTACCCTGCAGACTCTGATGCTATATTTCTTGGGGTAAACAGCAAGTTCAGCCAGGTACCCTGCAGACTCTGATGCTATATGTCTAGGGGTAAACAGCAAGTTCAGCTAGGTACCCTGCTGACTCTGATGCTATATGTCTTGGGGTAAACAGCAAGTTCAGCTAGGTACCCTGCAGACTCTGATGCTGTATGTCCTGGGGTAAACAGCAAGTTCAGCTAGGTACCCTGCTGACTCTGATGCTATATGTCTTTGGGTAAACAGCAAGTTCAGCTAGGTATTCTGCAGACTCTGATGCTATATGTCTAGGGGTAAACAGCAAGTTCAGCTAGGTACCCTGCATACTCTGATGCTATATGTCTTGGGGTAAACAGCAAGTTCAGCTAGGTACCCTGCAGATTCTGATGATATATGTCCTGGGGTAAACAGCAAGTTCAGCTAGGTACCCTGCAGACTCTGATGCTTTATGTTCTGGGGTAAACAGCAAGTTCAGCTAGATACCATGCCGACTCTGATGCTATACATGTATGTCTAGAGGTAAACAGCAAGTTCAGCTAGGTACCCTGCAGACTCTGATGCTATATGTCTTGGGGTAAATAGCAAGTTCAGCTAGGTACCATGCAGATTCTGATGCTATATGTCCTGGGGTAAACAGCAAGTTCAGCTAGGTACCCTGCAGACTCTGATGCTATATGTATTTGACTAAACAGCAAGTTCAGCTAGGTACCTTGCAGACTCTGATGCTATATGTCCTGGGGTAAACAGCAAGTTCAGCTAGGTACCTTGCAGACTCTGATGCTATATGTCCTGGGGTAAACAGCAAGTTCAGGTAGTTACCCTGCAGTCTCTGATGCTATATGTCTAGGGGTAAACAGCAAGTTCAGCCAGGTACCCTGCAGACTCTGTTGCTATATGTCCTGGGGTAAACAGCAAGTTCAGCCACTTACCCTGCAGACTCTGATGCTATATGTTTTTGTGTAAACAGCAAGTTCAGCCATGTACCCTACAGACTCTGATGCTATATGTCTAGGGGTAAACAGCAAGTTCAGCTAGGTACCCTGCTGACTCTGAAGCTAAATTTCTTGGGGTAAACAGCAAGTTCAGCCAGGTACCCTGCAGACTCTGATGCTACATGTCTAGGGGTAAACAGCAAGTTCAGCTAGGTACCCTGCTGACTCTGAAGCTATATGTCTAGGGGTAAACAGCAAGTTCAGCTAGGTACCCTGCTGACTCTGATGCTATATGTCTTGGGGTAAACAGCAAGTTCAGCCAGGTACCCTGCAGACTCTGATGCTATATGTCTTTTGGTAAACAGCAAGTTCGGCCATGTACCCTGCAGACTCTGATGCTATATTTCTTGGGGTAAACAGCAAGTTCAGCTAGGTACCCTGCTGACTCTGATGCTATATGTCTAGGGGTAAACAGCAAGTTCAGCTAGGTACCCTGCAGACTCTGATGCTTTATGTTCTGGGGTAAACAGCAAGTTCAGCTAGATACCATGCCGACTCTGATGCTATACATGTATGTCTAGAGGTAAACAGCAAGTTCAGCTAGGTACCCTGCAGACTCTGATGCTATATGTCTTGGGGTAAATAGCAAGTTCAGCTAGGTACCATGCAGATTCTGATGCTATATGTCCTGGGGTAAACAGCAAGTTCAGCTAAGTACCCTGCAGACTCTGATGCTATATGTCTAGGGGTAAACAGCAAGTTCAGCTAGGTACCCTGCAGACTCTGATGCTATATGTATTTGACTAAACAGCAAGTTCAGCTAGGTACCTTGCAGACTCTGATGCTATATGTCCTGGGGTGAACAGCAAGTTCAGCTAGGTACCTTGCAGACTCTGATGCTATATGTCCTGGGGTAAACAGCAAGTTCAGGTAGTTACCCTGCAGTCTCTGATGCTATATGTCTAGGGGTAAACAGCAAGTTCAGCCAGGTACCCTGCAGACTCTGATGCTATATGTCCTGGGGTAAACAGCAAGTTCAGCCAGGTACCCTGCAGACTCTGATGCTATATGTTTTTGTGTAAACAGCAAGTTCAGCCATGTACCCTACAGACTCTGATGCTATATGTCTAGGGGTAAACAGCAAGTTCAGCTAGGTACCCTGCTGACTCTGAAGCTAAATTTCTTGGGGTAAACAGCAAGTTCAGCCAGGTACCCTGCAGACTCTGATGCTACATGTCTAGGGGTAAACAGCAAGTTCAGCTAGGTACCCTGCTGACTCTGAAGCTAAATTTCTTGGGGTAAACAGCAAGTTCAGCCAGGTACCCTGCAGACTCTGATGCTATATGTCTAGGGGTAAACAGCAAGTTCAGCTAGGTACCCTGCTGACTCTGAAGCTATATGTTTTGGGGTAAACAGCAAGTTCAGCCAGGTACCCTGCAGACTCTGATGCTATATGTCTAGGGGTAAACAGCAAGTTCAGCTAGGTACCCTGCTGACTCTGAAGCTATATGTCTAGGGGTAAACAGCAAGTTCAGCCAGGTACCCTGCTGACTCTGAAGCTATATGTCTAGGGGTAAACAGCAAGTTCAGCTAGGTACCATGCAGACTCTGATGCTATATGTCCTGGGGTAAACAGCAAGTTCAGCTAGGTACCCTGCAGACTCTGATGCTATATGTCCTGGGGTAAACAGCAAGTTCAGCTAGGTACCCTGCTGACTCTGATGCTATATGTCTTGGGGTAAACAGCAAGTTCAGCTAGGTACTCTGCAGACTCTGATGCTATATGTCTTGGGGTAAACAGCAAGTTCAGCTAGGTACTCTGCAGACTCTGATGCTATATTTCTTGGGGTAAACAGCAAGTTCAGCTAGGTACCCTGCATACTCTGATGCTATATGTCCTGGGGTAAACAGCAAGTTCAGCTAGGTACCTTGCAGACTCTGATGCTATACGTCCTGGGGTAAACAGCAAGTTCAGGTAGGTACCCTGCAGTCTCTGATGCTATATGTCTAGGGGTAAACAGCAAGTTCAGCCAGGTACCCTGCAAACTCTGATGCTATATGTCTTTGTGTAAACAGCAAGTTCAGCCATGTACCCTACAGACTCTGATGCTAAATTTCTTGGGGTAAACAGCAAGTTCAGCCAGGTACCCTGCAGACTCTGATGCTATATGTCTAGGGGTAAACAGCAAGTTCAGCTAGGTACCCTGCTGACTCTGAAGCTATATGTCTTGGGGTAAACAGCAAGTTCAGCTAGGTACCATGCATACTCTGATGCTATATGTCTTGGGGTAAACAGTAAGTTCAGCTAGGTACCTTGCAGACTATGATGCTATATGTCTAGGGGTAAACAGCAATTTCAGCTAGGTACCATGCATACACTGATGCTATATGTCTAGGGGTAAACAGCAAGTTCAGCTAGGTACCCTTCAGACTCTGATGCTATATGTTTAGGGGTAAACAGCAAGTTCAGCTAGGTACCCTTCAGACTCTGATGCTATATGTTTTTGGCTAAACACCAAGTTCAGCTAGGTACCCTGCAGACTCTGATGCTATATGTCTAGGGGTAAACAGCAAGTTCAGCTAGGTACCATGCAGACTCTGCAAAAGCCAAAGTGTATCTGTAGGAAGGTATGATGTGGCTTATCAATATTCGTTCTGTCCCAGTGTCTTGAAAATTTTGCTTAATCCATTCTGTCTCAGGTTGCTGAAGAATTACAGATGTTTCCATTTTGTCTCATGGCAACATATCCCGTTCTTATTGTGATGCTTTATAAGTTATTCCTGTAGAACACTGAGCGAGAGTACACGATTAGTATATGATCTTATTCATGGAGAATGTATGAAGTTTATTTATTCATAATTGTATCAAGTTCAGTTATAAATTTGTTTGAAAACGTTTGGTTTCAAGGTTACTCTATCAAACATAAAATTGTTTTCAAGACAACCAAGTGATGTGAATTATTGCAACGGATAACACCAACAAATACATAACTCTCATATTTGAGATGAAAGTATGTCATACAATAGTCGTGTCCAAACTATTTCTAGTAATAGATATATTCATCAAACTACAGTCTATGGATGAGTGAACATTCTTGTGTGTAACAAATATTCACTGCTACTTATGAAACTTGAGTATGTCTTCTAAATATAAATTTAACCAAATACCAAAATAATGACATATTCTGTCATTGTAAATATATAGAACGTCATTCTAGTGCATTTTTTCGTTTGTATTGAACGAGTAGATGTCACAAAGAGCAAAAAACAACGAGTTCGCAGAACGAGTTGTTTTTTGCTCTTTGTGACATCTACGAGTTCAATACAAACGAAAAAATGCACTAGAATGACGTTCTATATTTATTACATACCCTTTTTCGTTTAATTTACTTCAAATAAAGTCGTACACGGAAGAATGTTTACGTGTTATCTTGACCTGAATAAATTACTCCGCCAACCCTTTCACGAAATATTACGTCATCACATTCCTCCACCTATGACGTCACATGACAATAGAGTGCACACCAAACTGTGATTAAATTTGAGGAAAAACAGACGCAAGATATTTGTTCATATGTTTAAATTTCTTTAATGACATGTAATATCACAAATGTATTTCAATATTTCATTCGAATACAATATAAACTTTCATAACTGAAACATTCGTTGACATTCGGCAAAGTTCGGTCATAACGTATTCAAACGTGAACATGTGAGGAGAGATGTCGACGTCGTTACATAACAGTTCAGCGAGAAGGAGTGACAGAACTCATTCAGAATCTGAATCGCTATCAATGATGGCACGTCTACGTTTTGGAGGGACATTCATTGAATTTGTTTGTGAGGAAAAGTTAAAGTTAATATGAAACGATCCCCCGTGAATGTTGCTGCCGCTGAATAGACCGGAAGTCATACTTTGACCCCTTGAAACTATGTCACTGGTACATGTGGCAGCACTGACAGCGTTTTTGTGCGATGATACAGAATCACAAGACTTACGTTTTTTCACAGTGGAATTAGTGACAGGCACAAGGGATTTACTCTGACCTTCAGACAAAATATCACACATTTGTTTCTGCATGGGGATTGATGCAACGGCATAGTTATTTAAACTATTGACGTTTTTGTGTCCCGATAGCTGACAAATCGTGGTTGGTTCTACACCGGCATGAAGCAGTTGAGTGCACATGGATTTCCTTGCGCTGTGATTCGTGATTTTCCCAACAAGACCTGAACGTTCCGCCATACCCTTCATCAACGATCCAAGTGTATTAACACCAAGAGCCATATTCTGGAACCAAGGACCATCATATTTTCGCCTGTGATTAATTGCCAAGTAAAAGGGTGCATCGTCCAACATCATACCTGGCGGTCTCTGGACCCTGAATGCTTTGTAGACAGTAACAATACATCTATCGGAATTACCAGTGGCAGCAAAGATTTTCGGGTTAAACATCCGACTGTGAGCAGAATTTCCATCACGTGTTTTCGTTGATCGTTCCCAAAATTCCAGGTATTCACAACCATTGGAGTCGGTCTTCAAATGAACATCTCCCCACCGAAGCTGTCGACTTTCATCTCGTCCTCTCAGACCGAACATCTTGGTGAAAAAATACCACAGTGTGTTGATCATGGCGGTTGGCGAGTGCGACCCGAACTCATGTGCATTCCACAGGCGATCTTCGTCTTCACTTGACAGAGAGTCAGATTTATTCGGACGATTTCCCTTGCCCTGTTGTTTTAGCTCTTTGCGTTTTGCTTCAAGAACACGACGACTTGTCTTGAAAATATCTGATTTGATGATGTTGTGCGGATAGTCATTATCACGGAGATACCTGTCGATGGCACGGTGATAAGAAGTCAAAGTGTCAGGTTCGAACGGAGATCCATCTTTCTTTCTCAGTGTCAACAGGTAGGAACCGATGTACACATCAAGATCCGGAGCCGGGATATCAAGAACTCTTCGCTCTTCATTGTTTTCCTTCAGGTAAGTTGCAAACTTCGTGATCACACTTGTTGTTTTCTTGACGGTATTCACACTCTTCTTACTGTCGATGTAGTTTTTGAGATCCATAATACTTTTCGTTGCGATCGGCGAAGTGTCCGCTTCATTTTGTGTATACTCCATGTCAAAATTTAACAAATTTTCGATAATATACTGGTCAATGTCTTCATCATCATCAAAACTTATGTTTTCGGCCATCTTGACCATAGGTACACAGAAAGCAGACGATGGTTCACGTGAATGACGTCATGTAATTTACTTAATTTTTTGATATTTTTTATCTATAATGGTAAACAATGTAAATCTATTCTGATAAAAACACTCAGGGATGTCTGAATCAAATTATGTGCGTTTGTTTGCATTATTGGTATGGGGTTTCCCCTGACCTAAATTCTAAAAATAGCTGACATGACACCTCTCTCGCTGAGAAAGTAGTTCCGTGAGAAGTGCAATACGGAGTGCAATACGGATTGAGGAGTGCAATACGGAATTCGTTGTATTTCATTACGTATTACTATCGTAAGATTACATGGGTATGTAATAAAAGGAAATAAATTATGTGTTCTTAAAGGTTTTAACGCTGACAAAGTTTCAAATTATTATCTTTGATTGAAAGCTAAAGGCAATGTGCAGTCAACAGAAAGACATATAACACTGTAATATTGATTTCAATTGATGTCTGGTGATACTTGAATAAAGCGAATGCATTCTGGAAGGTATCGGTAACATTCAAAAGAACATGCAATATAACTGTCTTACTATTATGAATATTGATTGACGATCATGAATAGCCCGTGATTCCCCTATACGTTCCTCACTTTTAGCGTGACTCCGTCTTGAAAGCTTCTATAGAAAGTGGTTCACGAATGGGTGCTATAAAAGGTCGTGTGAATAGATAATACCTGAAGCATATACTTTGAGCCGATGTATTTTCAAATAGATCCGTGTGATTCATAACAAAAGTTAAAGTGTACATTAAGTGTGATAAAGTCTGAATGAACCACGTTGACACTAAAAGCCTCTATAGAAGCCGTATAAAGAAAGGGTGCTACAAGAGGTCGTGTGACTAGAACACACCTGACTGAGAGAGACACTATGCAGGAAGAGAATATTTCAAACTAAACTGAGACTAAAGAACAATACTTGCAGGACGTCTAGACATGCGTGTACGATTCTTGTCTGTAATGCAGTAGACATGCGTGTACGATTCTTGTCTGTAATGCAGTAGACATGAGTGTACGATTCTTGTCTGTAATGCAGTAGACATGAGTGTACGATTCTTGTCTGTTAAAACAGTAAACATACGTGTTCGATTCTTGTCTGTTAAAACAGTAAACATACGTGTACGATTCTTGTATGTTAATGCAGTAGACATGCTTGTACGATTCTTGTATGTTAATGCAGTAGACATGCTTGTACGATTCTTGTATTTTAATGCAGTAGACATGCTTGTACGATTCTTGTCTGTTAAACAGTAGACATGCTTGTACGATTCTTTTCTGTTAATGCAGTAGACATGCGTGTACGATTCGTGTCTGTTAATGCAGTAGACATGCTTGTACGATTCTTGTCTGTTAATGCAGTAGACATGCTTGTACGATTCTTTTCTGTTAATGCAGTAGACATGCTTGTACGACTCTTGTATGTTAATGCAGTAGACATGCTTGTACGATTCTTGTCTGTTAATGCAGTAGACATGCTTGTACGATTCGTGACTGTTAATGCAGTAGACATGCTTGTACGATTATTGTCTGTTAAACAGTAGACATGCTTGTACGATTCTTTTCTGTTAATGCAGTAGACATGCGTGTACGATTAGTGTCTGTTAATGCAGTAGACATGCTTGTATGATTCTTATCATTACAAGATATGATTCTCACATGAACAAATACAATTTATGCAAAATTAAAGTTTCTTTCCGCTTCAACAATTGTTTTACTCATAATTAACCAATCTATACAAGTGAAAGACTTATCTGATTTTCAAACACTTAGTTTATCTCCCAAATAGTCTCTATACATGTAACAAAATGTTATACAATAAACAGCCAATGGTTTGCAGTAACTCGTCAACGTGTATTATTCATGTTATATGGACACTAAGCTATACATATTATGATATATCAAATATAAATGTCTCCAACTAAAAACCATAAAATATTGTTCGACGTTTCATCAACATAATGTTGGCTTAATCAGGAACATAATGAAGAACAGTCAGTCTGGTGAATATATAGGATGGTATAAGATTGCCTTGGGTCTTGTTGCATAAGTCTTTAACCAGTCAAGCCTGACGGATTGTACTCATTTAGACCTCTTGGGTGAACTGTGTTTAATCTGTGTATCCACAGTGACTTAGCCATGTCAAGTCTAGCTTGGATGTTAAATGGTACCTTTTGTACTATGGTACATGAATAGTTATGACCTGGTAGATTGAAATGTCGGGCCACATGAGGTGTTTTACTGGTCAAATTGTATTTTATGTTGTGGCGATGTCCAGAGAGTCTTGAGCTAAATTTGTGTACAGTTTGTCCGACATATACAAATACATATTATGAGTTACTATTATGGTTACCACTATTGAATAGGGTTTGTATATCATCTGGGGTAGCTGTCAATTCGTTCATAATATAATAATAAGTTGTCACTCTCAATCGGACTATTAACAACCTAAGACGCCCTCTCAAAGTTTTCTCATAGTTTGTGATTTTTATTCTGTAAAATGGTAAGTCACCTTTCTTTCTCTTTATTTTATTCAAATGATTTTGTCCAAAAGGTGAGAGTAAGTTTATGAAAACAGGATAACATACGCTACAATTCCCGTGGAGGGCAGATCTCCCTATCTTCCTCGTGATATTTTGTGTATATTTGGGGCGTCCAGTCGCTTTAAAGTACATTCAAACACAGATTTTTCATTAAAGAATATTTTCAAAAAAAGGTAATTATTAATATCATCATATCAAAAGCTGATGGAAGACAAAGGAAATTCTATCAATAAACAATTTCTAAATCAACCAGAAGTTTAAAATAACCTTTGTCTTTCTTTAAAACTAATTTATCCAATGCTACCGAAGCTATGTCTGATCTATTTAGTTAACTATACAAAGCCCTTGTTTCGTATATAACAATGTATTAAATGCATGGAATCATCCTTTAATCAATCCTTGAACAACAAAAGCACTCTATTTATCTAACATGGATTTAAGTGGATACAGTCCATTTAGAAATTCATTAGTTGCCGTGATCAAACTACATAGTAACAATATTGTTGCTGTACAGTTACAATCATCTAAGTATTTTGAAGACACCCTGAGATATGACAAAATCGTCTCAAGCAGCTGAAAAAGACATTCATCTGTACTCTTATGGTTATCGGTTAGCTTGGAAACCTTCTCCTATTGAATATTGAAAAGTGATCTAACCATGCTGACCGTCTGTCTGTAAATTCACTGGATGTTCACAAGGCCAGAACTCAAAATCTAAACTTCCTACCCAATTGCAACATTTATCTAAAACTTCCTGCCTTCCTTTTGGTCGTTTCAAAGAAAACACAACCTTGGATTTGGTTTCTAGGTAAGAAAACTAAAAACGACCACGCCTAGCTCATTGAAACTAGGTAAATGGACGATCAATATTGATGAGATTGACTATTCATTTCTACTTATCATTGTTGTTTCCATGGCGACACCTCTAAGAATTTTGTTTTAAGATCACAGCTAAGAAACCATAAGCCCTTGTTCTATTAAACTGTCTACGTGGAACAATCATCATTCAGTGTGTTACCCCTGTGGCTTTTCACTTTTTGCCTTCATTTTTTAAAAAGTTTCCATGGAGTTTGGTATTTGGTTTCTGAAAATGTTAGGCCCAGCTCATTGAAATATGAGAAATGGAGCAATCAAAATTAGTGTTTGCTTTGTGCGCTACCTTTTAGCTTTTAAAGCAACTAAAAACTTTGTGTTCGCTCTGGAACTCAGAAACTATAAGGCCTATTAAAACACTACAACTTGGTCTAGGAACACTAATCTAGTGAACTGGTTCCTTCTAAGATTTTTCTTTAATTTATTTGATTTTTTTTAAAGGACAACTTACAAATTTGTTTTAATGAGGTTATGCAATGTACTTTTTCTAAGAATGATAGATCAATATCTCCAGTACCATTATCTATGAGAATGAAATGAGCATATAATTGAGACAATACACACATAAATAAGACTTTTAATCAGCATTTTATACCCGGTTTTTAGAATGCCGCCGAAATTAACAGGCGAACGCTTTGAAAATTCATTAGACCGTGACGCCCCGCGCACCGGGCCTGTCTCCATTTGCGTATCTACCATTATGTCTGGAGAGAAACCTCCTTCAAACATTTCAATCCCCCTTTAAGATAAAAAATTTGAGGGGTCTATAGGCAATATATTTGACATTAAACTATAAAGCTTAATGGACTTTAAAGGGAGATAAAATTTGATTTTAAGGGCTTAGCCAGTGATAACTAATTTTAAAAGCGGTTTCTTAAAAATATAGAAAAGAACACCTACTCTATAGGTAGGCATTGCATATGCATGCACATTCTAATTAAATTTGTAAAAATTTGTTCCAGATATGGACAGACTAACAGGCAGATAGACACATTTTGTTATTGATATATATGTTGCAGTCTGTGAGAAGTAGTAATTACATTCCTGCAAAGACCATATCATTTTACAGTGCGACGTTGTAGTGAATTATTCTCTTCTCTTCCAGAGATGACTAACATATATTTGAGGGATGAACAAGTGAATTTAGGAGTAAAAGTTGTTGATTGGAGTGTTCATGGTAAATACATTCACAATCATCCGTTTCAATTTAGGTACATTTCAATTTCTGGGCTTGATTAAGGTAAAACAACAACCTTTTTCTTTTTACCTTTCTACTTAAAAGGTGTGAAGAACCATTGTTCACAATTTTATAAATCTCCCCCAACCTCTGTCCTTATGACTATAAACTACAATTATGCGTATTGTAGGTAGTTGTCTCTGATCACCTGATTAACTTAAAGTTTCATTTTGAGCAAACAAGTCCCTGTGGTTTGAAATGAGTGTTTGGTTTACAGAGAAACAATAGCTTGTAGATACATACTGGCTATGTAAAAAATATGTGAAAATTGTAAGATCCATTGCTCACATTTCTATAAACCTCCAATCCCCTAAAAATGATAAACATTGGGGTTAGCAGGTTTTGCATAACTAACAATATTTAGAAAGACGGTTTGTTTTCTTGAATATGCATTACGAATATGTGTTGTTTAGCTTATAAAAGCTTGTGATTTAGCAATTGGTTTGTATTTTGGTTTCGTTACGTAATAATAATGTATAATATAATAAGTGAGTTAAAGTCTTCCAAAAAAAGTCTTACGACTGGACATTCAATAAAAAGGTATATATTATCACTTGAATCACATGAAGGACAAAATTGTTATCAACAGGATTCATTTGAATAATTCTCTTTTAGTGTAAATTATTCTGTGAATAAACTTATATTGAAATTCGAAAAACTTTGTTTCTTTGGTACATTGTCTATATCCAAACAATTTTTGGTTTCAATTCAAGACATAATTGATTTCATTTTCCCATTTATTTCAAACTTCTGAAGAATAACATGAAGTTTGTGAAATTAGATTATCTCCAAATACTCTTGACTTTTTTAAGTTTTAGTAATATCTTTCTAGGGAAAATTAACATTTGACATATTGACATATGCTTCTTGGTGGAGTTTTCAGATTTTTTTTATCGTATCTTTCCATGTTTTGGTATACTGAGAATGACACAACGTAAATCGAGTACTGCTCTTTTAATATCCTGTTTGTCTCTGAGTTCTGCGAATGTAACAAACTAATTAATTTTACACATGTCTTTTAAATTGGTTATACCCTGTTTGAACCAAATATTGATAATCAGGTCTGAATTTAAACTCAGGTGATTTAACCAAATCGGTTGCATAAGTATTTCATTAATATTCGAATCATTTATAACATAACGTTTAATTTATCTAAGCCAGGCTTCCAATGTAGCCTTCCAAAAGGGATTTATAGGTTTGTATTTTTTGATAATATCAGTACCTAAAAGGAGGACATGCTTGAGAGGAAAACCCGCTAGACTATAAATGTTTGGTTTTGAATCATATCTATTTAAGCAAGGGATTTTAAGTGAATCAATGAAGGTTTTGACATCAACCATTCTTAAGTCGCCATCTTTGTAATTTAGCATTTAATTGACACATTTAGTTTTGTTCCTCTTGTCATTTGAATATGAATTTGAATAATATATTGTTCTTTAGGAGGATTAAGAAGGGAGGAGAGAATATGAACAATTGTAGACAGTGCTAAAATTTGGAAAACCGTTATTTTTCCTATCAATGTTAAGTTTAAGTTTCGTTTCTTCCAGTTCGAAAGAATTCTCGTTATATTTTCAAGTCTTGTTTTATATTGATTATCCAAAGATTGTCTTAATCTTGCATTCAGTATAATTCCCAACACATCGGAGTTTCCTTTATGCCAATTAAGTTTTAAATCGTGAGAGTGTTTAATCGCTGCCAGCCATTGTTCGAAGCTGCTTTATTTGTTATCTATATAAATTCTTGACCTGGCATTTTATACAATTTCAAAATTGTTGTAATGGCTTCATTACGAATTGTTTCCGAACCATCTAGGAATAGTTCAGTGTCGTCAGCATATTGATCAATAATGTGTTTTATTTCATCTAGGATAATCCCCTTTATATTTTTGTTCCCTCTTATAATTATGCCGAGTATTTCAACAACGAATAAAATTAAGTGTGGGGAGTTTGGATCACTCTCCATAGAGTCCCTTTCGTTGTAAAAACATGTTGATAAATGGCCTTTTTCAACAATGCATGAAGAGGCATTCGATATCAAAATATAAACCCAATAACGGTATATGTTGTTTCAAAATCCGAATTAATTCAATAGGTTTTAGTATGCTAGTGATTACGCCTCTGTTCATTCTCATTGTCAAAGCATTTTGTCAAATATTTCATTTTTTAAGTCTAAAGTAAATTAAGCGTAACAGAAACATGGCCACAGACCACAACTCAGTAATTAAGTAATTTAATCATCAATGTCTTTCTAATGCAGCCTTGTTCTTGTATCTCGTTGGGCGTTCAGCTTTTGCACATTGTTTTACCACTTTTCTCTGAATTGCTTACGGGTTGTGGTAAAAGTATGTCAATGTAATTGTGGGTTATGTTCACATTACAAGTGTTCTTATAGACCCACCTTTAAACACTTTCTCAGACACTGACAAGATTTGCTTTCAAATTACTCTGTGCGATTCCATGCTATAGGCAACGAACAATCAAATAAAGATATATTATTACATTTAAACAGAGATATAGATTATGTCAGGTTATTCTTTTATAACGTTAATGTATTCTTAAATGTGTTGATGCGTTCTAGAGACTGACAAAGTTTCAAATCATTATGTTTGATTAAAAGTTAAAGGCAATGTGCAGGCAACAAAAAGACCATTTGTAACATTGTAACAGGGAATTAATGTCCAGTAATGCCTGAATAAAGCAAATGTATTCTAAAAGGTATTGATACTAACATTCAGAAGAACATGCAATATAACTGGTTTACTATTATTGACATCGGTCACTGATCATGAATAGCACGTTGTTCCCCTATAGGTTTCCCACTTTCAGCGTGCCTCTGTGTTGAAAGCTTCCATAGAAAGTGGTTCACGAATTTGTGCTACAAAAGGTCACGTGAATCGACCATACCTGAAGCATATACTATGAGCAGATTTATTTTCAAATTGATCATTGTGGTTCATGACAAAAGATAAAGCGTCATCAGTATAAAGACTAACTCAAACACAGACAGTTGGATACATAGTTAGTTAAAGCCCTTTATAGTTAGTTAAATGAACCATAATTTAATACCGAATGCCAATGAAAAATTGTTTAGAAGCTGATTAAAAAACGGGTACTACAAGAGGTTGTGTGACTAAAACATAACTGACTAATGAGATAATAAAACATAATTATATGACAGTGGGTAGATAAGGTTAGAAATGTTTGTCTCGTTATTAATTGATCTAAGTCAAATACTTTTCTGATTTTCAAACATTTGCTTTATCACCTAAATAGTCCCTAGACATGTAACATAAGTTTATACAATAAACAGCTAAATGTTTTGCAGCAACAAGTCAACATGTATTATGCATGTTCACATTGAACCTTCTAGTGACTATTATGGTTACCAGTATTGAATTAGAATTGTATATCATTTGTGGTAGCTGTCAATTCGTTCATAACAAGTGCAGTTGTCAATCTCAATCGGACTACTAACAGCCTAAGACGCCCTCTCAAAGTTTTCTCACAGTTTGTGATTATATTTTGTCAAATGGTAAGTCACTTTTATTTCATTCAATGTTTTTCATATGGTTTTGTCCAAAAAGGTGTGAGTAAGTTTATGAAAACAGGTTAACATACGCTACAATTCCTGTGAAGGGCAAATCTTTCTATTAAGCCATCGCTCATGATATTTGGTGTATTTTTTTGCGTCCAGTCGCTATTTAAAGCAATTTCAAACAGAGATTTTATTCAAAGAACTCTTTCGAATAGGTACTAGGTAGTTATTGATAGTTATCATCATATCATCAGATCTAAAGCTGACGGAAGACAAAGGAAATTCTATCTATAAACAATTTCTATATCATCGACCAGTTTAAAATATCCTTTGTCTCTCTTTGATATCAGTGAAGACAAACCATTTAAAAATTCATTAATTGCTCTGATCAAACTACATAGTATCACAATTGAAGCCGTACAGTAACAATCATCTAATTATTTTGAGGAAACTGAAATATTTAAAAAAATGACAAGCAGTTAAAAAATAAATGCATCTGTACTCTTCTAGTAATCGGGGTTAGCTTGGAAACCTTCTCCTATTGAATAAATAATTGAAAAGTGATCTAACCATGCTGATTGTCTGTCTGTAAATGTACTGCTTTATACAAGACCAGAACTCAAAAACTAAAATTCCTACCTAATTGCAACATTTATCTTGATCTTCATTTTTCTTCTATGGAAACCAAGTATTTGGTTTCCGGAACAGAACTTTGTATCGGTGAGGTCTAGCTCATTGAAATTTGAGAATTGGAACAATCAAAATATGTCATGTTGTTTGTTATTTCAGGTGATCTATATTTTCTTAACTTTTCAATTGATAAGTAACTCAAAACTTTGTTTCCGGAAAAGAACACAGACATTATAATTCATTAAAACTTGGTCTAGGAACAAACATCAAGTGAACTGGTGACTTCTGAGATTTTCATTTCTTCCTTCTTTATTTTTACCAAGAAAACACAACATACATATTTGTTACAAGATCAGAATTTGGAAATATTGAAGCACAGATGATTTTGGTATTTGGAAAAATGTAGTTTTGAATGTGTATGAACAGAAAAGAAATGAGTGCGACTATATTTTAATAAGCAGATTTGTTTGAATCCTTGAAACACATATTCAATGACAAAATAAATAAGCTCAGAAATGGTTGGAGAAAATGTTTATCACATACACCCAGCTGAGATGTTAACATCTGATTCATTAAAAGAATTTTCTTTAAAAAAAATTGGCAATGTGGTTATAGTTATACAGAGGGAGTCATATTTTTATATTTTGAATTTCATAAATTTCGATTATGATATTTGTAATCGACTCAATGTGAAAATAGTCATCACAATAATATTGACATAGTGAAAACGAACAGTAATTACTTAAACATAAAACTGTTCATCACTTTTTAGAGTATTTTGTAGAGAGAAAAATACTGTTTCACAATTTCAATGGCCTGCATATGACATTTGAATTTGTCAACGGCCAAGACGTCCTAGCTTAAGTAGTGAAATTCCAACACTATCGAAATATAATTACACAAACTGAGTGAATTGTAGTTAAGTTTATTGATGTAGGAAAGCTATGACATAAAGAATACTCGCAAAATGGCAAGTTTGGCGATATTTGTTTTTGCAAGGTGCAGAAAAGGCGGCGAATTTAAGACGTCTGATATATAATAAGTCACAACTGGTACACACGTGCATTAGAATGTGCATGCACTAACAGTGAAAAACGATGTTTTTGATGTCTAATCTGATCATTCTACATCCTGTTTACTATGATAATCACCGAAAACTTACATTAACTCTCATTTCCATGGTGTCCCAAACCTGATTAACAATTATTTCTTGAAAACTATGAAACAAAGATATTAATGTCATTGATATCATTGATTGAAAATATTTCCAATTTGTTTTTTATGATTTGTAATTTTTTAACATTCATTTCTCTTTTCAGAAAATGATGAAATCTATCCTTTTGCTTTTAATCCTTACATTTCTAGAATGTGGACGAACACAAGGTAAACACGTCAATGTATACGCTTTTGATAATGCATACAACCTTGTTGTCACTTGTCTCCCAACATCCAGTCGTAATAATGTCAATCCATCTGCATCAGATAACTACCCACTACCTTGTTTCACAACTTGTATGTTAAAACATATACTTTTGTATGCTTTTCAATTTGTATGATGAAATAATAGCGTAAACGGTTACTTATTCCTTTTGACAGCTAAGTATACCTATTATGAATACTGATAAGAAGTATATTAACTGTCAGATATCTTCCTGTTTACAGACAGCGAGGGCAGAGTCACAGTCCTTGTGTCGGACTTTGCCAATGGTCAGCTGGTGAAACTACTTGTAAATGGCTCTACATCTGTAGAGCGTACACTAAAGACAATAGGTCACCCACGGGGAGTAGACTACGACCCAGTGGACAGACACATATACTGGACTGAGTCTCCTTTTGATGTTATAAAACGATCAGACATCAACTTAGAGAATGTTACCATAATACTGAGTCTTCCTTCAGGTAAGTGTGGTTTCAATAAAACACGATATTGAGGATATGCAAATATATTGCCTGATATTTGTTAAAAAGAAGTCTAAAACGTCATAATAAAATATGTTTTTTTTACATTTAAAAGATTTTAACGGAACTACATTTAGATCTTTGTTAAATTCTACGCATATCTTAAAGCGTAAAAGGTAATTTCTTGAACTTTTAGAGAAGAAATTAGTTAAACCTTTGACTTACTCCCGCAAATAATTTTTGTTACATATTTAAAACAAAATAAAACAAACGGTTAAGTAAGTGTACTTTCTGTAAATAAGCTTTGTTTTACTTTTGAAACAAAACAAAAAAACGGGTTAAGGAGAATTTACTGTTATTGAACCAAGTTTCTACAACGAATTATGTGTACCTGTTTAACTCCTACAATGCCCTGATACCAATAACATGAAATGCCTTATAAGCCGTAAGTGGTAATGTTTCTGTCTGTTCGGATGAAACCCAGCCCTATGCTGGATCAGTGGACGTCATTCTGTATTGAACAGATTTTATATACAGATAATCAATGTTAATAAATTTTCAAAAATTGCAAACTCAAAATTCGGACACTGAAGAAATGTAAGAATTAAACATACTTGATTTAAAAAAAACTTAAAGTATTGTTATATGCTGATCTATGGATGACCTTCTTCAATATTGTTAGTAGAAAATTGTTCATATTATGTACATATAAACAATAACAATTTGACATCTTGAATAAGGAATTCCCTGTGTGTCCTGCATGTTTGTTAAGTTGTTGATAATGGGAAATTAATCAAATGTAGGGGACAGGTGGAAGAAAGCAAGACAATAAATGTAAAACATGAAAGTGTACTCACAAGGTCGCAATAAGGACGATAAAGATTTGTATCTGCTATACAACAAAATATATGTTATTCACAAACCTGATGGAAATTAAAAAAATTTATTTTCAATTGTTTAATACCAAAACTTGTCTAAACAGAACAAAAACTCCAACTAGTAGAAGATGAGACAAAGATTGCTGCAACAATGTAGCTGCCTGTCTTCTGCTCTTGTCTAGGGATGTTTGAACAAACTTAGTATTTTGCAAAAGTCTAATTTGGGACGTTACTGAACCAGAACCCTGTTTCATGTGATCAGTATTTGTAGGTATAAGTTAAAAGCTGATAATAAGAAATAATAAGGAGGTTTTGAGATGTCACCTTCAGATATTTCGTTTAATATAGAAAACCTTGATGATCCAAAACTGTTAATAACAAAGCTATTTAAAACAGATGTTTATCTAGTTTGTAAAAGAGTTTAATTCTTTTGAAATGTTTTTTTAAAACATATTCTAAGCAAAATTAACATTTTAATGGTTATCGAAAATAGTACAATAAATAACGCCAGAATTGGGTCTGTACTGGCTGATAGTCATTCAGTACTTGGCTTGTACAAACTTGCACAAGGATTGATACTAACGAAGTACTGGTTTACGGTATTGACAAGTATCAGTTCATAATTAAAACAGTATCATTTCATATACTGGCCTTATTCAGGTTAGCTATTACTGATTTGCTTCAGCTTTATTCAATTTTATAGGATGCTCGGCCCAAATTCAGTTATACACATATCTCAAATACAATAATAAATCGTAAAAGAATCTTACAACCTTCGAGAAGAAGATAACATAAAAAGAATAATTAATCACAAGAAATGTCATTTAATTTTTTTCCTAGGCATAAACATAGTGGCTTAATCTTTTCAACATGTAATGTTCGTTCGTAGTAAGAATCTGTTTTAATGTACACCTGTTTCCATTCGAATATTAGGCAGATATGTTTTTCTTAAATCATTATAACATGAACACATAGAACTGAAATGAAATTCGTCTTCAATTCCTTCCTTACATATTTGACAAATCCTAGACAGCCTATCAATTTTATGCCGTCTACACTAATTAACCTTTAAACGTTATAGCCCTTATTAATCTAAACTTGTTTTTACGAAATTTGTATTTTAACTTTTATTTTTTTTGGATATATATATTGTACAATAATTTAATGTTGAGTTCCAATTTTGAAAGAACTTAACTCTTGCCGGAAATTCAAAAATATTTATAAATTGTACTCTGTCTCCTACACTTTGCACCCTTCATCTAAATGAAGTGACTTAATTTAAGATTTCTTCTTATTTCTTCTTCGTAAGATTTAAAGAATGTAAAGTAGGATTAATATATAATTTGAAAAGACCACATTCACTGTACACATATATACAAATTGTTTATGCCAAGTACCCAACGTCATTTCAACGAATGTTGTAAAAATTGGTGCAATGTTATCACAACGTTGAAAGGACGTCAATATACATTCTCATAATTTTACATTATGTTTTGTGATTGTGCTTATAGTTAAGTTTTTAAACATCATTTGAAAATCTAAAACTTTACTTCTTGAATTTACACTGTTGCAAGCTATTAAAAAAATTATAACCTAATACAAACTGAAAGTCATAATAACGTCACTTTGCGTGACTTTCACAACGTTACATTATAGACCTTTTGGACGTTTCAACAACTTCCTCACAAACACAGATACACAACGTGCTTGCAACGTTGTGGGAACGTAATTCTATCTCCATTTTGTGTGTGTTAAACTTCAAATTCTATTGTGTATTTCACAATCAATCTTTATTCTTAATTAGTTCATTTCTACACACAAGTAAAAAGCAAAAGTATCCTTTCCCAAATTAGCAATGAAATAATAATAAGTGTCATGGATATTGCGTCACAAGCCAAGCACTTTCGCCGCCATGTTTGACGTCGCCTGGATGTTTACATCGTGTGTTATCGGCTGCAGTGGCGCTTTTCCTGTTAGCTACTTGAGTTTAGAGGTAAGTTTTACAATATTTATTCATACTTTTTATCATTATTATCCAAAGTTAGCCTACGTTTGATATGATAAGCCTATACAAACACCAAACCAGCCTTTTCTTACACGACTGAAGTAATCCTCGCACAGGTCAGCAGAGTGTGTTATGCTAAATGAGAATCCAATGCTGCTTTTTTTTCTAAAACATTAAATATCTAACCGCAATTGATTCTCAACCTTTCCTGCAGTAACGACAGTGATCCTCGATAGTAGTGTTAAGGCATAGCGTAACGAGCTTGATTTCGCATCTCCTGTCACAAGTGCTGCACAGAGTTTAAAAGAATCCGATCAGCTGTTTGCGAATTCACTTGGTGCAGGCTCTGTTTTCAATTTCATTTTTATTTAATTGACAGATTGCAATGCAACATCTTGAACTACTTTTGATAATTCAGTATTCCAAAACCCAATAGAAACTAGACCAATGAAAAAAAAACTTCACTGTCCGAATATAACCAGCACTCATCTTATAATACATTGTTTTCATCAAGTGAATATATTTTGTTATCAATGGAAAATGTCGATGTATCTTAATTATTTGACGGTTTATTTATTCAGTAGTGTAGTGCATATGCTTCTGATATCACACATTACTATGTCAAAGTGTGAATTAATTCATGTCTTTTATCAAAGGCACTCAAAATTAGGTGTAGGCCTAAGATACGCAGGTAAGTTTTGAATACTCCAAACATTTTCAATTTAATATTTTCCATAGATTTTAAAACTGTTTTCAGAAGTTCAGGGAAAGACAAAGTGATTGTAGGATCAGGTTTTGGTTTCAATTTAATTGACATTTGGTATGTGAAAAGAGAAAATATTTGATGATTTACTTGCTATGACTTTTGTTACTTTGTATTAACCCGTCACTGGTTTGTATCGCTGTTGAACACCTCATTTCTATAAAACATTTTAGAAACTTCTTAGTTAATGTCTACAGAGTTTCAAAGATGTAAAGCAACAACATATTAAAAGTAGCTTAGCTAACACTCAATATGTAATTGCTAGGTTAACTTTTGTTCGAGTGCGTATCTTTACCCATTCTCTCCCCATTGCAAACCAATTTAAATCTAACAATTCAATTTCACAATACTATTCAAAGCCTAGCAATGTGTGCCGCAATGTGTCGATGTCCCCGTTTTGTCATTCTCTCCCCACAGAGGCAGCTCAGTCATACCCGAATTAGCCTCTGTTATATTACGGCTAATACATGGGATAGAAAGGTAGAAACCGAAGTTAGTTGTGCAATCAGCGACGCCGTTTCAAAAGTGGTCATTCGCAAAAACTTGACCATCTCCGTGTGGTTCGCCAAAGCTTTCATTGAAATTTAACATCCAGGGAGGTAATTCTTTCTTTTACAAACCATCGCTTTTTGCCTTCTCAGTAGTTATTATTTGGTTGATTAGTAAAATAAAATCTATCAAAAAACAAATAATAATTTACTCAATTATAAAACTGTTTCTATCTAACGATAAACCCTATCCATATCTGATTTTCAAATATTTTCCCTCTCACACTGTTAATTAAAAATAAAAATAAAGACACAATATTTTCCATGTCACTATACGACCCGTTAAGAACTCCCCAGGTCATGGATATTCAAAGGTGTTTTCATTGGCTGCAAAAAAGGGAGATATTTTAAGTTACAACTTTTTGCCGCTAGGGTACTCTCCCGAACCCCAGGATATTGGTGTAATAGAACAGAGGCTAATTCAGGTATGACTGAGTTGCCTCTGTGAGGAGAAAATGATCTTTACCCGACACATCTGAACCTTATTTTTCTTTTCTAAAATTTACATAAGTTATTAACTAAAAATCATAAGTTATTAAGTACCACGTTGCAATGATATAAAACTTAGTGAGTGCATAACAAAGTCGCTGAAAAAGCTGATATGAGCGCGATGATACGTAACAAGGTACCTTTAAGTGTGCGACATCCGATAACATCATTGTACCCTATGAACACCGTTCAAAATATGGCGAAAATATTTTGAAGTATTCGTTTCTTATTACAGTTTGCTGCCCGGTGTGGATGAGAGGGGGAGAGATATGGAGACAGAGAGGTGGGGGTAAACTGCACAGTGCACACGTGAATCTTAGTGTTCTGGCAGGCGCCCTCCAAAACAGGTAAACACACAGTTCATGATACATCGTAGGCCAATGTATCAATAATTTGACTTCTTAAGGCTATATATATTTAAAATCTTATTAAAATAGAAATAAGAAAATAGATAAATATAAATAACTAAAAAGTCTATTCGCGATATAACATGAACTAATTACATATCTTCAAACATTGCTTCAGTGTATAACTTATTCTTTATCAATTTGTTTCAGTTCATTCATTTCCTCTTTCTTTAAATTTCCCCCCAGAACGTTGCTCTGCTCTCGAAAAGTGCTGTGAAGAAACATGTACGTTGGAGACGCGAACACCCGAGAAACGGGTTTATGTATTTGATTCATCATTCTAAAACTGAATAAAATATAGTTCAGATTCTATTTCTTTTTATTGTATACTTGTTCCTTGTTGATAGGATAGACTTAGCTTACCCCGGCCCGAAAAAATATCATTTTATTTCTGTTGTCTAGCTCCCTTGTGTGATATGTTTTTAGAAATATTTGCTTGTGAGTTGAATATTTTCTTTTCACTAACAGACACCGATTATTCAATGATGACCAGCGTCTATTAAGACAACTATTGTATTTGCAACCTTATAGTATTGTTCTCTATTTAAGGGAAATTTGGATACATGTGGAAGACTTTGGACAACTAGTATTTAGATCACGTTGTTGGGACGTCTATTCGACTCCACACAAGGGACGTTCTTGGGACGTTTGAAAAATAACGTTTTGAAAACGTTTTAACTTGAACGTTGTCGGAACGTTATGTTAAGGTCGTGTGTATGTCATAAATTACGTTATGGGGACGTATTTTGGACTCCACACTAGGGACGTTTAAGGGACGTTCATTGGTGACGTCCGGTTGACGTACACTTAACGTTGTGACAACATCCTAAAATCGTAATTTTGTTAGCTGGGTAGTCGGTTTGATTCATGCCAAAAGAAGAATGATATCAGTTCAGTATCATAACAGCTTTACAATGTAATCAATAATTCGAATATATATTTAGAACCATAGCACTTACAAGTTTTCATGATATTAAACATATGTTGTACAGCCATATCTTCATATTCTATAAACAATCTTGGTCAGATTTTTTATATAGAAAAGCAAAATGTATACAACTGTATATTATCAGTGGAATTTAATTAATATTTGAAAACCTTAAAGTGTTTAGATTAAAATATAAAGCCAATACAAGTTATTGACTACAATTGAGTCACACTAAAGAGCCTTCCAAATTCATTCCCATTTCATGTAATCACACAGTTGAATAATGTAGGAACATTTATGAAATCTTGAAACCTGATAGAGGACAACCGTCTGTAATTGAATCCAAGTGGCAGATGCTGTATGACGGCCCTTGTATAGGTTACATACCACCAGCATGTTCTTCAATATTTTATTCAAACTTCAATCAGTGGAGATAAAGTATTCAACGTGTCAGGTAGGGAACATTCTAGATTCTTCTAGTTCACGAGGTAATTCTGTGCGAACTTTACCCCCTGGAAAGAATGTGACAAGTACCCTTAAGATCCAAACAAGGACTCTGACAAAACAGCAACAGCGGGGGATGTATATCTTGATCAGTCAGTATTATTAACACCGCCACTCAGGATGCTCTTACATCTAAACTGTCAACAGCTCTCCTGTTACCTCAGCTTCAGGAAAAGTTTAAAACTGCTTTCATGGAGGTTGCTACGGTGTCGATTACAAAGAATGTTAAAACCATTATAAAGCCCTTGAAAGAGAGCATGGATCAGCTTAAAGGTGAGAAAAAGCCTATGAAACAAGAGCTGTTGAAAGATGAACTGATACCGCTCAAAGAAGAAGTGAAATCTCTTAGAAATATGTTTGACGAGAAAGTGAACAATATCAATAAATGCAAAGAATAAATTGAAGAACTGAGGGAGGAAGTAGAAAGTAAAACTGAGAAACTCAAGAAACAATAGACAGACATAAGAAGTCTCAGAAAACACTTTGAAGAAAGGACAGACGACTTTGAACAATACAGCTGACAAAACTCCATTTGTATCACTGATGTACCGGTATCACCATTTGAAGACATTGACAAAGTTGCGATGGATGTGCTAACCAGCGTTGAGGAAACTCTATCTATCACTGCTATAGATAGATGTCACAGAGTGGGACACAGACCTCAAGGGAAGACAAGACAGATCATAGTCAAATTCATGTATCACCACTACAAGAAACGGATGATCAAAAACAGTCTAGCACAGAAGTAAAAGAACGTTTACATAAACGAAATCTTACCGAGGCTAGAAATGTGTTGTTCAAGCCCATGAGAGAAGTACCTGGCCGCGAGATGGGAGAATCTTTGTTGAAGAACATCCTGAGGGTATGACCTGAGAGATCAAATGTGACCATGACTTTTATTATATACTCATGTAATCTTAGGATAGTAATACAAGGGTGCAATACGGAATACGTCTTCAAATTCCGTATTGTACTCTAGAATCCGTATTGCACGCCTGCCGGTTCTACTTTTTTAAAGCTTTGACAATTCACGGAATTTTCCGCAAGTTACAATAATTTTTCTAATTAAAACTTCAAAATTAATGTATCTCTATGCTTTGGTAAAAACCTACTTTTTAATATGATATTGAAGAAAAAAATAGTTAGAAACTAGAGTTAACATTATTAAAGAAACTGCAAAACCCTTTGAAAAAGGAAATCCTTAACCAAATTCCTAGAGCACTGCTAGCGATACTCGTCATTATGACGTCATAGCCGACAACGATTATGACGTCATTTCCGTGGTGACGTCGTTTGAATGAAGCCCGTCGCTCGATACCCTGAACTTTGGTTTTCGTATTCAGGACTATATAAATAATGGCTATGGAATTACTTTTATCACAATTGAAAACATTATCATTTTCGTTTAACTACGCAAAATAATGAGTAAATAAACAGATAAACAGTATCAAATCATCAGTCGAGCGTCTTCAAGGTCATCGCCTTGTTTGCATTATGTATAAATGCGCAGAACGTCTTCTCAGATACTTTAAGAATTTCAAAAGCTACTTGTAAAAGTATTAAAAGGAGTATATAATAAATACAGAATGTCATACATGTGCATTTGGGTCGTTTGTATTGAACTCGAAGATGTCATGGACGCGGAGGAACAGCTCGTTCTTCGAACTAATTGTTCCTCTGCGTCCATGACATCTACTCGTTCAATACAAATGACCCAAACGCACACATATGAAGTTCTGTATATGGAGTATATAAGTACCACAAATAAGCATGTCGTTTTCCTTAAGGATTATAAAGGTATTTGCCTTAGTTCCGTTGTATAACTAGATATGTATAAATAGGTAGACTGCGTATCACTAGCATATACCATAAGGTTGATATGTATCTAATCAGAATTGTCACTTTGCCTTCTTTGTAGTTCTGAAGTGATACATTTAATCTAACTATATACGTTTACTTTATATATCACTTTCTGCCTCATATTGTTTACATCTGTAACTATCTTACAATTATCAACAAGTTTTCATTTTTGATATTTGTTCTTGAAATAATATTCTACTGTCTAAACCAATGTACTGAATTTGACCCTAAGTCATTATTTCAGCAAAATTGCAATGTATGAATACACGCCTTATCGTTAGGTACTGTATACTGTAACTATTGAAAATATACACTTATTGATCATGGGTAATGATACAGCTCAACATCGAATTGTCATTGGGAATTTTAATAGAATTAAATTTTGAGTAAGGTAGAATGCTAAAAATCACAAGGATATGGTTTTACTATTTTTCAAGAAGTTTCAGATCAGGATTGTGTATTTCAACTTCAGAGTGTGACGTGTGCATTGTATTAGGTGCTTTTTGTTTGATTACAGCATCTTTAGGTAACACCAATGTGCTTGTTAGGTCTTCAAGACAAAGTCTGAAAGACCTATTGTTTTTATCCGATTTCTTCAAGTTCTTATTTTTAGGTCTTCAAGACAAAATCTGGAAAACCTATTGTTATTATCCGATTTCTTCAAGTTCTTATTATTATTTGTACAATTTTGTGAACAAATACAGCCCAAACGGCTGCTCCAAATTCACCCAAACTTGGCATGCTGATAGCCCTTAACCTGGAATCGACATGCGAAGCTTTTGGGCAAAATCGACCTGTACATTAAAGGTCCAGTTCGAATCCAAAGTCGAAAATTTAACATTAATTTTTTTTTCAAAATGCACTTAGAGACTTGAATTTTTTTTTTTTTGGAAAAGCAATGAAACATAATGAAAAAAAGGAAATCAGGACAAATTCGTAGGTCACGAGGTTTGGCCGCCATCTTGCTTTTAGTGCATTTTCGACCGTTTCCGACCCCACCCGCCTTTGACAATCTTCTCCTCTGAAGATCCTTGCACTACAGAGCTGAAATTCATACTGAATGTAGCTGAAGGATTGTAGTTTAGAAACTTTCCTTTTAAAGTTCTTTACTACAATACTTTTTGTGCTGTGACCTTTCAAAGTTGACCAAAATCTGAAAATCGCCAACTTCAAGGGCACATAACTCAAAAACCAGACCATAGAACTTAATGATTTTTGCATGACACTTAGACATGAGCAAGGTCTTTACGATAAAAGAATAAAATCGCTCGCGAACAGTCACTTCCGGTCAGGAGGAGAGGTCAAACTTTGCATATGCAAAAGTTGAGTTTTGCTTGGTATGTTTGAAACCTCTTTAACAAACATGCATGTGAAGGTCAAACATGCATGTGAAGGTCAAACAGGAATCTTGAAGACCTAAATACTGCCGCGGCAGTCCTAGTTAGGTCTTCAAGACAAAGTCTGGAAGACCTATTGTTATTATCCGATTTCTTCAAGTTCTTATTATTATTTGTACAATTTTGTGAACGAGCTACAGCCCAAACGGCTGCTCCAAATTCACCCAAACTTGGCATGCTGATAGCCCTTAACCTGGAATCGACATGCGAAGCTTTTGGGCAAAATCGACTTGTACATTAAAGGTCTAGTTCGAATCCAAAATCGAAAATTTAACATTAATTTTTTTTTCAAAAAGCACTTAGAGACTTAATTTTTTTTAAAAAGATGCGCAATGAAAAATAATGTAAAAAAAGGAAATCAGGACAAATTCGTAGGTCACGAGGTTTGGCCGCCATCTTGCTTTTAGTGCATTTTCGACCGTTTCCGACCCCACCCGCCTTTGACAATCTTCTCCTCTGAAGATCCTTGCACTACAGAGCTGAAATTCATACTGAATGTAGCTGAAGGATTGTAGTTTAGAAACTTTCCTTTTAAAGTTCTTTACTACAATACTTTTTGTGCTGTGACCTTTCAAAGTTGACCAAAATCTGAAAATCGCCAACTTCAAGGGCACATAACTCAAAAACCAGACCATAGAACTTAATGATTTTTGCATGACACTTAGACATGAGCAAGGTCTTTACGATAAAAGAATAAAATCGCTCGCGAACAGTCACTTCCGGTCAGGAGGAGAGGTCAAACTTTGCATATGCAAAAGTTGAGTTTTGGTCGGTATGGTTTAAACCTCTTTAACAAACATGCAGGTGAAGGTCAAACATGCATTCGAAGGTCAAACAGCATGTGAAGGTCAAACAGGAATCTTGAAGACCTAAGTATTGACGCGTCAATCCTAGTTTTATTCCTATTATTACTAATGCTTTCAGGTGACATTGCATTGAACCCTGGGCCTGTTCATGATATAACTCAATCATAAGATAAGACTTTAGAAATATTTCACCTAAACACTAGAAGCGTGTGGTATAAGCTAGGTCACTTTAACTAATGTTTATCTGATAATCAAATTATTTGTTTCAATTAGACCCCCTTTGATAATTCCATAAGTTATGCAAATTTAGCTTGAGATGCCTTTCACAATTAATTACGTAGAGATAGAAATGCTTTTGGTCGGGTTGTTATGGTCTATGTGAAAAGGCTTCCAAAGGCACTTTCGGTTAGAAAACAAAATTGATGGAACAATTTGGTTAGAATTATATTCACCTCAGAAGTCCATCATGCTGTGTTGCTTATAGATCACTAGGCAAACACATAGTATTTTAGGAGAGAATAGAAACTTCAATTGAAAAGTCACTTGATTATTCGTCTAAAACTGTTTTAGTTTGTGACTTTAACAACAATCTTTCATCAGACAAACTTACAAATTGGGAGAAATCATGAACAGAAAAGCATTATGTATTGTCTTAAAGGATCCAAAAGTATCAGTACAACTAGTTTAAAATTTACTAGATCCTATTTTAATCAGTAATGACTTTGATGTCTTTGACAGTGACCCTTATGTTTGTTATTCAATAAAATATTATCGTCAGGTGTATACCGCAACAAATGAAAAGAAGCACATGTGATGCCGCTTTAAAAAAAAGGAAATAGAGCTATCGTTGTTACGGATTCATTTCCTTGATTCGTTATATTGTCTTGAAATACTTCTCTAATTACTTGTGTGACAATTAGTTATTTTACAAATACCAATCGGAATTCCAGACTGGACATTCTAAAACACACCAATTGATAGAGCTGCATAACAATATTTGTTGTGCCTCAGATAGGCGGGAAGATTAGTGTATGATAGAATGTGATGTTGCAAAAGTCTTTGACAGAGTGTGGCACAGACGTTTGATACATAAACTAGGAAGTTACAGTGTAGGTGTAGGATTACTTAACTGGATACGTTGTTATCTTTAAGGTAGGACTCAAAGGGTTTATGTAGAGAATAGACATCCGAAAACTCGTCATTAGTTGTGTAAAAGGTTTAATCTTATGATGTGTTTGAAGAGTCTATTACATAAACCTAAATTCGAAACCAGTTTGAATCAACGATTAGCTTGCGCATGATCGCAATACACCTAAACGGCCCAATGTCATTTTCTAAAGCTACGCTGAAGGACCAACACCGTGACTGAAAACACGCACAAAGAATAATCCAAATATGCTGTAAACAGACATTTGTAAGTAGATGTTGGCATCATTTAACTCATGTAATATTGTTGTTTCAGTACTCATCACTACTTCCAAATCTTAGGTAGACGACTTCAAACATTTATAAAGAAGACATGTAATAAACAATGCACTTATATCCAAAGAACAAATATGTCTCATGTAAAAAGCTGTTGGTGACATAGAAGGGATTTTGCGAAGGAAAAAGCCTTTTGTAGAGAAAATAAAGTTTGTGTTTTAGATTACTGGACCCCCTTGTTACTTCTTTTATCAGCCAAATTTTATTTTGGGTAAGGTGTACGATTATGTTGAAAAAGTACGATTTTCCCTTTTTTCAGTAAATATATCTGCTTCGTTTTCACAATGCTATACAGAGCTTCAAGAAATCCCAAATTACATAACGTGTGCACTTTGATACGCAAGTACGTGAACAAACTTCAGTTATACAGCTGTAAGCATGCATGCAGCTGTAAGCATTTATTGTAAAGAAGCGTTAACATCTTGTTCGATCTAACTAGAATAACATGGGCGACTTGAATTCATTTTGACTGTACCTTTTCAAATTGATAAGCTTTAAATGCTTCATTTTGGCAATTTTAAATGTTGATTCAAAAGTACCTTACTTGTGCTCGTGCACCTTTGTCCTCGTGTCCGTTTTAAGAAAGCATGAACCATGAAAATCGCACTTTTCTTTGTGTCAGCCCTTGTTAACAAAGGAGATTTTATTGCTATGATGCTTGATACCTACCGATTCCATTTTTTTTAAATCATTAAAATCTTTATGATACACCCTTAGTATTTAACTTTTTGTTTTGTACACTGAAGTGCAAGAAAAGTACTGAAAAGTTCAGACAGACATCTCTTCATTGCGATAGCCACAGAAAATTGCATGTCAGATGTAAACAAGTAAACATTCATAGTTATGAAAGTTAAAAAGTGTTTCCAAATGTGTTATAATATAGAAACAACATATAATTTCATCTGTCAGAAGGATATATAAATCATTTTTTTGTAATGGATTCATAAAGCCCAGTTAAAAAAACTTGGTTACTTCAAGAAAAGTAAGCATTACATTTATCAAGTGATAAAGAGATAAACGCCAAAATATCATGATTTCATTTCATTTTCCATGATTTCAAATCGAAAATTATGTCTTTTCATCCTGACGTTGTATAACGATCAAAAGCTATTAAGTTAAACTATTCTATGTATCAAAAGTTCAGTAATGGGCAGCCAGAATAGGTCTTCCTAAATATGCTTCTCGTCAGTCATTATTTCATGAAACAGGATGGCAATCTTTCAAAGATAAAAGAATAACTCGTAAACTGTCTTTATTTTATATAATAAACAACAATGACCCAATGCGTACCTTTGTGATCTAATGCTGTTGAAACTAAGACAAATTACAATCTTAGAAACGTGTGGGATCTGTCTTTGTCCCACTCACGCATAGCTCGTTACAGTCAATCTTTCTTGCCATCATGTTCACAGCTCTTTACAGTAAATATATTGCCATCATGTTAACAACTCTGGGATAGCCTTACAATGCACATAATAGAAGCTGATTCAATTAAAAATTTCAAAACGTTTATATCGCAATGTAAGTTAAAAGCACCGGCATATTACTCATTTGGTAAAATAAAAACCAACATAATTTATACACAGTCAAGATACTAGATTAAATGACAATCGGGGTTGCATTGGCAAAACTGCTTGTGATAATCTTATCACTATTTCATGAAGTTTACTAGATATTTCAATATAAGATATAAAATGGTTTGTATTGTTAGCAAAATATTCAATTGTAGAGTAATTGTTAATATGTACTTGTTATTAAATGACAGTGCAGATTTTTCTTATAATTATCATATCAAGATTTTCGAGTTCATAAATATATATATCACTATCTGGAAGATTTGATAATTAGAAACATTTCCCCTTTAAGCTAATACAAAACTAAGATTGTGACTTTTTCTGCTTTGCCGTCTGTATCTTTATTTATCTTCAATGTACATAAACATGCACTTTTATGTCTCAATATTATATGTAAGCACTGTACATAGGAGAGGTTTCACTAAGTTTGATTAAATATGCTTAAATCAAAATATAGTTCGCAAATTTATTACCACGCCACTAATAATGCAATGCCACTACACAATATGAAATGTAGTTGTTTATTCAATTAATCCAGTCTCGGCAAGGGAGACTTATTAAATATCATTTCATTATCTATAAGTGCAATAGTTTTCAGTTTGTTTCTGGAAAATTGATTGTCTAAAGGTAATTTTTGCATTGTTCAAACCAAAAGTTCTCTTGTTGTCATAGTTATTTCTTCCATGGGAATAAGGGACTGAAATACAATGTTTATCATCAAATAGTTATATCCCATTGAACGTAAATGGTGCATGTGATTATATGCAGAGCCTATAAATGAGTTATTAAACCAAATCTAGTTTCCAACCCTCAAGGACTTAATCATTAATTTTTATTTTATGATAAGAAATGTCTTTCAAATAATACCCTGCTGTTAAATAAATCTGTTAAAGTTACAGATACATGTTTTATCCCTGTCCTTTTTCACTGCAATTATGTGTGAAATGTATTAAATTCCTATAATATAGATCTTTTTTGTTCCTTAGCAACATTTATTTAATGTGTTTCCAGGTTCGTTTTCCCCACACCTAGCTGTTGAGAAGGATCTGAGGAAGCTCTTCTACACTGACCCCAACAATAATCAGATAGTCTCCATGGACCTCACAGGATCAAACCTCACAACAATCCTCAACTCAACAAGTGTTACATATCCGTATGCCATCGTGATTCATTCAGTTAAAAGGTAAGGTGTTTTACCACTGATCATAAACAGGTATATACATTATATATAATTTATTGTGAAGCATTCTTGTTTAGAGCACCGAGTATGAAATATAGACCAGGAGTTCAACAAATCCTGTCCTTTTGCTGCACAGTCAGTCCTCTTAATTAACCATCCAAATATAAAACTTCTTACTATCAGATCTCTCAGCGATCTGTTCAGTGTACAATTATCTATTAGATTAGCAATATTCACATATCCAATGACATCATTCGATCAGTGTAGCCATCTTTTCGAGTATGACACAATCAGAAATCTCATGTATACTTTGTTGTACATCCTTCTGTTCTCTGAGAAATCGTTTCATCTAGTTTGTTCAACCTGGACTGCCTTCGCACTTTTCAGTCATATAATGATAATATCCTGTTGTGTAGTCACAGAATGTGGGAGGCATTACTTAACTTTCGTTGTTCACTTATCAGCGTAATTTTTCAACATTAATTTCGATATTTTATTAGATTATACCTAAAACCTACAAAGCCTTTTCTAATATATATAATAATTATAATAAAATAAAATATATCATAATAATATTTAAAAAAGCACTTGCATATCAATGATATTGGTTCGGTTGATATCTGACTGTCACGATTTTATTATTTGGTTTTGTATGAATAACACGAGAAGGTTTCAATTTTTATTCTTTTATGACAATGGCACATTGTCAACTCTCGAGGATATTAATTCCTGAATCCTACAACAGTTGGGTCTTCAGTCAGAGGCGTGATGACGTTTTGTGATGCAGATAGGAATGATGATATTCATTCTCCTGGGAGGTGCTGTCACGTAAATCCCCTGTTTTGTACTCTATTTTGTTTACCTACAAGAATACATCATAACATTAAAATCCTAAACAATTCATACATCATAAAATCTTTTAGTCGTGAATATTTATTTTGGACAATAATAACAATTCTGTCAATTCAAGACAGAAATGTTTATTTAATCAATGAGTTAAAGCTAATGTCAACAATGTTTTAAGACGTTTACTATTGCTTCAAACCCACGACACTGCAGACACACAATCAATGTGTCTATACAGACAGTTTTGATGGTAACTGATCCCACCCAACACCACGACACTGCAGACACACAATCAATGTGTCTATACAGACAGTTTTGATTGTAACTGATTCCAGCCAACACCCTGACACTGCAACACACAATTAATGTATCTATACAGACAGTTTTGATGGTAACTGATCCAAACCCAAACCCACGACACTGCAGACGCATAATCAAGGTGTCTATACAACCAAGTGTTAATAATAACCTATCCCACCAAAAACCCACGACACTGCAGACGCACACTCAAGGTGTCCATACAACACAGCCTTAATGATAACTCATCCAACCCAAACACACAACACTGCAGACGCACAATCAAGGTTTCTATACAACACAGTCTTAATGATAACTCATCCCACCCAAATCCACGACACTGCAGACGCACAATCAAGGTGTCTATACAACCAAGTCTTTATGATAACTCATCCCATCCAAATCCACAACACTGCAGACGCACAATCAAGGTGTCTATACAACACAGTCTTAATGATAACTGATCCCACCTAAACCCACGACACTGCAGACGCACACTCAAGGTGTCCATACAACACAGTCTTAATGATAACTCATCCCACACAAACCCACGACACTGCAGAGGCAGAATCAAGGTGTCTATACAACCAAGTCTTAATGAAAAATCATATCACCAAAGACCACGACACTGCAGACGCACAATCAAGGTGTCTATACAACACAGTCTTAATGATAACTCATCTTACCAAAAACCACGACACTGCAGACGCACAATCAAGGTGTCCATACAACGCAGTTTTAATGATAGCTCATCCCACCCACGCCCACGACACTGCAGAGGCAGAATCAAGGTGTCTATACAACACAGTCTTAACGATTACTCATCCCTACCAGACCCACGACACTGCAGACGCAGAATCAAGGTGTCTATACAACACAGTCTTAATGATAACTCATCTTACCAAAAACCACGACACTGCAGACGCACACTCAAGGTGTCCATACAACACAGTCTTAATGATAACTCATCCCACACAAACCCACGACACTGCAGACGCAGAATCAAGGTGTCCATACAACACAGTTTTAATGATAGCTCATCCCACCCACGCCCACGACACTGCAGAGGCAGAATCAAGGTGTCTATACAACACAGTCTTAACGATTACTCATCCCTACCAGACCAACGACACTGCAGACGCAGAATCAAGGTGTCTATACAACACAGTCTTAATGATAACTCATCTTACCAAAAACAACGACACAGCAGACGCACAATCAAGGTGCCTATACAACACAGTTTTAATGATAACTCATCCCACACAAACCCACGACACTGCAGACGCAGAATCAAGGTGTCCATACAACACAGTTTTAATGATAGCTCATCCCACCCACGCCCACGACACTGCAGAGGCAGAATCAAGGTGTCTATACAACACAGTCTTAACGATTACTCATCCCTACCAGACCAACGACACTGCAGACGCAGAATCAAGGTGTCTATACAACACAGTCTTAATGATAACTCATCTTACCAAAAACCACGACACAGCAGACGCACAATCAAGGTGTCTATACAACACAGTCTTGATGATAACTGATCCCACCTAACACCATGACACTGCAGACGGACAATCAATGTTTCTATACCGACAGTTTTGAGGGTAACGTTTATCACGTCTACCTTATACTCTCAACTGACCCTCAGCACTTATAAATTGATATTTTTCAGAAACAGTTAAAGTAGTGACTGTTAAAGGCAATGCTGTTTAGTCCAATGTTTGTCTCAAAGACTCAAGAGAGTGCGAACAAGTATCACCTTTACAGTGTCTACACTCGTTGACCCTCAGCTGATTCTGCAGTTCTGACTGCTGGCAAAATTCTGTCTTGAAAAAATGGTGATCTTATAAATGGTTGTGAGTCGTCGTTGGCCAGTATAACGACAATAGCAAGTAGTTCCCGTTGTGCTCGGGTCGTGCTAGGGTCTCAAAGGAGGCATGACTAAATGGTTTGTTTTTCTCTGCTTGACATAGGCACTTGATTGTACAGGGTCCCCGGCTGATGATATGGGCATTATGTAAATGATTTATTCTTAGAGTCGTTAAGGTATCTTTTAGATCCAACTCACAATAGGTATGATCGACTACCATCAATCGCTGTATGAAAGTGTTCGAAAGTGTCGTCATTGAGTTGTTATTGTGTTGTTGTTGAAGTTTATCTGGTGGTTCATATGATTTATAGTAGATTTATTCAATTCATGTTAAAAATAACTTTAAAATAATGCATTATTGTGACACAGATCGTGACATCATCCTGTAAGCGTCCTGATTGGTTTGTTTTGATTGTGTTGTTGTGTTCTGATCGTGTTATAATTTTGTTTACTTGTAGAAACATTATATTTTTCGCACAGAGATTGTATTCTGAATTGTAAAAACCTGAGTATGACAGCACTCCTTTTTGTATTCGATAATATTATCGTAGTTCAGGGCCTGTAGTGTGAGTTTGGTTTTACACTGACAGACAACATGATTTGAGGATAGTTGTTTTTCTCCAAGCGTTAATTGCAATTTCTGCCGTTTATGTGGCGACTATGGTTGGATTAAGGTGATCTTTTACTGTTGTGACCTGCAATGTTGGTAATTACTGTTTCATAGTTTTAATTCTTTTCTTAAAGGCAGCACTCGAGCGGCTTTTATCCGCCATTTTGAAAGATTTGCGAGAAAACAAATGTGCTGTAATTTGCTTGTAAGAACTACTTGATTGATAGAAGAGGAGTATATTTACAAATAATTCATAATAAAAGTTATCAGTTGCATCAGCATTTAGTCGTAGTAATGCATTCCACGATCGTAGCTTTGATGATTGGCTCCATTTCATTATGTTTTTATCTTTTGACCGATACACTTTATTTTTTGTTAAACTGTCAAATCTTTAACAACTAAAATGCTTATCTCACAAAAATATATAAAATTAAGTGTGAAATTACCATGTAAAAATCTTATATAATTTTTAAACAGGATAGTCCTTCTGAATTTCATTTCTACAAAAAATACCCCGCTTGAAAAGCCCTCCGAAAGTAAGATTATTTTATCAAAGTGTTGCACACTTTTAAATGTGTAAGGCACAAAAATTACCTTTGAAACACTGAAACCATTAAGAATCAAACATCATAGACAGACAATCAAACAGACACGCAGGTTTTATTCAGTAGCTGAGGCCCATTGGCAAAAAGTACAATTTCAATTCAAATTGAACTATTTTGGTCATGTGACATAGACAGAGATTTTGCGCTGGATTTTAAAATGGACATCAATTGTTTTATGAAAATAGCAACAGATTTGATAACATCAACATTGTTGATATTAAGAAGGTTGTACATTGTTCGTGGGGATTACATTATCATAATTTAAAAACTTCTTACGACAAACAGAAAAGGCGTTGCAAACTAACAATATGTGAAACTCGTCTTCTAATTGACCCGACGAACAATACGAACACGATAGATTAACTAATATATCTTTATCTTTTCTATACTTTTGTATTTTCAAGGCATGAAGTGAAGTTCTAAGTTTACAAAAATTCCTTAAAAGAGAAATATCATTAAAGACCCTTATATACTGTTCCGGTCCAAACATTGATGTACAACGTGAGTAATGGCATAGAAATCTGGCTGAGTTTACTGTTGCAAACCATTCCTAAATATCTTTAATTCTGTGTTTAAACATTGACAAGAACGTTTGTCTTTCACCAACTTCTTGATTTAACCAAGCACAAGAAAATCTGCTTGAAAATCAAATACTTCTCGCATCTGAAGCCCATGAATGTTTTCGAAGTTCATCAAGTGAAAGAGTTTAAAAATTAGAAAAAGTGCTTTTTTGACTTGTGCTGCAAGTGTTTTACATGCCGTTGACCAGTTTAATCTATTGGAAAACACAAGGCCTAAATATTTATAATAAGTAACAACATTCATATGATTGCTACGGAATGCGAATTTAGTTTTTTTGCTACAATACCGCCGTTTCTAAATACAACAATATTCAATTTTTCCATATTCAGTTCTAAACCCCGAGTGTCACAACATTTTTTAAGAATATTCAACTGCCGCTGCAAACCATTTACCATAAACGAAAATGTAACAATATCGTCAGCAAACAAAAGTAAAAGGAGATCCTTGATTTGGGGAGTAACAAAATTTTAATATTCCATTATTACATGCTTCATACATATCTAAAACAAGCTCGTTTATAAAGTTCAAGTTCAAGTTCATTTATTCTCAAAAACCACCCTTGGTGGTATACGAGTACATATGAAATAACAAATAGACATTGAACAAAGTGACAAAATGGCGGTGGACTTTAACACAATATCTGAACACAATCATATATATATACACACACATATAGAAAGTAGATTAGAAAAAATCAGGTTCTCAGCTTTTGGATTTTAGAAAATATAACATTTATAAATGTTGCTAGATTTCTTACAGTTATAACGTCGCTTGTAGTAAATAATTGCCTAAAGGAAAGAATATTTGAAAATGTAATTAATTTGGCTGGGACATACATTTTTCTAACTTCATCAAGTGCAGAGCATCGGAATATATAGTGGAATTCATCTGCAATTGCTGGTGAATCACATAGTTTACAGGTTCTATTTTCTCTTTGGGTATTATTCCAACTTCCGGTCTCTACAGGCAAGTAGTGATTAGAAGTTCTAAACTTTAACAATGGGTAGCTAATATATTTGGGTAAAAACAGATAGAAAGAAGATGAACAACAGTGGGCTAAGATCACAACCCTGCCTTACACCAGCAGAAGTATTGCACGTTCCAGTAATACCCGAATCTGTTCTAACGCAGGCTTCCACAGATTCTGACATACTTTTTAATATACAAAACATTTTTTCATGACATCCTTTTGTGTGTAAAAACATCATAAAACAGAATTATGGATATTGTACTGCCTCAGATTTATATAAGATCCACTATCACATGCCTGACATATCCAATCAGTTCTACTAGTGTGTTTTCAATGATGATTAGGCCATTTTATAATTGACGTATAGATCCCATTTGTCATCCAACATTTATGTAACACAACAAAACGAGATCGACAACTATCACTGTCTGTGTCCGTCTCGTTCAATACTGCTGAAGGTGTGATTGATTTATCCTCCAGGCTTATTCTTGTTGTTAATACATTGTTGCAGGCAGATAATATGGAGTGAACATGGAAGTGATAAGAAGATAAGCTCAGCTGACTATGACGCTTCAAACATCAGGAGGATTGTCAATACCTCATCAAACTGTTATGGACTAGCAGTTGACGAGGAGGGTGAGTGAACATGTTCAGTGAGAGGTTGATTTCATATTTTCTTTACATTTAAGATTACAAATTTACATACATTGTTCTAAAATGATTGAATCAGAATGTTTATTTGGAAAAGAGTATATGAATATGAAGCATTTTGTTTGATAAAAGATTTTATTATTTAACATATGGGATCTAGATTCAGATAAGATCTAGAGAATAATCAGACGATTGCTACAATTTGCAAAGGCGTTCGAAAATGCTTTTTCATGTGAATTTGGTATATAAGGAGATAGCCATTTTCTTCACCAAATGGATTAGATAACAGAACCTGCATGCTCTTATTTGTCTTTTCATGTTTGTATATCTACCTTGTTTATTTGTTTATCTAGTTCTTGCTAACAATAACTAAAATCTATGTTGCATTTGAACAAGACAAAATACGTTGATATCAAAATCATATTGATAGTAGTCCAAAAATGCACATACAACAACCTTACAAAACAAATCTGAAATTAGAATATTATATATATTTGGTAACTGAAAAGACGACATAAATTCAACAAGAACTTGAAACCAGGTCACGAAATTCAAGCAAGGGTGGATATCAAATTTTGAGACGTTGAAATAATTGTTATATGAATAAAATAATAGTAAAACGTTACTACCATAGTGAGAGTTAGGAGCTTTTTAAGCATTGGAAACAAAATTATCAAACAGTAGGTGAATGTAAAGAATGAAAGCATATATGTCAAACTACTATCACTATTAAATAACATTTATTATCAATTAACTATCAATAATATGGCACTAATACAATCTATGCGGCCTAGACTATACGATTTGCAAGTGGACCAGCACAGATAAGCCAGGCCAATACAGGCAAAACAAGGCCAATACGAGACAGGAATTTTAACATATATTATTAATTAATAATCAATGATATTGCACTTATACAATTAATACGGCCTGCACTATACGAATCAACAACTTGGCCAATACAGGAAAACTTGACCAATAGGAGCGAAACAGGGCCAATACGAGCAGATTGGGCCAATACAAGTCTGAGCATGCGCATACACACAAATGGCGAGAGTCCGAAGCTAACGCTTCAAAACTTTAAACATATATGACAGTTCATCAATCTCATTGATAATTTTGATTTCGGTAAAAAATATTTCTCTAATGTTGTGCAAGTAAATTACAAAGAAGTTGATTAATAAAAACGTCATTAATCAAGTTTTTCGAATTGGCCCATGTACAGGTCCTCGGTCTTCTGTATTGGCCCTTGGCTTCGCCTCGCGCCAATACAGCAAACCTTGGACCTGTAACTGCACCAATACGGAAAAACTTGATTAATAACATTATATGACGGTTCAATTTTTATGTATAATTCTATGCTATGAAAAAGAACTCGATAATGTTGTGCAAGTTAATCACATATAAGTTAATTAATAAACATGTCATTAACTCATTTTTCAATATTGGACCAGTTACCAGTTACCAGTCCTCAGTCTGCTGTATTGGCCCTTGGGCAGACCTCGGACCTGTAACTGGACCAATACGCTAAAGCTTGATTTTAAAACATTTTATTAATTAACTATCAATAATATTGCACTTATACAATTTATACGGCCTTCACTTTACGAATCCACAACTGGGCCAATACAGGAAAGCTGGGCCAATACGAGCAAAACAGGGCCAATACGAGCAGACTGGGCCAATACGACTCTGAGCATGCGCATACACACAAATGGCGAGAGTCCGAAGCTATCGCTTCAAAACTTTCAACATGTATGACAGTTCATCAACCTCATTGATAATTTTGATTTTGGTAAAAATTAACTCTCTAATGATATGCAAGTAAATTACAAAGAAGTTAATTAATAAAAACGTCATTAATCAAGTGTTTCGTATTGGCCCAGTTACAGGTCCTCGGTCTTCTGTATTGGCCCTTGGCTTTTGAGACGTTGAAATAATTGTTATATGAATAAAATAATAGTAAAACGTTACTACCATAGTGAGAGTTAGGAGCTTTTTAAGCATTGGAAACAAAATTATCAAACAGTAGGTGAATGTAGAGAATGAAAGCATATATGTCAAACTACTATCACTACTAAATAACATTTATTATCAATTAACTATCAATAATATGGCACTAATACAATCTATGCGGCCTAGACTATACGATTTGCAAGTGGACCAGCACAGATAAGCCAGGCCAATACAGGCAAAACAAGGCCAATACGAGACAGGAATTTTAACATATATTATTAATTAATAATCAATGATATTGCACTTATACAATTAATACGGCCTGCACTATACGAATCAACAACTTGGCCAATACAGGAAAACTTGACCAATAGGAGCGAAACAGGGCCAATACGAGCAGATTGGGCCAATACAAGTCTGAGCATGCGCATACACATAAATGGCGAGAGTCCGAAGCTAACGCTTCAAAACTTTAAACATATATGACAGTTCATCAATCTCATTGATAATTTTGATTTCGGTAAAAAATATTTCTCTAATGTTGTGCAAGTAAATTACAAAGAAGTTGATTAATAAAAACGTCATTAATCAAGTTTTTCGAATTGGCCCATGTACAGGTCCTCGGTCTTCTGTATTGGCCCTTGGCTTCGCCTCGCGCCAATACAGCAAACCTTGGACCTGTAACTGCACCAATACGGAAAAACTTGATTAATAACATTATATGACGGTTCAATTTTTATGTATAATTCTATGCTATGAAAAAGAACTCGATAATGTTGTGCAAGTTAATCACATATAAGTTAATTAATAAACATGTCATTAACTCATTTTTCAATATTGGACCAGTTACCAGTTACCAGTCCTCAGTCTGCTGTATTGCCCCTTGGGCAGACCTCGGACCTGTAACTGGACCAATACGCTAAAGCTTGATTTTAAAACATTTTATTAATTAACTATCAATAATATTGCACTTATACAATTTATACGGCCTTCACTTTACGAATCCACAACTGGGCCAATACAGGAAAGCTGGGCCAATACGAGCAAAACAGGGCCAATACGAGCAGACTGGGCCAATACGACTCTGAGCATGCGCATACACACATATAATACGTCGATTTCAGGATTTCCCCAACCTGCTTAAAGCATCAAGATTGAGTTTCTAGAGTAAATTGGCCTGTTCTTTGACACAGTTATCCGATATATGACTGGAATAATGGAGTGCTGGCAAACTACATCTCCATAAGCTTTGATCATAGTTTTACTCATCGGATAGATCGCGCGTAAGTAAAAATCATCATGTAAACAACTTTCATATCTGATGAAAAATGACCGGGCACAGTTTTCGTGATACTACGTATTTAAATATCGCGTAAATGTGAAAGATGTTGTCTAAATCTACTTTCTAAAACACTACCATCTAAAACTGTATTTCTACACCTAAAAGTGCCAATAGTGTTGAACAATAATAATAAAATAAATATTATTTATTTATCAAAAAAAAATATGGGTACGAGTTCTCCGATATTTTTGGGTACGAGTCTTCCGTGGGTACGAATTTCCGGTGGGGTCGAGTTCGTTTTGGGTACGGGTTTTCCGCATCCCCTATCGGGGACATAGACAAATTCATTCTTGGGCAATACTCTTTAATTTCGGTTTCAAAAATTGTAGGATTGTCTCGCTATTTGAGTAAGGAAAATATGTACATTCGCTGTCTAACTGTGGAATGTGATGAAATATACTGGATTTATTTAGACATGTATCGAGTATTTTTGTCAAAAATTCGGAGTAATTAAACTTAAAAGAATCGTATTAATTTCAATATTTACGAATACTTTTATTAGCTCATCTGGCCTGTAAGGCCCGATGGGCTTATGGCATGGCATGTTGTCCGGCGTCCGTCCGTCCGTCCGTCCGTTTGTGGAATTTCGACTTCTTCTCCAGAACCATAGGGCCTAGAAAGCTGAAACTTTGTGTACAAACTCCTTGGCTAGTGAGGATTATAAATTGTAGCTTTGGTGGCCCTGTGACCCCAAATAAGGGCCACAGGGGCCATGCCCTAAAAACCTATTTTCATCTTCTTCTCCAGAACCATGAGGCCTAGAAAGCTAAAACTTTGTGTACATACATCTGTACTCCTTGGCTAGTGAGGATTAAAAATTGTAGCTTTGGTGGCCCTGTGACCCCTAATAAGGGCCACAGGGGCCATGCCCTAAAAACCTATTTTCATCTTCTTCTCCAGAAACATAAGGCCTAGAAAGCTAAAACTTTATGTACAGACTCCTTGGCTAGTGAGGATTAAAAATTGTAGCTTTGGTGGCCCTGTGACCCCTATTAAGGACCACAGGGGCCACGCCCTAAAAACCTATTTTCATCTTCTACTCCAGAACCATGAAGCCTAGAAAGCTGAAACTTTGTGTACAGACTGCTTGAATAGTGAGGATTAAATATTGTAGCTTTGGTGGCACTGTGACCCCTATAAGGGCCACAGGGGTCACACCTTAAAAACCTATTTTCATCTTCTTCTCCATAACCATGAGGCCTAGAAAGCTGAAACTTTGTGTACATACTCCTTGACTAGTGAGGATTATAAATTGTAGCTTTGGTGGCACTGTGACCCCTAATAAGGGCCACAGGGGCCACACCCTAAAAACCTATTTTCATCTTCTTCTCCAGAACCATGAGGCCTAGAAAGCTGAAACTTTGTTTACAGACTCCTTGAATAGTGAGGATTAAAAATTGTAGCTTTGGTGGTCCTGTGACCCCTAATAAAGGCAACAGGAACTTCCTTCAAATCTATTTTCATCTTCTTCTCCTGAAGTATAAGGCCTAGAAAACTGAAACATGTCGCTTATGTACTTAAATTTATAATTGGTGACCCTGTGGCCTCTACAAAGGGGGAATCACATTGGCCACACTCTACAGCATAATTGATGATGAAGCCTGATGAGCTACAGAGCCAATGGATCAATTTTTTCGCATGGCAGGTGAAGGGAAAATGGGGATGTTTGATATAAAACCGCGCATATGTGGATTGATCCGATGGACGGTTTCACTTGCGCCAATTTGTCGTCTGGAAATTAAGCTCGCGACAAGAAGAACTTCAAAACCAGTTCGTTCCGCCCAGATGCGCTCAGATCCAATGCCAACTCTCGCGTGGGGAGGGGGCAGTGCTTGTTCACATGTGTGAGTAGGTATTTTATGTATATTTTGGCTATGTTGAATTGCTCTTTTTCCGTTTTGTGACGACTAATATACTTGTTGTAAAGCTGTTGATTAAAAAAAAAAAATCTGACCATAGATATTGACAGATTCTATCGATAATTTCGGCGTGCTATGAATATTCATGAGATGGGCCCTTGCCATGGAAATGTAGTCTAGCCATATCAAAATATTTCTTATTCATGGGCAAATAATTTTCAAAAGTACCAAAATCCATCCCCGATTCTATATTGAGAAAATAGGAAATTGTCTTTTGGCTAAATAATATTCGTTTAATTTTTTCATATGCATATTCAAATTAATAATTTAATTATACTGAATCCTTTTGTAATAAAATGAACATACTCTGTCAGGTACATGTCAGTGTAAATAGAAATGATTATATGCTGTGTTTCAAAAGTATTCAAAAAAGTATAATACGCAACTCAAGTTTTGCTTTTGGTTTTAGGTTCTTAGGTTTCATGGATATATATGCTTTGTAGATTCCTGAATATTTCATTAGTCAGTTAAGTTGTTTGTATTTTCAAAACTATAATATCTGTTGTATCAATAATAATTATCTTTTTCAATTTATAATTAAATGATTTATGTATTAATTGTCCTTATAATTATAAGTATTTGTTCATCATGTCAAATAAAAGTTTAGGGTTTGGGTTAATTCAGCATGTTACCACAAAAACAATGTTCAAAAGAAAAAAATCTATCAGTATTTAAAATAGGAATGTGTGTTCTTTGGCAATAAATATGAGGCTAAATGAATTATTTACAGAAGGGCTTAAAATAACCATTGAACTACTGATTTGATTTGCTGCATGTCATTTGGCCTGTAAATATAATTCAAAATTTGCAGTGGGAGAAGAGAACATTTCACATATTAGACTAACAATAAGGTCAAAATATTTGAAATATAATCTTTTGGTTAGATTGTTTAATTTAACAAAATGGTAGTTACTAAGTACTGTATGTCCATATTTCTGTCCTTGTTCTTTTAATATTGCATGAGAAAACAATTAGGGTACATGTAAGAGGGAGGGGGGTTAAATATAAATTGTAGGACAGTGATATAGCTTGCCTAATAATGATTGCAGTAATCTGTATATATAAAGAGCTATAAATTTGCCTCTTACCGGTATTTGAATATCATTTGAATATCATTATTTTTCTGAAATTGTTGAAAGAGAAAACTGATATTTTAATTAGATTATATTTATCTATTAGTAGGGTGACAGTAAGCCCTGCTTCCATGTTTGAGATGACATCAAACAGATATCAGCTTCTGTTCTGAATACAGGTTCATGTGATGACTTGTACTTGAGAGCTATATATCCGCTTAAAAAGAACAAACAATAGTTACATATTTACATTTGATGTATATTAATTGAATAAAATCTATATAATTCAATTTTGCCTAAATTCTTCTTCCATATATTTATTTCCCTACCTTCCAACCTATGAAATGTTTGAAAAGTGAAAATTACCCAAGTTATGAGAAACAAGTTATTTTTCCATGTGACTTGAATCTTCAGAAATAAAGAGAATTCATTTTAAAATATTATTTCCTGGAAAGCTTTTTTCAAATGCATTTTTGATAACTATAAAAAAACTAAACATCTCAAAGTTCTCATTAACATCATATTAAAGTGGGATTTTGTTTCCTTTTTTCATGTTTTATTATCATTGATTTTGTTAGGTAATATAATATTCTCTTCAACATATCTTACCTCTCAAGTTATTTTCAAGCCCTACTGGTATGTTTTGAATATGTGATTTTTCAATATCTTCCAAGTCATATAATTTCATAAGAAATGAATAACATTGAAGTCTTCAAAGTATTTATAAACATACATGTCTGAAACAAACACTTGTGACAGTTATCAAACATGGTCTAGGGGAGACAACTTGCTACCCTGTGTCCTTGGCCCGTTGGGGTCGTGGTTAACAATCAAGTGATGTTAATGTGGGTCTGTTTATTCATATTTCAAACTTCTTTGTAATTTAGAAATGAGTGTTACTGATTCAAATAAACTTGAATAGGCTTGAGATTCTTAAGAAGCCTAAACATACAACTACACAATGTTCCCGCCATATTTTGTGCGCGAAATAAATCGTGCCATCTCGTAAAGGGGCGGAGCTTACACGATGAAGGGCCGTCAGTCAAGTTTGACGGCCGGTTCGGATACATTATTACTGAGGACACCGGAAGCTTATTTTTCCGTTTAAAGTAATACTATTATATCCAAATAAAATAAAATATGATTTTAAAATTTCTTTTTAAAACTTGTACGATATAAGTTTTATGTAAATTTGTTTATATTAGTAAATCGAGTTGATGACTGTTTTTTTGTAGATTTAATTTTTTTCACATTTGTGTGAAAAATACTTTGGATTTTATACATTTTCACTTGACACTTACTTCAATTAATGAATTTGTTCTGCTTTAGATGTCTATAATACTCAAAACTTCGTTTATAACTGTTTTGTACGCTTTTTTAGCGCAGCTATGATAATCAAAGTTCACAACCAATGCGACCAAACAGTAATGGCGTAATTTGCCGTAACACCGTTCCGAATGAATTACCTGATATTGTATGAAGTTGGCGTCATATATTTCACTTAAAACTTCAAAGAATAACTATATCAAATGAATGCCTGTGAATTCATTTTTGCCAATCTTTGATTATGGCTATATTTTGTCCGTTATGTCATGATCAGTTGATACTTGTGTACGTAGTTGCAAATAGTCACTTGTTTTCAGTTTCCATCTCGTTTGAAGTCTGATGAATGCAATAGTAATTTCCGTGCTTATGTATCTGAAATTTACATCATATCTAAGATGAGAGAAATATCTATCGGTGGCTGGAATTTCAACTAGTATCCATTTGTCATGAAAACAAACGATCGACTGCTATGCATAGTTCATTGTCCGCGCATTGTTTGTCAATGACGTCACAAGAAACAATGTTCAACAAATTGGTTACAAAAAGATAACTTGTAGTAGTTCCGGATCTAGTAGGTGCATGCAGGAAGTAAACACACCACTGTGATCACTGACATTTTCTCTCCCGAAAAGTTAAAAATAAATTACATTTTATACAATTGGAAACTTTTCCCAAGCAATAGAGGGTCAGAATACCAACATGTAGTTTACTGTATTTACCGTAAAAACACGGTCTTTCTGTTTGACAGCATCGAGAGTCGTCATTCACCTAAATAGTGACAGTTTTTTTATATCTGGCATTAGCAAATTAAACTGTGAACAAGTGTGTGTAATTTGGCGACATGATGTCGCCGGACAAAAAAGATACAGCTGAATTACGATAATGTATCAATTTTCGTTGACGTCACAGGAATTTATCTGGCACGGGGTAAGCGTCAACGTTATTTTTATGAAGCACCAAGGGGGTTAAAAAAGCCAACCAGCAGTCTACAAATAGCGCTTTCACATACACTGAAGGGCAAAAGAAACTTTCCCTTCGAAAAGTGTCATCAATTTATGAAATATGTCACATCATTGGTATTTTTTTTATTTAAATAGTATATTTAAGAACTGGGAATCGTAGTTTGTGTGCGCTAACGTCAAAACGTTACTTTACTAAAATAATATGGCAAATTTGGCGAAAATCTCGTGCATTTCCACTGTCGTAGGATGCACGCGCAAAAAGGGTATAAAACCAACGACAGACACTTGGGAGACATTTGAAGTAACAGAAAAACACAAAAGAATGCCAAGGTTAACGACGGCAGAACGCGAGAGGGCAATTGGAATTCTGCAATTCGGAGCTACAAATGGCCAAGTTGCTAGAATGTTCGGCTGCACTGTAGTAACCGTTAGGAATCTTCGCACGCGCTTTTAACAGACAGGACAGACTTCAGACAGACCACGTGCAGGCAGACCCTCGGTAACAACAGCACAGGAAGACCGGTATTTGAGGGTATTGCACCTGAGAAACCGCTTTCTGGCGGTGACGTCACAAGCAGCAACGGCATTAGGTCGCCACGTCAGTCGAAGGACGGTTACTAGAAGACTCCATTCCTTTGGTATCAGAGCATTACGACCATTCCTCGGAACGGTGCTTACCAACAATCATTGGCAGTTGAGACTTCGTTGGGCCACACAAGTTCGACGTCGGCAGTTACGTAACTGGCGTCTGGTACTTTTTTTCAGACGAAAGTCGATTCCAATATCAAGAGCTAATTAAAGAGTGAGGGTTTACAGACGGGCAGGTAAAATAACAGCAAATGGTTGTGTTCAGGAGTAGGTGGTGGTAGTGTGATGGTCTGGGTAGCATTTGTGGTGACCAAAAGACGAACTTGTTGTGGTGAACGGTATCCTGACAGCCCAACGTTATATCGACCAGGTACTGTGGCCAGCACTCCTTCCATTTCTGCAGCAACAACCACAGGGAGTGCTATTCCAACACGATAATGCCCCATCACATGTTGCCCGAGAAGTTGATAACTTCATCAACGTCAATAACGTCAACGTCATGCCATGGCCTGCTAGATTCCCAGATAAATCGCCCATCGAGCACTTATCGGAAGACTTTGATAGGCAGATGCGGAGTCGACAGAACCCGCCAATTAACCACCAACAGATGGCTCAGGCTCTTATCGAGGAATGGAGGCATTGCCCAGATGACGTCATCAGATGCTTACCTACGTCAGTCCAAAGACGTGTCTTTGCCTGTATTAATGCAAGAGATGGACAGAATCGGTATTATAGACTCACATTACTGTTTTTCCATGCTGTCAATATGGATACATCTGACATGAAATTCCAATTTTGACCCCATGTCACTTTGTTCATATCCTGTGATAAAAACACTTGATGAATCTTATAACTTTTATCTCTTACACATGCATGGATGCATTATTATACACAAACAACCCTCAAAACTCTCATTGCCTTTGTTGTTTTTTTATTGAAGTTAATATCAAACAAGGGAAAGTTTTTTATGCCCGTCAGTGTACATGTTAACTGGTGAGTTCCTGATGACTATTGGTAGCTTGGTATTTAACAGGTGAAACAACATCTGTTCAAGGTTTAGCAAGGTTTAGATGAACTGGATGGCGTCATTCTTGAACAACATAGAACTTCCATAACCACAATCGTTGACACCACAAGTCTATTGTCGCTTATGAGAAAATGAGAAAATGGCCAAAGTGCATAGGTGATCTTGAACATAAAGTCAAGGTAAGTGCAGTGTCTACCTCTACGATTATTTTGTTTTAGCGGTATGCATTAACAACAGGGGCAGGAGAGTAACCTTCTTTAACTATGTACATGGGAATAAGAAGCTTGTCACTATATAAACATTAGCTCTGTAATTGATGGAAATCAAGTTGTCTGATTATTATCGGACGTCACAAACAATACAGTAACGATATGTATAACGACCCATGTTTTTGATGTCTCCAAATTACAAAGAGACCGATTGTACACGGGTTAATGGCTTATCGTGCAAACAATAGCTTGATAACCTTGCAATGTGAAAGTTAAAGGGACATTTTCAAAGGGACTCAAAGGGTTGTGTCGACTTGTCTGCATTTCCACCAATATAACCTATAGACCTCATGAGATATCATATTAGTAAGTGAACAGAACTACCTTTAAGATTGGAAGGAGATCAAAATGTCATGTTATGATATTCAACAAACGAAATCTGTGACCTCAAGTTAATTTCAGTATTAACACTGCTTCGATTTCTAATATTCTATATCATATTGGGTATCTTTGGCAATAAAATACTTGTTACACATTGATATTATACAGTATCTGTTTCTAATAATAAACAATCACATTTTTTCTTCAAAACACATTACTGGAAACAGCATTGGAACAAATAAACGAAGAAATAAAACTCTTGGTCTTAGTAGAAACTCAAACTGTATCAATTGCTGTACCTCATTTTTCACCATATGCTTGAAAACGGTATAAGAATCTATACCGAAACGTTGCTAGTGTCCAATAAAGAAGTTGTTCATCAATAGAATAACTCTTGTCTTCCTTATACCATCAACTCCTAGAATGCCACTCAAACAGCTCATGACTAGAAATGATGTCACATGACTAAACGTTGTAACGATATGAAGGAATGGCGGTCTCTTACTCAACTTGCAGTTCATATGATGCTAATCAGGCTAATGAAATACTCTACCAGTTATCTACTCAGCACCTTCTTAACGGAAGAGGCCTAGGCCTGATCATTGAAGGACAAACTATTTAACATCATGATAGACTCCTTTGTAGTCAACTATTACATCGAGTGTCCCTTTTGGTTCGTCTGGTTGGTGTGTGTACGTCTTCAGAATCATAGTAGTCCTCCTCAGTTGTAACTTGGGTTCCAAATGAATTATCCCAATGAATGTCAATGTTCTGTACATCTAAAATTAGAATTTCTTATGATTATGATTATCTCCTGAATTAATACAAATTATGAACCTGCCCTCTCTTTCTCTGTTTGCCATGGTGTTTCTGTTATTTCTTTTACATAATCGTTACCTCTACTTGTTATCCTTGTGAGGCATAAGCCATATTTCTAAATTCAAAATATGCACTTGTAGGTTTTTAACTGAGTACTAAAGAGTAAAATGAATTAGTCTATCACACTGTGCTCTCCCATAGCTTAGTTACTTATCAATGAGTAAAAGGCCTGTTCAGCTCATAGTTTCTAAATTAATAATCTAATTTAAATCTCATTTGATAAGAAATGAAATTGAAATGAATCAGAATAAAACAAAATTGAGAATAATTACTTCACGTTTTCACTATTTGTCCTTAATTTAACACCTTATTCAAGTACATTTACAAGGCATTTCTGTCTCAAAACACTTAAAATTAGAGGCTGATAAAGAAAGTATTACTCTTGGTAGCGTGCAATATAGATCTTATGAAACTCATGCAAATTTATATATAACCAACCATCACTCTTGCTTGTGCAATAAAAGAATTTACACTTGTTTCGTAAAAGTCATAGGACACATTTCTCGGATAATAATCTCGAACTGACATAGTTCTGTTCAGCTTGCTATTGAACAACTTCATCCAGAAGTACCAGGAGGTTGTTCATTAGAAACTTCTTTTCTTGTCAGTAAATCTTCTGATCAAGACGTCTCTCACTTGTACATTGTTCTCATTTACCTTGATATTCCTAGATAAGAATTTAAATCAGTTAAAGATTAGTAAAGTTGTATAACAATGCTTTCAAATAAATTTTTCTATGATTAAACTAGTTTCTTCATTAAAAAAGTACTAAAATAAACTAATTTCAAGCTCGAACATATAGATGTATCGCCATAGCACACACATCTATTAACAATGAACAAACTAACTGCAATCCTAACTTCCGTCTCATCTGTCTAATATACAAACTACTCACAGAGAATGAAACAGCAGAAGAAAATGTAATAACGATCATCATTTATTGAAGCATGTTCGCAGATAGTTAATTAAAACTGAAATATGTCTTTTGTTACAAATGTTAATGATATGAACAATTGATTGGTTCATCTATTTGTCATCGTTTTCTCGACCCTGTTAACTAAGTATTTTTCGGCGAGTAATAGATAAATTACTTAACTTGGTCTTTTCTGATAACATTTTTATGAATATGGTTAGATAGTTAACCACATTAGCTTCATAAACAATGTTATGAAACGAGACGTCGTTGGGTAATCATATGTATGACAGATGTGTTCTTTTATCTGCAGGTGATATCCTGTATTGGAGTGAAATTAGCCCAGGAGGATTGATCCAGTCAATCTCTCTAGATGGGTCCAACAGAAGAGTTATCTACACCCATACAACGGTTATCTATGATTTGTTCCTACTGGACACAACTCTTTACTTTACAGCAATTAAAGACTAGTGAGTGATCTGTAAACAGTCTTTACCTTCATTCTAACCGGGTTCTAGTCCAGTTGTTGAAGTCATGTTGAAATGAACTGTCTGACAACAAATATTGTTATGATAGAGATCTCAGGTTTATCAACATCATTTCGAAATGTTGCATCAACTTCTAAGGATGAATGTCTTTCTCAATATCTATAACATACGACTCGTAATCTATCTGTTGTCAACTACATGAAGTCTATGCCCTTAAATAAGCTATGTGTAGGATATGTAAGATAAGTTTTGACAAACATTCAGTTTATGGTTCTAATGACATTAAACTGACAAATATAACATGCAAGTTTCATTCTTAACATATGCATCCATGCGTCCTTGATGATAGTGGGGAGGTCATCTAAATCGCCCGGTGTTTTACCACAAATAAATTATATTTGTAAGGTATTGATAGTATCCAACAAATTGTTCTTTTTATACAGTGCTGACAAGAGAAAAAATCTAAGTCTCTTTATGACCTTGACATGATCATGAGGGCCATTGTCTTATAGATCTTATTCTCACCCTGGTTAAACCAATGAGCAAAATATAAAATATTTCCAGAGAATGGTTTTTGAGTAGTCAATGTTTTACTCACGTATGGACGGACCACTATTAGATACAATACATATCTACCCTGTCCTATTGTCCTATTGTCCTATTGGTCCCAGATTTATATTGCGTGGTAGGGGCAGGCAGGAGCTAACTTCAATATGCATTGATTTGTTTGTTTTTGTCTGTCTGTCAGTCCAACTATCTGAAATGAAGTAGAGCACATGTATGTTTCATCACGTTATCGTTCTAACTTTGTACTCTATAAGCATCTTAATAAAATCCCTTACCCTAATACCTTTTTTGATTCTCCTAGATAAGTTTCATGCTTTTTTAAAAAACATTTTACTAACATAGTTTACATCAATATACTAACAGCAGTGTTAGTCACAAACCTATTCATCAAACATATTTGGAACAGTTAATTAGAGCATCAAAATGCTCAAGTGTTATATCATTCCTGTTTCCAAAAGATTTGATGTGCTCACATTTTATGACACTGCTGATTAGATCTGCTCCATTTTACTTCCAGTGTGTATCGTGTATCAGTGGATGGAGGAGCAGCAGAGGCTATCTCAAATACCAGCTTTACTAATCCCCTTGGACTATATGTTCTGTCAGACAATGCTAGAGGTGAGTGCTATCTCAGATACCAGGTTTATATATCCCTACGGACTATATGTTCTGTCAGACAATGCTAGAGGTGAGTGCTATCTCAGATACCAGGTTTATATATCCCTACGGACTATATGTTCGGTCAGACAATGTGGGAGGTGAGTGCTATCTCAGATACCAGGTTTATATATCCCTACGGACTATATGTTATGTCAGACAATGCTAGAGGTGACTGAGTGTAGAAAGAATCAATAGTCAAAGAAACTACCAATTATGATATAATTGTAGTCATGTGAGTAAAGGGTTTATTCACTATTACAATCACCGAGGGGAATTCACCCTTTTAAAATCTAATTAATAATATGCACATTATGTAAGAACCTAGTTATTCAGCAGAGTTCCCTGAGGACAAAATGTTTTTATTCATTGTAGTCATTTCAATGATGAATATTCGTTATTGTGACACGTTATTGAGTACTAAACGACGTCCCGTTTTAATTAATCTAATAACATTTTAACGAAAGGAGTGAATGGTTTGGTAAGGAGCGAAAGCAACGGCATTCACGAAATATAAAAAAAATATCATGAAACAGGACGAAGTTTAGTTGTTGTTTTTTTAATCGCCGAAATACATTGTCAGAAATTCATAGATATGACCATCACGGACATTGTGACATTATGACGTCATATCATTCGGTCAGCGTGCGATGTTATTACACAATGCATAATAACTTTGTAGATATATTGACCAGCAATATCTCCAACAGACGAGTAATAAATCTTCATACATTTACAAACCTATCATTGATCGATTTCCTCATAGTTTTCTATTACCAGTGACGTTACTGTTTCTGAAACAAAAAAATGATAAATATTCCTATACGATACCTTTCATATCAAAAGAGTTTTTGTAACGAAAACATTTTTGAAGGTGATATTAAATTATGCATGTAGAACTTGATATTAGTGTGTAAGTAAACCATTCATGTTGTAAATCTGAATATGAAGATCAGCAAATCAGGAGGTATATTCTATGTAATATTGAATCAAAATTGGTTGTTACTGTGGGTAACTGTGTTGTGAAGATTCAATGTTTCCTAACAATAAAGCCCACAACTTGGCAGGTAATCATTCTTTCGGTCGAGTCCTTTAAAACCACCAACATTTGGACGTATGAAAATGGTTCCTCAAACTTAGTAGCACTTAACATGTTCAAGCATACCGATATAGATGCTTTCATATGTTTGTTAGAGTGTCCTGCTGGTACATTTGGATCTGACTGCACGTCCTGCAGTACACGTCACTGTCAGGGAGAGTCGGACTGTCCTCCAGATGGAACCTGTTCTCAGGGATGTCAGAATGGATATAGGGGTCAAACATGTACACAAGGTAATTACGTTTGCAGTGAGTAGTCAGTTTAATGAGTCGCGATGCTTGAAGACAATATGCTGTTAGTTCGGCCGTGTTTTCAGATCTTAGCTCGATCCGTTAGTGAGAGTTCTTGAGCGGTATTATTGTAAGGAAGCTGATATTTCAATCATTCTAATTATCGTTTAAGAAATGCATCTATCATTGCATATTAAACCAAATAGTGTATTGATCAGAAATGATATGTGAGTCTACTGGATAGATTACTTTATGCATTCAAAATTGTTTCTAAATGAAAATCAACGAAATTCGATATTTTGAAAACGTAACTCGACTAGTAGCTTAAATATCATGCTCAATACTAGAACTTATTCAACCAAATGTTATTTTCAAATCTGATACAATAATAATATTATTATTATTATTATTAGTAGCCTGATATGAAGATATAGCGGTAATTTCATCTGTTCCTTGCTTTCTGTTTTCACTGATTTTAGGCAGATATAGTCTACATTTTGTTTATTTGTTAACTTTGATATTCATAGCTCTTTGAAATTTATATTTATTCTAAAAGTGTCAATTGAAGCCACATTGTAATTTCGTTATTGTTTTACAATACCAAGTCTTCTAAGGAACCAGGTTAACTAATGATATAGTTGTAGCTTCTTCTGATACCCTATAGGACGCGTGCCATATCCAATGGTTCTCATAGTTATGGTCGTTAACACCCAATTCCACGTTGTGCATATGATCTCTGTGGTACTCCAATAGGGAGAATCGTTTCTGTTGAATGTAAAGGACTGAAGGTTGGTGGTGGGTTGTCCTAACAGTACTATTCCTGATTTGAGTTCTGAAGCAATCATCGAAATTAAATATTGCAAAGAGGAATGGAAATAAGTGATTGGAGGATATTTGTGACCCCTGCACCTGTCCTTTTGCTATATCTGCAAACACTGCCAACTATTTTCCTTCATTTGTCTTGTCTGTTTACTATTAGGTTTCACAGTTAAAAAAAAATTTCATCACAAAATCAAGACTGGTTTCAATCTTCATCATGATGGTTTTTGCCATTTTTTATATTCTTGTGAACTGGGTAAGGGAATATTTTCTATTTTGTTTATCCCAGATTGTGAGTCAGGCTTCTATGGATCTGGCTGCAGCTTGTCCTGTAACAACAGGAGGTGTGATGATGATCGATCTGACTGTGATCACGTGACTGGTCAGTGTATTGAGGGATGTAAGCCAGGCTACCAGGAAACCGACTGTTCTAAAAGTAAGTTTGAACAGAAATGAATACTGTAGGAATTAAAATAAATCGAATGCAAAACTGTTAAGAGTAAACGAAATGCTCAAAGTGATAACTGCAAGCAGCAATTGTCGTATAAACATCTATAATCATTCACATAACTGGCCAGGAATGTGAAATTTTGAGCACTATTGAAAATCAGGATTTTCAATATTTTCTGATACAGTTTGCGATACTCAAAAAGAAAGTAAAGAACCCTTATGATAATTGCAAGACATTACTACAAATCGTAGCAATGTATTTTGTCAATGCCCATAGGAACTAAAAGAATCGAATACAAAACAGGTAAGGATAAAATGATTGGAGGAATCAAACACAATTCATATAAATGTGGGACTAATCTATTCTGAACAATGAATGAGTGTGATTTATGACAAAATCGGGATCATGCTTGGTTGTTTTCTCTTCCTTTTAGGAGTCGGTGTTGACACAATCATCAGGATATTCACATCATAACTCGATCATTTATTGGTATAAGACAGTACAGTTTGAAGGTCAAATTGTGAGATCAAAAAGTGAAATCATATTTACTGATATACTGACCTAATTCCTTTTACGAAAACGTTTGGTACACTTATTTCTTGCAATCGTAGCTCATTCTAGGTTTTTAAATGAAAGTTGTAAACAATATTTGTATTTAATAACTCCATTATGTCGTGTGTTTCTTTTAGTCCATCATACATGCTACAGGACATATGATGTAACCGAAATATTTGCGTTTACGTGAATGTATCAAGTCAGCAACATTTGTTTGTGAATGTTTAGGCACACCTCAACACAAGATACTTTAATACCACATAGAGGAATGATTTGTTTTATTTTATTACCATTAGAATGTGATTCGGGTTCATACGGACCTGGCTGCAACTTGGCCTGCACTAACCGGAGATGCCTCGACTCTACATCTGGGTGTAGTCACGTGACTGGTCTGTGTGTAGGTGGATGTCAAACTGGGTACAATGGAACAGATTGTGTGAAACGTGAGTATTTCAATATCAAAAGTTATTGTTAGTATTATATTCATTCTTGGGTTATACTGATCTGCAATCTGCATTTGTAAACATATGTTTTCTTTAAATCATTCAATTCTTAAACAACACTCACACGTGTCATTTATCCTCTGTTTATTTGATGTTATCATTTTAGAGTACCAATTTCAAGAGGACATATTAACTTCGCAAAGGAATTTGCATTTAAGTTCCTTGTTGTCAAGAACATGGTTATGATCAATGTCTTGAGCGACTCCATTCGATGACATTAATCAACAAAGTGTTGAACCCTGCAATGGTCTAACATTTCCAAACAAATATGTTCACAGAATGTTCTCTTGGTGTAACCTACGGAGTCAACTGTGAGAAGTCCTGCAATGTTCGTCACTGTGTGAGGTCATCTACTGTGTGTGACCCTCAGACTGGACAGTGTCCTGACGGGTGTGAGCTGACCTGGAGAGGAGTAGATTGTACTACTCGTGAGTCTCACGCTTCAGTCTGATGTCGTTAGAATATATAAATCATCAAACTGATGTCTGTGGAATGTAGGAATCTTCAATCAGAAATCCTTAAAATATATAAACCATCAGTCGGAAGTCGGAAGTGAAATGCAGGAAGCTTTATTTATTGTCACATGGTACGGTCATTTAAGTCTCATAAATGTAAATAAAACTTTGATCTTTAGGACTGCGATAAAGAAATGCCGTATATAATATTATCACAGAAACCCAATAAACGACTTATTTTTCGAAACATTAATATTAGCTGTGTTTAATAACAGAATGTCCTGCTGGTACATTTGGAACTTTCTGCACGTCCTGCAGTACACGTCACTGTCAGGGAGAGTCGGACTGTCCTGCAGATGGAACCTGTTCTCAGGGATGTCAGAAGGGTTACATTGGGAACACTTGCACCCGAAGTAATTACTTAATCAATTTACAATCATGTACAAAGAATGAAACAAAAGTATATAAAACAATATTGATCTTACACCATATGTCAAATTAATGTAATATTATTTCTTTCTGTAGATTTTTCTTACAATTGAACTTTGCTCTAACTTTTCAAGTCATCTTGTATCATTTCTTGAGAAATTAATTTACAAAAATCACTTGTAGACTTTTTTGTCATTTGTTTAATTGTTTATTCTCAGCCGAAACCACAAACATAGAGCCTGCCTCATCAAATACCACACCTCTTGTTTACGCTGTGGTCGGTGCTGTTGTTGCTGTTGTCTTTACTCTTCTTGTTGTCCTGCTGGTGTTGTTTTGTCTCTACAGACAGGGCAGGTGAGTTAATATCCTCATCCGATGTGTCTATGAAACAGTACTTATGGTAGTCTTCTACAAGACTATTTCATACTCTCAAACTACCGTCAGCATTCCGTATCTGTTAATCAAATACTCTAAACGACGCTACACCATACCTGATACCTGAGTGAAGGCAATTCAATATATGCATTGTTTGTTGTCGGAGGTGAGAAATAATTTAATGACATACATGTATAAGACAAACGTTGAGTCAGATGTCACTTGTATCTCCATATTAAGATTGATAAATGATATGTGAATATAGACAGGAGTTGAGTAAAGTAGTTACTTCGTTTCAATATACTCAATATAAAGGAGATATGACTGAAGTGGTTTAGGTCTGATAAGACAGGAGTTGAGTAAAGTGGTTACTTCGTCTCAATATACTCAATATAAAGGGGATATGACTGAAGTGTTTTAGGTCTGATAAGACAGGAGTTGAATAACGTGGTTACTTCGTCTTAATATAAAGGGGATATGACTGAAGTGTTTTAGGTCTTATTAGACAGGAGTTGAGTAAAGTGGTTACTTCGTCTCAATATACTCCATATAAAGGGGATATGACTGAAGTGTTTTAGGTCTGATTAGACAGGAGTTGAGTAAAGTGGTTACTTCGTCTCAATATACTCCATATAAAGGGGATATGACTGAAGTGTTTTAGGTCTGATTAGACAGGAGTTGAGTAAAGTGGTTACTTCGTCTCAATATAAAGGGGATATGACTGAAATGGTTTAGGTCTGATAAGACAGGAGTTGAGTAAAGTGGTTACTTCGTCTCAATATACTCAATATAAAGGGGATATGACTGAAGTGTTTTAGGTCTGATTAGACAGGAGTTGAGTAAAGAAGTTACTTCGTCTCAATATACTCCATATAAAGGGGATATGACTGAAGTGTTTTAGGTCTGATTAGACAGGAGTTGAGTAAAGTGGTTACTTCGTCTCAATATAAAGGGGATATGACTGAAATGGTTTAGGTCTGATAAGACAGGAGTTGAGTAAAGTGGTTACTTCGTCTCAATATAAAGAGAATATGACTGAAGTGTTTTAGGTCTTATTAGACAGAAGTTGAGTAAAGTGGTTACTTCATCTCAATATAAAGAGAAGATGACTGAAGTGTTTTAGGTCTTATTAGACAGAAGTTGAGTAAAATGGTTACTTCGTCTCAATATAAAGAGAAGATGAGTGAAGTGTGAATGTCTGAATAGACAGGAGTTGAGTAAAGTGGTTATTTCGTCTCAATATAAAGAGAATATGACTGAAGTGTTTTAGGTCTTATTAGACAGGAGTTGAGTAAAGTAGTAACTTCGTCTCAATATACTCAATATAAAGGGGATATGACTGCAGTGTTTTAGGTCTGATAAAACAGGAGTTGAGTAAAGTGGTTACTTCGTCTTAATATAAAGGGGATATGACTGAAGTGTTTTAGGTCTTATTAGACAGGAGTTGAGTAAAGTGGTTACTTCGTCTCAATATACTCCATATAAAGGGGATATGACTGAAGTGTTTTAGGTCTGATTAGACAGGAGTTGAGTAAAGTGGTTACTTCGTCTCAATATACTCCATATAAAGGGGATATGACTGAAGTGTTTTAGGTCTGATTAGACAGGAGTTGAGTAAAGTGGTTACTTCGTCTCAATATACTCAATATAAAGGGGATATGACTGCAGTGTTTTAGGTCTTATTAGACAGGAGTTGAGTAAAGTAGTAACTTCGTCTCAATATACTCCATATAAAGGGGATATGACTGAAGTGTTTTAGGTCTTATTAGACAGGAGTTGAGTAAAGTAGTAACTTCGTCTCAATATACTCAATATAAAGGGGATATGACTGCAGTGTTTTAGGTCTGATAAAACAGGAGTTGAGTAAAGTGGTTACTTCGTCTTAATATAAAGGGGATATGACTGAAGTGTTTTAGGTCTTATTAGACAGGAGTTGAGTAAAGTAGTAACTTCGTCTCAATATACTCAATATAAAGGGGATATGACTGCAGTGTTTTAGGTCTTATTAGACAGGAGTTGAGTAAAGTAGTAACTTCGTCTCAATATACTCCATATAAAGGGGATATGACTGAAGTGTTTTAGGTCTTATTAGACAGGAGTTGAGTAAAGTAGTAACTTCGTCTCAATATACTCAATATAAAGGGGATATGACTGCAGTGTTTTAGGTCTGATAAAACAGGAGTTGAGTAAAGTGGTTACTTCGTCTCAATATAAAGGGGATATGACTGAAATGGTTTAGGTCTGATAAGACAGGAGTTGAGTAAAGTGGTTACTTCGTCTCAATATAAAGAGAATATGACTGAAGTGTTTTAGGTCTTATTAGACAGGAGTAGAGTAAAGTGGTTACTTCGTCTCAATATAAAGAGAATATGACTGAAGTGTTTTAGGTCTTATTAGACAGGGGTTAAGTAAAATGGTTACTTCGTCTCAATATAAAGAGAAGATGAGTGAAGTGTGAATGTCTGAATAGACAGGAGTTGAGTAAAGTGGTTATTTCGTCTCAATGTACTCAATGTAAAGGGGGGATGAGTGAAGGGTTTTACATCTGATAAGACAGGAGTTGAGTAAAGTGGTTACTTCGTCTCAATGTAAAGGGAAGATACATGTAAGTGAAGTGTTTTAGGTCTGATTAGACAGGAGATGAGTAAAGTTGTTACTTCGTCTCAATATAAAGGGAAGATAAGTCAAGTGTTTTAGGTCTGATTAGACAGGAGGTGTGTAGAATGGTGATGATTCATAAACGAGAAGGAAAGTTAGTAAAATTGCTGATATAACCAAACCTTACTTATATGGCGAACCCTTGCTTGTCAGGCTAACATGATTAAAATATTGCTTAATTTAATTGAACTTGAATAGTAAAAACAAACTACGAAATTACCTAAGAGTTCATAATCTTCACACTTTCCCTAATATTTAATCAACGACTGATTCCTATGTCAGATTTTCTTAAACAAACTGATTGAATGTCCTCAAAAGCTATAGATGAGCTACATGTAAGGTAACTATTACTTTGCAGACTGCATTGTATGAAACCCGCTCCAGCCTCAGTGGACAACATCCAGATGGACAACATGGATGGACAACAACCAGCCAATGATGCTCAACAAGCAGTCGATGTCTCTAGGCAAGCTGACACATCCAGCAACATCTATGAGGTCCTTGACACTGAAACACAGGCTAGCGCTAAAGACTATGACACCATTGAATCAAGGCCCTACCAGAATGTCTAGAATAATAATGCAGAATCGATTCCTTAAAGATTCATATTCAGAGTTAGTCCTTGGGCTGAGGGGGGAGGTCGTGAGGATAAAATCATGTCCCCCAAGTTTGACTCTTGATTCCTGTAGGACACCCATAGGAGACCAAGTTAGGTCAACATTTTGAATCTGGGGCGGAAAGCTGTAATTCAAGGTTCATCAAAGATGGCCGCCACATCCTTATAAACCATTTAACTCAATCTTTATCTGTTACGGAATGTTGTATTTACTGTCTTTAACTAGGTTTTTAGCTCATCTGGCCTGTAAGGCCCGATGGGCTTATGGCATGGCATGGTGTCCGGCGTCCGTCCATCCGTCCGTCCGTCCATCCATCCGTCCGTAAACTTTGTGAAATTTCGACTTCTTCTCCAGAACTATAAGGCCTAGAAAGCTGAAACTTTGTGTACAGACTCCTTGGCTAGTGAGGATTATAAATTGTAGCTTTGGTGGCCCTGTGACCCCTTATAAGGGCCACAGGGGCCGTCCTAAAAACCTATTTTCATCGTCTTTTCCAGAAGCATAAAACCTAGAAAGCTGAAGCTTTGTGTACAGACTCCTTGGCTAGTGAGGATTATGAATTGTAGCTTTGGTGACCCTGTTGCCCCTAATTAGGGCCACAGATGCCATGCCTTAAAAACCTATTTTCATCTTCTTCTCCAGAACCACGAGGCCTAGGAAGCTGAAACTTTGTTTGCAGACTCCTTGACTGGTGAAGATTATAAATTGTAGCTTTGGTGGCCCTGTGACCCCTGATAAGGGCCACAGGGGCCACGCCCTAAAAACCTTTTTTTATCATCTTCTCCAGAACCATAATAAGGCCAAGAAAGCTGAAACTTTGTGTACAGACTCCTTGGCTAGTGAGGATTATAAATTGTAGCTTTGGTTGCCCTGTGACCCCTAATAAGGGCCACAGATGCCATGCCCTAAAAACCTATTTTCATCTTCTTCTCCAGAACCATGAGGCCTAGAAAGCTGAAACTTTGTTTGCAGACTCCTTGACTAGTGAGGATTATGAATTGTAGCTTTGGTGACCATGTTGCCCCTAATAAGGGCAACAGGAACGTCCTTCAAATCTATTGTCATCTTCTTCTCCTGAAGTATATGGCCTAGAAAGCTGAAACTTGTCGCCTATACTTAATTTTATGATTGGTGCCCCTGTGGCCTCTACAAAGGGGGAATCACATTGGCCACACTCTACAGCATAATTGATGATGTAGCCTGATGAGCTACAGAGCCAATGGCTCTATTTTTTAGGAATCCACTGAAATCATTTTCAAAGTGTAACAAGTAGCAGACACTCAATAATTTCACAATGGCCGCCCAAAGAGCTGACAAAGCCAGTATATCAAGGTACATAATTGACCTAGGCGAGTAAACTTGTTGTCCTTCCTGGGGTTTTAGAGGTCAGGGATTTCACTCAGACCAATCACTTTATTGATGATTGTTTAATGTAATATAGAGCATCTATTTTATCACTATATTTGTATGGTGAAGTGTCTAGAATGTATTAGTTTGTGCCAACGAAGAAATGTAATATTATTCTGAAAACACGTTTACTTTGGATAGTAATATTATCACATTGACATCATTGCTAAAGAATGCTGAGAGAGTAAACCTGTATCTTGTACAACATTGCAAGGCTTTATAACATGGTGTGATGGTGACCACTTTGTTTGATATTAGGGCTCATATTTGAGCTATGAATAGCAGTCAATGAACTTGTTAGAATATGTTACGTAACAAGCGCTGAAGTCATCTCCCGTTTACATCTTCTTAACCCTTACGATGCGGCTATATATTTTTGCTCTACAAGCCCACGTGGCGGAATTGTTTTGTCCGGTGCCAGCCACCGTTATATCCTGATTAACCGCTTCTTTATTTTTGTGCTCGGATATACATATGATACATGGAAATAAAGACAATTCTCTCTTCTATACGATGATGTAAAAATTTTAAAATTATCTCTAATGGTTCGTGAGATATGAATGCCGCAAGGTGGGTACCCTCAATCATTTTTGAGAAAAGGTTTGATATTTTATATCCGGGAGCAGCCAAGACTGCTTGCAGTCAATATATAGCCTTATCCTGAAAGTTACGGATTTCGCCAAGAGGGCTTACGTGCCATTTTATAATTGGCCCGTAAATATCACGCGCCCCGCATCGTAAGGGTTAACAACTTTGTACCTTGCCTTCGCACAAACATTTTGTCCCTTTCTCTTTCTGGCGTTAATCAATTGCAATGGCAAACATGTTCATAAACACAATCGTGTTGAAAAAAAGCAAAGAAAATCCAAAATACACAAGTTGACGTTAGTGGTTTGTTTAATGGGTTCTTAACCCTTACGATGCGGCTATATATTTTTGCTCTACAAGCCCACGTGGCGGAATTGTTTTGTCCGGTGCCAGCTACCGTTATATCCTGATTAACCGCTTCTTTATTTTTGTGCGCGGATAAACATATGATACATGGAAATAAAGACAATTCTCTCTTCTATACGATGATGTAAAAATTATAAAATTATCTCTAATGGTTCGTGAGATATAAATGCCGCAAGGTGGGTACCCTCAATCATTTTGAGGTAAACAAATTTTTTGCGGCACTTGTCGCAACGCTTTGCCGCTTCTTTATTTTTGTGCGCGGATATACATATGATACATGGAAATGAAGACAATTCTCTCTTCTACACGATGATGTAAAAATTATAGAATTATCTCTATTGGTTTGTGAGATATGAATGCCGCAAGGTGGGTACCCTCAATCATTTTTGAGAAAAGGTTTGATATTTTATATCCGGGAGCAGCCAAGACTGCTTGCAGTCAATATATAGCCTTATCCTGAAAGTTACGGATTTCGCCAAGAGGGCTTACGTGCCATTTTATATTTGGCCCGTAAATATCACGCGCCCCGCATCGTAAGGGTTAACCCTTACGATGCGGCTATATATTTTTGCTCTACAAGCCCACGTGGCGGAATTGTTTTGTCCGGTGCCAGCCACCGTTATATCCTGATTAACCGCTTCTTTATTTTTGTGCGCGGATATACATATGATACATGGAAATAAAGACAATTCTCTCTTCTATACGATGATGTAAAAATTATAAAATTATCTCTAATGGTTCGTGAGATAAAAATGCCGCAAGGTGGGTACCCTCAATCATTTTGAGGTAAACAAATTTTTTGCGGCACTTGTCGCAACGCTTTGCCGCTTCTTTATTTTTGTGCGCGGATATACATATGATACATGGAAATGAAGACAATTCTCTCTTCTACACGATGATGTAAAAATTATAGAATTATCTCTATTGGTTTGTGAGATATGAATGCCGCAAGGTGGGTACCCTCAATCATTTTTGAGAAAAGGTTTGATATTTTATATCCGGGAGCAGCCAAGACTGCTTGCAGTCAATATATAGCCTTATCCTGAAAGTTACGGATTTCGCCAAGAGGGCTTACGTGCCATTTTATATTTGGCCCGTAAATATCACGCGCCCCGCATCGTAAGGGTTAACCCTTACGATGCGGCTATATATTTTTGCTCTACAAGCCCACGTGGCGGAATTGTTTTGTCCGGTGCCAGCCACCGTTATATCCTGATTAACCGCTTCTTTATTTTTGTGCGCGGATATACATATGATACATGGAAATAAAGACAATTCTCTCTTCTATACGATGATGTAAAAATTATAAAATTATCTCTAATGGTTCGTGAGATAAAAATGCCGCAAGGTGGGTACCCTCAATCATTTTGAGGTAAACAAATTTTTTGCGGCACTTGTCGCAACGCTTTGCCGCTTCTTTATTTTTGTGCGCGGATATACATATTATACATGGAAATGAAGACAATTCTCTCTTCTACACGATGATGTAAAAATTATAGAATTATCTCTATTGGTTTGTGAGATATGAATGCCGCAAGGTGGGTACCCTCAATCATTTTTGAGAAAAGGTTTGATATTTTATATCCGGGAGCAGCCAAGACTGCTTGCAGTCAATATATAGCCTTATCCTGAAAGTTACGGATTTCGCCAAGAGGGCTTACGTGCCATTTTATATTTGGCCCGTAAATATCACGCGCCCCGCATCGTAAGGGTTAAGGTCAAAATTGATCTCTAGTACTTTGTCATTCAGTTTTTGTGCAGTTTTGTCTAACAAAACTAAAAAGATGCATACGAAATAAATGATTAGGACGTTAATATGGATGCAACTCTGTTAATGTATTTTATTTTTTCCCTTTCATAACTATCTCATTATTTTGTGAGTAATTCTGTGGTAGCTGCTTGACAATTTGCATGATATTGTTTTCAAAGCGTTGGTGTTGCTGTATGATTGGTAAGAGTTGCAGTGCAACAGCATATATTTTGAACCTTTTTCTGTTTTAGGAAAATTAAGTGAAAAACGTGTAAACAGATAATCACGTGAGAGTTAGATAAGAGCATGTGATACCTATAACAAAATAAGACAACAACTGTTTGAAGTTACTTTGCTTTGTTTTGCATGGAAATGGAGTACATGTAAACGCTGCCGAGTCACGATCTGAAGTTGTTTGACATTAGAAAGTCAACCTGAACATCATATCCCGTCTGTGGTTCCTGCATAACATTTCCGCCCTAAATTGCCTGATAAGTTTGCACCTATGAGTTACCATTGAAGCCAAGAATCTCTTTATCCCCTTGATTTAATTGTGTCACCATCTTGTCACAGCCACTTTAGCAAACATCCCTTTAAGAGGGAAACATTTCGGAGATTTGTCTGAGAAATGACTAATTTGCTGATAAATGCATCCTAACGGTCAGGAGACTAGGTTTATGCAAGTTGGTTATGTGAGATCTGCATTACTGGATCCCTTTGGAGTTTTGTTTAAAAAGGGTTATGTTCATATTATTATTGGGTATCAACCTATCGTTTTAGTAAATTCTTTCAAACTCTTTGCCGCCGCTAATGGTTGAAATATTGCCCAAGCGGCGCTAAACAATAACCCACTCTTGTGAAATGTACTCTAGCACTGTTCCTCTGATTCCATACACCTTACTTTACGTTTTAAAATGAATAAATCAATGAATGTTAAAGCTGTCATTAATAAATAATATTCATTTGTTAGTCCAATGTGTAGAGGTGTGCTTCTATAAACATGTAATATAACAAGAAAGGTTGGGTATGAATATCAACAATGTAATCATTATCCACTTCAGTCATTCATTCTCATATATATGCCTTAGAACATCCAGTCAATATGAAATATTGATCTAAAATAATGTGTATATAAGCTCAAAATTCTGAAAAAAGCTTCTTTTTGCGATAGCTAAATAAAACATTACTGAGAAAGAAGTTGCAAGGCCATATCGGTTTATTGACAATCACATTCGGAAGTATCTACCTTAAGACTAGTTGTTATTTGTCTGTTGTGATTCTACTTTATTCACTTTTTGGATAAGGGTTAAGTATTATCTTATGACAGATGAATGTTAAGAGTATGTGATAATAAGACTTTATTTCATTGTACAATAAACATGGAATCTACAACTAAGCCTTATGGCTGACATTTTTACATATTTCAGAATACATTCATTCCATTTGCTTCAAGATTCATTTTGTCTGTCAATGTAATAACATTTGCTTTTAACCCTTACGATGCGGGGCGCGTGATATTTACGGGCCAAATATAAAATGGCACGTAAGCCCTCTTGGCGAAATCCGTAACTTTCAGGATAAGGCTATATATTGACTGCAAGCAGTCTTGGCTGCTACCGGATATAAAATATCAAACCTTTTCTCAAAAATGATTGAGGGTACCCACCTTGCGGCATTCATATCTCACAAACCAATACAGATAATTCTATAATTTTTACATCATCGTGTAGAAGAGAGAATTGTCTTCATTTCCATGTATCATATGTATATCCGCGCACAAAAATAAAGAAGCGGCAAAGCGTTGCGACAAGTGCCGCAAAAAAATTGTTTACCTCAAAATGATTGAGGGTACCCACCTTGCGGCATTTATATCTCACGAACCATTAGAGATAATTCTATAATTTTTACATCATCGTATAGAAGAGAGAATTGTCTTTTTTTCCATGTATCATATGTATATCCGCGCACAAAAATAAAGAAGCGGTTAATCAGGATATAACGGTGGCTGGCACCGGACAAAACAATTCAGCCACGTGGGCTTGTAGAGCAAAAATATATAGCCGCATCGTAAGGGTTAATGTAAATATGTAAATATGATATGTTTGATGTCTGAAAGTAATATTTAGTTTCCACTTGAATGTTATGCACATGCTTTATTAGATCATTCAAATATTTTCCATGCGCCTCGACAGGGTAGCATTTTAATGGAATATAGTTGATCTAATCAGAATTAGAGTTTATTGTAATTCTATGTTTGTGTATTGATCCTTGTTTTTCATGTTTTGTCTAAACTTAGATTTTTCATGTACATGTACTTAGTGTGTAAAGTTGAAATTTGAGATGAGTTTTATAATGTGTTCTTGTAAAAACTTGCAATGAGTAAAAACGCTTTTTTTTCAATTTGTTATTTTTTTATTCTTTTCATGACGTTGTAAAATATTATAGTATGGTGATATTAACAATGAATTAATGAGATACTTTCAAATAATATAAGCATAAAATAAAAGTTGGCAAATGTCGCTGATTGTCTTTCTAAGTCGTTGGTTTACTGTAGCATGTTAATGTAAAATATTAATTTGATATTAATGTTAATATCTCGATAAGATAAGATATGGTCCATTAGTTATTAAATATTTGAGAATGAAACTAAACCCATGTGGAATATACAGAGAAATAATGACAGCCATACCATAGAGAAGGTTACCTGAAACGAAGAACTCCTTTCAATGTACTATAAACATGGATTGTATAACTCAGCCTTATGTTTGACACTTTTTGATAGAAATATTGTTACGTGTTCGACTTGAAATTGAATTTAGAGCTATAATAAGTCCGTTATATGCCGCTGATTTCCAAACACAGTATGTTTATCTCCTAATTCTCCAGGGGAGAAACCTCAATAGCGTTCCTTAGGGCACCTTCACAAGCTCGTTTAGTTTGATTTAGAGAGATTTTCATTTCCCTTGAATTGCCATGTTTTCCATAAAACCTATACATGACTACATGTCTTCGATGTGGTTGTATATAATATATGAGACTAATATTCAGTCTCTGAAAAATATTTTAAAAACGATTATTTCAAAAATAAAACAGTTTCATACAAATGGCTATTTCATACGGAAGCGTATTAGTGTCACGGTGAAAAAATATTTTAGAACTATCTCCTACGTAGGAGATAGTATCTCCTACGTAGGACTTAGTATCTCCTACGTAGGACTTAGTATCTCCTACGTAGGAGATAGTTTCTCCTACGTAGGAGATAGTATCTCCTACGTAGGACTTAATAAACTAATACTTACTATCTCCTACGTAGGACATAGTATCACCTACGTAGGACATAGTATCTCCTACGTAGGACATAGTATCTCCTACGTAGGACTTAGTATCTCCTACGTAGGACTTAGTATCTCCTACGTAGGACTTAGTAACTCCTACGTAGGACATAGTATCTCCTACGTAGGACATAGTATCTCCTACGTAGGACATAGTATCTCCTACGTAGGACATAGTATCTCCTACGTAGGACTTAGTATCTCCTACGTAGGACATAGTATCTCCTACGTAGGACTTAGCATCTCCTACGTAGGAGATACTATCTCCTACGTAGGACATAGTATCTCCTACGTAGGAGATAGTATCACCTACGTAAGAGATAGTATCTCATACGTAGAACTTAATCGTATTAGACATTGCTCAATTTACAGGGTTTTTGTGTTAATTTGCTGGTGTATTAATTATTTCTATTTGATATGTTGATGTTAATATTACATACTATCAAATAGTGAATGAAGTTATTGAAAGTTTTGTTAAACGTTTGATGGTCATAAATAGGATATGTATAGTTTTTTTCTTACTGGATTCGGTCATTTAACAAATTATACCATATAATGTTGTATTGTTATGTGTTGTTATTAACAGACAATTAGATTTGGAACAAACGCTTTAGGTCAATATGGTCGTAAACTGAACTAGATATTGTTACTAAGCATTATTGACTCATCGGGCCCCTTACTCGGCGAAGTTACGAAGCCACATCTTTACCCAAATTGTAAAAAAGATGATAAACAGAACTGTGATTCAAAGTTACTTTTATGTAAGTTAACAGTCACGCTATTTGTCAAAATAATCAATGATGCCCCCAATCTGGGATGAATCGATCTGATTGCATATATATATATATCATCGCCACACATCTAAATTAGGTAAAGTTAACGTAACAGACAACAATATTCTTAATTCTTCAATCTAGTTTATTAGCAAAAGTAACGATTTTGTTGTAAACTATTATCACTCATTTGTGATATATTTCCTTAGTATTTGTAGCATAAATTGACCTTAGGCTTCTCCAACAACATTTGGCCTTAACGAATTATACAAATTGCTTTGATTATAAAGATGTTAGATGGGTTTTTTTTTGTTAATTAAAATATATTTGTGTATTTTTATGTGTACAACCTTCTGTTGTTTTTAAGGGCAGCCTTTAAATAAGCCTATTGCTTGATCGACAAACCTTATTTCACCGTATGAAATAAAATGTTTCCAAACCAGGGCTAGACAATATCGAACCACCATTGAGATATTTGCTATTGTCCGTAAGATGCGCTTATCTATCTTTTATTCTTAACCGAGTTGTTCTGAATCACATGTATATTTATCTCAATATTTATAGATTATATAAGGCAGAAGTGTAGATGTCTTAGAGAATTGCGTCAACTTATGTGAATCCTCTTGCTGTAAACATTGCTATCTTTCTTAATATTGTTCTTTTTCACAATAATCACAATACGCATTCCAATACTAGAAGTAGTATTTAATGTATCATTTATGGTATTATGTGTAGGACTAATGTTGCATACGGTAATCAGCGAAATCAAACAGTATTTTCTAAGCGAAAGAACGCACAAAACGTTAATAATTATGTCTCAAATATTCTAAAAAAAATTATGAGGAGTGCAGAAAAGGTACATTTGTATTTGTATTATTTGAAGCGTACAATAAGGCAGTCGCTGGGCCGCACATTAAAAATGATATGAAAACAGAAAACAGAAACCACAAAACTCAATCAAACTGATTTTCGTTTACAAATTAATCGTTACTTTTGCTTATAATCTAAGATTTAAGGATATTGTTGTCTGTTGCTTTGTAATACTGTCTAATGCGTTGCTTTGAAAATGATTGAGATATTTGTCGATTATATATAAAACTTCAGCTGCATTTAAATCAATCAGATCAGATTGAGGCGACAATCGTTATCTTGACAAAAGCGAGTCTGTAACCTTTGAGACACAGCTTGAATTGTCGTATTTTAAAAAATTGTTATTTCGACGAGTGAGTGGTCCTATGAAAAAGGAACTTGAATAACTAGTTTAGTTTTCGATCAGATATGAAACGGTCTCCCTTTTGCTGATATATACAAAACTTAAGTTTGAAACACTACCTAAATTCCAACTAAAATAATATATTAATATCAACATATATTCATATAATATTACATGGAATAATTGTTTAACGACCCCTCTCGGTAAATAAGACGTGACATGGACAGTTTAACATTATTAGGTTTCTTTGTTAGATCCATCCCTTTATGAAATTGGGTTTTAAAATGAACACACTTAAGTCACAGTTATTGAACTTATTGTAATGACAAGATCGAGTAAAATAAAGGCAAATGCTCTCTAGACAATATAACATAACGTTAACTGTTAGATACATAATCCATCTGTGATCAACAAACTTTAATACAGATGTTATCGATGATTCATTCGATGATTCAGTCCTACGTAGGAGATACTAAGTCCTACGTAGGTGATACTATCTCCTACGTAGGAGATACTATGTCCTACGTAGGAGATACTATCTCCTACGTAGGAGATACTAAGTCCTACGTAGGAGATACTAAGTCCTACGTAGCTGATACTATCTCCTACGTAGGAGATACTATCACCTACGTAGGAGATACTAAGTCCTACGTAGGAGATACTAAGTCCTACGTAGGTGATACTATCTCCTACGTAGGTGATACTATGTCCTACGTAGGAGATACTATCTCCTACGTAGGAGAAACTATCTCCTACGTAGGTGATACTATCTCCTACGTAGGAGATACTATGTCCTACGTAGGAGAAACTATCTCCTACGTAGGAGATACTAAGTCCTACGTAGGAGATACTAAGTCCTACGTAGGTGATACTATCTCCTACGTAGGAGATACTATGTCCTACGTAGGAGATACTATCTCCTACGTAAGAGATACTAAGTCCTACGTAGGAGATACTAAGTCCTACGTAGCTGATACTATCTCCTACGTAGGAGATACTATCACCTACGTAGGAGATACTAAGTCCTACGTAGGAGATACTAAGTCCTACGTAGGTGATACTATCTCCTACGTAGGTGATACTATGTCCTACGTAGGAGATACTATCTCCTACGTAGGAGAAACTATCTCCTACGTAGGAGATAGTTCTAAAAAAAAAATTCACCGTGACACTAATACGCTTCCGTATTTACCTGACAGTCATTTTATTAGATTTGTTTGTCACTTGCCCGCTGCTTAAGGATCCATGCTTTTGATTTTACAGGCACTCTTAATCTTAATCAATATCAATATATTATTAACATAACATAACATAACAGTCCATTTATAAAGCGCTAATTCCGTGCTCAATGCATGCTCTGAGCGCACAAATTAGAGAAAATAAGCTTCTCTGAAGAGAAAAGTTTTAAGGCTTCGTTTGAAGGTTGGAAGATTGTTCGAAAGTCGGATCATATGAGGAAGAGAGTTCCAGCTTGAAGCAGAATTATTCATCACTTACTTACTTTCTTAATGTTCATTTACAAAATGCTACAATGAAAAGAAACAGCATGTCTCGAAGCATCATGCTGACATCTAATTAGCGCCGATCAGTGAGGGACCATAAAGCAGTGTGTGCTATATTTAGATAGACCTGTACAGTGAGGAGAGGCGCGTTAAAACGAGGAAGATCTATTATTAAATATCATCTATCTCCCTTTCCATTAATTGTATCATGTTGAAAATTTCACAGTAGGGAAATTAAAGACAGGGATTTCCAAAAAAGTAAAAATATTTGATTATTAAAAAAATGTAAAAACTCGAAATTTCTAGAAATTTCTCATTCTCTCCCCACAGAGGCAACTCAGGCATACCTGAATTAGCCTCTGTTCTATTACGGCTAACATACGGGATAGAAAGGTAGAAATCTGATTGGAGGCAATCGAAGTTAGTTGTGCAATCAGCGACGCCGTTTCAAAAGTGGTCATTCGCAAAAGTTCGGCTATTCCCGTTTGGATCCGCATCAAAGGGAGATGACTCTTCCTATTACAAACCATCGCATTTTACCTTCGCATTGGTTTTTATTTGGTGAATTATTAAAATAAAATAATCATAAAACGAAGAACAATTCACACAATTATAAAACAATATGTTTCTAATGAAAAACCCTATACATATCTGATTTTGAAATAGTTTCCCTCTCTGAGACTCACACTGTTAATGAAAAAGAAACCTAAAGGCATGATTCTTTTAAAAGTCACTGAGCGACCGTTGAGTATTCCCGAAGTCGTGGACATCCAAAAGGTGTTTTCATTGGCTGCAAATAAGGGAGATATCTCAAGTTAAAACTTTTTGCCGCTAGGGCGATCTGCCTAGACCCCAGGATTTTGGCGTAATGGAACAGAGGCTAACTGGGGTATGACTGAGTTGCCTCTGTGGGGAGAGAATGGAAATTTCTAGAAACGCACTAGAACCGCACTAGAAATGTTCTAGATACGTTCTAGAAAATTTCAAGTGCGTATCTAGAAAGTTTCTAGATACGCACTAGAAAGTTTCTAGATACGGGGGATGTTTATTCATTGCATAACTGTATATCCATACAACATTGTATGGTATAATTTGTTAAATGACCAAATTTAGTAAGAAAAACTTTACATATCCCATTTATGACCGTCACACTTTTAACAAAATTTCAATTACTTCATTCATTATTCCATTTTTTAATAATATGAAATATTAACATCAACATATAAGATAGACAAAATGAATACACAAGCCTATGAACAAACAAACCCCTCTTAAGTGAGCAAAGTCTAATGCAAATTAAGTCCTACGTAGGAGATAGTTCTACAGAATTATTTTTCAGCGTGACACTAATACGCTTCCGTAGGTAAACTAAAAGTAGTTGTACTAAGTAAATTTAAAGACGATGCGTCATGCTTTTAACATATTTTTTCATGGAATAGTACATAAAGGGATTGACCAACAAGCTACAAAGAGTTTATTTAAAGACCGCTCCAATATGATTAATATATGTAACATAATAATAACGTGTATATTACAAACAACTTAATGTGAGTGACGTATGACAAATCGTAATTCATTTTCGAATATATCGTGGTAGTGCATGTATACCATTTCTTTATTTGGCAGTCATTATAACATTCAACAAAACAATTGTCTCACAGAAGCCTAAGCCATTTACGCTGAAATTCTATTTCAAGATGTTATTCGGGAGATCTTCACCTCTGCAGAGGCTTAAGACTATAAACAGAAATGTGTACATGTATAACTCAATCCAATCACTAAAGAACCTAAATCAGTAGAATGTTGTCCACGATCTTCCAATATTTCTTTAAACAAACGTCACATATCAAAAGCATAATTTGATGACCATTATAATTCTAATTGTGATTTACTGACCGTCGATTACGAACATTTATAACAATCTGTTGTTTCATGTAATCATAAATCTTCTGCTTCGCATGTACGCATAAGATGAAGTTTATTTCAAAGTGATGCCGATTGTCCGGTTTTCGATCATTATCGCTACTTTAATCCTTCAACCTTCATCACCGTGCAAAACCGATTTACTTCCAGATGATTCTTTTCAGCAACAGTCGATAGTCCGCGATCAAAAAACACCATTGATAATGTTTGGCTCACGTGAGTACAAATACAAACACAAGAAAGATCTTCAGACATACAGCTGCTGAACAAAAGTTTGTTACATTGCTATGCTCACGAAGCTATTGAAACTTCAAACACGTATGACAAGTTTATAAATACCTTTATTATAGTAGTGTTTGGTATCAGAGGAAAGAACATTTAATAAGGAGTATTACCACCCTTGGTTTTTTTCAATGCCATTATTCGTTTAGGCATAGATTCGTAGAGACTGTGACAGGTATCTTTTGAGACGGAATACCAATATTTTTGGACCAACTTCCAAAGCTCCTTGCTTGAAGTAGGCATCTCCCTTGCAACTTTCTTCCCAATAATGTCCCAGAGTGTCTCAATGGGACTTATGTCAGGCGAATTTCCTGGCCATTCCAATAGTGGTATGTTCCTTGCAGCCAAAAACTCACGAGTGCTTTATCTTGCTGAAATATGAACTTCTTTTTCGGAAACATAAGACATTCACCCTGTATCTTCAGGTCATTGATGATATCTGTCTGATATTTCTGGGAATTGAGGGTACCAGACACCTTCTTAAGAATTCCGGTGCCATTTGATGACATGAGTCCCCAAACATGGACCTGGGGTGGGTGTTTTACAGTCACTTGGGAACAGTAAGTTCTGTATCTTTCGTTTTGGAGACGTCTTACTTTCATTCTACGCCTATTGCTGAAGCATCTGAAAATAGATTCATCCGAGAAAAGTACTCGATTCCAATTTGGCACCCGGAAATGTGCATGTGCTCTTGCCCAGTCTCTTCTGAGTTTTCTCTGTCTTGCATTCAAAAGAGGGGACGTAACATTTTAATCCAAATTGCTGAAGACGCCTTGAGATTGTCATGTGACTGATTTGTAAGCCAACACTTTTCCGCAAAATACCCCTTAAAATAATGAGAGTTGAGAACCTGTTTCTCATACACTGTTTACGGATCAATCTGTCATCTCTGTCAATTGTGCATCTTGGTCTGCCAGACCTTTTAGCATCAATTACCTTCCCTGTGGAATCAAACTTCTTCATCAACTTTATCATTCCATGAATTGTGACATCACAATTGTATTTTTCGGCCATAACTTTCTGAACTTCTTTCAATTTCAGCCCAGTGTTCCTGAGAGTGACAATTCGGATTCTTTCACTATACGTTAAATTTCTTTTCTTTGCCATAATTACTGTGTCAGTAATTGATGTAACCAGTAGTCTGAATAACTCTGTAAATGAAAACATAGGATAAATGTATTGGCAAGACGTTTTTCAAGGAATCGGATATGCAATTATTAAAACCTTCAATGTTTTTTTGAAAGCAGAGGACCTTTAAAATAGAGTCTTAAAAACCAATAAAAGGCGTTAATTGTGTTGACGAAATATGTAAAATATATATTCAGAAAAATAGCAAAGTTACTAGCCAAAAAAATGTACTTACCGAGACGGAACGTCAAGACCTCCTGTTTTCATCTCTCCTACTTGAGCAGTGAAATCAATGACATCAAAATCAAACTTAAGATTCTGCATATTATCAACATGTTTGACACTTCATTTGCATATTTCATGTTTAGGCTATGTTATTTTTACAAGAAAAGAGACATATTATCACTTTTTTGGGACAAAAATGACCAAAACGATACGATACTTGTGCATGTAACAAACTTTTGTTCAGCAGCTGTATAAGAATCATAATAGAATATAAAGAACCACCAAGATTATTCTGCATTTATTGACCCATGGATCAAAAGGCTTTGAGTGCATATACAAACAAACCATTTTAATCATTTGTGTGCAACTTTCTGTTGTTTTAGAGTGTTTTTCAAATAAGCCTATTGATTGATCGACAAACCTAATTCCATCGTGTGAAATAAAATGTTTCCAAACCTGGGCTAGACAATATCGAATCGCACATTTATATATTTGCTATTGTCGGTTTTTCGATCAGATGTTTCTATCGAAGGAAGCGCTAATCTATCTTTTATTCTTAACCGAGTTGTTCCGCTTTGAATCACATGTTTTTCTATCCCAACATTCATAAGTAATTTAAGGCAAAAATGTAGATGACATAGAGAATTACGTCAACTTATGTGAATCCACTTTGCTGTAAACATTGCTATCTTCCTTGAATGTGAATTTTTGGAAGTGCAATACTAACATCTTTTCAAGACATTTTCGTCAGAAATCCTTTTTTATAGACACTGGCAAAAACTTTGTGAATGTAGTTGCTGTAAAACTAGTTCTTTATGAAGTTTAGATTTTGTAACATAATGAGATATACGGCTTTCTAAGACAAATTTCTTAAACTTTACATTCTAGCTTCACCAAACTCGATACACTTATCAAATATAAACCCTAGATGTGCCTTTGACTGTTAGATCAACGTATGTTTTCATTTTTTTAGCGGTGTCCATGAATAAACAGTGACTTTACGACCATGTTCTTTGTCCGGAGCATATATCCTAAACTATTTATACTACACTTCATACACTTATATGCGCTTTTGAGGGTTAAATCAACATGTGTTTTCGGGGGTTTTTCAGTTTCAATGGTACATGACTTAACATGTGGCTTTATGATGAATTACCTTTTCCTAAAAATTTGTCTTAAAATAACAACTTAGCTGCACCAAATTTTCTATGTCAATCATGATCCCTAAAATGTCTTTTGAGGGTAACACCTAGTGCTGTGTTGATTTCTTTTCATGTGGATACCATGGAAACATGTTTGCGCCAGTGACTCAACATAAGTTATATATTCCGAAGAAAATATTTTAGAATTTCCTGATAGCGACATCCATCTTGAAACAAAATCAACCATTATCCCAAGATGTACCCTTTGGTAAAACCTTTTTTTTTAGTTTTTTAGTTTTGTGGTTTCAGTGGAAACATGACTCTTTAGAATTTTATACTCAACATTTATGCAACTCCAACTTATGAATGCTTTATTTGAAATCTCTGAATAAAGTAGAAAGGGGGTATGGGAGCTCTGTTTCCTTTGTCACATTCTAATACATCATTCTCGCAAGTGAATTTTCCCGGGGTGCACTTCGAATTCTTTTGCTTACAGGCAAATCAGCCGCTTCAACTTGTTGTGATACAAAATGCTTGGCAAATTGGCACTATCGTGGTGGCACGTGGTCCTGTGCGTAGCTCAGTTGACCGCTATCAGTGTAATTCAGCAACATCTGGTGTGGCTCGCCGGATGAGTGGGTTACCCGATTCATTGCTGAATGAACTGAGAGTTTGAAGGGTCATTTCCTGCCCCACACTGAGACACGAGTTAAATAACTTGTGGTGTCGCCTTAGGCAAGAGACTTTATTCAAAATGTGCCTCTGTTCACCCAGCAGGAAATGGGTACCTGGTGAAAGTTGTGTTGGAGGTGACCCACCAAGCGCTTAATCGGCAGCTTCGGTTAGACCAGGGTAATAATTCAGGGAGCGCCTTGAGCATGCATTCGGTCATTCTCTCCCCACAGAGGCAACTCAGTTATACCTGAATTAGCCTCTGTTCTATAACGCCTAGATCCTGGGGTTCCGGCAGATTGCCCTAGCGGCAAAAAGTTGTAACTTAAAATAGCCCGCTTATTTGCAGCCAATGAACTCGGGGAGTTCTTAACGGTCGTATAGTGACATGGAAAATATTATGTCTTTATGTTTATTTTTCATTAACAGTGTGAGAGGGAAACTATTTGAAAATCAGATATGGATAGGGTTTTTCGTTAGAAAGAAACTGTTTTCTAATTGTGTAAATTATTATTTGTTTTATGATTGATTTCATTTTACTGATTACCAAATAATAACTAATGAGAAGGTAAAATGCGATGGTTTGTAATAGGAAGAATTACCTCCCCTGGATGTTAAATTTTAACGAAAGCTTTGACGAACCACACGGAGATGACCGAGGTTTTGCGAATGACCACTTTTCAAACGGCGTCGCTGATTGCACAACTAACTTCGATTGCCTCCAATCAGATTTCTACTTTTCTATCCCGTGTATTAGCCGAAACAGAACAGAGGCTAATTCAGGTATGACTGAGTTGCCTCTGTTGGGAGAGAATGGCATTCGGTGTGGATATGTGCGCTATATAAATACCCTAATTATTATTATTAATTATTATTAATTATTCATTGAAATTTTTTCCAATGAACAACACCATGTTCGAGAAAAAAACAATTGCTAACGTGGTTCCGTGTTTGTACATGGATCCACATTACTAAAAATAAAAATGATAAAAGCAAGCTTATCAATAGAAATATAATTGACTTGATTCATGACAAACATATTGTTCACAATAACCACAATACACATTCCGATATAAGAAATACTATTTAATGTATCATTTATGCTAGTATATTTGTAGGACTGATGTTGAATACGCTATTCAGCGTAATCAAGCAGTACTTCTAAGCAAAAACACACACACAAAGTCAATATTTATGTTTTAATTATTTTTTTTTAAATAAAGAGAATTTTATTTGTATTTGTATTATTTGAAGCTTACAATAAGGTAGCCCTTGGCCCGCACATTAACAAAAAAATATGAAAATATAAATCAGACACCAAAACATCAATCAAACTGATGACCGTTTACAAGTTGATGGTTACTTTTGCTTATAATCTAGTGAAAGGATTTAAGGATACGATGTCTGTTAAGTTGCCTGTTGCTTTGTTATACTGTCTTATGCGATGCTTTGATTGAGATATGTGTCGATTATATATATAATACTATAGCTGCATTCAGATCAATGATCCGAGATTGAGGCGACAATGAATATCTTGACAATACTTTATCTTGAGTCTGTAACCTTTGAGACACAGCTTGAATTGTCATATTCTAAAAATATCTGTTATTTCGACGAGTAAGTAGTCCTATGAATCATTAAGGGGTAGTAAAAAGAACCTGGAATATCTAGTTTAGTTCTTGACCAGTTTATACCTTTTGAGGCGGCCTCCCTTTTGCCTTTGTATACAAAACTCAAGTTTGAAACACTTCCTGAATTCCAACTTTAATAATATATCAATATCAACATATATTCAAACAACATTAAATACTATGATTGTTTAATGACCCCTCTAAAAAAAAGCAAAACATGACATCGAAAGTTTAACATTATTGTGGTTCTTTGTTAGATCCATCTCTTAATGAAATAAGGTTTTGAGATGAACACACTTAAGTCACATTTATTGTAATGAACGGATCGAGTAAAATAAAGCCAAATATTCTATAGACAATTTAACATAACGTGAACTGTTAGATACATATTCCATTTGTGACCCATAAACTTTAAAACATATATAACGATAATTCATTCGACGTTTGAGACACATCATCTCCTACGTAGGAGATACTAAGTCCTACGTAGGAGATAGAAAGTATTTGATATTAAGTCCTACGTAGGAGATACTATCTCCTCCGTAGGAGATACTAAGTCCTACGTAGGAGATACTATGTCCTACATAGGAGATACTAAGTCCTACGTAGGAGAAACTATCGCCTACGTAGGAGATACTAAGTCCTACGTAGGAGCAACTATCTCCTACGTAGGAGATACTATCTACTACGTAGGAGATCATATCTCCTACGTAGGAAATACTAAGTCCTACGTAGGAGAAACTATGTCCTACGTAGGAGAAACTATCAAAAAGCAAAACATGACATCGAAAGTTTAACATTATTGTGGTTCTTTGTTAGATCCATCTCTTAATGAAATAAGGTTTTGAGATGAACACACTTAAGTCACATTTATTGTAATGAACGGATCGAGTAAAATAAAGCCAAATATTCTATAGACAATTTAACATAACGTGAACTGTTAGATACATATTCCATTTGTGACCCATAAACTTTAAAACATATATAACGATAATTCATTCGACGTTTGAGACACATCATCTCCTACGTAGGAGATACTAAGTCCTACGTAGGAGAAACTATCTCCTACGTAGGAGATACTAAGTCCTACGTAGGAGAAACTATCTCCTACGTAGGAGATACTATGTACTACGCAGGAGATCATATCTCCTACGTAGGAAATACTAAGTCCTACGTAGGAGAAACTATCTCCTACGTAGGAGATACTAAGTCCTACGTAGGAGAAACTATGCCTACGTAGGAGATTCTAAGTCCTACGTAGGAGAAACTATCGCCTACGTAGGAGATACTAAGTACTACGTAGGAGAAACTATCGCCTACGTAGGAGATACTAAGTCCTACGTAGGAGATAGAAAGTATTTGATATTAAGTCCTACGTAGGAGATACTATCTCCTCCGTAGGAGATACTAAGTCCTACGTAGGAGATACTAAGTCCTACGTAGGAGAAACTATCGCCTACGTAGGAGATACTAAGTCCTACGTAGGAGATACTAAGTCCTACGTAGGAGATACTATGTCCTACATAGGAGATACTAAGTCCTACGTAGGAGAAACTATCGCCTACGTAGGAGATACTATCTACTACGTAGGAGATCATATCTCCTACGTAGGAAATACTAAGTCCTACGTAGGAGAAACTATGTCCTTCGTAGGAGAAACTATCAAAAAGCAAAACATGACATCGAAAGTTTAACATTATTGTGGTTCTTTGTTAGATCCATCTCTTAATGAAATAAGGTTTTGAGATGAACACACTTAAGTCACATTTATTGTAATGAACGGATCGAGTAAAATAAAGCCAAATATTCTATAGACAATTTAACATAACGTGAACTGTTAGATACATATTCCATTTGTGACCCATAAACTTTAAAACATATATAACGATAATTCATTCGACGTTTGAGACACATCATCTCCTACGTAGGAGATACTAAGTCCTACGTAGGAGAAACTATGCCTACGTAGGAGATTCTAAGTCTTACGTAGGAGAAACTATCGCCTACGTAGGAGATACTAAGTCCTACGTAGGAGAAACTATCGCCTACGTAGGAGATACTAAGTCCTACGTAGGAGAACAAGTATTTGATATTAAGTCCTACGTAGGAGATACTATCTCCTCCGTAGGAGATACTAAGTCCTACGTAGGAGATACTAAGTCCTACGTAGGAGAAACTATCGCCTACGTAGGAGATACTAAGTCCTACGTAGGAGATGGTTCTCCAGAACTTTTTGCCACCTTGACACTAATACGCTTCCGTAGTGATACATTCTCTGTATTGTGATAACTATTGTTGACTTTGAAATTGCTTATTTTGCCAAAACAAAAGAATTTTTATCAAAAGTAATTTAAGTTAGTGTTTAATTTTGTCAAAAAACTTAAAGAAGCCCTTGGCTGGATGGCTTCCTCGATAATTGACCATCGCCGTGGAGATCGTTACGTAATGGATTTTGCGAGTAACAAGATCACGTGATTCAGACTGGGCGCCGGTCAAGCGACGCGGGCGAGACCTTGACTGGGGATTCCCCTTATTGACACGCGATCACTGATTGGCTGTTACATTCTTGCTCTTGTTGTGATTCAAATGTTGTTGAAAAGTTCTTGTTTAAAAAAGAATAATTTTTGTCTGGTGTGTGTTCGTGGCATTTTAAAAGCAGTGTATTCACATATCCTTTATGTCAATTGTACAATATGAAGATAATCAATTATAAAACATCTTTTCAATTACCATTTCACATCATTCGATGGTTTATACTAGGATAGGACGCATTAAAGCAAATATTTATAGGTACATTGAAGACGACCGGATATCTGGCATTTGAAGTTGTGTATTATAGAGCCGGATGTCACAGACAATAGGTGTTTTGTGTCAGTTTATTGCCGTCTTGTGACTCTTGCAGCGTTTCGTAACAGGTCACTGATTACGCCATCGGGTCTTGTTTAGTGGATGATGGATGTGTATTAGGCAATTTCCGCTAATTAAATGTTATTTACTTCGCCGACTGAAGCTGAAGAACAATATATCTGACCAATCAGTAAGTGAATTCAAGTTTTATTGTCCGGAACAAATTCCTAAACTGGAACATTATACAGAATGAAAATCGATAAAGTAAGCAGGTACGTTATTTTCATTATTAAACATTTCTTAAATGCTACCGATATGCTCAAATGTATTAGTTTTTTCATCACAGACATAAGTAATAAAGTACTGTATGTTGCAAGGTTACAAGTAAAGCAAAACATTAAATATCATGAGAAGTATGTAAACAACGTTGCTGTTGGTTTGAAGTCTATCGTTGGGTGATGTCGCCGACTCGGGGCGTATGCCTTATTTATTGTCATTGAATAGGGGGAGAAAATTTAGAATAGGTCATAGACACCCAAGTATAGTTGACAAAAGTTCAAAAGTGGTGAAAATTTTATTTAATTAGGAATTGGGAATAGAAAAGGAGAAAGGGTATATAAATAATTTAAAAATTAGATAATATAAAGAAAATATTATATCTTAAGTAATCAATAAAGTTCGTGATCTATAAGTTTGAAATAGTTTTCAAATCGGGTTTCACACTTTGTTGTGTTTGTGTCGAGTTTATGAATCGTGAAAAGACATTCAAAAAAAGCCTAATAAGCCCGTTTTTTGTTTTACTGTTTGAAATAAAATATTGTTAAACCAATCACCTTTTGCTCATAATAACTGTCGAGACAACTGATAGGAAGAAAGGAAAGAGGTTTAAAAAAATAAAGCAATTTTCTCCTATGACTCATTTATTTTGTATTATCATTTTTCATGGTTAAATTACATCGTTTGAAATTTGTGTAATAAATTGCACAGAATGGAATAACACGATATATATTTTTTAAAGTACCATGAATTAAGACATCCGGACATTGAAGTTGTGTATTATGAAGACGGATATATCAGATAACAGGTGCAAGGTGTCAGTTTATTGATGTCCAGTGACTCTAGTCATGTGTCGTAACAAGTCATATAACTGTCGGGTTGCTTTTTGATGGCGCCATCATGTCTGGTTGAGTGGACAATAGATGTGTTCAAGGCAATTGCCGCCAATTAAATGTTATTTCCTTCGCCGACAGAATGTAATAGGACTTTTTTTCCGGAGGACTTTTTTACCGGTACTTTTTTTCCAAGGACTTTTTTTCCTATAATCAGTTTTATTCATAGATTACCACCCTGGAACCTTAATTCCATGTATATATCAGCTGTTTTTCAAAAACTCATTTCCATTGGTGTCTCCAAATAAGGTTAAACTGGGCCATACCCTTAATTTTTTTTACCTATCCTTCTATGAAGCAAAATGCTGAATTAAATTTGAAACTTTGTGTACAGGTGCTTTTGGGTTTAACATCCCTTTCAAGTTTAAATGCAGGGAGAAGGCCTGCAACACTATTGTAGCTATGCATTGCAGTGAAACCTGCGAGCATGAGCTGGAACTAGCGAACCATGGGTGGAACTGCACTGAAATTCAGTTTAGAATTGCACCTAAACCTTACTGCTCTTAGAGAAGTTCTCTACTACAGACTGCAGAGCACCTGGCGGGATTCGAACCATGGACCTCTTGATTGCAAAGCTACAATAGTTTTGCAATCTTTCTCCCTGACATAATATGATAGAAAAGAAATTAACTTGAAAGAGTTGTTTTATCCAAATTCACAATGCATTTTATAAATGAAATAAAGCCTGATCAGTTACAGATTCATTGACTCTCATGTTTGTTTTGATGGAAACACCATTCTATGCTCTATTCTATTAAAGATAAAAAATTGGAAATTAAAGATATCAATTTCATCAAACTTTTATCTTTTCAACAATCTATAAGCACCTGAAGAGTTTATTATCAACATTACAATACTGGTATGACTAAGTTTGTATCTATATTGTGTATCATGTTAATTTTTTTGATTGAAGGGTTTTCAAGAGGAAAGAGAAGTGAAAGGGGAAGATGTGACTTGGGACAATAGTTTCCTAGACAGATGATGTGATGAGATGTTTTCAGGGAGGACCAGTTGAAGAAAACAAGCCAAATGAAATTAGATACAGAATTGGCATTAACTAATGGGATGTGTGTTTGCGCTTCATTAAACATAAACAAAATAAAAGATATGATTTAAAATAAATGAGTTTGTTGTATATAAAATTAATTAGGATGCTGGGGATTTTGGGTGATTTTAAAGTCCTGGCTGTGACGTCATGATGGAGGTCGAACGTGTTTTGAGAGCTCTCACACCGAGTTAGCAAAACTCAAGCCTTTCATGGATTAAACCAATATTGATATACTACAACACCAAACAACATATGCAGCATTGCAAGGTGTCCTTTTAAGATGATTTTTATGAGAAGATGACCTTTTCTTTGTAAGATTTGTGTTGGATTGTCAAGAAGTGAATAAAAAACCCGTGAAAGTCGTGGTACACGCCATCACACGCCGAAAATCAGTGAAATGTGCCCTGGACGTGATTCACTCAATTCCTAAGGATTTCACTTGGATTTGTTGACTAGAAAAAGTTAGTACTCGTTACAAACTCGAACTCTTAGCATTAACTTTGAATGAACTCAAACTTATGGATAACCCTAGCACACGTACGCCAGCTTCTACTAGTAAACGAAATCGTGAGCAAGTGTTTACGTCACCTGACTCTGATTCTGATTTTGAATTAAAACGTAAGTGTCAAAATAACTCTGAGCTGAACGTGTCTGATAGTTTTGTCAACATGAGTGAAGAAGGCGGCATGTTAGGTGCTGGTTCAACTGAAGAGAGTGAGCAAGGAAGTGAATGTTAAGTGAGCGAAATTTTGAAAGCTTTCCAAAACAAAGACGTTCTAATGGCTATATCTAATGCTGTAAGCGAGGTCGTTCGTCCCATGTTCCGACAGGAAATGGACAAGTTAGTTGCTAAAAAAAAGGTTTAGAAGATAAGGTCTCTCCGCTGAATACAACTATCGATGAACAAGATAAAGTTATCGAAACTCTCTCTCAAAAGCTCGACCGCAGTGAACAATATTCACGCAGGAACAACATCCGCATCTCAGGCCTACCTGAACAAGTATCGGAAAATACCGACAATTTGATACTAGATGTTGCGAAATCTATCAACGTAGATCTGGAAGTAACTGATATTGACGTCAGTCACCGTGTCCCCCGACGCCCAACTACGCCCCAGGATCCTCCCCGGCCCATCCTCGTGAGATTTGTAAGCAACGCTTCTAAGCGCGCCATGTTGGCTTCAAGATCTCGACTTAAATTCTCTCATAAACCTGGAACCCCCAAAATCTTCATCAATGAAGACCTAACTGGACCTAGAGCTACTATAGCTAGGAAAGCTCGTGAACTGGTTAAGGAGAAGAAAGTGGAGGGAACTTGGGTCACTCGAGGTGTTATACTGATTAAACTCTTGGACGGCAATGTTAAAAAAGTTGCGAACAATACCCATTTTCAGGAAGTTTTGGAAGCCACGAGGCTTATAATAAGGTTCAACCTTAGCCAAAACAAACCAAAAGACCCCAACTAGATTGCTATTTGTCTAGCCATGGAACAAAACAGAACTTTCATTAAATGCTGTTTTGATAAATGAAGAGCATAGATACATCGTATGAAAAAAAGTAATAATCCCTTATACTGTACTCATTATTTCAATATTGATATATACATTTTCAAAGATGTTATCAGAAAATAAATTGAATGATACCCGCTACTGTCACGAGCAACACGTTTGCACTGTTTTATAGCATGCATGCTAACACGACAACACTCGTGAGACACATGTATTCGCGTGTTGCAATGTACACCATGGTACGTGTCTGTTAGCTTTAGATATCTCTAAACACGTTGATTTGATTAAATGCTTTGATCTTTAATCATGGAACGTTTTAGATCAATTGAGTTTGAATTCATAAAACTGACATTGTGATGTTTGTTAGTAGGAAATTCTTTCGTGACTAATTAATCATGTACAACACGTCATTAACTAAACAAACTTGGCGTGTAGCATATCGCACGTGAGAAGCATGCTTTTGTAACATTGTGCGGTTTGCAACATTCAATGTTGTGAATCGTTCAATCGGTTTTGCATTTTTGAGCTACGTATCCTTGTGTTTCCACAACATAAAAGCAGCTCTACATAGTGTTATAATGATACGTGTTGCCAATTATTGAAAATAATACCTATAAATAAACTAACGTGCAGTTATTCCTATAAAAACCATATGATCTAATCACGCGTGTACGCCATGGTATGGTATGATATAAAAGCAGCAAACGCTAGTATCAACATGAGATTTTATGCGGTACATTTCAAGTTGCTATGGTTCTTCTCCTAGACACAATATTTACCATATACATGTATATTGTACACGTTTGTGCTCTTTGACCCTTTTGGGCCGTTGTCTGTTTATTTAGGTTATTGTGGTTAATTTGTCCAGTCGCTATTCATTATGTTGTTTATTAGGGGTTTTCTTTTTTATAAAGTGGTAATCATTTCGTGTTTTGTTTGTATTTTTCATTGTTTCAATTTTTTTATTTTTGTTGTTGTTTTTTTGTGTGATTTTTTTTCTCTATGGGTACTATTTTCCCCATTATAACTATCGCTTTGTACGGTTGGGACTGTGGAGTCCTAGCATCTTGTAAATTGATTGTTCTTCTCCGGGTTGACCTAATTACGTTATTTGATTTCTCCTCATGAGAAAACGTTCTTCTGCAGTTTACTGAAAATAGACATGAATGAAATCTTTGAGTTGATTTGTTTTCTTTATTGTTTTTGTTCCCCTTTTGGGATTATCTTTCCTAGGGTTCAGGAGTTTGCAATTTTGAAGGGTTAACTTTTACATCTTGCACATGTATTGATAATTATTTCACAACTGATATATCACCAATGGTGTTCCTTTTTTTCTTCTTTCAAAATGTTTTGCTCTTTCCATGAATGTTTCGTTTTCATATATGCAGATTATGTATACCATCTGCATTATAACGTTTTACCTTATTTGTTTTTTAAACAAAAATATGTTTGTGACTCTCACCACAACTGATCTGTGTCTATATTATATTGATATGCTTCAAGATCTCAAGTATGTTGCGCTATTCTCTGTCGTTTGCCATTTTGGTTTTGCATGTATATTCAAAGTGATCCCCACTGCCTTATTTGATTGTAGGATGCATATAGATGCCGGTTGATATAGTGCAGTATAGACAGGCAGTGGGGAAGTTTGCAGTCAAAGTGCACGTAAAATCGTTGATGAAACTCGCAGTTTTCATTTATTACTCTACATTTATTTGCTTATACAATCCTAAAGTAAGTATCCTTATCACACTTTTGCTTCTGTGCTGTGGCGATGTACATCCTAACCCAGGTCCTTGTGTTCATAATGATCTAAAGATCATTCACCTTAACGTTAGAAGTCTAAACGAAAAAATAGATATATTAGAAGCGGAGTTCAGTTCCTATGATGTTATATGTTTAACCGAACCATGGTTACACTCAGAAATAGATAATAAAGAAATCACTATTCCGGGTTTTCAGGAGCCCTTTCGAAAGGATAGAGAGAGCCGTGGCGGTGGGGTTGCAGTGTATGTAAAAAATAATTTGTATGCTATGCACATGGATACCTTGGATACAACTGGGCTTGAGGCATTATGGATAAAAGTAAAAATTAAAAAACATACATTTCTTATTGGTACCTTCTATAGAGCAGATAAAAGTGAACTATATTGGGACCTTATTGACAATAGCATTTCAAATGCCGTGGATTTAAACATGAAAACTGTTATTTTAGGGGATTTTAATCTAGATCTACTAAACCAAAATCAAACTAAGCTGAACTATTTAGAGGCTGCGTACGGACTCAAGCAACTTATATCTGAACCTACACGAATCACCTCTCATTCTCGTACATTGATTTGTAACATGCTTTAACAAAGTACGGACATCGGGAGTGCTGGATCCTATATGTAGTGACCACTGTCCGGTGTATCTTAACATCGAATCAGATAAACAGAAAGAAACTTGTTATGAGCGGAAAGTTTATGATTATTCACGAGCGAATATAGAATCTTTAAACCGATTCATAAATGATATTGACATTGATGTAACTCGAACCCAGGATATAGATGTCTTTACAACTAAACTAACCGACAACTTAGTTCAAATTTGCGATGCGAATATACCAAATAAAACCGTTCTTATTAGACCTCGAGACACTCTTTGGATGAATAGTGAAATTCGATCTCTTATGAGGAAACGAAACAGGCAACATAAAATCGCTAAGAGAACTAACCGTCCCCTAGACTGGCAACATTTCAAATCACTAAGAAACAAAGTAATATCCTCTGTGCGTAAAGCTAAAAAACAGCATACAATTAAAATTGATAATGCATTAAGTGAATCAACCTGTACAAAAACTTGGTGGAAATTAGTCAAGAACTATTTACTAAATAAGTCGACTAAAATCACTTGTAATTGAGTCATCCAGGATGATGTACTCTACGATGATTTCAACGATGTTACAATAATAATGAACAACTATTTCACTAATCAATCTAAAGTTATAGATCCTGACGACGACCCCCCTCTTGTTGATAAACGTTGCGACAGTTATCTGACAGATATAGTATTAGAGATGGGGGAAGTAAAGGATATATTACTCTCTGTTGTTACAACTAAATCAATCGGCCCTGATAAAATCGGAAACAAAATATTAAAAAGCGGTGCTAACTCACTAGTTCCCGTTTTAACTAAACTATTTAATCTTTCTTTAAATGTGGCTAAATTTCCTACTTCTTGGAAAGAAGCGAATATAATTCCTATTCACAAAACCGGCAGCATATACGACCCTGCAAACTATGCAGTAGCATTAACGAGTTGTTTGGCTAAAGTATTTGAAAAATTTATCTTTAAATATATAAATAATTTTCTAAGAGATAATAACCTCCTCTCAAATCTGCAATCCGGATTTACCTCTGGCGACTCAACAACTAATCAATTGACCTACCTATATGATTTCATAGCGAAGGCGCTGGACGATGGAAAAGATGTTAGAGCGGTGTTTTGCGATGTTAGCAAAGACTTTGATAAAGTTTGGCACAAAGGAATACTGCAGAAATTAAGATCATATGGAATTGATGGCAACTTATTGAATTGGTTTGAAAGTTACTTAAACAATAGAACTCAGCGAGTTGTTATTAATGGACACGCATCAAATTCCAAACATGTTTTAGCAGGCGTCCCTCAAGGATCTGTTTTGGGACCCCTATTATTCATAATATATATTAATGATATTGTAGATGATATTGACAGTAACATCCGACTTTTCGCAGATGACACTTCTCTGTATGTCGTTATTGATGACCCTAATGTAGCCGCAAACTGTTTAAATAATGACCTGTCATTGATTGCAAACTGGGCCAAAAAATGGAAGGTTTCTTTTAATCCTAAAAAAACAAAGTCAATACAGTTTAGCAGAAAAATAAATAGGAGTATTGTACCTAATTTGATAATGAACGGTGAAACGATTGAAGAAGTATAAAGTCATAAGCACTTAGGCTTGAACCTCCAAAGCAACTGTTACTGGGATGTCCAGATAAACTCTATGATCAAGAAAGTTAGTCCCTTGATTAATTGCTTAAGAAGTCTGAAATATAGGCTATCGCGAAAAAGTTTAGAAATTATTTATAAATCTTTCATAATACCAATATTTGATTATTGTGGGCATATTTGGGATAATTGCACTCAAGAGCAATGTAACTTACTAGAAAAGCTGAACTTGGATGCATTAAGATCCATATGTGGAGCAGTTCGCGGAACAAGCCATAAGACAATTTATGACGAAACGAATCAGAAACCACTAGCAGAACGTAGATATATATCTAAATTGACTACTTTTTATAAAATGAAAAACAATCTAGCACCTCAATATCTTATTGACCTCCTACTGAAAACACCCAGTTCAAATGACTACAATCTCAGAGAAAAATCATCAGTGCGAACCTTAAAGTGTAGAACGGCGACTTATGCCCGGTCTTTTTTGCCTGACACAATAAAACTATGGAATTCATTAAATCCAAACATCCAAAATATCGAGACATTATCCGGTTTCAATTATAAGCTTTGTGGATCTAGAAATACAAATGTTAATTTCGATCTTAACTACGGTTTAAGAATTTGTCAAATTATCCATTCCCGCCTCAGGCTCCGTTGTAGTGATGTGAATGCGGACAAGTTTAATAGACGTATTGCGGACAGCCCAGAGTGCTCATGCGGTCACCCAATTGAAAACGCTGTACATTATTTTTTCACATGCCATAAATACACAGATATAAGGCAGAATTCATGTTTCTATTTGAAAGGATTTAGTATTGATACAGTACTTAGGGGATGTACATCGCTTTCAAACGACGATCTTAAGAAATTATTAAAGTCTATTCATAAATTTATCATAAAATCTAATCGATTTGACATCTCATAAGCACTTGAATATGTAATGACTGCCACGTAAACAACATCATATTCATGCAAAACCAATATATGTGAAGCTAAGTTTTGAATCTGACATGTGTCACTAACTACTATTAGTTTTATATTTATATATGTGTAACTGCATCGGAGCGGCCTTTATATAAGCTCTTCGGAGCTTGTTGGCCAATCCATTCATGTATACATTTTATGAATAAAACATGTTTAAATCATTTTAAAGTCTGTTTCTCAATACTTTATTATAAATAAATATTGTTATAATTGACCGGGCTAATATTTTTCTCCCTTTTCAATTTCACTCATAAGGTAAATCTGTGGTCAATTGTATAATCTATCAAATAATGCTTGATGAGCTACAGAACCAATGGCTATAATTTTAAGTGTTCATGTCAATTATCATTATGATTCTTTCTGCAACTGCCATTGAGAAAGGTACACAAAACAGTCCTGTGAAAATGTAAGATGTAAGATGCCACATGTAGGTACAGATGTACTATACAATCTTGGAAGAAAAAATATCTTAAGATTTGACCTATACCATCTTGGAATATTTCAATATTCCAAGATCGTATAAAAAATCTTAAGATATGTACGGCAATCTTAAGATCTGACGAAATCGAAAACCTCCTGTTCCATCTTGGAATATGTGGATATCTTAAGATATTTTCTGTACGATCTTGGGATTTCTTTATAAATAATATCATATGTCTGATAATTTCAATACTTACTCTTAATTCAAATGAAAGGACTGTTTTGGATAATAGTTAGACATGATGAAAAAAAATTAAAAAATAACTTTGATGAACGAAATAACTTTAATGGGAAAATGACTCTTCTGGAAAAATGACTTTGATAAAATAAAAGACTTAATTTCGGGGAAAACCTTTGATGAAGAAAGTGACTTTAATTGGAAAATATAACTCCAAAAATGAAAATTACTTTATTTGGGGCAAAAACTTTGATAAAGAAAAGGGCTTTGTTTAGAAAAAATTAAATTTTAAAGGGTTCTTTTATTTTACACAGTGCCATGATGAAGAAAATTACTACATTGATAAAAAGGACTTTGATGAAGAAAATATGACATGGTGTAGAGGTTCAAGGGTATGTAAAACGTGCGTATTTGTATTTAGATTAATTGAAGATTCGACCACTCATGGCAGACATACGCAAGATGGTCCAAGTTTGAACGGGCATTTCTTTGATACCTTTTATTTACAATTTGCATTATTTCTATCATGAACATACTTTTAGCAAGTGATTCAGAGTAGTTTAAGTGATCGATATATGTTACTTCATTTACTTTAAAACACTCACGCAAGATATAAGCTAGATATTCCAAGATTGAATGGCCATTTCTTTGGCATCCTTTGTCACAAGTTATTCTTTAAATTATGGTCTCAATTCATCATTAATGTTTTTCTATGTTCAGAGTATGTGAAAATGCTTATGTATACGTTAGATAAGGTAAAACGATAAGATAAGGCCATTCACGGCAGATGTACGTAAAGGTATTCCAAGATTGAATGGCCATTTCTTTATCAGTTTTTCTTCACAATTTGATTTCTTTACATTATGATCTTGATTCAATCTTAATGTTGTTGCTTTTTGTCGTCAGATTGCAGGGTATGTGAAATCGCTTATATGTATAAGTAAAATAAAGTAAAATATATATTTTAATGTGGAGTAAAGTTTGAGAGTATATAAATAATCGTTTTGATGAATGACGGCTAATTTATGCTAGTTAATCCATGATTGAAGTGCTTTATCCTGAAATGTGCTTTTCGTATCAGTCTTCATTTCATTATGAACTGTGTTTAGCATTCACGTCTTTTCTATTTGGGGTGGAGTTATCATATTTTAATGAAACTTACATTTCAGTTTACAAGATTAGATCAACCACAATAGATATTCTAAGATTGAATATCCAACTCTTGAACTGTTTAATTTCATTATACATTTCATTGAGAATTCCGATATTTTTAAATATATTTTATCCTATTTAAAAGTATGTTAATAAATAGTATATCATGAATCATATAGAATAATAAACCGTTCACAGAAAATGTACGCTAGATTTTCCAAGAATGTCTTTCTCATAATTACAAAATTTGCATGATTAACTTTCGTGGTCATCAATGTCTTTTCCGTGTGAAGAAGACTTTCAGTGTATAAATATATATAAATCATATATGGAAATAATATTACAAGATGGTACCTCTCACAGGAAATTTACGCTAGATATTCCAAGATTGAATAGCCATTTCTTGTTCGGCCCTTCTCACAACTACACACTATACATGACCAACTTCGTTGTCATCAATGTTTTCATTTGAAGTAGAGTTTTAGACTATATATAAATCGTTTATGTAAATGATATTACAAGATGACATCACTCACAGGAAATCTACGCTAGATATTCCAAGATTGAATAGCCGTTCCCTAATGAGTGATCTTCTCACAACCACCCAAATTTCATTGAGAACTTCGTTGATCAACAGTGTCTTTGTCATATGGAATAGAGTTTAAGAGTGTAAATATATGTAAAGGAATGGTGTATATAAATGATATTGAAACATTAGACGACTCACAGAAACTTTTCGCTAGATATTCCAAGATTGAATGGCCGTTTTTAGAAATGTGCCTTAATATAATTCACAACTACCGATTTTACATTATCACCTGTGCGGATCATCAATGTCTTTATCATAGTATTTTGTAGTATTTTTCAGCGTATATTTAAATCGTATATGTAAATGGTATTACAGGATTATGTATCTCTCGGGAAATTAACGCTTTACTTTCCAAGATGGAACAGCAGTTTTTAAAAATGTATCTTTCATATCTTTCTTCTCTTCATTCATGTGTTTTTATGTTAAAAAGAGTTTCAAAATATATAAGTAAATCGTATACGTTAATGACATTACCAGATTTAATAGCCATCTCAATATTTTCATTACTCAAATTATTAAGTTCTCTTTAAAATAATGTTTATTGATTACACTAGTCACGGCGGTATCGTCACGGCATATATAAGCTATATACTTTGAGCAAAGCAAACGTAACCGAGAAGACGTATTTACACCTCCTTCGGACTCGGAAACAGAAAATAAACGTTTGTGCTGTGTATCTCCAGTTGCTGATTTTGAGTTGAACAGTAGTGTTATTAGTGTTAACTCATCAGATATGGACAACCAGGAGGAACCTGTTGTTCACGGTCAGTCTGAAACCAGTGATTTCATGAAACAACTTATCACAGCACTACAAAGTAATGACATTTTGTCCCTAATTGGAGCCGCTGTAAGCAAATCCGTCATACCTACATTTCGACAAGAGATCGCTCAGCTAGTGGAAAGAAATAATGAACTAGAAACTAAAGTTGCTGATCTCGAAAATAAAATCGATGAAAAAGATGAAGAAATTGCTGATCTTGAAATAAAAGTCGATAGAAGCGAGCAATATTCCAGAAGGAACAATGTTAGGGTGACAGGTATTCCTGAAACACAGGGAGAAGATACGGATAAGTTAATAGTTGAGCTTTCCGCGAAAATTGGGGTTAATCTGTCCCTAAAGGACATCGACATTAGTCACAGAGTACCCCGTTACCCACCCTCTCCACAGACCCAGGCTAGACCTATCATCGTAATGTTCGTCAGCAATGCTTCCAAACGTTCCCTTCTCTCCCAGAGGTCGAAGCTCAAGGAAACTAACGCTGGGTCGTCAAGAATATATATAAATGAGGACCTCACTAAAACTCGAGCTAAACTAGCAAAAGATGCAAGAATGTTGGTGAAGGAGAAACGGGTGGAGTCGTCCTGGGTGACTGGGGGAGTCGTCCTCATTAAGATGAAGGAGGGAGGCCCAAGGAAGGTATCGAACATCAGACAGCTACGGGATGTCTGTGAAGAAACTAGATTGTTGTTGAGGCTCAACAAGAGCCAGGCAAACACTCAATGAACAGTTCTGATTTGAAGGAATATTCATAATCATATTATAATGGTAAATAAAGTTGCAATTATAGATTGAAAAAGTGAAATGTGTTCAAAGAAGTGTTGAGTCTAATGGTGTTTCATGTAACGACAGTATTCCTGGATATTCCGAATAGGATGTGATATATTGTGATTATTGGAATATAAAAAGTGTCACATCACTTTCACGTGAGTATCAAATTGAACAATATATACTATAGTCATTACCAGATATAGTTCTGGTAAGACCTATAAGCAGTTATGAAGAGTGTAATAAGTATAGTTAGTACATGCTCTACAATCAATCATCTGCTGCAGTGATATGTTCCTTTGGAATGCAATGAACAATGTGAAGTGAACATTTGAACACATGCAATGTTAAATTGTCTACAATGGCATTTGAGTAAATTGCTTGTGACAACACTTGATGACGAACTGTTCAGTTTGCACAACCACACTCACAATATTAGGTGCTTGAAGAAGTTTGAAACATTGAACCCATTTATATTTTTGCGAAGCATTTATGTGTTTACATATAATCGTATCATGAACAGTGATTCTTGATAGTTGTTTGGGTGTACACTGGTGTCTTTTCAATTTCATTTATATACTTATCTTCATATGATAAGGAAGTTTTCCTTCTTAAGTTGAAACTAATTCTCTGTAATATTACTTTAACTTATTTTTGGTTACATCACTCACGGGGTTTTGGAGGTAACGATGTACACTTAGTACAGGTTTTTTTTCAAATGAGCATGTCAGTTGTTTTTGCTGGGGATTATTTCTAGTTTAGACTAAACCAGGTTTTTGTTCTAGTTTTATCTTATCAGAATACCAGGCTCAAATCCAGTACTTTACTGTTACAACTAACATTTCACGTACTTATTCACTTGTGCATTCGATGAATACTTCATGTATTAAGATTTGTAATAGGAATGAAGCGTTGCAATTTTGTTGAACAATTAAGACACTGATTGCAATTACCGAATCTGTTTAAATATTTTGCATTCTGTTGAAATAGACTGACTTTATATAATTATCCATCTAAAGGCAGTATTTAGGATTCATAAGAATTATGTCCAATGACAACCAGTATGTCATAGAATACTTTAAATAAAACATATCGCAAGCAAGTCAAAACGTGGAATACTTATGCTAAACACAAAATTTACTTACAGTATTATTCTGGCCAGGTATCCAAATCCAACACAGGTAGCTAGCGTGGAGATCACTGTACAGGTAGTCAGTGATACACGTGCATTTCGAGCGCCTTATGCTACGCACCCATAGCGTTAAAACGAAGCAGGTAAACTTATTGTTTTATATTCAGAAAATGTCAGTCTCAAAAATTACATCTTCACTACCTCTATTTAAGTGTAAGGTAATGAATATTTACTAATGTTTATCTTAAACAATTATCCCACAGTTTTCTTTGTATTGTTTTTTCAATTTGAGAACTAATGTGTTCTGTTTTTGTCTTTTTCATGTTTTGGTTTTCAAATGTTTTTGTTTATGTTAAAAATGTGTCTGTCTGCCATAGTAACACAAGTGATTTGGATGTTGTTGTTGAATGCCTATTTGATTATGAACGACCTAGACCCACTGCCTGTTTATTTGATTTTATGATTTTTGATGTCGGTTGAGTTATCACAGTATAGACAGGCGGTGGGTCTTTTTGCTGCAGTATTTCATTCCAAACAGTCCGCTAAATTTACTCTTAACATACATTTTTTCAAATTCCGTTGTTTATATAGTACCTGTGTTTCAATTATGCTTTCCCTATTGATATTATGTTGTGGAGATGTTCAGCCTAACCCAGGACCAAAATGTCTTAACGATTTAAGAATTGTTCATTTGAACATACGAAGTCTTAAAGATAAATTAGATATTATAAGAATTGAACTCGGTTGTTATGACGTAATATGTCTGACAGAAACATGGCTAACTTTCGAAACTGACAAATATAGATATAAAAATCCCGGGCTTCCATTTACCTTATCGTAAAGACAGAACAACTCGTGGCGGTGGTGTAGCGGTTTATGTGAGAGACACTATATGTGCATCGATTATATCTGATTTAGACATAATCGGGCTTGAGGCGATATGGGTAAAAATCAAATGCAAAACCAGAGACTATCTGATCGGAACATTTTATCGCGCCGACAGAAGTCCTGAATATTGGAATTTGATTGACGAATCAATAGGCAATGCTATTGATCATAACATGCATACTATAATAACCGGTGATTTTAATATTGACAATCTCAACAAACAACATCCAAAGATAGAATATTTAGAAAGTAATTACGGTCTTCGACAGATAATTACCAATGCTACTCGAATTACTTATAGTAGTAAAACCTTGATTGATTTGATATTTGTTTCTCATTTCGATGATGTTAAAGAGTCGGGTGTACTAGATCCAATATGCAGTGACCATTGTCCAGTGTATGTTAACATAGCAGAAATCATGAAAAACACTAATTCATTCAAAAGGAAAATCTACGATTATTCTTCAGCAGATACTGATGGCATGAATAACAATATTAAAGATATAAACTCAGACACGATCTTCTCTCAAGGCAATGTAGATGACTTCACTGAAAAATTTACATCAATTATGATAAATATTATTGATAAATCCATCCCGAATAAAATTGTAACCATAAGAACTAAAGATCCTGTATGGATGAATAAAGAAATCCGATCTCTCATAAGAAAACGTAATCGAATACACAAGATTGCAAAAACGCGAAACCGTCCCAACGACTGGGCTAAGTTCAGATTACTCCGTAACAGGGTCATATCTGGTGTCAGAAACGCGAAACGTTTATATGATGCTAAAATCGATGAAACTATTAACACCACTCATGGTACTAAAATGTGGTGGCGAATAGTTAAACAGTTTATGAAATTAAATGAGTCGGCTTCGTCTTTTCCCTCTATTATCTCAAATAACGTGGTTTACGATAATGATCAAGATATTGCTAATGTATTAAATAACTTTTTCTCGGAACAATCTAAAGTTGCTAAACCAAACGCGGACCTGCCCGATTTTGAGCCTCCTGAAATCGACAACGTGTTATCAACTGTAACGATTAGTAATGACGACGTTCGTGACATCCTATTGAGTCTTGATACATCAAAATCAACTGGACCAGATGGCATTGGAAATAAAGTTTTGAAGGAAACCGCACCTTATTTAACCTCGCTGTTAGCTAAGTTATTTAATATTTCACTACAAGAAAAGACATTTCCCTCACTCTGGAAAATAGCGTCCGTCATTCCACTCCATAAGAAAGGTGATGTGCACGACTGTTCAAACTACAGACCTGTCGCACTAACGAGCTGTGTTGCTAAGGTTTTCGAAAAATGCGTTTTTAAGTATGTTTTTAATTTCTTCAGGGATAACAGTATCTTAACTAATTTACAATCTGGTTTCATGCCTGGCGACTCCACGGTCAATCAGTTAACATACCTTTATAATTTCATATCGAAGGCAGTGGACCAAGGTAAGGAAATTAGAGCAGTATTCTGTGATATTAGTAAAGCATTCGATAAAGTTTGGCATAAGGGTATCATTCACAAGCTTTATGCGTATGGAATACGGGGAGACCTTCTAGAATGGTTTCAGAGTTACCTGGATGGTAGAAAGCAGAAAGTATCAATAAATGGTTATAGTTCAAGTTTTAGCAACGTAGAAGCGGGTGTACCCCAGGGCTCAGTGTTGGGCCCCCTTTTGTTCATTATTTATATTAATGATATTGTTGAAGGCATAAACAGTAACATTCGCCTTTTTGCCGATGATACATCCATATATGTTATTATAGACGATCATTTTATGGCTGCTGCAACTATAAATAGTGATTTAGAAAAAATTGCAAACTGGGCTAGAAAATGGCAAGTTAGTTTCAATCCTAGTAAGACCGAGAGTATGATATTTAGTAGAAAAACGCAAAACTACGTCAAACCGATCTTATCAATGAACGGCGCGCCTGTAAAAGAAGTTGAAGAACACAAACATTTAGGTTTAACACTTCAAAGCGATTGTTCTTGGAAACAACATATAAATGAAATGATAAAGAAAATAAGACCTAGGATCAATTGTTTTAGAAGTTTGAAATACCGTTTATCTCGCAAAACACTAGACACTCTGTACAAATCTTTCATCCACCCACTCTTTGATTATGGTTGTCAGATATGGGATAACTGTACTATTGAACAAGCAAATGTGCTGGAAAATCTTCACTTGGATGCATTGAGAACGATTTGTGGTGCAGTTCGAGGCACCAGTCATGACAAATTATACAGTGAAACTAATTATACCACATTGAAAAATCGAAGGTATCGCTTTAAACTCATTAGTTTTTATAAAATGTACTACGGTATGGCTCCGGACTATTTAAACGAACTTGTACCAGGTACAGTATCGGAACTAAGTAACTATAACCTAAGAAACAGTGCTTCCATCCAATCAATCAACTGTAGGACGCATACTAGATATTCTCTTTCTTTTTTACCTAGCGTCATTGATTCGTGGAACTCTTTACCCATCGCAGTTAAGAATGCCCGATCGGTAACCCAATTTAAAACGATGATCAGCCCAGCTGTATCTCCAAGTAACTTTGATTCAAATTTAGGAACTCGCTTTTGTCAAATAATTCATTGTCGCCTCAAGCTCGGATGTAGTGATCTGAATGCAGACAAATATAACCGACACATATCTGAAATATCCAGGTGTTCTTGTGGCCATTTTAATGAAGACGCCCTTCACTACCTGTTTGTTTGTCGCAACTACCTTAACCTAAGATCAAATATGTATTTCTATACACAAGGATATAATTTGAAAACAGTATTGTACGGAAATGAATCTTTAGATAACAGAACAAACAACAATATCCTCAGATCCTTACATCAATTCATTAGTAAAAGTAATCGCTTTTTATGAGCTCTTATACTAATCTGTTCACTAGTAATATCTGTTACAAATAAAATATCATCTTTACTGCAGCATATCACATCATCATATCATAGGCATCTCCAACAACATTATTCTTTAACATAAACTGATTCGACTATAAAGATGGTTTTATAAATTATATTTTTCTAATTGTATTGTATATAATGTCCAGCTTTCTCTGTTGTATTTAGGAGCGGTGTTCAAATAAGCCTTGTGGCTTGTTCACCAATCCATATTTCATTTTATGAAATAAAAATATGTTTAAACCATATACTTTGAGATTAATAACATTTCCTTATTATAACTTATTCACAAAATGCATTGTTTTCATAATGATAATCATGTAGATAATGCAAAGAGTTGTCTTTTGCCAATATTAACAAACTTTAGAATTGTCAATTAAAGATTATGGGCGGTAATGATATAACTAGAACTGAACCTTGTCTCAACCTTCATGTAGATATTTAATGACATAAGTGTTTACTTGAAGAGGTAATATGATATTGTTAGATAACTGATATTGTTTTTATGTTGGAGTTCTTCCACCATTTGCATTGAGTGGTGTCGCCGACGTGGACCCTTTACCTTAGCTATTTGCAATGCATGGGGGCATACAATTTAGAATAGGTCATGGACACCCAAATAAGGTTAATAAAAGTTCTAAAGTGGTAAAACATAAAGTTAATTTGGAATTTGGAATAGAGTGTGTGTGGGGGGGGGGGGGGGGGGGGTTATGTTGATTTTAAAACAATAGAAAAAGATAAGACTAATCAAGACAGGTTTTATTTTATATTTAGATAGAGACAGGAAAAGGGGTCAATGTGAGATGTCAGTCTGGCCAACAGGAAGCAACTGCGATTGTCTTAATCAGCGAGGTGACATAATTGCCCTGATTGGTCACTTCGATTATGTGTTAGAACAACTAAACTCATTGACTTGGTTAACCGGAAATGTTTAATTAATTGAGATTCATGTGAATAGCATGAAACCCTGAAATGCATGGGTTTTTTCAATGAACTGATTTACCGACTTCTTTAAACAGTGGCAAATAAAATTACGCACATGTGCATTTTAATCATTTTAACTTCAGGAAACAATGGATGACCTGTACCTGTTTGATTCATTATAGTTTGAACTGATTTATTGCGGAGCGTGGATGATTTCAGCTGGCAATGAATTCCACAGCATATAGTTACATTATATAAAGCTTTATTGTTGAAGTATGGTGACATTTCACTTAAAATGCAATATCTTCTTAACAAGGTCATCTACATGTACGTCTCCATAAAATTTTCAAATGTAATGCAAATGTACATTTCGGTAAAGTTCATTCAATTCATAAATATTGAAAAATTTGTTGATTTCCGAAAACTGATAACTAGAAGCGACATATAGTTTTGTGATTTTCAAGTTGAACTGTCCAAATTAAAATAAATATTGGTCATGCATGAAAGTTTCTACTTTTTATTTCTAGTTTTTGTTAATGGTTACAACTTAAATACTGTTCTATTTGGTAAAACGTTTCTGTTAAATCATATCAATACAAGAATAATCAAATCAAAATATATATCTCTAAGCAGGCGCTTCATCTGAAAATATCTTGCAATGATGTGTTTTTTCTACTATATATGTATCCTTATGATGTAATCTTCCTGTACTTAAATGTATGCTAAGGGGATAGACATTTATTTATTTTGGGGACACCCTGTTTGACCATCCCCCTGTACCATCGATACTTGAATAACTGTTGTTTAAACCACGTATACAGCGAAAGTCAAGGACAATATCATCAAATCTTGTTGATGTGGTACGTACATAGTCTTGTAACTTTTGGAAACATGCATATAATTACTTTTTAATGAGTTCACAGGATACCGCATGATACCAAAAATATTGTTTCATTTATAAATATTTAACTTTTTTTTAAAAACGCATAAACATGATAACATAACTGTAATTACATTGGGTTCCGAAACGAAAACCCACATATATTTTCACTTATCTGATTCTGTTCATAGATGCTGTCCATTTTGGCGGCCGAAAATATGCATAACGAAGTGATATGTTCAAACTATCTAGTACGGAATCTAGGCTTAAACATACAATTCAGTAAATACAAGAACACTTTTTTTGAAAAAAAAACACCTTCTGTTAAAGGACAATGCTTTTCGACAATTATGTTCCATTATAATGAGAACGGTTGTTGTCATGAAGAAGTTGAAGAAATAAACTGTTTTATCTATGGACATGTTACATTCTAAAATAAATTCAAGTATGACACGACGAACATAGCATCCGGCTTTTAGGTCTACGAGACACTTAACCCCGTTAAATCCTCAAATTCATATTAATAAATATAAGAAATTTATACACACCAATACGTGTGTATACACAAATTCATCACCTCCCATACATACCAGCATACACACGAACACATTCACTCATTTGCATGCACCATACCAGGTATATTTATTCATTTGCACCCACTCAGTACCATACAACCAAATAAAACTTATCTATAACCAATTTTACACACACATACAACCTTCATAGAAGTGAAAAAGAAGAAAATGATTTTATTACAGTGTCACATGTAAGAGATATCATGTTTTGTAGCTATACATCACTGTTAAAGGGACCCGCCGTCCCCAACATAAATGGCCTTCGGCCCGTGCTGAGAAGCCTGCTCATTATTGAGCTGAGCTACGCTTTACCGCTGAGATGGGGAGAAGAGAGCGGTTTAGGGTTCGCTTTTCTTTAGGGGAATCCCCTCGTTAATCATGCGCGCTGATTGGTTAATAATACATCCACTACATATATTGTATTGGGCGAGACTGTAATAAATAATATCTCTCTCTCTCTATATATATATAACGTTTTAGTTTCGTAAGAGTAGTTTAATTTTAATATCCAAACGAATGCGCTTGCCAAGACATTGTAAGTTTTCAAGTTTCGCTAATGACTGGAGTATTGACAAAGCGTCATGAAACTTACTCAGTGAAACAATGCTAAGGATTTTCTAATTCTGATAAAAAAAAATTTAATTATGCTATTTTCATACAATCTCAATTGATGTCTGAATCACATGACAACGGTAAAGTGTTTTTAAAAGGAAATTGTATACAAACAGTATTGTCTGTATATCATGAACGCCTTCTAGCTTGTTTATTTAGAGTCCTCTTTGTTTAAATCACCACAAAATGTCAATATCTGTTTATATCGGAGTGGTATAACCATTAAAAAAACCGCTCCAAAAACAAGATAAGGAACATGTCATGGTTTATTTACAAAATATGTGTATTTGGCTATTGTTTGTTTAATAATTTCAAATTAGGAAATAAACATGTTTCAATTTAGTTAAATTTATAAAACACTTAATTTTATCAACAAATTGTGATACAAATGTTTTTGAAAAGTTTGTTTAAAAAGTTATCAAATTGAAGAATAATTTCTGTCTAGTGTAAAATATGAAGATAATCAATCATTAAACAAACAAAAATTCTAAAAAAATACCATTCAACTTCATTGGATAGTTTATACTAAGAAAGGACACGGGAATTTTCTATTAAGCTACGTATACTATTTGCTACAAATGATTGGCGAAACCTGCGTCTATACGGTAGTGAAGAGTAAAATTGTGGGTTAAATCATTTTTCAATTAATTTGGTTTCATCTAGCTGATGCCGTAGACAACTTCAAAATGAGGCATACCAAATAATTAACATTTGAAAACCTACATGTAAACATTTAAACGGATCCCTTAGCTTTTGAATTTTCACAATTTCTTGTGTTTGTGTTCAGATTTATGAATCGTGAATAAGAGTGGATACTCAAATAAGCGTTGTACAGCCCGTTCGCCAATTGTTTGTGTTTATTGTTTTAAAAAAAAACAATGTTTAAACCAATCACTTTATAAAAACGTTGCTGCTCATAATAACTGCCGAGACATCTAATAGATAGGAAAGGTAAGAGGTTTGGAAATTAATACAATTTTGTCATCTATTCATTTTGTTTTGTGATTTTTTCATGGTTAAATAACATCGTTTTGAATATGTGTGATACACTGAACAGCCTGAAATAACACTTGATATAACGGGGAACTGTCATTTGATGTTGTGTATTATGGAGCCGGATGTAACAGATAACAGGTGTGAGACGTCAGTTTATTGACGTCCAGTGACTCTAGTCATGTGTCGTAACAGGTCATATAACTGCCGGGTCACTGTTTGATGGCGCCATCCTGTCTGGTTGAGTGGACGATGGATACACATACAAGACATATACAAGACAATTGCCGCCAATTAAACGTTATTTCAATCCCCGACAGAATGTCTAGCTTTCAAAACCAAATGAGGCTGTAGAACATTATATCTGACTAATGAAAATCAGTATAGGTGAACGTTTCATCGTCCGCAACAAATTTCCATTATTGATCACTTCTTATATGGTTCTTATTTACGATCTACAGAATACAAAATTAAATAGAAAAAAATATCTCAACTTTACAAGCTGCAGCGAATATTGGATGTGGTAACAACGTGGTGTTCTAAATGGCGTCTGAATGTTAATCAAGAGAAAACGAAGATAATCCATCGCCTACGATGTGGAAGCCTCCCCTTATACGTAGAGACAGGACGACACTGCAGACCCCCCACCCCATTAGAGAGTAGAATTTGTCGATTTTGTCAAAATGTTGAAACAGAAGTTCATTTTATTTCAGAATGCCACTTTTACAATGATCAAAGAAGCAATTTTAATTTAGATTGTTATAATGCAACGGGGCCTTAGGACCTATTTATCGGAAAACAGCCCAAAACGCATTAAATGTATCAGTACAACAATAAGGAATATGTTTTTTAGAAGGCAATTATTTTTATAACTCTTACATGTATTTACTTATTTATCTATTTTTTTTTAAATTTTAAGCCTGTATTATCGCTACTTTTACATACCTATATTTACGAATATATTGTACACTGTTTTATGTTGTAAAGTGTCTCATAAGCCAAAAATTGGCTGGTTGTTAAATATATATTATGTCTTTTAATCATGCTTTTTACAATGTATATTTAACTTGTGACACTATAATAAACTATATCTGTCTGTCTGTGTTATCGATAACGTATTAGTGACAAATAACCAAATCGTAATCGATGCTTTTTCAAATTACATGACTGTCCCTCATTTAGATAATGATTATCTAAACTTCGGTATATGTGCGATGACTGTGCACCCGAAGGAGACATCTATTTTGCTGGACTACCCTTCATTATCCTCACATTATCGTGAATATTATCATATTTTGGAAACTACGTATAACTGATATTTCTTACGCAGTTTGAAACAGCACACTGTTTAATAAACGAATTGGTATATAATAGATTACATTTATTTTTTAAAATAATAATGTTAATTATTAATTATATGTCAAAGAATATGTTCTATTGTTACAGGACATTTGAAAGACAACACATTTTTATTTTATTTGTTTTATATTTTAGTAATTGAAATGGAAATTAATTATAAATTTCCAATTGAAAACAGTTATTCAATACAAGAAAATGTGTTGTAATGATGATTTAATAATGTTATGACATATGCAAAAGCTATTCTATTCAGAATTTGTAGATGCATTAATTTGTTACCAAAACAACTCACTGTCACAGTGAGATAACTCAATCAATCATGATATATTAAAGCCGCATTATAGCGGTTTAAACAATGTATTTGATTAAACAAACAATTCAATCAGAGAAACCGAAGAGTTTACGTAAACCGGTTCTCTGTCACAGTCAAGCTCCGTACAGCGATGAATAATCAACACTGCTGCGGAGCTTAGGAGAGACTCGGCGCACGGTAGCGGGTAGACTAAAATTTAGTCTATGAAATATATTATTTTTGAAATAATTACATGCTTTTCAACATTTTTATTTCTTGGTCACCTCATTTCATAAATTGCTGTAGCCTAGACTTGCTGAAGGAGAACCTAGACTGTATTAAAGGCTCATTTTTATTTACAGTCCTGAAGCTGGACTAGGTAGCGGGCTACTAATTAATAAATGTGATGCATCACATTTACGGGGACGCAGACTCGCTTTAAAAGTAACATCCAGCGAAATGGCTTATGATACGCTACACATAAAAACAAATGATAAACTAAATTAGGAATAATACACTTCAGTATCCTACAGCACAATACAATACAGTACAAGGTCATACATTATACCATGCATACCATACCATACCATACGTGCGATACCATTCGTACATACAATATGGATGCACAGCTTTATCAGGTACTAATACACATGGACACCTTAATAGCATACCTTGGCATGGGGAGCGGCATGATTTTGCAACAGGGTTTTATTCATACAGTGAAGTATTGTTTCTTTTTTTTAATATTCATTTAAGAAAACAAGGTGTAATGCCCGCTTGTTTCTTGGTCTTCTTTCGTGGCCTGTATGTAAATTGTTTTAAATTTCGATTTATTTTAATATTAAGATTAAAACACTGTCACGTCAAATCAATAACGTACATAAAACATCATCAATAAACTTACATCCCCGTACCTGTATTCAAAGAAATAATTATCGTTGTTATATTTTAGACATCATACACGATCAACTCACACGCTCAAAATATGACAAATATAAATGTATCATCATAAATGTAATGTTCTTAGGAAGATTACTAAAACTTTTCAACTACACGGATAAGGACGAATTCAGAGAGGTTTGCACAACACTTTGCTTAAAATGATTGTTAGAGAGAGAGAGAGAGATTTATTCAGCATTTTATTACGTTATTTTGTCTTCACACTTGAAAAAAATATCCTTGTCGTTTAACTACGCAGATTATGAGAAAATAAAAAGATAATTGAGGTATCAAATCATCAGTCGAGCGTGTTTCTGGGTAATCGCCTTGTTCGCATTATATATACATGCGCAGTACGTTTTCTCAGATATTTTAAGAAATTATAAAAACTACTTGTAAAAAGGTTTAAAATGAGTATATAATTAATACAGAACTCGAAGATGTCATGGACGCAGAGGAACAACACGTTCTTCGAACTCGTTGTTCCTCCGCGTCCACGATATCTACTCGTTCAATACAAACGACCCAAATGCGCACGTATAACGTTCTGTATATGTATTTTAAAAAGGAATACATATATGTTTATAATGATAATAATAATAATAATAAGAAGAAGAAGAAGAAGAAGAAGAAGAACAACAACAACAACAACAATTATGATAATAATATAAACTATTATTCATTTCAGGAATTTGTTTTACATAAACACATACACTGAACAGGGAAACAGTCACATGAAATAGTTATGCAATTAATTTAATTCCTTTCACATTCAGGCCTATTATATATGTTAAAAGATATGCTGTGTTTTGAACAAAATTTGTATGACTCTCTTAGCTTTCAAAATTGGAACTTTCTATCGGCTTGGTTTTGACAGCTTGATTCATGATAACACCCTGATCAGCCTTATAATTTACTACAGGCCCTAGTGATAAGAGAAGGTCATATCTTTTAAATCCACACTACCCAAATTTCGAATCCTAAAATATCATTGACATTCGCTAACCATGAAAACAGATACTGCATAAGTTGATAATGTCACACCTTATCAACGATGCCGTTTGATTGAGTAGTACCTTCATGTACTATTGATAAAGAGAAATGGTCTGGCAAACATGTTGTTTTAAAACTTATCTAAAGAAGTCAAAGGACATTAATATATCCAGTATCCTTGTTAAACTGTTGTGTTTTAAGCTTCTCACCGAGGCTTATGTCCCTGTTATATTAACGAATTGCACGTGTACATTGCATGTGGATTTCCTTACTTCAACGATAACATAAAACTATAGACGATTTTCGGTTAATCTAAAACTTACTATGCAAAGTTTTTGTGGATCGTGTCTGATTGTTTTTCACTTGGCTATGGTAAACTTGCATGCTCACTACCAGGATCGATTATAAGCGTCAGATGTGTTTAGAGTGGGACAACTGCATTGTTTCTTTAATGTATGAAATCATTTTACGTCTATCGTTTTAGAACGTTGTAAATAAAGGAGTGTTCTGCTGTGTAAACCTCGCGACCGACGCTACCAGATCTCCTCACGAGTTGTGCAGGTGACAATACATTGTGTTTGGTTTGACGCTGTCATGGCTTGCCACAATCTGTGTTTGTATAACTGGTGAACTATATCTGGGGTAAGTTTTGATATTGTGATTGATTTCACATAAGATATTGATACATTGTATTCACATGTGTTATCTTATTTTTACATTCTGATTTATATTGAAATGATGTTAGACAATAATGGTCTTAAAAGAAATCGTTACTCACATGACAACAATATACTTTGAAGTGACGTTGTTAAATGAAGAGAATTGAGAAACGTCTAAGGTAAGAAAACAGTTCTAATGCAACATAAGGAAGTTTCGACAATAATATTAGATAGAAGACAATTTTATCAATTAAATATCATTACGATTTACCCAAATATACATGTAGCAGATGGAAAAACATAAACATTTATTTACCTGATTTTCTTTGTGAATAATATTTCTATTAACACAAACGTTGTATTAACACTTAAAATACAATATGTTTGATAATAAATAATGATGTTAACTATATGTTTGTTATCTCGCAGATATTTACAGCATGAACTTTTAAAACTAATCTATTCTTTATTCATTCTAGTATAATAGTTATCCAAGTAACATGTGTTACAATTTACCGCATTTTCTCAGTTACCCACCCGCTATAATTAACAGTACCAATCAATATGACATTTCACCGCATTTTCATAACAATTTTCCGTATTTTAACTGCGATTTAGATACAATTAACCTCCGTTACTTCATCTTAACGTGTTCATTACACCTGACGTCGTAACACCGAGCACTAACATTTACAGGACATTGCTACACCGTTTTACTGACAACCGACAGCACAACTTTCTAAAGTCCTGTATCAGCCCACCCCCCATAAAGCACTTTTAGTTGTCCAGAGATTTTTCCTCTTGCATACAACAGATTGATAGGATAAAAAAAGGAGGAAAGATTTTTTTTTTTTTCAGATTTTGATTGACTATTTGTTTGAACTCAAAATAGCCAATTTGCAAAAAAAAAAACACACATTAGGAAAAATTTGAGGCTACTGAAATTTGACCAAATATGACTATTGTCATAGGGGGAAAACTTCACAATGAACTTTGTTTATGTAAATTAAAAATACCATTGTTTTTATCCCTAGTTGACATTCTTACACAAAAGCCCTTTTATCATACATGATAAGAGGCTAGCAGGACATTGAATTTTCAATCTTTACATCTTTGAGTATATTTGAGATTCTTTGGGTTGAACTTGTTGATCAGACACTTCTCCATTTAGATAAGCCATTATCTTTTACAGTGGCCAATTTTTGTCTTTGTGCAGTTTTCTTTAAATTGGATATCTGATAAGTTTCTGATTTTGAAGGTTCATACTGATTTAACGACTAACTTTTTCTATGAGATCATTTACTAAAAGATTATCACTTCAGTCAAAAGAATGATAATTATCGCATTGCAGCAAAGAACATTGACGTTCATTTTCAATTAAAAGGTAACTTGAATTTTAACAAAAAATACCAACTTTTAATAAAACCAGTTATCCAGCGACAGTGAATCGCAAATCGAATGAAGTTTTCGTTCCCACAGTGCTAGATGATCGTTCTAATGAAAAGCCTTTTTGTTTTGCCTGAAAATGTGTATTGTTTATTTTTAGGAGTGTTTTTCTGTTTGAAAAAGTGGGGGTGCTAAACTAAGTTCTTTGTCTATATATAGTCATTAAATACAGTGTACAAGAGAATTGTAGAATAATGCGTTCCAAAGTACTATGTTCGATACATCTATTGAACTCCGTTTCACCACCAAACAAGAAGGCAAACACATCAATTTCATCTTGTTGTTTGAACGCCACATATACATCAAGTTCTAGAAGATCTATCATAAACAAAAAAATGCAATTCGTTTACGATTTAGGTGTTCACAACTTTAGAGTATATGGAAATCATAATCGCTATATTGTTATTGCCCAAATTGCATTTCTAAGATAATTTTATTCTTGATGAGATTTTAATGCATCATTGTAAGGCATATTTACAGTTTGGATGCAATAAGCTAGTTGCCAAAGAATATGAGAATTAATGTTGATGGGAACGCGTCAATAAAGACTCATATTTTTTATGAGCTTCATAAATTAATTTAATTATAATACTTTTTTTACAGTTATATTTCAAATTTTGTTCTCGCTATCAAGGAAATACACCTTCTGGCAACTTCTGCTATGCATTTTTCGATATGTACATTTAGATAATATTTGGAGATAATTGATAACAGATCATTACAGATTGAGGGCGATTTTGAATATGTTGTTATTGAGAAACATCTAAGATAAGACAACAGTACTGCTGCAACATAAGGAAGTTATTGTATTTTGTTCATATCACATTGGGTATAACAGTTGCAAATACATTAACATTTGTTTACCTTACTTTCTTAGTGAATAATAAAATAACATTCACAATTTTTCTTATAACACAAACGTTGCATTAACACTTGATATGTATTATTGGTTAATAAATAAGTATGTAAACGATAAGTTTGTTATCTCGGAGATATTTATAGCATTAAAACCAATCCATTCTTCATTTCTTTCATATAGTTATGAAAGATTGCGGAAAACATGTGATAACATGTGCAACAATTTACCGCACTTTTAGTTACATTTTCCCGCACCCACCATTAAGATTAACAACACCAATCTGTATTTAATTTTACCGCATTTTTGCAACAATTTACCGCATTTAACTGCGATATTGATACAATTGTCTTCATCCGACAACAATTTCATCACATCAATTTGTCAACGAATTTATTATAGCTACTTTTGTTAAAAAAATTGAATTGAGTTTGAAGGCTTCCTGCATGAAGCCAATGTTGACACCTGTACACCTATTCTCTTTACAAACCGTAAAATTACAAATAAGATCAATTAATTGACAATGTGTTACTTTGATGACTATCAATTCACTTAAACTTCCCACAGTGACACTCATTACAAACAACATAGTTCAGTACTTTGGCTCCTGAAGTTCGAACTGCTCCCCTGTTTACAACTGATCAGCTGTGTGTCATATGGATTACTACTCTTCGGCTCGCAAAATACAATGTTTATTCTTAATTCAGGATATTTACCATCCCAAAACACACGAGCATGATAACCTCTTTTTATATTGACCAAAGGGATCAAGAATAAGAAGAATGGGACGAATCATTTGACGGAAGCAACCACAATAGAAAGCCGTCTACTTACAAGAACAATCTACTTACAAGAACAATCACGCGTATAGCAGAAATATAATGATGACTGGCGAGAGAAGTTGAATTCAGACCCACCCACCAAGCGATCTAGCACTGGTCTCAGTAAACTTAGGAACTATAAGAATTACAAGACAATATATGACACCGAATTATATCTGCCCAGAAGTCACAGAAGGATAAAAGCACTTAGCCACTCACAACCTTTGAATGAACAACACTTCTCCGTCAGTTGGACACCAAGACGAGCTAAGAGCCCCTCACAATCAAGGACTTATTACTCCTATATTGCATAAATTGAAGATAGATAATCGCTTATAACCCGTCATAATCTGGGAATGGAATACACTACCCCGTCATTTGGACATCAAGACCAACTAAGAGCCCCTCAAAATTTAGGAATGGATCCATATATTGTATGAATTGAGGATAGATCATCGCTTATAGCCCTTCACATCTTGGATATATACTACATTAACCAGTCAGTTGGACACCAAGAGCCCTTCACAAACTAGGAATTTAACCCTACATTGCATAAACTGTAGATAGATTATCGCTCATAGCCCTTCACAATCTGGAAATCTGTCAATTCAACACCAAGACCAGCTATGAGCCCTTCACAATCTAGGAATTCCCCCCTATATTGCATAAACAGAAAATAGATAATCGCTCATAGCCCTTCACAATCTCGGAATGGACTACACTTACCTGTCGGATGGACACCAAGACCAGCTTAGAGCCCCTACCAATCTAAAAATAGCTCCCTATTCACTATAAGTTGATTATTAAAACGATTTTGTAGCCCCTGTACTCCATAGATTGCAGATATATAATCGCTAATGGTTCATCACAATCTGGGAATATACAAAACTACCACGTCAGTTGAACACCAAGACCAGCTAAGAGCACCTCACAATCTAGGAATCGATCTCTATACTCCATAAAATGAAGATAGATTACCACTCATAGCCCTTCACAATCTGGAAATGGACTACGCTACTCAGTCAGTTGGACAAAACTCATTCCAAGATTGTGCACGCCTCACAATCTGCAGATTGTTTAAACAATCTAGGAATGTTTAAATATTCCTAGGTGGTGAGCTCACATCTGCAGATTGTGGTATATCCCAGATTGTTCGTAATATACACATGGACATCTAAATGTATTTAGGCATACCTTGTATGGGGAGCGGCATGATATAGCAACATGATCTTCATACAGTGTAGTATTCTTTCTATTTCTTTTTATTCATTTAAGGAAATAAGGTGTAATGCCCATTTGTTTGTTGATCTTTTTACATGGCATGTAGATCCATTTAAAATTTTTATTCGTTTTAACATTTGGATTACACTTTCACGTCAAAACAATATCGTACATAAACCATCAATAAACTTTCACCTCTCTACTATAAACTTATTCATGTTTTTATCCATGTCACCCATTTAAAACCCCAGCATACAAAGTAATAGTAATCGTTGTTGCATCTTAGACATTATGTACGATCGAACCCACACGCTCAAAATATGTCAAATATAAATGTATAATCATAGATGTAATGTCCTAGGAAGAATACTAAAACTTTTCAACTACATCGATAAGGACGAATACAGAGACGTTCAATGTACATGTATATAGCGACTCCGTATAGTTCGCACAACACTTGGCTTAAACTATTTGTTTATCGAAGTACTTTTGATGTTATTAGTTGATTTTCCAAAACATTAATTTTACTAAAAAGCGGTTGTAAATAGAAGCGCACATATTACGATTTATGTGAAGCTACGTGTAGAAAAAAACGAGAGCCTAAAACATCACAATGTCCGATCGTGCGGACAGCGCACAGCGCACAGCAGACTCTTCAAGCTATAACAATACGCCGTGCTCACATGACGAATGATTAATTATCTCAAATGACAGAACATTCTATAAAGCTACATGCAACAACGCCTTAACATAAAGAGTGATTAACTCAGGTAATTAACGAAGGACGCATCCCTTCAATGCATAGCTGCTTCCACGGTAATTGTACCAACAGCAATGCTACTAAATGCACACCTATACCCAATGATATGTGACCAGTACCTACAAGGCTAATTACATGTAGCTATAGCTAGAGCCGTACATATCTTAAGATGTTTTATACGATCTTGGAATATTGAAATATTCCAAGATGGTATAGGACAAATCTTAAGATATTTTTCTTCCAAGATTGTATAGTACAGTGCCACCATAGACCTTTTCTGAAATTTTTTCAAAAATTTTAGAGTCAGATTTATAGAGAAATCACGGTTGTTTCAGGATATGTGTGGTTATCGCGCCAGTTTGACGACAGGAGTTTGATAGTCTCAACAACAGCCAATCAGGACTGTCCTCTCACTCAAGGCCTTCATCCAATCCTGGTGCTTGATGTATGGGAACATGCATATTATCTCAAACATCAGAACCGCAGACCAGATCACGTAGATGATTGGTGGAAACTTGTCAGTTGGAAATCTGTGGCAGAACTTGATACATGGTGGCGGAAACAAGTTCATGATGAATTGTGATTTGAACAAGTTGCATAGAGAGAATTGAGAATTGAGTTGTGCTTATATATTTAGACTCATGGTACCTAATCTGATGAAATATGTATTTTGATCGGATATCTCTATCTTAATAAATATTTTTAACTTAAAAATTGCCCTTTGAACCCAAAATCAAGGTGTTTGTCAAAAGAATAGTTGTTTGATCTCCATTAAATACCCTGAAAATACTGTGTTCTGACATGTACGTATCATATGAGATTGTAATACATACCTTTTCATGACATTTCTGTATTGTCCAACGTGATTTTTTTTTTTTTCACATCAATCAATGTTTTTTTGTTTTTAAAAAATCTTTTTTTATTTACTTCATTACAGTTAGTGTACAATCGAATGGATACAGAAGCAAGGTTATACAGAAGACACATGTCAGTGAAACATTCGTAAAATACAGGCATTTGGTCACTGTTGTGAAACAAACATGAGTGCTTTCCATTTTGCACATAAGGTAGACAGTATTGTTTTAAACAGTCTAGGTAAACCTAGCCTCACTATTATCCGTTACACTGCTATACTGAGTCTAGAAAGGTCTGGTTGAGGGTCGCGTCAGCCGACCTTTCTGCGACCTATGACCCTCCAACGTTGTACGTGCGAAGACACACTATTGTGGCTATGTAAGATCAGTTCTGATTGGTCAACTTGACGCGACTCTCAACCAAGCCTTTCTAGACTCAGTATAGCAGTGTAACGGATAATGGTGAGGCTAGGTTTACTTAGACGGTGTTTTAAACAAATTTCCAACATTTAAATCAACCTTGACAATGCTTACAAAACAGTCAAATGATAACTTGAGACATGTATATTTTTTCGGCATGAGAATGATATGTGATGCCAGAAGGCTGACAGAACTTGCAAAATAAAATATCTAACTCAAAAAGGGCAATATTAGCATGTATTATATGTTGGTTCATAAAGTTTCCAACTTTTCTCCAGAAGTCATGCACAGCATTGCACATAATGAAGACATGCTGTAGATTTTCAGGTTCAGATTCACAAAAAGAGTAAATATTAGTTTGAATTAAATTCATTTGCAACAGTTCCTTTCTAGTGTAAATTGCTCTGTTGATAAAGCTATATTGTAAAGTAAAGGAATCGCATGGCTGAACTTTACATTATATACTAGTATTTGATTTATCAATACTTTATTCAGTTTATTATTCTTTCAATTTGAATAATGTATTTTCATTTTCCTGACAACGCCTTATATTCCCCCTAAAACGTGCTACTACCCCTTTAATGTGTGATGAGTTTGTGTTTATATATGAGAAACATCATCTTGTGTTAACGTCACTAATGGATGAAATATTGCCAAAGCTGCGCAAAACAATAACTCACTTTATTACTCTCCCGTTGAAGATATTGCTGTTTAATAAATCAACCATGTTATTACACTATGTGTCATAACATCGCGCGCTGACCGAAGGACGTGACGTCATGATGACGTCACAATTGTTAAGTATGACGTCATAATGTCAGCGGGCCGGCCGCGACAGTCATGTTGGCGACTTTCTTTGTATTTTTACGATGTTATTAAGCAAGTAATAACTAAAATACTAAACTCGGTCCCGTTTCATAACATTTTTATGAAACTCGTGAATGGTATAGGTTTTTAACTCGCTTTCGCTCGTTAAATACCAACCCATTCACTCGTTTCATAAATATGTTATGAAACGGGACGTCGTTTAGTATTCTCTATCACTCATCTTGTTTTGACATGTATGAATAATAAAGTGATTGCCTGTATGCATTGAGTGCCTTTCATTTGTTACTACTGTTTGATATATTTTGAGGTGTTTACTTCTGGTTTTGATGATTTGAGTATCAAAGTCAAGTTGGAATTGCATTATTAGGTAAATATAAATTTTGATGATTTGAGAATTATTATTATGATTTGAGTTATTATCATTAAGTGCTTAGTTCTGATGGCTTGATATAGATCTTTTGTTTACGTTTGTTTGCATTATTTGGATATTTGCTTTCATGAACCAGTAGAATTTATTGTGAATAAAATTTCAAAATAATTTCATGTGTTGTATCTGTGTACCTTAGTCAATTAAAAAAATCAATATACAAGTAAAACATCTCTCTGTAGTTTAATGAGGGACATTATATCGGTTTACATATAGAAAAATGCATGCTAAGAAAACTGTAAGGCAGTATATTATTCACTAGACACATATTCAGTCAATGAAAAAGAATTATTTTCATAAATGGTTATTTTATAAAATATAAGAAAGGATCCTTAGAGAATTGGTAATTTCATTTTCATATTGGCTGTACTTCTCTACTTGCTTTTCAAAAGGTTTTGTTAATATCAAAATGTTATAACGACAATCCGAGTGTAAGATTGAGCATTCAATGAAGCCATGGGTTTTGGTATCTTTTTCTGCTGTATAATAGAATATCTTGCTTTCAGTGCAGTGCAATCCATGTTGCATCACAAGGCACTGGTACATCATCTATATATACCACGCCTGACCTTTAGTCAGAGGTACAGAGATGGATTTGCTAAGCAAAGCTGAACTTGCTACAGTAGTTTTTTAATTTCTTTTTCAATAAAAATCTGTCTTACATGGTAACATAAATAGACACTAAGACCTTAATTTTCAGTTTTCATTACAGCCTACAGTAATATGATGCAAAGTTTACATTTTATGAATGCTTCAATTTTGTCTAAACATTTTGCCAAATTGATTTTTTGGTTCAAATTGTGATTTTGTTTTTTCTTGAATATCGTTCCCTTAATGTTGAGTCAGTCATTTGACTACTATTATTGTTTCAATGTTTCTGCGTGAAAAAGTATTCATAATGATAATGTGCAAATACAAGATCACAACACACATTTGACTTTCACATCAAATCGATCACATATCACCCCAAATCCTTTGAAATCAAATTTGGCTACATTTTAAGTTTTTATTAGCTCCCCCGGCCTGTATGGCATGGCATGGTGTTCGGCGTCCATCCATAAACTTTGTGCATTTTCGACTTCTTCTCTAGAAGCATCAGGCCTAGAAAGCTGAAACTTTGTGTACATACTCCTTGACTAGTGAGGATTGAAAATTGTAGCTTTGGTGACCCTGTGGCCCCTGCTAAAAACATATTTTCATCTTCTTCTCAAGAAGCATCAGACCTAGAAAGCTGAAACTTTATGTGCAGACTCCTAATTTAGAAAAGGAGGTTTCTAAGTTGTACTTTTGGTGACCCTGTGGACCCTACTAAGGGGGGAACCATATTTGCCACACCCTAAAGCAAAATTGATATGAAGCCTAATGAGCTACTAAGCCAATAACTCTATTTTCCCCTATGTTTCACTTGTGAGTAACACTTCTATGAATCTCTTCAAGGACAATCGTTTAAAAAAATACTAGAGACATGCCATTTTTGTAGCCTATCTTAATGATCAAAATAATTAATGTTATATATACTAAATAGTTATTACAAAAACAATATGACATCAATTATATAAAGAAAGTGCCACAGAAACTTTTTCTACAAAGGCAAGAGTAGGGGTCAATGTTCCAGTTGTTGCAAATAAATCTACCGCAAGGCAGAATAACATTTTGTATTACCTACGAGAGCACTCATATCGAGGTTGATATTTTTCATATGTTGCCATAGGGCAAAATATCACTTTTCATTGTGACCTCACGTTAAAACAGTGCTTTGACGTCACAATATATACGGGTCGACGGCAGCTAATCCGGCTATTCTGAGAAGTAGGTTTTGTGTATTTTCTTTAATTTTGGGACTACGGTAATAAACAGAATATTATATTTGTGCCCATGACATACTATGTTTACACCCTAAAAACCTATTTTCATCTTCTTCTCCAGAACCATAAGGCCTAGAAAGCTGAAACTTTGTTTGCAGACTCCTTGGTAGCCCTGTGACCCCTAAAAAGGACCACAGGGGCCAAGCCCTAAAAACCTATTTTCATCTTCTTCTCCAGAACCATAAGGCCTAGAAAGCTGAAACTTTGTGTACAGACTCCTTGGCTAGTGAGGATTATAAATTGTAGCTTTGGTAGCCCTGTGACCCCTTATAAGGGCCACAGGGGCCAAGCCCTAAAACCTATTTTCATCTTCTTCTCCAGAACCATAAGGCCTAGAAAGCTGAAACTTTGTGTATAGCCTCTTTGAAGAGTGAGGATTATATATTGTAGCTTCGGTAGCCCTGTGACCCCAAATAAGGGACACAGGGGCCACACCCTAAAAACCTATTTTCATCTTCTTCTCCAGAACCATAAGGCCTAGAAAGCTGAAACTTTGTTTGCAGACTCCTTGGCTAGTGGGGATTATAAATTGTAGCTTTGGTGGCCCTGTGACCCCTAATAAGGGCCACAGGGACCACACCCTAAAAACCTATTTTCATCTTCTTCTCCAGAACCATAAGGCCTAGAAAGCTGAAACTTTGTGTACAGACTCCTTGGCTAGTGAGGATTATAAATTGTAGCTTTGGTGACCCTGTTGCCCCTAATAAAGGCAACAGGAACGTCCTTCAAATCTGTTTTCATCTTCTTCTCCTGAAATATAAGGCCTAGAAAACTGAAACTTGTCGCCTATATACTTAATTTTATGATTGATGCTCCTGTGGCCTCTAAAAAGGGGGAATCACATTGGCCACACTCTACAGCATAATTGATGATGAAGCCTGACGAGCTACAGAGCCAATGGCTCTATTTTTTTTAATTTCGATTAAAATCAGCCATGTAAACTTTGTAGGAAAAAATCAGCACAGTTACGTTGCATTAGCGCAAAGGCACACATATGGATAAGATCTAAAGCTGTTGACCACGTATGAAGGATTTTGTAGAGCAAAGTAGAAATCAGTGTTTTCGAAATTTTGACCCCTGGTCACTTCAATGACCTGCCAAATTTGTTACATCTATCTGCTAGGTATGACATACGAATATGTCAACACAAACTTAATCTTAACTTATGCAGTGAAATTTCATCATGATCGGTTTCGTTTTTACAATGATATGATGTCTCAAAGACGTTAAAAATTACATGATATTTGCACTAGATACAAACTTAAGATACGCAGCTGTATGTTATTTGATCTCGAAGTACTGATCGAGGTATCCTTTTAATGTTGTGACAATACAAAGTACAAAGTTACATTTTCGGATATCCCAAGAACGCGATGACACTTTCATGCAATATGTTTCAAACATCGATGTAAAGATATTCAGTATCAAATATGGCATAGTAAATTATTTTCATAATCATATCTGCTTAATTATTGTTCTAACAAGAATATTCTGGAACCAGATTTACATTTTGAAACTTATTTCAAATTGAAACTTACTCTGTGTGAGTTTGATTGTATGAGCCAATAATATAATGTATTATATTCCTCAAGAATCTTGCTATTTTCCTGAAACGTAATCTACCCATGTACTATACCATCTCGATTTCCATGCGCTTTGAATTTATGTGTATACGATTTTGTTTATTTAGTTATAGTTTGTAAATGATAAATTAAATTAAATAAATTTATATGTGGTGTTTTAGCTGTAATGTTTGTAGTTATCATAAAGAATTGATTAAAAGAAAGCCATTTTATCTTTATCATACACATATCCGGTGTCAATGAGTATTTAAACATCCTTGATTGGGTGTTGCTTTCACCAAACCTTTTCACATTTAAGTGTCAAGTTTTGAAACGTCCCTCTGTTTTAATCATTTCAAACAATGTATATGTAACCAATATCTCATTGAAAAACATAGCTTTTAGTGAAAGCAAGCAGTGGATGTTGTATTATGACACCGTTAATTCAAAGTTATCTGATTTGAATTGATGCTTCCAGTGTCAGGCCAATCATATAAAATTATGCTTATATATTCCAACATGGTTTTATTGTATCATTTCTATGTATAGTTGATTGTATGTTTGATTTGAACTTTTAAGTTTTATTATATTCACATAAAGTGTGATTGGGTGACGGTTTTTGCTTCATGTAAAAAAAAAAAAAAAAAAAAGGATCATAAAACATACATCCATCAAACTTATATTTTACTGAGGGTTTCTATTCTCCTGGATAGAAGTCTTTTCTGTAACAGTGTTATTGTCACATTGTATATTTAATATGCTTGTATATATCTATGTGCTCTTGTACCCCCGTTGGTGATGAATTGAGAATAAAGAATATGCTTTGAATTTGAATTGTCAATTCCTATAACCTTTATCATGTTAATGTGCTATAAACCTTACGCCTCTTCAGTTAAAAAAAAGGATTGAATAAATTTCGAATATGAATAAAGAAAATTCCGAAATGATTTTTAAATAGTTTATATCCGGTAACTTCAGTTAGGTTTTAGATAATAAGGATAATTCTACTATGTGAAAAGATGTCACATGTGCCATTCATTGTGTACGGTGACCTGCGGTGAGTCTCTATAGCCGTTAGTAATCCCTGAATTCGGGGAAGGCATTCGTATCCCCCGATGTGTATCCATCCGTATCAAATTCCTATCCTATCCCACCGAGGTAAAACCAAACCCACGTACATTTTTCACTACGTTTAGCCGAGCAATAAAAACCAGTTTAGTAAACGGAGGTTTGACACGCTACAATTATCTACATTTGCATCTACAGCTTGATGTTTTAGTCATATCCCCGGTTTGGTCGAATTTGGTTGTATCCCGCTTCATGTAAATTGAGACGTGAAACCATAGACTTTAGTGGCCTTGGGATTTGCTTACAGGAGACAGTACGAGCTCGAGTGAGGGACTTTACAATTCGTGGCCATTTCAGGACTTGGGACATCATGGGGAACGCGTTATTCACCGAGGAGACGAAGAAGAAACGAATACATCGACGTCGTCTGGAGTTCATAGGGACTCTGATGGAGACGGATTCCAACCTTGAAGAGTTTGATACTTCAACACTGGATGAGGATAGAACTCCCAGGACCGGAGGGCTTGACACTTGGTCCACAAGGGAAAACAGAGATTCCACTAGTGAGTTTTCTATTTCAGGGAGTGAGGACATATTCTCTGGTGACATAGAGATTAAAACTGTTTCAGCTAGCAGGCAAAGATATTCTGATATTCAAGTACTCGACACTGTCTCAGCGAATGAGGACATACGTTACGGCGATATGGAGATTGGTACTTTGAGTGAGGAAAGAGTTTCTGATGCTCGAGTACTGGACAATGTCTCAGAGGATGAGGACACTTTGTCTGATGATATAGAGATCGATTCTGTTTCATCTAGCAGAGAAAGACGTTCTGATACTCGAGTGTTTGACACTGTGTTTGGGAGTGAGGACATGCGTTATGGTGATGTAGAGATTGACACTCTAAGACTCAGTGAGGATATAGTCTGTGATACTCGAGTACTGGACTCTGTCTCAGAGGATGAGGACACATTGTCGGATGATATAGAGATTGATTCTGTTTCATCTAGCAGAGAGAGGGGTTCTGATACTCGAGTGTTTGACACTGTGTTTGGGAGTGAGGACATGCGTTATGGCGATGTAGAGATTGACACTCTAAGACTCAGTGAGGACATAGTCTGTGATACTCGTGTACTGGACTCTGTCTCAGAGGTTGAGGACACATTGTTTGATGATGTAGAGATTGAGACTGTTTTACCGTGCAGGGTTTCTGATACTCGTGCCCTTGACGATGTCACATTGATGGATGAAAGAATCTCCTCCAGTGGTCCTTGTTCGGGATGTCCAGCCGATCACTGCTTCCCCTTCACAAATCTCGTCTTTGAAGGAGGCGGAAACAAGGGACTTGCTTATTGTGGAGCAGTCAAGGTGAGTTCATGACTAGTTTTATGAATTAATTTTTAATATGAAAAAAAATCAAAGGAGCCCTGAACAATACTTCATCAAAGCTGATGCATCTAGACTTGCCAACATTTCTAGAGTAAAGAAGCCTTCACTTGTTTTTGTTTTAGGATAACAAACTTTGCACAAGGCTTCGAGTAATTTCAGACATCCGTTTCTCCCTCAAAACGTTTTGATTTGTCCCTGTGATTTTGATACCTCGTAGTAACACATTAGAAAGTTTTATACTATGGTATGAAGAGGTTTAAATCAGGTCTATACAGCTGCATACCAAAAGTTTGTTCACCTGCTTGTGATCTTAGTGCAAATATCATGTAATTTTGGGTTTCGTTTTGACGTTCATAAAATAACTCCAGGACCACTTACAGAAGATCATCAATTGTCCATGTGTAAAATAACCATTCCCAAACCATATTTCGGGATCGGCTTGTCACTGGTGCTGAATGTCGATATTTGGCATTGTTGAATAGACAGATGGGGGTCATGTTTGTGAAATTCGGATTATCTGAAATTTCTATTAAAATCATCGATGTAAACTTTGTATGGCAAAAATCAGCACAGTTGCCTTGCCTTAACGCAAAGGAATACATATGAATAAGATCTAAGCTGTTGATCACTTTTGAAGGATTTTGTAGAGCAAAATAGAATTCAGTGTATTTGAAATTTTGACCCCTGGTCACTTCAATGACCTGCCCAATTTGTTACAGCTATCTGCTAGGTATGACATACGAATATGTCAACGCAAATTGAATCTTAACTTATGCAGTGAAATTTCATCATTATCGGTTTCGTTTTCACAATGATTTGATCTCTCAAAGACGTTACAAATTACATGATATTTGCACTAGAATACGAAGGTAAGTGAACAAACTTAAGATACGCAGCTGTAGAAGTGTACTCTAACATTATAGAGGGGAAATGGGTGTTGATTAGTGACCCTATTTGGGCCAAACATTTCAAACCGATAAAATTACCCCTTTTCGAAGTCCGTTTCTATCAATTATGTTAACATCACATAACGTTAATTTCGTCTCTAAATAAACTGTTTATATCCAAAACCGTTGAATATGTATTATCATAAATGTATATAAAGATACACCAGTTTTAAATTTTGTAAGAATATCATTTTCAAATCCGATCCAAGTATTATTATCCAACTCAGTTTCAACCTTGAGGTCTCATTTCGTTTAAGCAGGTTTAATGGGGCAGTAGCACGTTATTAAGGGGAACATAAGGTGATGTCAGGAAAATTAATATAAATGGTTCCAATTGAAAGACAATGTATATAAACTAATGGAGCAGTAATAAATCAAATATATAATAAAAAGTTTAGCCATGCGATTCCGTTTTTTACACAAAATGAATTAAAGGTGTTCACACAAAAAATGGCCGCCAATGGACTTTATGTGAATCTTCATACTTTCTCCTCTGACTATGGCTGATTGGCTTGTGTAATAAGATTTATGATACTATCAAAATTATACATTTAGCATAAACGTACAATTATCAGTGAAAATTTTGAAATATAAAATTATCAAAAAACGTGCTACTAACCCTTTAAAGAGACACCATGTGTTGTTTGTGACATCTACATGTATACAAAACTTTATTAGGGGAGACCAGGGCAAAGCGCGCCCCCTAATATATAAACGTGTTTTCTTGGCATATTAACATGTTTAGAATGCAACTTGCAGCATGTCTCTAATTCTCATCAGATAAACTATTGTATGACAAATGCTTTTTAACCTACCATGCCTGCATAAAGAGATATTAACGAAAATGTATTTCTACAAAGGCGGTGCACTTTGCCCCGTGGTTTGGGGCAAAGTGCCCCACGCGAAAAGACATATAATTGTGATATGTCAAACCGCTATAATAAGCCATTACCTTACAAAAAAATTTTTTTAAAGTGCCATGCAGCTCACAGGCACCCTTATGAAAACTAAACAAATGATAAAAATCTAAGCTCAGTTTTCAAAGTAGGACAAAATATGTTTTTATATGTCATGGACCTATATTTCCGAAGTTTTTATCCAAAAACTTACAAGATTGCTATATACGAATTTCTAATAACTAAGGGGGTCTTGACAATTCAACTCATTTATTATCAGAAACCAGAAAATATATGAAAGAAAAAAAGAAATTGATTGGTTTGAAAGAGAAATTTAACATTTTACAAACATCTAATCTCTGTAGGACTTGCTCATACGGCCTATCTTCTTAATTTTTAGGGATGAAACAGAATATATGATGAATATCAAAATAATATTAAATAATCAAAGAAAATATATGTGTTTTTAAATGAAACTAAAACCCTATAATATATTTTATACTTCAATTTAATACCAATTTAAAAAAAAAAATATAGGAAAATAATAGAATGAAAATAACAATTCTATTTTACTATATTTGCTTCTAAAATTAATTGATAACTCTGAAACTATAATGTGTTGACCATAAATAAATAGTTTAGATCACTCGGGGCAAAGCGCTCCCCCCGGCTCACTTTACCCCTTTGAGGGTAGCTTTCGATTTTTGCATCATAGAAAATAATTAAGGCAACGAATTGCATTTTTCCATATTTAATGAATAGATGATATACTTTTGTGTAATAGGTGCCCTAGAGTTTAATGTTGTGTTTAATGTTTATGAGAAATATTGGAATTCGGACATACTCTTTCCTTAAAGAAAAATGCCGTTTTTTTCAACTTTTTGCAATGGTAAGTCTCCAACTCACGCTAACGATGCAAACGTCGACCACAACGTTTCTTAACGTTTGCTTGCATTGGTCGATGATGACAAACCACGCCATCTGTCGATCGTTAAGGAGAAATAACGCTTGGTCACTTTGCCCCGACGGCGCGCTTTGCCCTGGTCTCCCCTACTGTTGTCAGAGAAAAGCCTTGTTTCTGAGTAGACCTCACATAAAGGAAGAAAATTATTTCCGTACCATCTCATATACCTAAATCGTCGTGAAAGCAATGCTACATTCGACAATATTCACTGTATGGCTTGAATATAACAATTTCACGCCCTAGTTGTTTCAACCTTCAGCAGGTCTGAAATATGCTAACATGAAATTAGATCTTTGACATTTTGAAATATATAAATTGATGTGGCATATATAATGTTTGTAATCATATCGTACTAAGAATAGCAATTCGCTATCTTTTATCCGGACTCAACATACCATATAATATTTTACGCCATTTATCTGAAATATTATAATTGATAGTAAGCATTTACAATTTCTCACTTGAGACCGTGTGATCATATAAAGGGATGCTACGCCATTGTGCATCCTGAGTTATTGTGATGGTATCTAGTTATACATAACCCCGGATATTCTCCACCAATGTGTTACTCAAATGTAGGAAGACCTACAATAGACTTACTTCCGGACAAACTGCTGCAACTACATGATAGCTCTCTATACATGTCTTGTTCTCGCGTACATCTTTTCAAAGCTAACTTAATATCAGTTATTAAGTTAATTATATTTAAACTACACCGTCAGCCTATTGTTCTCTCGCTCCATTATTTTTTCTGCCATTGTGCATCCTGAGTTATTGTGATGGTATCTAGTTATACATAACCCCGGATATTCTCCACCAATGTGTTACTCAAATGTAGGAAGACCTACAATAGACTTACTTCCGGACAAACTGCTGCAACTACATGATAGCTCTCTATACATGTCTTGTTCTCGCGTACATCTTTTCAAAGCTAACTTAATATCAGTTATTAAGTTAATTATATTTAAACTACACCGTCAGCCTATTGTTCTCTCGCTCCATTATTTTTTCTGTTATGGAGCGCTACATTTTACTTCAAGTTTTCGCGTAATATTTCATATTTATTTAGTTTTTTAAGGTATAAAGTTGAATAACCATTTAGTTGAGTAGAATTTAAGTCAGATAATATCCTCGTAACTCTATATACCATGAAATTTTTTTGGCTTCGGCCCCTGAGGGCCTCAGCTTTGTTATTTAAAAAAATGGAAAGTTACTCAGACATTACCCTTACGTCACGCCCCTAATTGCTGAAGTTGCCCAAGTGCCGCTTATCAACAACTAACTCAGTTAATTAATTAAATCTAACTTCTTTCAATGTTTTATCAGTACCTCGAAGAGATCGGTGTCATGCACGACGTGAAGCGCCTAGGAGGAGCAAGTGCTGGGGCTATGACCGCTGCTCTACTGGCTGTAGGGTGCTCGGCCCACGAGATAGAGACCTTTCTGGGACAGAACCTGCAGAGCGTCTTCCTGGGTGGGTCTCATGTTCTATATTATATGTTCTCGTATCATGTTCTCTGATTTGGTAGCTAGAATCTGCAGCACGTGTTTCTGGGTGGGTCTAATGTTCTATATTCTCATATCATGTCATCTGATTTGGTAGCGAGAATCTGCAGCACGTGTTTCTGGGTTTGTCTACTGTTCGACATCCTAATATCATAACGTCTTGTTAGGTAGTCAGAATCTTCTGTGCGTCATTCTGGGCGGGTCTACTATTCTACAACCTCAAATCATGTCCTCAAATTTTGTATCTATTGGCTATCGGAATCTACAGCACGTGTTTTGGGGTGGTCTACTGTTCTACATCTTTATATCATGTCCTGTTATCAAATAGCCAGAATCTTCTGTGTGTCATTCTGGGCGGGTCTACTATTCTACATCCTATATCATATCCTCAAATTGGGTTGACACAATCTGCAGTACGTGTTTCTGTAAGGGTCAACTTTCTTCACCCCCATAACAGGATGTCTTAACAGTTTTTTTGTGTTTTTTGTCTGGTAGAATCTACTATTTTATATTGTCTACAAAACATATAATATAACATGCCTTCAAATTTGTGTCCAGAAGCGACAGCACGTCTTTCCGGGTACGTTTTCTTATCCACATCCTCATAACATTTTTCCTTTTTATGGTAGTCAGTACACCTTCAGTACATATTTCTGGGTATGGGGTCTACTATTCTACATCCTTATGTAATGTCCTCTTATTAGGTAGTCAAAATCTGCAGCACACATTTCCTGATGGTCTACTATTCTACACCCTCATATAATGACGTCTTATTGAGTTGACACAATCTGCAGCACGTGTTTCTGTAAGGGACGACTTTTTTTTACACTCTCATTACATGACGTCTAATTAGTTTGTATTTTCCGGCGAAGTCTACCATTTTATATTGTCATAACATGCCTTTTAATTGGTATCCAAAATCTGCAGCACGTACATGTTTCTAGGTCATTTCATATCATGTTCCTTTGTTGGGGTTGTCGGTTTACCCTCAGTACATGTTTCTGGGTATGGGGTCTACTGTTCTACACACTCATACCATTTTCCTTTTTTGGGGTTGTCGGTACACCTTCAGTACATGTTTATGGGTATGGGGTCTACTATTCTACACACTCATACCATTTTCCTTTGTTGGGGTTGTCGGTATACCTTCAGTACATGTTTCTTGGTAAGGGGTCTACTATTCTACACACTCAAACCATGTCCTCTAATTGGTATGCAGAATTTGCAGCACGTGTTTCAGGGTGATCTTCTGATCTTCACCATCATATCATGTCCTGTCATTTGGATAGTCTAAGTTAAATTTGCAAAGAAGCAAGAAACTGTTGATAATGCTTGCTCTTGATATGCTTAGATTGATTACAAAACTGATAAAATATATTTTTTAAATGTAATTTAGCCTTTTTTGCCCATCAGTATTTAGTTTAAAGAATTCAGGACCATGTTACAATCCAGCGTAGAGCTACATATGACCAAACTATCGCCACTCTTTAACATCCTTTAAAAATCAAATTCAGATGGTGTATTCGAATTTTGCGTTTTATACAAGATCATCTTAAGATGTTTTCACACTTTGCCATACACAATTGATTGTTACTAATAAAACAAAAACATAGGTTTCTGTATAATTGGTGAGAAAACACATTTTCTTAATATGCCAAATTGAAACTCGTTTTGTTTAAAAGTTCACTTATCCATAGTTATTGAAACAAATTCACTATCGATAAATTTATAAATTGAAAATATCTTTTTTATTTCAGATGGTAGTTATTTTAAAGCTATCTTCAACCTGTTTTGGAATTTTGGCTTTCATCCGGCAAATAAGCTGTACGACTGGTTGGGCGATACATTAAAGAAGCAAACGGGGTCAGCTGACGTCACGTTCGAGCAGGTAAGTACATAATCATTGATATATGCAATATGAATAGGATAAAAAAGTTTATGAGTCACAACATATATTGCTGACCATGTTGATGCAATTCGCTGAAATTAATTCTTTACAATCCAAGTATTTGAATATTCATATCGCCTTTACAATTGAGGATGAGGATGTGTTACAAATAAAAAGAACCCTTCAATATATACCGTATTTCTTGCATTATCTGTTACGTATTGCTTATATATGATCCATTTGCTGTCTGTATGATTCATGTTTGGAAACGGTAGAAAAATCTGCATCTGTACATTAAAGGGGCAGTAGCACGTTTTTAGGGGGAATATAAGGTGTTGTCAGGAAAATGAAAATTAATGGTTCCAATTGAAAGACAATGTATTTAAACTAAATGGAGCAGTAATAATTCAAATATATATTGTAAAGTTTAGCCATGGGATTCCTTTTTCTTACTCAAAATGAATTAAAGGTGTTCACACAAAAATGGCCGCCAATGGATTTCATGTTAATCTTCAAACTTTGTCCTCTGACTATGGATGATTGACTTGTTTAATGAGATTTTTGACACTGTCAATATAATACATTTAACATTAACTTACAATTATAAGTGAAAATTTTTAAATATAAAGTTATCAAAAAACGTGCTACTGCCCCTTTAAAGGGGCAGTAGAACGTTTTTAGGGGGCATATAAGCGGGTGTCAGGAAAACGAAAATAAATGGTTCCGTTTGAAAGGCAATGTATTTGAACTAAATGAAGCAGTAATAATTCAAATATATAATGTTCAAACATTATGGGAATCTTTTTAATTTGTTCTCTGACTATGGATGATTGGTTTGTGTAATGACACTATCCAAATAATACATAAGCATTACCATACATTTATAAGTGAAACTTGTAATAATTTTTTTTCGAAAAACGTGCTACTGCCCCTTTAACAGTAATAATATGCTCGAAAGCGTGGTATACTTGTAGGGTAAAGAAGTCGTAATCAAGTTGTACATATGACACTTCTCAAAGGCCCTTCAAAGACGTAACATGCCTAGCTGTTCTAAACTTCCAACATTCAATGTTCAAAAAATGTGTTTGAATCTATATAATATAACATTGTGTATGATTTCCAAATGTGACTCACCAAAAAGTCATTGTCACCTTTCTGAGCTAAACTAACAAGAAAGCTACCCCTTTAGGTGAGAAAGCAGTTTGGAAAAGAACTATGTGTGGTGGTAACAAACATCAACTGGGGTAGAACGGAATACTGCCACCCAAAAACCACACCGGATATGCCTGTCAGGCTTGCTTTGCGCATGTCGTCAACTATTCCAGGTACTTTGTTTAACCTTATTTGATACAGTAGGTTGTAAATAATGGTGAAGAAAAATGAATAACTTTTGATACTTAAAGTACCATTCAATGAAATAATGTTATTCCTATTCAATCTATAGTTTTATAACAAAATAGAGGAATAATACAATTCCAAATTAATTTAGATAGAAATTAGATCCTCCTTCATTTTTTCATTGTGTTTGTATATTTTTAGTTGAAATACTTAACAGGTAATAGATTAGCCATGCGAGGATTTCGGGATGTGACACCAATTGGCTCCTGCAACACTTTATGAGTGCCGTTCAATTGTTTGTCAGCATATTGTACTACTGTGACGTCATAATCTGTCTGGAGAACGACCCCATTAACTTTCAACGCGACCTTGAATAATAAAGATACATAAACTTTGTTTTATCCATCTTTATTCACCTACTTAAGGGCTGTTCACTGCTAAGAGTTATTCCCTCCTGGGTGAAAGTGACGTGTTTGTTGATGGCGGGGTGCTGTGCAACTACCCTATACACTGCTTCGATGGTAAGATTTGCTTATATAAAAGTGTCAAATACACATTTGAAGACTTGAATGAACAACACGTACCAAGTGAGAGCCAATGGTAGCTGTGGTGTAGTAATATATGATAAGATACCACTCTATTGTATGAGTTGTATTTCAGCCATTATATTCAACAAAATAACCATATTTCCTACAGAAAAAGGATAATATATTGATTCACAGATGAAAACACACTTTATTTCACAAAAGGGACGTTAACGTCATGTTTACAATGTGATGACGTCATTTATAACAATGAAGGTGATAAACAATGCCATTTTTATAGATTTAAGAACATAGTGAACATATTTGAAAATTATATTCGAAAACCGATTATTAGAAGAAATACGGTATCCGTGATTAACTTGTGTTCTAATCCTGCAGGTTGGTTTTTATCGATGTCCAAGGAGAACAACTTCATCTCTAGGCTGCACCAATATGGCGGTGACCTTGCCTGCCTGGAGGAAGAGAAGTTTAAACAGGACTCCGCCAACAGGACACTCGGCTTTCAGCTGGTAGGGAGTTAACTTTCACACATCTTTTTTCAATACTTTTTTTTTTAGAAATCTGCAGACAAACGTCAGTACCACTTTTATTTAAAAGTAGGCTGATAACTTATGATAAGCGGGTTAGATATTGCCATAAATCTGGTCGTGGAAGTTCAAGTAATGATTGGCTGTCACAAAAAAATTTGAAGATAAGACAGACAGACAGACAGACTATTTTATGTGACATTTCCCCTTGTACATCTAGTATACATATCTTATGAAATGTTGATAAAATATACAAGCCATTCCTTCTGGAGTTATGAGAGACTAGTTTAAGACAAAAGCATCTGTACATAAATTTTACATTGTAAGGCATACATAGATATAATATACATAGGTGAAAACGTAACCATAATAATCATGGAGATGATTGGTATACGTGTTATGTTTGTTGGCAAGTTCTTTAGTAAGGTAAATATATTCCAATGTCATTCGATTCCAAAAACGATTGTTAAATGTGTAAACTGTAGTTTTTAGATTCTTGCCAATAATGCCCATAATCCCATGTTTGCATTATTAAAGTTCCTAAATAACGATGTGACTTGTAAGTGACTTTTTCAATGCAGTTTTCTGAACACGAGCCAGAATTACGTCGTTCAGCTCTGGAGCGCAAATCTGGAACAGAACCACTTCCTTTGGGCCCGAACGAGGATACGAAATTGTATAGGTATTATTATTCTCATTTTTTTCATAAAGCCCCCATTTCGTGACAGTGCTTGGTTTATTGAAAACATTCAGTTCACAAGGTTTTGTGTATATGGTAAAGGAAAACCGTCGATACAAACCAATTTGTTGTTCAAAAATTGCTCCTTTGCAGTTCGGCACTGGTGATCAAATCTTGGTTACACGCTAAATTGTTTTAGTTCTCTTCCTTCTCCATGTTTCAAGCCATTTCAGTTATACTAAACAAGGGTGCGTAGTCTATTCAAAGTTTTTCTCTGAAACGGTGCAGTACTATGAAACGAACATGGGTATTTTTTGTATTTCAGAAAATGGAAAAAGCAGTATGAAAAACACCAACGGGCAAAAGCCGTCCATAAGCTACTAAGAGAGGCCACAGAAATATTTCTAATGGTAAGTGGTTAAAATAGATATATCACAATAACTAAAACAATTTTAAAGAACAAATGAAACTCAGTTTTATCAATACATGCGGACACGTTCATGGTTCCGAGTGATTGTGAATAGTCATGAAACAGTTAAACGAGACTGCATTATTAACTTTTATGAAAACTTTGTGATAAGATTTTTGTGTTACCTTTTGATGTATTTCAAAAATGAACATTCGTTAGATATTAGCATCTGATATCTTGGTCGAGAGACTGCTAACAACTTCCTAAACAGGAGATGATTTTGTTTAAGATAATTTCGAAGATATCAAAACTGAAGTTTATATAATACAACCGTACTTTTCATTCATATCGTATCAGTTATCGTCCTTATCAAACTGCTCAATCTCACAGGTTGTAACGAAACACATGCTTGACGATGTCCTGGACAGAGAACGACTCAATGTGGCACTAAGTGAGGTAAGTTTTATATGATTTCTCTACATATCTTTGTCAAACCTTACAATGAATTTGAACTAGTTTGAAGTACGTAATTTTGAATAAATATTTCAACGACATTTTAGTAAATGATATATCATTTATCTACGTATATAACTGCAGGCCTCCCATCATTCTAAATTTTATACAACAATTATTTTTTTAATAAACTTTTTTTACCAGAAACTCTGTTACAAAGAGGGACATCAACCTAGGGTATTCGATGTCCTATTGAAATAAAAGTATAGAATATTTTATACAACAATGTTCATATAATGATTAAGTTGATACCATTTGAAAAAATAACTAGGAATAAAATGACGAAAGTTATTAAAACTTGGCTGGAATGACTCCTCACAGCTGTGCAGAGTTTGAAAACGGTTCAAGCAGAATTCATTTCATTCAAATTATGGGAATTATCATTCAATGGCAATATCGTGAAATATGACATAATTACGGCACACCACTGACCATACGAAGATTAGTCAGAATCAAATCTATTTGTTTTCGGTTAAAGGAGCACCTGTCTCAAGCACACCTGAATATTCTGTTCGGGGAAGATGTCAGTCCAGATGATGTATTTGATTGTCTCGACCACGATAAGGATGGAGAGGTGAGTTTCTTTGTATGGTTACTATTGTTGTATTATTCAGCGTCACGAAGTTGAAACTACTTATGATAGGATAACCAAATTTGCTGAATGTATTCAGGGCATCAATCCCCAGCTTGAGATCGAAAATCAGATAAGTGGAATTATTTTTTTACAGAGTTATTGACCCTGTTCCGTATTTTGGGACTCTGTTCAAGGGTATCTTCAAAGGGGACGAATTTTCCCAGAAACTTTTCAAGATAGGAAACCAAATTTTGTGTGTGTCTTCTGAAGCATGCAATAATTTTCTCAAGGATTTATGGCCCTTGGTCCGTGACTTTGGACTCAGAAATGTTAGGAGCCATGATAAAAACCAATTGGGAGGGATGTTGATGACTATGTCTTTTCGTTAGGTCAACTTATCAACCTTTCGACCAAAGCAAAAAGCAAAAATGTCTTAACTCGTCTGATCATTTTAATACCTGTAGATCGTTTAAAGAATAATTTGAAATAAATATCTGAATTTTTTTTATTGATTATACATTTACTCTTTCAAGAAATTGCTCGCATTCGCCTTCTTTTTAACTTTAAAAATGCCACTGAATGATGTCATTATACTAATGTTGATCCGAAAATATTAAAAATAACCTTTATAAAATGTTCATATAAAGATGGTTCCTGATGTAATGTTTCTCTCAATGTTTCCCCTGCTGATCTCAGATCGACTCCCAGGAACTGGTAGCGTTTATCGGCACTTTGGGGATCCATCTGGAGAGTTCTTCATGCCTCTTCAGACGGCCCGTCAACAATCTCTTCAACTTCGCCTCCTCCATCGAGAGCACAATCACCGTCAACACCAAGCGTATCTGTGTCAAAGTAAGCCATTGTCTATACAGCTACGTACTTTAAGTTTGTTCATTCAGCCAATGTAATTTTGCCGATTTTGGTCCCAGATAGTCTATAGTACTCTACATGGAATATTTTGATAAAAAAAATAAGAAAATCAGAATTTCAAAAGTTTAACCCGATCTGTCTATTCAACCATGCCAAATTTCGATAATCTTCACCACTTACTAGACGATCCCAAAATATGGTCTTAGAATAGGTCTTTTACACATGGACAAATGGTGATCTTTTGTCAGTACTGCTCTATTTGATTGACGCCAAACCGAAACCTTAATAACATGCAATTTGCACTAAGATACACTAACAGGTGAACAAACTTTAGGTACCTATCAGGTGAACAAACTTTTGGTACGCAGCTTTATTGCTTCTTCGCTCAATTTTCAATCATTGATTTACAGCGCCTCGGCATTGTGTTGCAAAACATAGTGTTTGTAATGCAATGAAGCAGTTCAATGTTCGAAATGATTTTTAATCAATGCATAAATTATCTTTCTTGAACGTGACTCTCAAGAGAACCAGCGTCTTTAGTAATTATTTCAATGAATATATTTCAATAAGCGATTTATTAATGCATGACATGTTGATTAAATGCTAGGAAGAGAAAATATTCTCTCGGCTTTGAGGTTTAAATGATTAAGCAAATTTAAGGTTCTTGTAGTTTTGCAACTTTCAATTATGGTCCCTTTTAAATATGTAATTATAAGTGTTGTCAAACTTTCCCATGCTAAAGAATCTACAACGATTATTACTAACACACATTCTGGTGTATTCTGCCGACCATCAACATTATTGAGGTTTAACCTTTGAAGCACTCGTAAATGACTTTTCAAAAGTACTTTAAACGAAACAACAGAAATGATATGTATACAATAATGAATAATGAAAGTTAACCACTGCATACGCATATCAATTTTATATATCTATAATATTTTTTTATTCAATATTGAAAAGATAAGTCGGACCATTCACCTGGACAATTAAGTTTTTATGAATATAGTTCTTAGAAAGGTTGTTAACTAAATAAAGTTAACAGAAAGACAGATTTGTGTCCTAATGATGAACTGGAACAGGTGTTAAAGCATATGCACATGTATGAAGCCTTTTAAGAAAATAAATGTCATATTTTTTGGAATGTCGAGAAAACTTATATTAGTAAATGATATTAAAGGGGCAGTAGAACGTTTTTTTGAAAATTTTATATTATAAATTTTTCACTGATAATGTATTATTTTGATAGTGTCAAAAATCGTATTATACAAACCAATTATCTATAGTCATAGAACAAAGTATGAGGTTTCACATAAGTCCATTGGCTGCCATTTTGTGTGAACACCTTTAATTCATTGTGTACAAGAAAAGGAATCTCTTGGCTGAACTTTATATATTTGATTTATGACTGCTTCATTTGATTTACATTGTCTCTCAATAGGAACCATTTTATTTTCATATTCCTGATATCCCCTTATATTACCCCTAAAAACGTGCTACTGCCCCTTTAAACGCAACAATGGTATGAAATCAAGTAGCACATACGTTTTAGCACAACGTTTAGCAAGTTTGATCTATAGCACATATTTATTATATGATCAGCGATAAAATACTGGGTTTTATCAGTGAAATAAACTGTCTATCAGGCAACAGTGACGATATATTATATTTTCACTGTGACCAGTGACGATATATTATATTTTCACTGTGACCAGTGACGATATATTATATTTTCACTGTGACCAGTGACGATATATTATATCGTCACTGGTCAGGTGCCGGAACTACTTTCAGCCATGTGAAAAAAAAGGGGTAACTTTCCAGTTTTGAAGTAAATTTAATTACATATTTCATTAAAAAATCATATAATAAATAGAATACTTAATGTTGTTTTCCAAATACCATGCACCACTCGTGAAGTATCAACTTTACCCATGACACTCGATGAAATAAACCTGGTATTTGGAAAATAACATTAAGTATCCTCTATATATTTTTTGGCACGTTCAAAAGCCCAATAATAATATCATATATTAACACTTTATTCCTCCGTGAAGTTAAGATTTTAATGAAGAATGTTAGAGCAATCAGTCGATGTATACGAGATTGATGTAGATATCAAACTCTTGATTGTTTCAGCCCACAGACGTTAACAGGACGGTCGGTATCAACACAGGTCATGTGACAACCACAGACTTTGTTCTGGAGACGGCAGATAAGGAGTTCCTAGTTCAGGTAATTGGCGAAGGAAATTGACAATAATCAGTAATTAAACGTTTATAACATATATAGACAAAATTATTCCCTCCCTAAATTGTCTAGAGTATGGGGAATTATTATCTATTACAATTCTATGTTTTTAGTTATCCCAGCCCCCTATTTTGTCATACAGTCATTAGCAAACATTTTAGCAAATTGTGCATTTCATGTTATGTATATAACTTAAATGTATGAATTGATTATAGTGGAAGTACATTGTATGAATCTAACTATCTTTCTATTTTCTAAGATCCTATTCTATGTTTTGATTTCGATTGTAGTGTGTTTAGTTCATTTTTCGTAATATCAAATATGTTTATAAAAAACGCAACAAAGGTAACTTCGTTCGTTGATTTTACAAATATCCATATTTGATAATGATCAACCCCTATTTATTTCACCTCATATGTATCGTTATGCAATATTCTTCATTTATTTTATTGTTTGCAGAGGGGTTACAACGCATGCAAGACCTTTCTGCAGTGTTATGTCCGGGAGAATACGCTTCCTCTGAAGAAATGAAAGAGATTTATTGATTATTAAATATTTTGAACTCAAACACCAGACAGCAAGATTCAAGGCTTCTTAGATTGACTTGTAAATGTGTTTGGAAATTTTGTGTCAATAAATTATATTTTAAACTCTACTTGATTGTCATTAGCTAAGATGTTTTTTAAGACATCATCTAAAAATAGAGCCATGGGCTCTGTAGCTCATCAGACTTTTGATGGAAATATTTTGACCCCTGTGACCCCATTTGGGGTCATAGGGTAACCAAATCTAAAATTCAGAATCTTCATTGACCAAGGAGTCTACATACAACTTTTCAGCTCTCTTGAACTTTTGGAACTGGAGAAGAAGATGAAAATAGGTTTTAAGGTTATGACCCCTATGACCCCATTTGGGGTCATGGGGTCGCGTAATCTACAATTTAGAATCCCCATTGACCAAGGAGTCTACACACAACTTTTCAGCTCTCTAGACCTTTTGGAACTGGAGAAGAAGATGGAAATAGGTTTTTAAGGTTTTGACCCCTGTGACCCCATTTGGGGTAATGGGGTCACGAAATCTACAATTTAGAATCCCCATTGGCCAAGGAGTCTTTTTACGGTTTTGACCCCTGTGACCCCATTTGTTAGAGAATCGTAATGCTATACAAAGGTTAGAGAACCGTAATGAGATACAAACGTTAGGGAATCGTTATGCAAATTTCAAGTTAAAAATGGTAATGATGTTCAATGAGTAATGAATTAAACGAGTGTTAAGGGGGATAAATTGGAAATACGAAGTAGAAAGACATGTTCTTTTGAACCTAACACGTTAAGTCTAAGAACGCATTGATGGAAGTAATCACATTGTATTATAATGGTTTTAAATAACTAGATGTGTCTCAAGAATTTAATACGAAGTAATGGAAGACAACGTATATGTCATGAAAAGATTGTGAAAAAATACTTAACAAATATCAATATAATAATCTTTCAACAAAACACGCCATAAATATGAAGGCTTGGTCGTTGATTATTCAACCAACAACAATATGGCGGGTTATTGAAGATATGGTAATTAACCAGTAAGTTTAGCAAAGCGAAACGATGGAATCGCATAGAAGAGGATCGAAGTTAAAGAACGCATAAATATTGATGCAGGTATGTTTGACTAGGTTCGGAAATATTGAATGCATTGGAATACATTCCTGCATGATTTATGATGGCTGATATTTTCTAAAGAACGCAGCTACACTCAGGGACTGAACAAAGGGATGGGGGAAGGGGTGATGGGATGGATGTGAGCAATCGATGTTTAAATGAAACCAATACCTTGGATCTGGCACTTGTTCAGCCTAAAATGTTAATATTGCGATTCCATGACATTCAGTTAGGCTATGGGTTTTATGTTGTTCAAACACTTTTTATTTCAAATCAATTGTTTACCATCATCATAGTGGCAATGGGGTAAAATAATTGTTCCAACACACCAAACACTGCAGAAGTTAAAATGTTTCGTAGCTGAAATAGAATGTTACTTACATGCCAACAACCGAACCAATGAAATTGCGCGAATGTCTCCGTGAGATATTCTCGGACGAATGACCATCATCGCTGCATGACCGTCTCTTTGTTTTAGTTCATCAGGCCCCAAAGGCCCAATTTGACTAAGGCATCCATCCGTCCTTAATCTTTGTACAGTATTGACGTTTTCTCCATGATCAGAAATCATAGAATCTTAAGGTTTATTTACAGATAGTCCATCATCCAGACCCTAAATCAAAAATATTCAATTGACGACCAAGCAAGTCTACTGCGGAACAGCAAGTCTAGATCACTCAGCTCTGAAGTTGAAGTATGTTCTTAGCCCCATTTAGTAATAATTCATGAATTGTTTTAAAATATTGTCAATATTGCAAAACAATACTTCTGGGACTAAATGTTAGTCTAGTTTGCAGACTTCCTAGTGGCATGATGTAAATACAGAGTTTCATCCTTTTCTTAAATAGCTAAAGTCTTTCAAATCTAAAAATGTTGGTGCAACTCAACTTACTGAGATTGTAATTCATAGATTTGGTGACAAAGTTATCCCTTAGAAGAATTCAAGAGGCCAGTCCCTAAAACACTTTTATCATCTTTCCTCCAGAAACAAAAGCATAGAAAGCTAAAACCTAGTGTAAAAACTCCTTATGTCCGTATTATTTATAGATTTGGTATAATGTGACATCTAAAAAGACAGATACACATGGGCCAGGTTAAAATACCTTTATAATCTATGATCCTGTGGTCACGTGTTTGTATAATTTATAGACTGTCTTGAACTGCAGAGCCAATGACTTTGGTTCTACTTCAATATTTATCCTAATTTATATTTGTTGATAAGCTTTAACAAATTGAACTAAGTACAGTAGAACACGGATATAGCGAACTCGGATATAGCGAACAAATTTTCAAGTCCTTCCTATATAATATCATTTAAATTATATGCGTATAGCGAACACCGGATATAGCGAACTAAATTCTTTGGTCCCTTGGAGTTCGTTATATCCGAGTTCTACTGTATATTAAAAAAATGAACATGAATAGACTCAATGCACAGTCGTCATGGTAGCATACAAATCTATCAACTTGGGAATATTGACGTCCTAAACACCCGATATCGAGTCAGTACAGAAATAAGGTATTCGTCATTAGCAAAATAGAACCTAAGTGCACTATGTCACATGCAAATTCGATAAATGATAAAAACCATGACACTGCTGAAAATTAACGCAAAGAGTTTGGTTCAATTGAATATCTTCCTTATATTAGGGTACTGTTGCAGGAAACACTAAGGTGACCATATTCTCTAAGGTAGCCTTATACTAAGTGCAATGTTAAAGGAATGTTATGTCGTTTTGTGCAACGGCCCCCTGTGCGATATATATTTGTCTGCATCAAAATCCAATTATCACATAAATTTAATTCTAGTATTCAACATTTAAAACACGTCGTGTAGTTTATTTTTCAACAAAAAAGCCCAAATAGATTGGTAAATATGAAATAAACACTTAATAATCCATTTAGCGAAACAGGTAAGATTCCCATGAGAAATGGATGTCATTTGTATCCCTGTTGTTGATATTCTACACTATTTATAACGTGTTCTATGTTGGGAGTTATACATACAGATGTCTACGAGAACCATGTAAACAAATCTGAAGAATACTATTTCTATCCATGTTTCTAATTTGTTGTCTGTAATGCTTCCATGGCGATGCTTTCAGTGAAGTAGATGATGCGTTCAACCCTGTTCTTGAGGACGTGAAGATGAGTCTGTACAGTGTGTGTGCAGTGATCGATCCGTGATGAGATCTGCACCGTGGTTGCTGGGGTGGATACACTATTTGTTTAAACTCCTGATGTATAGATAATTGATCAAGCATTGAGAACTTTTGTTCCCTCCATGCTAGAATGATTACTTAGCCACAGCCAGTCATACGACTATTGATTTGAATTGCTTTACACGTTAACCAATAAAACTGTGTGATGCGTTCGGGCGAATGTTTTTATTAGTAGCGATGACGTTTTGATATTGAGTGTTCATTGCGTCCAGGAACATTTCTATCTTTCGCTGATGGTATTGATATATCTGCAAGGATGCAAACTATGTCGTCATGACAACCACCTTGTCATGTTGTCACCAAGACAATTTCATCACACCATCTCGAGACCCGACCACATCAAGTCTGATTCGAGCTTTGTCCTGAAATCATAGTCATCATGGTAAGTTTCAAATTTGTTTTACTAAAATTCGAGTTTGCTTTACTAAAATTCGAGTTTCTATCCGTTGAAGTACCACAATTTATCATACGAGTTGATTAGTCCTGGAATTCTTTCAGATATTGACACCTTCTGTTCAACCCTTTGGTCAACCATTATTGATTCTTTTCAACCATTACTGATTCATTTTAACCATAATTGATTCAATTCAATCATCATTTTTTCAAATCATCATATCATTGTTTATATATCAACAAACGTTGCTTCAAACGTCATTTGTCAATCACTATTATTTCTTCAAGTCAACCCTCATCGGTTGAAAGTAAACTTCTTCGATTTCAATCCTTTCAAAAGTTATTTCTCAAACTACTATAATAAATTAAATGGGAATCAATGGTTTGAGAAAATGATTAATTCTTCCATTTCATAACGTCTTGGTATTATCAAAATGATCAAATGTGTCCTTCCTTCAGTGAAAAGACGTTGTATGATCGATCCTCATAAGAATCTAACGCCGTTGTAAATGAGGACTCGCATATTGATCTAAGTTCACACTAGTCCGGTATACCTTTTAGACCGTGACAAACACTTTACAGAACTGACTTCATGCTAGAGTCGATATTCTCTCTGTGGTCTTTTTAAATTTTAATGAGTTGAGCTGTTCGAGGTATCGGTGGTGTGGTCATTGTATTTCTTGAAGTAGGGATATCACGTTTGACTGAACTATCATCCAAATTTCAAGTTACCATTAGATTTCAGTATTGCGGACTAGTTTTATATTAAAAGCCAGCTAGGTTGCATTACATCAAAATTTAAACACATTAACAACTTAATGAATTATCTAAAAATCAAGAAACTTATTAAATTTCATCATTTTCATTTTTCTACCTTAATGTCCTATATTCATGAAATAACAGAACACTTTCCTACTGTAGAGATATAGTCACATTGTAATACATCCACCGACTGCTGATTAATTCTAGGTCAGTTAAATGTGTGGTAGTGTCCTAATTGTAAATTTTATTCCAGCGAGAATGCCTATCAATTCACGTCGGCCAGGCCGGATGCCAGATTGGCAATGCCTGCTGGGAGTTGTACTGTCTGGAGCACGGAATCCAGCCTGATGGTCAGATGCCCTCGGACAAGACACTTGGAGGGGGAGACGACTCCTTCAACACCTTCTTCAGTGAGACTGGGGCAGGCAAACACGTCCCAAGGGCTGTCTTTGTCGACCTCGAGCCAACGGTCGTAGGTACGTTGATGTAGGGGGTTAAAAGTCTTATGTACATTTGAACTTCAATATCTATCCCTCAGAGAGTGAATCCTGCACCAATGAATATTGTGAATGGTTATGTTGGTCAGGAGAGCCTGGTCGTAACAGCTGTGTGCATAGCTTAGAAAATTATCGCATGTACTTTTTAATCGTTTAAAATGATGTCTTTAAAATTAATCTGCTCTTGTATCTCTTGTATTTTTTTTGAACGACTTCAGATGTCTCAATTATGTTACAACTGGCAAAATAATTCTTAAAATCATTGGTGTTTATTTAGCATCATTCATGTCAAGTTTTATTTTAGGTTTCCATAGTAATACATTGATGTAATATCCAACAGATGAGATCCGAACCGGCACCTACCGTCAGCTGTTCCACCCTGAACAACTTATAACCGGCAAGGAAGATGCTGCCAACAACTACGCCCGTGGTCACTATACCGTCGGCAAGGAGATCGTTGATCTCGTCATGGATAGGATCAGGAAGTTGGCTGACCAGTGCACTGGACTCCAGGGCTTCCTCATCTTCCACAGCTTCGGCGGCGGAACCGGATCTGGCTTCACTTCTCTCATGTTGGAGAGACTCTCCGTGGACTACGGCAAGAAGACAAAGCTGGAGTTTGCTGTTTATCCGGCTCCGCAAGTGTCGACAGCGGTTGTGGAGCCCTACAACTCCATCTTGACCACCCATACCACCCTGGAGCACTCCGACTGCGCCTTCATGGTCGACAACGAAGCCATCTACGACATCTGCCGACGTAACCTTGACATCGAGCGACCTACCTACACCAACCTGAACCGTCTGATTAGTCAGATCGTTAGCTCCATCACTGCCTCTCTCCGCTTCGACGGTGCCCTGAACGTGGATCTGACTGAATTCCAGACCAACTTGGTGCCCTACCCACGTATCCACTTCCCTCTGGCTACCTACGCCCCCGTGATCTCTGCAGAGAAGGCTTACCATGAACAACTTACAGTTTCCGAAATCACAAACGCCTGCTTTGAGCCCGCCAACCAGATGGTGAAGTGTGATCCCCGTCACGGCAAGTACATGGCCTGCTGTCTTTTGTACAGAGGAGACGTGGTTCCAAAGGATGTTAACGCTTCCATCGCCGCCATCAAGACCAAGAGAACCATTCAGTTCGTCGACTGGTGTCCCACTGGATTCAAGGTCGGCATCAACTACCAGCCACCAACTGTTGTCCCTGGTGGTGACTTGGCCAAGGTGCAGAGAGCTGTCTGCATGTTGAGCAACACCACGGCAGTCGCTGAGGCCTGGGCTCGTCTTGACCACAAGTTCGATCTGATGTACGCCAAGCGTGCCTTCGTCCACTGGTACGTGGGTGAGGGTATGGAGGAGGGAGAGTTCTCCGAGGCCCGTGAGGATCTGGCAGCCCTGGAGAAGGACTACGAGGAGGTTGGGGTGGACTCTGTGGAGGGGGAGGAAGAGGAGGGGGAGGAGTACTGAATGTACTAGATCAACCTGTTAACATCGGAACATTTACAATCGCTTGTAACTTTATCCATACTTGTCTGGAATTTTTCAAAAATCCTTCTTGTTTTTCGTTATTTAAAGGTCCCAACCGTCATAATATGTGGGGGGATATTGCCGTTGGCTCTGTCTGTCTCTCGGTCCGTCCGTCCGTTCGTCTGTCTGTGATAACATTGTTTCAAAGTTTTTTATTTTTGCGGATTCCACGGATACGCAACTTAGAAATGTGCTTCCGGAGCAGAACTCCGGTTTTTCAACTTTCTGGAATTTGTTATTTTTTCGGTTTCCATGGAAACACAATTTAGAAATGCGTTTCCGAAGCAGAATTTATAAACCATTAGGGCTAGCTCAATGAAACTGTTTATAATTTTGCCTTTTGGTGTTATCAAATTGCAGTTTATACGGCATTGTTCATTCCATCATAACTATTAAATTCTCAACTGTCTCAACACCATATTCAATCAGACAGGATGGTTTTTTTCCTGTCGCTTTACATTAACATGAGGAACTTGACGATGGCATAGCATAACCTCTTACTCATTTAAAACCCCTAGATGAGTTTTTTATAGTCTTATGGTGATTATTAAAAGTCAAACAAAATTAGCTGCATGTATGCATACAACATAATCACATTATCAGTATATCAAAATATATGCTAAAACTGATCATTTAACTTCTATCAGGCCAGGGGGATAAGCTACCTCTACTGATGGCTCCTGTTAAAATTTGTCTTGAAGTTAAAATGGAAGTTCTGAATTTCTAATTAACTGTCTTTATAATGTTTTATTGACGATTATATTTGATAGATGATACACAACAGGTTTTTTGTTTGCCAAATAAGGCAATGAAAATGAACATTCTCCACTTTGGAAACAGATCCTGTTTTAAGTAAAATACTTTGTCAATAAATCAAATTCTGTCTGTTCATCGTAATTATGTTTTGTTTGCACAATGATTATTACATCATACAAGTACATCCATCAGCGTGTCTACTATAGAAGAATTAAATTCAATGTAACTCTGATAAGCTAGCCAATTTACATACGCGAAATTCTTAAGGAATCTAAATTCAATTAAGCACCTAATATGAACATTGCCCTTTCATCCATTTGAAACCAATAATTATAACAGACATGCTTACAAGCCTTTGGGTAGGCCTCCGGGCGTGAAAGGGTTAACAATCATATTTAAGACATCTTCCCACGGCAAGGTGAAAACGTATCGAGCAACTCTCCTCGCTTTAGACCTTGCCATCACAAGGTAGAAAACCGGTGATCCGAAGCAGCGACACCTTTCGTGATTACGAGTTACGCCCCTTATCAGCTCTTTCAACAATAGCCAATGAAATTGCCCTTTACATTCGAAACAAATTCAAAATACTAACGGGTGATCTTTTTGAAAATTATCCGAGTGAAATTTAATTTTAAACTTCAGTCCGCATGGTTGTTTTCATGTTTTTGATGAGCACCGAGGATGCAATGAAGACAAACATTAATGTATCACTCAAATAAAGTGTTTCTCTCCCTTGTAAAACGCATACAAAAGTATTTTTTTCAAATCGGTTCATTTAACATGCTGTCTTCTGATTGGACTATTCTACTTCCGTGCAGCGGGTTGAAATGCTAGCACAGAAATTACGGCCAATGATGTCAAGGGAGGGATGGGAAAGTTTAGAAACTTTTTCGTTTCGCCCGTGACGTTGTGAAGATGATTTAAGAAGAAATCTCCACTTCTGTATATTTTTCCTTCATTCTCAAACTCATTCTCTTCGGAATTGGACATCTGTCTGAAATACTCAGGCATCATTATTCTGGACAATTACATTTCTCTTCAGAGTTGGACATATCGTCTATAGTGGTCATAGTGTCAATGGGTAAAGGAAAAATCTAGCAAGTACAGCTGCGTATCTTAAGTTTGTTCACTTACCTGCGAATTCTAGTACAAATATCATAATTTTTAATGTCTTTTACGCGTCCCAGCGTTGCAAAAATGAGCCAGAAAATGTTGAAAGTTCGCTACTTAAGATAAGATTCAATTTGCACTAACATATTCGTATGTCATACGTAACAGGTAATCGTAACCATTTGGACAGGACAATGAAGTGACCAAGGGTCATAATTTCGAAAACACCATTTTCTATGTTTCTCTACAAATCGTTCATAAGTGATCAACAACTTCAGATCGTCATATGTTTTCCTTTTTCACAAAGCAATGTAATCGTGCTGATTTTTCTCTTACAAAGTCTCTATGGAATATTTTAATCGAAATTAAAGAAAATCTGAATATGACAAATATGACCCCATCTATCGATTAAACAATGCCAAATATCGACATTCAGCCACAGAGACGAGACGATCCCGAAATATGGTTTGGGAATGGTTATTTTACACATGGTCAATTGCTGATCTTGTCAGTGCTCCTGGGGTTATTTTATTGACGTCAAAGACATCCAATTTACATCATATTTGCACTAAGATACACATGCAAGTGAACAAACTTAAGGTACGCAGCTGTATTTTATTTGGATGCCACATCCTTCTTATACCTGTTCAACGCTTTTCTCCATTCTGAAAAAAATCCTCTGGCCAAGTCAAGTTGGCATCTTTATCTTTGGAAATGCTGTAAAGGTAAATGGCTAAGATAATGGTAATGGTACATTGGTTGGAAAATTGCTATGGAACAACGGTTGGAGAATTGTAATGGTACAATGGTTGGAGAATAGAAATGGCACAATTATTTGAAAAGGGTAATGGTACAATGGTTGGAATTTGGTAATGGTACAATGGTTGGAGAATGGTAATGGTACATTGGTACAATGGTTGGAGAATGGTAATGATACAATGGTTGGAGAATTGTAATGACACAATGGTACCATGGTTGGAGAAAGGTAATGGTACCATGGTTGGAGATTGGTAATGGTACAATGGTTGGAACATTGTAATGACACAATTGTCGGAGAATGGTAATGATACAATGGTACAATGGTTGGAGAATGGTGATGGTACAATGGTTGGAGAATGATGAAGGTTGAATAGTTGGAGAATGGTAATGGTACAATGGTTGGCGAATGAAAAGCTTTTATACTGTTTTCTTTAATATCAAGACGTTTAAAACTTAAAATAAACAACAATTCAAAAATTTCATAAAAGAATTGTATTCTTGAACAATACAAAGAGTATATAATTGGTTTATAATTTTTTTATAATTGGGAATGGCATGATTGCCCCTTTATGTCCTTAAAGGGGCATTAGCACGTTTTTAGGGGGAATATATAATAAGGTGATGTCAGGAAAATGCATGAAAATTAGGGTACCAATTGAAAGAGAATGCATTTAAACTAAATGCAGCCGTAATAATTCAAATATTTAACATAAAGTTTAGCCATGCGATTCCTTTTTCTTACATAAAATGAATTAAAGGTGTTCACAAAAATGGCCGCCAATGGATTTTGTGTGAATCTTCATACTTTGTCCTCTGACTATGGATGATTGGCTTGTGTGAATAGCTTTTTGACACCGTTAAAATAATACATTTAGCATAAACTTACAATTATCAGTGAAAAATTTAGAATATAAAATTATCAAAAAACGTGCTACTGCCCCTTTAAGTGATGCGAATTTTAATTATAGATTGAGTGTATCATGATTAAAAAAAATATGATTTGCATGATTAATACACTAGTGTCCAAAAGAAACTATACTAACCAAATCGCAACATAATTCTAAAAATCTCGACCATTTATCTCCTTTACTATGAAAAAAGATCACTTTTGCACAGTCTAAGTAAGCCTAGCCTCAATATTATCCGTTTCATTCCTAAACTGAGTTGAGGGTCGCGTCAGCCGACCTTTCTGCGACCTATGACCCTCCAACGTTATACGTGCGAAGGCAGACTATTGTGGCTTGGTAAGATGAGCTATGATTGGTCAAGTCGATACGAGGGCTGACGCGACCCTCTACTAGGCCTTTCTAGACTCAGTATAGGAGTGAACGGATAATATTGAGGCTAGGTTTACTTAGACTGAATTTTGCATGGTTAATAACGTACCACAGCAATGATGCGTCAGCAAATTAATGACAAATAAAGTGCATTTTATCTGCAACATCTGTTACAAAATAACTTCCCTTATTTATTAATTTCAAACCTAAATGCTCGATAAAATTTGGAAATGCAATCAAATACACCCATTTGTGTTTGAACAGCCATAAATCCAAAGTATATGTTCCTAAAGTCCTGAAATTTTGTATACTTGTTCACAAGACGTTTGATTATCAAGCACATACAAAAACATTGTACGACTCAAACTGGTTAAAAAATTGACAAAGTTGAAAGGTTGGTAACGTTTCTTTTGGACACTAGTTTAGATAGCCTTGAACTACAGAGCAAATGCCTTGAATTGAATTGATTTTTTTCAGTCTAAGTAAACCTAGCCTCACTATTATCCGTTACACTGCTATAGTCGTGTAACGGATAATAGTGAGGCTAGGTTTACTTAGACTGTGATTTTTTAAGACCCCGGTCCGGAGAATTTTTTTAACCTCGTGACCTTGACCTTGGCGCAACAAGCGTTTTTCGAAAACTTACTTTTACCTTGGCCAAAACTTGTGATTGGATAGAGATAGACCTTCGATATTTCACACGCACTGCAAGCCTATTTTGTCCATTACTTGTGATTGGATAGAGATAGACTTTGATATTAAATTTTCATAAATGTCTCAGGTACATATTGACACAAAAATATTCATTAAAATTTGTTTGATACCTTGGGGCATCGGTGTTAAATAAACCAATATTGTTCCCAAATGTTGAATTTGTTGACATACTTTAATAAGGATGACAAAGTATATAATAAATGAATGGACACGTAAAGACTGAACGCGCAGTTGCATTGGTAGTATACAAGACAATAAACTTAGGAGTATTTAAGGCCCAAACACCCAAGAACAAGTACATCTAGAAACAAGGTATTCGTCATTAGTTAATTAGTAACAAAGAACACTGAACCATACGTTTGTTCAAGAAATCATCAAAATAATGACATTGCTTAAAACTTTCAACCCTTTTCTTGAGGTAGTTAAGACTGTATAGTGTTTGTCCAGTGATCGATCAATGATGAGAATGTGGCTGTGGTTGCTAAGGTGGATACTCTATTTGTTTATACACTACGTGGTGTGGTTATCAGGTCAATATCAGATGTTAACTAATTCGTATAACCAGGTGTGCGATGGTTATATTGTATAACCTTACCTCTTCACATCCAAGGTGCGTTTGGTCGATGTGTCTCGGTTCCAAATCCTTTGACAAGCTGAAATCAGATCCATGCATATGGTCTATGTTGAATATTCCATAGTAAGGTCGACTTTAATGTTGTTTGGATAGTCAATCAAACGTCAATATGTAGTCACTGAAACAAACGTGTACTGTCAGTTATGGAAATTAAACACCGCTGAACTTTGTAAATTGCTTATAGATTTTTTACTTTATTGCTTAATGTTGATCTCTCTCTAGGTATAAATATTTTTGCTAAAAAGAATTTCAAAACAATTGGAATCTGACTTTTGAATAATGTTTGAGTATACTTGGCCCAATCATATCTTAAAGATGAATGTCGAATAATGTGATTAATTGTAAGAAAGAAACATGCTAAATTAATTACAATTTCAGAGTTATAAGCTTACACATTGCTATATACATTACTAAATGATATTGAAAATAATAATTACATTAAGAATGATTGTTCAACAGCAAAATGCATGAATATGAACTTGGTTGTTGACATGTTTTATACCGTGTAAACCCTCTGTAACATACTTCAGCATTTTCGTTTATCAACGCATAAATAACATTCAACAGCAAATACATGAATATACTTAAAAGTTCAACTTATCTTACTTCTCCTGAAGAGACCTTGAAACACGACCATAAATTTGTTCAAAACATGAGACCACTTCATTTTTGTTTCCACCTTCAAACCATGTGCTTTCGATTGTGAACAGCTCGTGCGACATGATATTTACTTAAAATCCGTGCGTCACAAGGTGAAATTGACAACGTCCGTGCAGCAACACCCTTTGCTTCATAAAGAGGGAAATATTTGATAGAATGAATAGTGTTTTAAACATAAGAATATCATGTGCCAGTTCACAATTTCGTTGACGTTTTTGACAAAGTGTATTCACATTATTTAATTTCAGTTCAATGTAGAATTTTGGTGGTTTTTTTTAAGTCAAAACAATTAGAAACAGAAGGTTTCTTGCTCAGATTTGTCTGATGGCATGCTCAATCTGCACGTGAAATTCGCGTGTTGTGCAAATTAAATGCTTAGAAGTGGAGTGTATTTAAAATTTACCCCATAACAACAACTACCAAATAACTAAAAATTTGGTTGATGTTCTTGTTGATGTTTCTTTTGTTAAAATGCAAAATTGTAAAGCCATGTGGTGTATGTGAGATAATGACCACATCCTCATGGGTATCGGATATAACCTTCTTGTTGTCGCTTGAAGGTTATATCCGATACCCAATCGGCTGTTGGTCATTATCTCAACCAAAATCCTGATGTATAGATAATTGATCAAGCATTGAGAGCTTTTGTTCTGTGCATGCTAGAATGATTACTTAGCCACAGCCAGTCATACGACCATTGATTTGAATTGCTTTAGACATTGACCAATAAAAACGCATGATGCGTTCGGGCGAATGTTATTAGTAGCGATGATTTTTGATATTGAGAGTTAATTGCGTCCAGGAACATTTCTTACTTTCGCTGATGGCATTAATTTGTTTGTAAGGATGCAAACTTTGTCGTCATGACAGCCATATTGTCATGTTGTCACCAAGACAATTTCATCACACCATCTCGAGACCCGACCACATCAAGTCTGATTCGAGCTTCGTCCTGAAATCATAGTCATCATGGTAAGTTTTAAATTTTCTTTACTAAAATTCGAGTTTGCTTTGCTAAAATTCGAGTTTCTATCCGTTGAAAAGTATGACAATTTATCATACGATGTCATTAGTCGTGGAACTCTATCAGATATTGACACCCTTAAAAATGTGTTCATCCCTTAAGTCCATCATCATAGATTCCAAAAATGACTTCAAATCAACCATTAACGGTTGAAAACAAATTTCATTGATTTCAATCCATTCAAAGTTATTTCTCAAACTACTATGATATATTTAAAGGGTATCATAGGCAAGAGAAAATCAACCATCATTGATTATATTTACCATTAATGATTAAATCCAACCATCAATGGTTCAAATCATCATATCGTTGTTTCCTTATCAACCATCGTTGGTTCTTTGCTAACCATCATTGGTTCTTTGTCAAACACTATTGCAACCTATCAACCATCAATCGTTCTTTATCATCGGTAGAAAGTTTCATTAAAAAGATATCATGATTTCTACACTACTTTACACGCGTAGCATAGTGTAACAGATAGATAAAATAGTAAACTTCATCGATTTCGATTATTTCAAAGTTATCTCTCAAACAACTATAACAAATAAATGAGTTGAGGAAAGTCATTATTAATTCTATTTCATAATATCTTGGTATTAAAAATTATAAAATGTGTCCTTCTTCAGCGAAAAGACGTTGTATTATCAACCCTGATAGGAATGTAACCCCGATTTGTTGAGGACCTGCATATTGATCTAAGTTCACACAAGTCTGGTAGACCTTTTAGACCATAACAAACACTTTACAGAACTGACTTCACGCAAGAGTCGATATTCTTTGTGGTCTGTTTAAAGTTTAATGAGCTGAGCTGTTCGAGGTATCAGTGGTCATTGTATTTATTTAAGTAAGTATATCACGTTTACTAAAATATATTACAAACCTCCAGGGACGTCACTCTATTGTTCTGCCTGGACACTTTTTTCCTAATTTCCCTCCAGTCTGATATTGTAATACAATATCGCTTCTAAAGGCAGTTATTTTGATTACGTCCCTTTGCTCCTGGAAGTTACCGTGACTATTTCCTCTGCCCCGGGCAATTATCTTTATTATGTTCCACTAATTAGGTTGATGACATTTTAAAGGCAAAGTGTCAACTAGCTATCCATTTTTAAAGATAACACAAGTTTATTTTTCAAATCTGCAAATTTCGGTATTATGCTGTCTCGAACCCACATAGCTCCCACTTTGAACTGATCTCGACGCTCTGCCTACTGAGCTATTGTGACAACCCTGAAAGAATCCAATGTTAGGTGCGTTTTTACAATGGTATAACAATTTGAGTGAATTGATATTAAATATCATTAAATTTATTTTTAGGAAACTAATGCTTAGAGTACTTATGTACTGTTCTTAAAAATATTTGCAATGTAGGGATTTTGAGTCGATTCTAAAGTGAAAAATATCGGGAGTCAACGTACACTGCACTTAAATGCTGACTACATGTACATCACATACCAAGGGTGACGCGGCTGCATTCGAGCGATGCGTTTAACAACCGAAAACACATTGGATCAACTCAGGTCTTTTCATTACTGTGTCCACCACCATTTTAGTACAAGGTCTTCCTATTATTTTGGTCGGATTATAAGTTAGATAAAAAATGACCCGTTGGGCATTATTGAAAAGTATACACAGAGACACAGAAATATTATAATAATTCAAACGTCTGCAACTATATTTTAAGTTAGTTAACAAATGGCATGTTTTATATCCCATTGATTGTAAATTTCCTTCCAGCGAGAATGCCTATCAATTCACGTCGGCCAGGCCGGATGCCAGATTGGCAATGCATGCTGGGAGTTGTACTGTCTGGAGCACGGAATCCAGCCCGATGGTCAGATGCCCTCGGACAAGACACTTGGAGGTGGAGACGACTCTTTCAACACCTTCTTCAGCGAGACTGGGGCAGGCAAACACGTGCCCAGGGCCATCTTTGTCGACCTCGAGCCAACGGTCGTAGGTACGTTGATGTAGGGGGTTAAAAGTCTTATGTATATTTGAACTTCAATAACTTTATCTTTCAGAGACTGAATCATGTACCTTTGAATATAGGCATGGTTGAATTGGCCTGACAAGAGTGGGATCAATACTGAGGAAACTTTAGTATATTTATACCGCATGTACCTTTGATTTATTTCAGATGTATCATAAATCTGCTAAAGCGAGTTTGTGACACTGCAGTTTAGAACGCGGATATATCATATTCGTTACGTCTTTAGAGGAAATTGGATAATTTTCAATGACTGTCTTAAGCATCTATGTAACAAGTTGCAAAAGAACCCTTAACTTTGTTGATATTCATTCAGCATCTTTTATACTTAGTTTTATGTTAGGTTTCTAAAGTATGTAATTGATGTTATTTCCCACAGATGAGATCCGAACCGGCACCTACCGTCAGCTGTTCCACCCTGAACAACTTATAACCGGCAAGGAAGATGCTGCCAACAACTACGCCCGTGGTCACTACACCGTCGGCAAGGAGATCGTTGATCTCGTCATGGATAGGATCAGGAAGTTGGCTGACCGGTGCACTGGACTCCAGGGCTTCCTCATCTTCCATAGCTTCGGCGGTGGAACCGGATCTGGCTTCACTTCTCTCATGTTGGAGAGACTTTCCGTGGACTACGGCAAGAAGACCAAGCTGGAGTTTGCTGTTTATCCAGCTCCACAAGTGTCGACGGCGGTTGTGGAGCCCTACAACTCCATCTTGACCACCCACACCACCCTGGAGCACTCCGATTGCGCCTTCATGGTCGACAACGAAGCCATCTACGACATCTGCCGACGTAACCTTGACATCGAGCGTCCTACCTATACCAACCTGAACCGTCTGATTAGTCAGATCGTTAGCTCCATCACTGCTTCTCTCCGCTTCGACGGTGCCCTGAACGTGGATCTGACTGAGTTCCAGACCAACTTGGTGCCCTACCCACGTATCCACTTCCCTCTGGCTACCTATGCCCCCGTGATCTCTGCAGAGAAGGCTTACCATGAACAACTTTCAGTTTCCGAAATCACAAACGCCTGCTTCGAGCCCGCCAACCAGATGGTGAAGTGTGATCCCCGCCACGGCAAGTACATGGCCTGTTGTCTTTTGTACAGAGGAGACGTGGTTCCAAAGGATGTCAACGCTTCCATCGCCGCCATCAAGACCAAGAGAACCATTCAGTTCGTCGACTGGTGCCCAACTGGATTCAAGGTTGGCATTAACTACCAGCCACCAACCGTTGTCCCTGGTGGTGACTTGGCCAAGGTGCAGAGAGCTGTCTGCATGTTGAGCAACACCACGGCCGTCGCTGAGGCCTGGGCTCGTCTTGACCACAAGTTCGATCTGATGTACGCCAAGCGTGCTTTCGTCCACTGGTACGTGGGTGAGGGTATGGAGGAGGGAGAGTTCTCCGAGGCCCGTGAGGATCTGGCAGCCCTGGAGAAGGACTACGAGGAGGTTGGGGTGGACTCTCAGGAGGGGGAGGAAGAGGAGGGGGAGGAGTACTGATGTACTAGATCATCCTGTTAACGTCGGAACAATTATGTATCTATAACTAACTTTTTTTTCTGCTTTCATACCTGTCTTGACATTTTCTTAAATCAATCTTGTTTTTCGTTATATTTAGGTGGCTGCTTTTATCTGTTTTTAAAGTTCAATTGAAAGATCTGAAATTCTATTGAACTACAATTGTAACTGCCTATCATTTTTTTTAAATCAATGATAACTCTTGATAAAAGACACACAGCAGATTTTGTTTTGCAAATAAGGCAATTAAAATGAAAATACTCAATTTTTGAATGAAAAGAAATGGGAAATTTATGAAAACCATCGTAAAGTCTATGTTTTAGATAACATGTTTTCATAATAAATCAAATTGTGTCTGTTTATCGTTATTAGTCTTTCGTTCATCCACGAGCTTGCCTGCAAGAAGCAATCAAACTTAATACTTAATTCTAATACGCTGACTTGTAACGTCCCAAAACTTAGACAGCCAGATGTTAGACACCTTTAAACAACATTTCTGGTTCAGGCCTACCAATGGTAAATCGAAACGCTACCATAAGCAGCGAAACGTACACTGGCAGACAAATATCATCACAAAAAAGCTTTACGCATAAAAAATTAACGAAACGGCGACATTATAGTGACGATCAGCAATTTAAACAAGTGACAGTGCAAAATGATACGCAACACTCTTACTGCGCATGAGACAATGTTTATGAACCAAAAGTAACTCCAAATCGAAAGTACAATGACCGTTGCAGCTACATGTACGTGAAACCATTTGATTAATGATCAATTTAAGCATTTACATAAAATGTAGTCACAAGGAGTTTTTGCTTTGTACTATAACTTCTAGTAATGAAATGTTAATTGGTGAATATGATACATTTTGCCAGAACTAATATTCATTGGAGAAATTGAAAATATCATTTTAAGAAAAACTATCTACTGTCCTTGTAAGTCCGGAAGGCAACATTTATTTCCTTAAAACAAGCTCTCATTTCAATGAAACAATGAGCCAGAGGGTTGGAGTTTCACGCTGATTTGGCAATATTTTAGCCTTGGCGCAATGAATATTTCTCTTGACACTCATAGTAAATGTTCTAATTCTTCTCATCTGTTTTAATTATCTAACCCCAACATATGTTTTTACACATATTTGTAGTGAAAAGGGTGCATTACTTGTATGTTTGTTGGTATGGATATGTATTTTTGTAAAGACGCTAAGAGAATCATAATAAAATGTTTTAAATGTTCAAATCTGGAATAGCTTTTCGATGTATAGATGGAGGGGTCATTGGATATAAATTATTGATGGTCTTACTAGAGTCTACAAGGTACATAAGCCCCTAGGCAATATTCCTCCATTGTGAGCCAATTCAACAAATAAAAAATAAATTTCAGAATTTTTATTCCATTTCACAAATAACCACATCTTCACATGAAAACATTTCAAATCAACATAAATACATATTTCAACATAAATAAGATATCACTAGTAATTATAAATACTAATATGATATTTACAAGATATGAGGTGATGGTGACCAAGATCACAACTTTATAGATAAAAGCTTTGGAGAAAGTCACGTTCATCACTTTCCTTAACGAATATGGGAACAACCGACGTCTTTATTGTCCAAACACTCTTCTACTTTGAACTCTCACTGGGCGTCAGTTAGTTCGGAACTGGAGGCATATTCACCTTCTTTAATTGCGTATTACGTTCACGTCAAACTCACGCAGATTGTCTGTGGAATCGGTAATTCGCTTACCCTCGGCCATTCCTTTTCTTGTATCAAAGTCATTCTCTTCGGAATCAGACATCTGTCTGAAATGCTGAGACATCAGAATTCTTGACAAAGACACATTCTCTTCAGACGTGGGCATATCGTCTACAGATGAGGAAACATTCTTTTCAGGCGTGGTTGTATCGTCTTTGGAGGAGGAGCGATTCTCATCAGAATTGTTCATATCAGATGCAGAAACGGTCTCTTCAGATATGATCACATTTGAGGGTACAATCTCGGCAGTATTTTCTCTGGATGCCACATCCTTCTGATACCAGTCCGACACCGTCCTTCTCCATTCTGAAAATACCTCTGGCCAAGTCAGCATCTTGATCGCTTCAGCTACTTCTGAGGAAGATGTCGTCTTCTTTCCTTCAAGGAGATCGTGCAGGATGTCTGTGGCAGAGGAGCTGTTGTCAGGGTCTTCAGAGCGCTTACGTCTCTCCCCCTTACATTGTCGACGACAGGCCAGAGTCTGGGAGACGAGGAGAACGACGACTGCGAGACAGAGACAGAGTGTGGATGTAGACGTCTTCATTCTGGGGACTGTGATGCGCTGGACGAGGAGGTTCATAGCTATTCAGAGAGATTCAAGCTCTTTCACTGGAGGTTTGAGACTGAGGACACAGCACAGATGGTTGTATTTATACCACGTTGCTATGAATAACCCATATAATTCCCATGACGTGTCGATAGGGGAATTCATTGACAGTGATACGATGTGTCCGCAAGTTATTCATAGCCTACAAGTGTTAGAGATAAATGCCTATAAGTGTTTCCGGAGTTGACTAACATGAGCTGGCGTTTGCCCATTTGCGGTTTACCAGGAAGATAAGTATGATTGAAGTATACTCTTACGCAATTGCTTCGTTCGATTCTCTGCTTATTGAAAATACCAACATGCGTTTCTGAAAAATGATTTTACTCAAACTGAAACTGATGAATGAAGGAAGGGGGAAATATTATCATCTTCAAGTTAAGAGGAGAGATCATTCGATTAGAATGACATCATCATATATAAGTTATTGTACATATGATATGCGCATTATGTGTAAGTAATTCATGATACATTTCGAAACTTACGATAATATTATGACTATCTTTGGTAGAAAAATATACGCTTGTATAATGCCTGTATTTGTTTATATGCATTTTCATTAAACAACATAAACATAAAAATTATCTTCTAATGATTAAAAAATTCTTATATAAAATATGTTTAACGTACAATGGTTAAGGGACAGCTTTTTTCAAATGTTTATCATATGGTTCGGGCAGACAGAAGGAAGGTTACCTGGCAGAATAGAAAAAAAAACTTCAAAATTTTATTTCAAAAACACTTTCAGGAGCAGGTGCATACTAGGAACATCATTCAACATTTCAAACAGACTTGACTCGTGTGCCCTTAGAAAGCCAAATGCCAGTAATTCGAACATTTTAATTTTGCCTTTGCATGATAGCCAGTGTATATTTTTTTACTGATCTTATACGTTCAAAAACATTACAAGTAGACATGCAAGCCGGCAAAAGGTCAGAGACAATACATTATAGGGCCATGCGTTTATTTCATCACGCTTAGTCTTGCTTGTATACCAACGTAAAAAACAATACAAATCTTAAAACAGTCATACATATTCGCGGAAACCAAATTCACACGTCCAGTTTACATCAAATCCAGTTATATAACCTATCAAACATTATCAACTCGTGGCTGAAATTCTGACTGCTTTAGTCAAGTTTCCAAAATTACGTTTGACTCATTGACTCGCGTTGATTAAAATCGACTTCAAACTTTCCTGTTGCCACTATTCTACGTGGATAAGCTTCGAAATGTAAATGTCTAGCAACTGTTTGAAGTAAAGTTAAGGAAAGTAAAGTTAAGAAAAGTAAAGTTAAGAAAAGTAAAGGTAAGAAAAGTAAAGTTAAGAAAAGTAAAGTTAAGTAAAATAAAGTACTGCACATATGTCCTTAGACCGAAACTTCTGTCGCCGAATGCTGTATCCTCGCATATCGAGCCGCAAACTAAAAATAGATAAAGTATTTAGAAGAAAGCCATACAAAATAAAAGAAATTTAAAGACATACAACACCTATACAATCTATATTATCCAATCAGTCAAATCCCAATCAATCCTTACCAACATACACACATACACATGTGCACTTACACATTATTACATGCACATACTTATTTAGCAACATCCATCATCAATCTCACCCGCAAAAAAATACTTTTAAATGTGCATATTCAGATTTGCATTCCTACTATAACTCATTTTTTCAAATATTGCGTCTCGAATTATAAATTAAAAGATCATTCAACAATATTCTGACGTCGAAAACCGTAGTTTTTATCAACAACAAGGTACCTATTTCTAATTTTGAAGTGAACGACCTTTCAAAATTTGCTGTAGCAAAACACGAACTCACAATAAAACATACGTCATTATTATTTGTGTACACTGTATTTGGATTTCCCTTCTTTCCTTGAACATTCTAAATTTCTAACATAAATTAAATTGTTTGTATTTCAATTCAACAATGCTATATTTGGGATCACACTATCTTGAATAGTACAGATTCTGTACAAGAATTTGCACTATTTAAGATAGTGTAATCCCAAATATAACATTGGAACATGGAATGGCATTTATGACTAAAACCCTTAATTCAGTTTGTGTTAGAAATAGGAATCGCATGGCTAAATTTTACAGTATATATTTGAATTATTACTGCTTCATCTATTTTAAATACATTGTCTTTCAAATGGAACCATTTATTTCCATTGACATCACATTATATTACCCCTAAAAACGTGCTACTGCCCTTTGAATGTGCTTACGTCCCAGGAAATTATACGCCATCTATATTTATAGCAAAACAACGACGTGGGAAAGCCCTTTCGTTTATTGCCTGTATCTTAATTAAGTATGTTCTATATTTGTTTGGTAGGTATCTAACGATTGTTACATATACAAGGAATACGTAAAACAACTTTTACAAGTCTTACACACTGATTATACAACTCTAAATCTCACTCTATTAGTCTTAAACTCCGCATGTAGTTAATATTATTTTGACCTAACAAAACCTCTATAAAAGCAAGTCTAGATCTGCAGTGAATTACAACTGACATTTCATATTCTCCGAGGCTCCTTTTTTATTTTGATTAAATAATTGTTTTTGGGAATTATTATTTTTTAGAGACTGAATATAAATCTTCACATCTATCTACCATTCAACATACAGGTACTCAAGCAGTAAACACATCCAAGCCAACCTAACACTTTACGTAACTACATCAATACCTACCGATTGTAAGCTACTCATTTAACTGATGCTTTTTCGTTTAGAGCCCCATTGTCATACTTGCATGCGGTTCGTGGTGAAAAATTAACTATTGAGCAAAGAAATACATCACTCTGTTGAAAAATCTTTTGTCGAAAGTTTAATATCATATTTACATGTTTTAATCATCAATAAAATACTAATAAAATATCGAGAAAGAATGACACGTTAGAGGTATATCATAATGACATTTGTCATATCAAACCCTGTGCAACACTTGAAAGAATTAAATACGCATGCATACTTTTGTAAGACCAACTTAATATCTGACAACTAATTTTTGTTGTCACTATTCTTAACCAGATCAAATTGCTGTTCGTAAAATTATCATTTCCGGCGACTTGGAAAAGGAAACAGGCAACTTTCACTAGAATCCCACGCTTCAGATCACTCTGTCATTGTCATTGTTTTGAGATCATATGAGAATTTGAAATTGGGCCATGAATTTTTAGTTTGAAATTTATGGTAAAAATCGTTTTCTTTGGGTAAAACAACAAGAAAATAGAGCTCTGGGCTCTGTAGCTCATCAGGCTTTACATTTGATTTCGCTATAGGGTGTGGCCAATGTGGTGCCCCCTTAGTAGAGGCCATGGGGCCACCAAAGCTACAATTTATAATCCTCACTAGATAAAGAGTTTGTTCACAAAGTTTCAGCTTTCTGCTTCTAGAGAAGAAGATAAAAAAATAGGTTTTTAGGGCATGGTGTCTTTGGCCCTTATTAGGGGCCACAGGGCCACCAAAGCTACAATTTATGATCCTCACAAGTCAAGGAGTCTGTACACAAAGTTTTAGCTTTCTAGGCATTATGCTTCTGGAGAAAAAGATAAAAATTTCAGCTCTCTAATAAGTTTTAAGGGTGTGGCCCATGTGGCCCTAAATTGGGATCACAGGGTCACAAAAGTTACAAATTAGAATCCCCACATGCCAAGGCACAAGCACACAAAATATCAGCTCTCTAGAGTCATTGGTTCTGGAGAAGAAGACGAACATAGGTTTTAATGGTGTGGCCCTTGTGGCCCTTAATTGGGGTCACAGGGTCACAAAAGTCACAAACTAGAATCCCCATATGCCAAGGCACCTGTACACAAAATATCAGCTCTCTAGAGTCATTGGTTCTGGAGAAGAAGACGAACATAGGTTTTAATGGTGTGGCCCTTGTGGCCCTTAATTGGGGTCACAGGGTCACAAAAGTCACAAACTAGAATCCCCATATGCCAAGGCACCTGTACACAAAATATCAGCTCTCTAGAGTCATTGGTTCTGGAGAAGAAGACGAACATAGGTTTTAAGGGCGTGGCCCCTGTGGCCCTTAATTGGGGTCACAGGGTCACAAAAGTTACAAATTAGAATTCCCATATGCCCAGGTGGCTGTACATAAAATTTCAGCTCTCTGGGGCTTCTGCTTCTGGAGAAGAAGATGAAAATAAATTTTAAGGGCGTGGCCCCTGTGGCCCTTAATTGGGGTCACAGGGTCACAAAAGTTACAAATTAGAATCCCCAAATGCCAAGGTGCCTGTACATAAAATTTCAGCTCTCTGGGGCTTCTGCTTCTGGAGAAGAAGACGAACATAGGTTTTAAGGACGTGGTCCCTGTGGCCCTTAATTGGGGTCGCAGGGTCACAAAAGTTACAAATTAGAATCCCCATATGCCAAGGTGCCTGTACACAAAATATCAGCTCTGTAGAGTCATTGGTTCTGGAGAAGAAGACGAACATAAGTTTAAAGGGCGTGGCCTCTGTGGCCCTTAATCGGGGTCACAGGGTCACAAAAGTTACAAATTAGAAACCCCATATGCCAAGGTGGCTGTACATAAAATTTCAGCTCTCTTGGGCTTCTGCTTCTGGAGAAGATGATGAAAATAAGTTTTAAGGGCGTGCCCCTGTTGCCCTTAATTGGGGTCACAGGGTCACCAAAGTTACAAATCAGAATCCCCACATGCCCAGGTACCTGTACACACAATTTCAGCTCTCTAGTGTATATGGTTTATGAGGAGAAGTCGAAAGTGTCAAAATTTTACGAACGACGGAAGACGGACGGACGCCGAACGACGGGCCATGCCATAAGCCCATCTGGCCTTCCAGGCCTGATGAGCTAATAATTAATTTTATTGAAAGTACGTAGTATTGGATGAACACCTTTACTTCATTTTTTTTAAGAAAAAGGAATCGCATGGCTCAACTTTACATTATATAATTGATTTATCACAGTTTCATTTAGTTTTAATAGTCTTTCAATGGAACCATTTATTTTCATTTTTCTGACATCACCTTATATTCCCCCTAAAAACGTGCTACTGCTCCTTTAAGAACATGTTCTTTCCTCTACCAATGATAAACATCATAATTCAATTGTTTTTACTTCTAATTAGTCCAACCTTTACAACTCCGTTTATTAATTCCCTATAACTCTTCGTTTTTAGTAGCAATAAAACCATGGCCAGTATGATTTTCAGTTATAATTTTTTCTAAATTAAAGGTAATATTCAGAGGTGCAATTTTTTATATATTGGACTATTCCAGAATAATTTAAAAGAACGTAATATTTTTAAAAATCGGAAATATACATATTTTTATATAATAATTTGAAACTTCCTAAATCAGTAATAAGATAAATTCGTTTTATAAAATATGATTCACAAACGGATTCTTAAAGAACATTGAAATGGGCTTCCTCTTCGTAGTTTCTGACGAATATTCCTTAAAAATAGGTTGTAAATGTTCCCAACTTTCCCAGTAGTCAGAAAAAATCTTGCTTCAAGTGGCAAGTCATATCCCTTCACTGGTGACCTACTGAACATTCTCCCCGATATAATTACAAGTGGCCTACTTAAGCGTCAGACCAATCACAACATTACACAACATGACCGTCGGTATGAATGGAACAGGACGAAAGTTTGGGACTACTTGTCAGATTTGGGTCAAATTATCCAATGAATGAAGCTCAATTGATGTGGTAAATATGTCCATTTCATTCATTCAGTCAGTCAGTCATAAACCTACATATACGCAAGGATTTGATCGATTGAGCGCAGTAAATCATTAAAATGATAGAAATGGATTTGGTCAATTAGTATTTTTTTTTACATTATTAAGCTTATTTATCAAAGATAGAGCTTTTGGTTCTGTAGCTCATCAGGCTCATATCAATTTTGCTTTAGGGTGTGGCAAATGTGGTTCCCCCCTTAGTAGGGACCACAGGTTATCTAACTTAATAGTCTATAGACAAGGTTTCAGCGTTCTAGGCCTTAAGCTTGTGGAGAAAAAAATGAAAAAACTTTTAAGGGTGTGGTCCATGTGGCCTTTTATTAGGGGCCACAGGGCCACCAAAGCTATAAATCATAATCCTCATATGTTAAGGAGTCTGCACGCAAAGTATCAGTTTTTTTAGCCTAATGCTAAGGTCACACTTACACGATGTCATAGACGTGCTTATTACGAGGTGCAGATTATCGTAGTAAAAGGTATTTTATACTGTTTACAAGAACAAGATACGATGTACCGCGAGTGTATCACTAACACATTACGTTCACATCAAGTGAGACGTACGTTATTACTCAGATTTGCGTGCGTGTTTGTCAAGAAAGGGCCGTGTTCACAACGCGTGATGTAAGAGCTGCTTCGTGCTTAAAACGTTGATATTACGATGTCGCCGTGGTTTATACGACATAATATCTCCTTATAAGTTTTGGTTATTTCTCTTGGCTAGATGAAACTATTCCAATACACAAAGGTCCATCATGAATGTCGACGTTTCATCTCGAGTTAAGCTAGTAACAGTTGTTACTGTCGCCACCAAGCATTTCCGAAGGAAGCAAAAGCATTTTAGATTTTGTTCGGGTTGACCCTGAATAATTTAACACATTGTTGAACAGAATCAGTAAAAGAATATAAAAAAACACTTTCATGAGACAACCAATCAATCAAGCAATACGTCTCGCTATTACGCTTCGATGTCTTGCAACCGTAGACTCCTACAAAACTCTCAAATATCAGTTCAGAGAGGCAAGCGATACCATTTCTGGCATTTTTAATGAGACTTGCATCGCACTAATCTAAGCGTTTTCTGAAGAATTTCTGAAGGTAACGTTTGACTACGGCTTTTGCATTAATTTAAAAGTCGTTTTAATGAATCAATAAGCACTTGCTAAAGGATACTTTCATATTTCATAAAAAAAATGTTTTTCCTTTTGTTTTTTTTTATTATTCGTCCAGTGTCCATCAAATGAGGATGAATGGGAATCTGTTGCTTGTGGAATTTCCCAAAATTTGAATTTTATAACTATCTTGGTTCACTAAAGACGGTAAACATATAGCTATCAGAGCGCCTTCTGGATCTAGTTCCGTCTATTCTATATAGCGTTCATTCTCTTCACCAAAAGTCATACACTTATCAACCATGATCCCTAGATGTGCCATTTTAGGGTAAAACCAACACATGCCATGCTTTATATTTTTTGCGGTTTCAATGGAAACTTGACTAAAACAGTGACTATGACCAAGTCTTTTGTCCGGAGCATATCTCCTAAACTATACATGCTAGCCTCACCAAACTTCATACACAGATCAACGATGACCCCTAGATGTGCCTTTTGATCATTAGACCAACAAATGATCTGTTTTTTGCGGTTTCTATGGAAACATGACCAAAAAATTATTCTATGATGAAATACTTTGTGAAGTATTCATCTAAGCTCAACCAAACTTTCTATACATGTCAATCATGATTCCTAGATTCCTTTTGAGTGTAAAACATGTTTGTAAAATTTCATTTCTGTGGTTTCCTTGGGAAACATGATTTACAAATTGACTCAAAATTAATGATTTTCTCCTCAGCAAATCTCATAGAATAAAGATGATAACTACCTCAAATTTGAAAACAAAGATCAACCATTATCTCTTGATGTACCCTTTTAATGGTGAAATTTATTAATGAATTTAATTGTGTGTGTTTCAGTTGAAACATGGCTTACACAATGACTTATCTTTAAAACTGTATACTCAACTATCATACAACTTTACCCAATGTTTATCAATTTTACTATATTTGATTTTTTTTAACAAATTCTGAAGCCGGGGTGTGTGATCGAGCTCTGCTCGCTTCTTCACTTATTACTACAAGGGTTTCACAGTATCGTTCTCATGGCATTAGTGGACAGCCAATACAAGTTTCTTGATGTGGGGGTTAGAGCTAATGGAGGGTATGATTGCAAAACATGTCAGTACACTAAACAAATAACTTCAATAAATCTACGAAAATGAAACTAGGTAAGCCTTGCTTGACTTGCAAACTTGAGTGATAACAGACAATATGACTATCTGATATTTTGTAATCAATTCTTCAGTTAATAAATCAAGAAACGCAACCAACATCTATCAGTAGAAACCTACTGAAACAACTTTTAAGGCATCATTGTGTATTTCAATACGGCATATAATGGTAAACTTATTATCTAATTTGCCTTTTTGGACATATTGTTCCTTTTTTCTAAAAGAGTTTGGGAAAGACTTCAAAATTTTAAAATGTCTTAACCGTTATCAGGCTTGTGGCAATTTACTTTTAATCAAAAAGTTATAGTTTTGACTGTTTTGTTATATAGTTTTGACTGGATGTATATTTACTGTTTTAATAAAATTATTTTGTATCTACAGTAACATCCAAATGGAAATAACATTTCAAGCTGTTTTCAATTTAAAGGGCGTCTGATAGTAGTTTTTCTGGATGTATATTTACTGTTTTATTAAAATTATGTTTTATCTAGAGTAAGATCCAAATGGAAATAACATTTCAAGCTGTTTTCAATTTAAAGGGCGTCTGATAGTAGTTTTTGCTGACACTTCATTATGGAGAGCCTTGGCTACCAGAGAACACACCTTTCACAAGAGAAAATATTGATAGACGCAGTTCCCGCCAAATTTCACGAAAAGACCCTTTGAAATATATGCCAAAACGACATTGTTCGTAAAGAGCACTTGAATATCATGGTAAACACTTAATGGTGTCTTGTTAAGAACGCTTTTTACTCGGAATCAACTCTTTTAGTAAACGTAACACATTCGCAATTAGCACTTCCTATTCGTACAGTTGACGGGAGCATCGTAATAACAATTTGCTTACGATAATACTACGATAAACAAGAGTAAAGTACGATGTAACACGTATGCACCACGTGTATAGTGCGTGTATTTCACGATGTTTCCGATTATCGCGAAAGTTTTGAGCATGTTCAAAACTTTTTACCCACTCGTAGCTCATTACGACCTTCGCCGAAAAGCCACGTCCACATCAAGTTTGTTGTAAGTGTGAATGGCGTGTGTGTCCAGAACATATAGGTGCGTATCCGGATGAAGTTGCACGTGATACATCGCGGATGACATCGTGTAAGTGTGACTGTAGCATTATGCTTTTGGAAAAGAAGATGAAAATAGGTTTTAAGGGTGTGGCCCCTGAAGCCCTTATCAGGGTTCACGGAGCCACAAAAGTAACAAGAAAAAAGTGAGCATGGATACCCCCGCAGCCCGTCTGATTTCTTCTTCTGTAGTAATATTGCCCCCATTTGAGCATATCAGTGGTCCTTTGCAAGAGTCAAGAGCATGATCAGGTAAAACAAAAACCAAAATTTCATCTACCTAACTGTAAAAGTTTCAGATAAAAACGTGTTCAAATTGGAGCATCAGGCTAGTCATTTGCACCAAGTTCAAACCAAAACCCAAGGGCCATAACTGCAAATTTGGTAACAGCTTTTAAACTCAATTAAAAGTATCATCAGGTGGATACATTTTCATTCATCTAGGTGTCATCGTGTCTGAGAAAATCTGTCCCCATTGAAGCATCAGACCTGTTAATCGCCAGTTGAATTTCAGAAACAAGGGCGATAACTCTGTGAAAAACAATATTTCGGGAATGGCTTTCAAACTTGATGCAGAGTATCATCAGGTGTATCCATAACCAAAATTTCATTTACCTAGGTGTTATAGTTTCTGAGTAAATCTGTCCCCATTGGAGCATCAGACCTGTTAATCGCTCCAAGTCCAATTTCAGAAACAAGGGCCATAACTCTGTGAAAAATAAAATTTCGGAAATTGCTTTCGAACTCGATCAAGAGTATAATCAGGTGTATCCATAACCAACATTTCATTTACCTAGGTGTTATAGTTTCTGAGTAAATGTGTCCCCATTGGAGCATCAGACCTGTTAATCGCTCCAAGTCCAATTTCAGAAACAAGGGCCATGACAAAAAAAATAATTCGGAAATGGCTTACGAACTCGATCAAGAGTATCATCAGGAGCACCAATAACTAAAATTTAACTCATCTAGGTGTTATAGTTTGTGAGTAAATCTGTCCCCATTGTACACCATTTAATTAAGTCCAAAAAGTGACGTTTCCATGGAAACGACCAAAAAAATGAATTCCAGAAAATTAAAAAGTGGTCAGCATTGTTCACAAGGTTATGATTAACATGTGTGCAAAGTTTGATTGATCTAGACCTAAAAGTTTTTGAGATAATTGACCGGACGGAAGGATGGACGGAAGAACAGACGGACGGAATGACCGCTATATACCCCCGCTTACTTCGTAGCGGGGTATAATAAATTATAATCAAGGAGTACGTACACAAGGTTTCAGCTTTCTAGGCCTTTTGCTGAAAATGGGTCTTAAGGGCGTGGCCCCTGTGGTCCTAATTAGTGGTCACATGGTCACAAAAGCTGTAAATTATAACCCTCACTAGTCAAGGAGTATGTACACATAGTTTGAGCTTTCTGGGCCTTATCCTTCTGGAGAAGAAGCCGAAAGTGTACAAAGTTAACGAACGGACGGACGCCGCACACCAGATATAAGCTCATCGGGCCTTTCAAGTCAGATGAGCTAAAATCCATAGAAAGGGATTTTGTCAATTCGTACCTTAATTTTCAATTGATTAATGTTATCTATCGAAAAAGTAAGCCCATGTGTTCCCTGTCATAATTGATAGTAATCTCAATTCTGCAGTGTTGACAAAATGTGCTAAAACAGATTAAAGACTTACTAACGAGGTTTCACCGCGTCCAAAATGGATTTCAGAAACGCGTTCGCCACAATTCATACCAGCGATCATTGAATATTGGTAGCTTCATCATATTTTGACTAATTTCGGATTTTGATCAGTATGTATTAGCGTTTCAGGAAAAATACATTGACAAGATATATGTATGATTTACGACATAAGACGGATCTGTTTTGCTTGCAAAATCAATGTATTTTGCGGCATATATAGCTGCAATAACTGTCTTTTTTTATCTAATTTTTCTAAACTTCTTACTTCTAAAACCAACGTTATGTTTACTTATGTCTGCAATTTTACAGCCTGAAATATCTTTTCTTGTAAGCAGATGAAAATTGACATGTCCATCATCCTTCACAAAAACTAAATTTTCTCTCGCAGAGAAAGTCGTTCACTTTCTTGAGTAACGACTTCAAGGCGTACATCTGACATCTTCATATGGTGTGATAAAGGTCAATTACAGAAACTTGATAGGTTTAGTACTAAAGTTGTATTCATGGAAGAGGACGACGAGTCACCATTTCTTTCTTTTTGTCCATTTATATTGTACCAAAATTATTGTGTGTGTAAAAACATATTTTTTTACAAGTTTTAATAATGTTCGCGTTGAAGACGAGATATATAATTTGCTTTTCTATTGATTTTTGTAATAAAGAGTCTCTGTTTTCACCTTGTTACTTTTCCCAAAAAGAAATTATATATTATGTTGTCAAACTATTTCAAACCCCAATGGTACAACAACGGCATGAACTCAAAAATACGTCACAATTCCTTTCAGAACTTCGACGACCGCCATTTGAGGTTTTGCAATGGTGGCTAACTTTTTACCTACAGACCGGGTGAACTTAATACTAGATCTAATTGTAAAGAAATAAAATATCCTCTATTATGCAAAAAAAAGATCAAACTTTAATTATTATAAAATATGATTAGTCATAGTCATATCTATGTATAGAGACAATCTAGTGCAATTGTTTGTTATCTCGAATCCATACAGACTACAGTACCGGGACAAAAGTGAGTCATCACTCTAGAAATTCCCATTAACTTACATGTTAATTCTCTGTTGCAAGAATAATTTTCATTGATTGAGTATTAATCGAATGGCAGCCGAAAGATACTGACAAAATTAGAAATCATCTCAGCTACAAGTGCATAATTTTCATTATGTTATTGGATAATTTTTCAGAAAACTGAAGCTATTATATATACAGCAAAAAATAGCAAACTCATCACATTTCACATGGCGGTCAATGGGACGCTTACAGTACACTATACTACAACAATCAAATTTAGAGACTTAAAGGGGCAGTAGCACGTTTTTAGGGGGAATATAAGATGATGTCAGAAAAATGAAAATAAATGGTTCTAATTGAAAGACAATGTTTTTAAACGTCAATGTCTTGTCAATCTGGTAAACAAATAATTCAAATGTAATATTGGTGTTTTAAACTGTTCTTTTAAAGGAAAAGAAAATAAGGTCTTACATATTTTATTTGAATCCATAGCATCAAATTTATTAACATTCATGTTTTTTTCGAATACAACCATTGTATTAGGGAATGCCACTTAACTGTACAGCATTTTATTTCTATTTCAATTCAAATCGCGTTTGAACATTTAAGATTGCTGATTATTGTTTATTTTGGTGCTATATGGTGTATTAAAAGTATATCTTTTGCGATAGTAGGCGAACAGAATACACATTTAATATAATTTGAATCTTGATTCAGTTAGTGAGTACATCAGGTAGCTCCTCTGAATGTTCAGTATGCCTTGAGGAAAACTCTGTGACACTTGTCTGTAATTCATGTAATAATAAGCAAAAAAAACAGGAAGTTTTTGGTCATCATGAATTGAATGTAAGTTATTCGGAAGTGACTTCTTGTATTTATCTAAAGTCTCGTTTCATTCAACATGTGAATAAGCTTCTCCCGTTTACGAACTTTTGTATTGACGCCTAGTGACTTCAATAACTTCCTGATGTCTGCATCGCTCATTACAAAAAAATAAGATAAAGGAAAGCATAAAAAATATTTCATAGAAAAATAAATCTCAGAACGCTTTCATAACAACGTCGCCCAACAAGCCTAATCGGTCTCTACTTCTTTGTTCTCTTGATAGCCACTTGTTTACCATATATGTGTGGTAATGCATTGCATTTAGATACATGTGTCAAATTTGACCGATTATTGACTAAGTAGTTATGATATATGCACCAATTGACTTCTTTGAGTGGCCTTTTAGAAGTTGGTATGTTGAAGGAATATAACTCACTTTGCAAAATAAAATTGTATAGTTGAAGTCCATATAAATTATCTTCGTTTATGAAACAATTGTTGGATGAAAAACTAAGCTTTACATGCTCATTCAAATGAGCAATATCTTTTTCCCATATAAGAATAAATATATTCTAGCCAAAATTAAAGTAAGTTAGGTTCATTTGCAATATTTGTCATTATGAATAATGATCTATTTATTCCATTATAAGCTGATATTTCATTAAAATTCCAATATCCTCAAATGACAATGTCCGTTATGTTTATGTCTAACATGGTAACAAGTATAGCTAAACCATCATTTGTCCACAACCACGGTGCATTAGATACGAGCCTTTAATACAGTCTAGGTCCTAATTCTGCAAGTCTTCATTTGAAATGAAAAGCCTAAAGAAAAATATTATGAATGAAGGTATTTTAATATTTCACTCTTACCACGAATGTTAAATGCAAATTGATATACAAAGTTCCCTTTTTCACATAGTGAGATTTGCTTAAGGTAACTGGACATTTAACATAAAACCGATTGGTCTTTGTATTGTCTGTCGAGATACGCAGTGGTATTCAATACTTTATCTCATCGTCAGACTATTGTTACTCATTACATGATATTTTCTCTTGTCCATCTTTGGAACTGTGTATTGTTCTTTGATATAATTTCTATTGGTGGCGTTTTTAACAATACAAATGAATTTGATTTAAAAGTGTAGCAGTATATCTAACAAGTGCATTTTACTGAGTTAGACAATTGCGTTAAAGACACATGGAACACGAATTAATATAAAAAAAGTATTTACTTTTGCATTAATTTACTTGCTAACCATATCTGGACGACTGTGGAGAAGTACTGTATGTAGGACGACATATTCACATATTTAATTAAAGTGATATAATAGAACAAGAAAACTTACATGTTCAGAGTTGGTTCTGGAAATTTTCAAAAGTGTATCTGCTTCAATCAACTGATGTGTGCGTTTTTGGCAACACTCAAATTGTGTTCCGATTACAGAATGCAATCTATTTAAGATACTCAGTTGCATTGCGAATTGCATGTGTATTCCCTTATTTGGTAAGGGATAGACTTTGTATATGACCCTTTCCCTACAAAAATTGTCAACTGTCGCTAGTTATAAGATAAAGTTAAGCTGTTAGGTAACATACAGTTGCATTAGCAGTAACATCTAATGAGTAAATGTCGATGTATATCTCGGGCACATATGTCTGTAGGAAGGCTTAATTCATCCCGCCACATATGGGGACAATCAGGTTTTAAAATCCAAAATCGAAATTCTTATTAATTATTATTTAATTGAAACTCTGCTTAATTCATATATTTTGTTTCAACAAATTGATAAAAACATCAGAGTTGTTTAATGATATATCACAAGTATTCATACATTACCACAGTTTCTGCAGATTTCTAAATGTGAGCTTACCCAATGTGCTCAAAGTGAGATAAGCAGCACAGAGTTATGTTACAATACAACCATAATTAAAGAATACCCACTGTGACGAGCTAAGACCACTCAGGCCGGGACTCGTGATTAGCGAGGCGTGACACAGAATTATTCAGTTTTTCTCAATTTTCTAATGATCTGGGAACAATGGGTATTTACGTTAAAATGATTTTGATTTCACCTAACTGAAGAAGAATATTTCATCTATGGAACCCAGACCTTGAATTTTAAATCCTAAAAGCAGAAATATATCATTATGCCCGTGACAGATACTCACTTCGACAAGATTTCATCCAAATATACATGTTTATAAGGGCCGATATGAAAATGAAACAGACATTTGAAAAAACGCTCGGGAACAATCAGAAAAATTGTTTTCCGAAAACTAAAATAACCATCTTAAAGAGCATAAATTGATAATTACGAATATAACCTTGAATTTATTTTAACCATATTGGTTATTAAGTTACATGAGTATTAAGAACTGCTTCTACAGTAATCTTCTACAAACGCATACAAACGAATAGTTTTACATTCTTCAAAAGTTTCGCAAACAATTTATGTTAAACTACGACTTTCCAGGATTTTATGGTGCTTCAAATTTAATTGGGTACAGTAAAATCTTAACACTCAACTAAAAGGGAGATCATTTTGAAGCCATGTGAAAGCACAGGGACATTTATCGCGTTAGAAAGACAAAATATACTCATAGACCCTACATATAAGTAATCCTTATATATAGTATTACGGTAGGGTCCAATACTCTATGAGTCTTTCTAACGCTGTATTTAAAGGGGCAGTAACACGGGGAATATAAGGTGATGTCAGGAAAATGAAAACGAATAGTGTCAATTGAAAGACACTGTATTTAAACTGAATGTAGCAGTAATAATTCAAATATACAACATAAGGTTTAGCCATGCGATTCCTTTTTCTTACACAAAATGAATTAAAGGTGTTCACACAAAATGGCCGCCAATGGAATTCATGTGAATCTTCATACTTTGTCCTCTGACTATGGATGACTAGCTTTTGTAATGAGATTTTGACACTGTCAAAATAATACATTTAGCATTAACTTACAATTTTCAGATAAATATTCAAAATATAAAATTATCAAAAAACGTGCTACTGCCCCTTTTTTGACAACACTAATCACCCAAGGTAATGAGAGTGCGAGGAACTTTTTTTTAGTTGCATAAGCGGTCATGTGACACAAACTGGGCACCGCCCGGCAGCTGTAGATCATTTCGTAACATCGGTGCAGGCGTGATCGCACCCATAACAAAATATGATTTTTACCCCAATATCATAAGGAATTCTAACTATTATTTGATAAAGCCTTTAGCATAGTCAAAGCATACATGTCCCTGTGCATCCATGTCAGTAGTAGTGTTCAGTAAATATAATTAACCGTTTCTTCTTTCTTTAGTGTTATAGTGGTCAGCTTAAATGATAAAAACGAATTCATTTACAATAATTGTTTTATTGTTATGTAAAGTACACATAGATGAGATTTAGTTCACATGTCAAACGGTCAATGAGTTGTGAAAAGATGGCATGCAAGTCAAACATGTGAACAAGATCTACCCGATGGGCTATCAAACCAGCCCTTATGTAAAATACAGCCAAGTAATCTGTCATCATTCCTTATAAACTGCCACATATATATTAAATATATAAGAATAATACTCTACGATACACTAATCTGAATCATACATCTTGTACAATGAAAACACCCTGACTATGACATGTCAAACTTGAGATCTCTTCTGCTGGCGACAATGCTGCATCATTCGTACAGACATACAAGTGTAGAAAATTATTGCTCTTTTTAAAAGTCCCTGTATTGTTTCAATGAGGACAGTGAGTTATGGCACTGTGAAACAAGAAGGATTGAAGTTGTTGAATTGATTGATGAAAGGAACAGTCCTATCGGGGTATTTTTGGTGGAAATGATATTCAAGAGGACGCAGTGATGCATTCTATTCTTTGTGAAAATGTTACATCTAGAACAACTAAGATGTTACTCTCACTAACATATATGAAAAGAAGTTTAAAATAATCATATGTAATAGTGAGGAAAGTACTCATGAATTTTGTTTCCACAGAAATACCCCGATAGGACTGTACCATGAAATATACTGGACAAAGGCAGGGATATTAAAATTTTATGATTCATATTTCATTAGGTGGTACGTATATGAATTAATATATGATTATTCATAATATCAAATAATTCATATATCCAAATTAATGGTTGTCCAGTATATTAATGAAGGTTAGAAAGTTCTTCAGCAAATATGCAAAACATGAAAAAGCACATTCAGAAATTCTCTCAAAAAGATCTGACTAGCTCACAAGGACATGTATTGACATTATCTTGAAGTTAACAGATGATTGGAGACCGAGAACATCCATCAAAACATCTTCATAAATTGTCAGTAAAACATCTGCCACTAACCAATGAGAAACCAGACCAACATCTATTCACAAAGGGACGGACGACCGGAGCATATTGCAGGAAACAATTTTTGAGGAATATTCTAGTTCTTCATATCTCTATGATAAGATAACAATATCAGTAGCAGGATTTTACTATGATGAACATTACAATCAAGTTTAACAATAACATACCTACCATATTTCCCCTTTTAAGTGGTAGACACATTTTGTGGGCCAGGCACTGTTCTTTAATAGATATCATTTGTTTCATAAGATATAATGGTTACTTAGGAATCATTGATTTGAAAGTTTAGATCTGCCACTTACTAGCGACCAGGGTCCTAAACTTTGAAGCTCTCTTAGTGCGAAGATAGTGGTAAGTCAATATGTTAATGTATAGTACCTACGATAATCTTAGCTCTATGAGAGCTTTGAAAAAAAAGGTTGAGGTGCCTATTTTGATCTACCACGGTTATCAAAGGCTTGGCCTTTATTGAGAGAAGTGTTTAGAGAAAAAAGATATCCCCTCAAATTGAGACACAATAACACTCCAGTCGTCCTCCCTTTGTAGACTGAGACACTCTGCTATTAAGGCACGGGACTAACCTAGGTTGGCACAAGTGCAGAAGCACAGTACTAGCTATCAATGTTCTGTGAACACTGCTAGGAAAGTTGTACTGTTTTCAAATGGTTCAACACTTACTTCCTTCATGCTGCAGACAATATCAAGGCTACACGGTGCAGGGTTTAAAGTGCAGAAAATGACTTTTTATCTTTATGTGAAGTTGGGACTAATGATCCAAAAAGAAAAAAGGTTTTACTTTTTAACAGGGGTTCAATAGTGGATAAAACAAGGAATATTAAGGAAAATTTACTTCAGTTTGATAATTGAATTACTTTAAGTTAGCAATTGAAGTTGACAATACTGTATCCAATCTTGCTAGTTCTAAATGTTGTAATATAGAAATTGCTTTACTTAGTTCTGCCTATTGCAAGGGACAATGACATCGGCATATTGCCTTGGCAAGGGGAACATGTAAACTAATGTTTGGACTGCAAGATCAGCAGTTCTGCCTCATGTTTCTGTTATGTCTGCAAGGTGTATTGGTTGGCAAGGTGTTCAACACCAACAGACACGAGAAACCAAAATCTATTGCAACATCAGCATAACTGCTTCTGATGGAAGTGATGTCTGCATAGCACATTGATGGCAAGGTGTAAGGAACCGATATGGAATACAAAATCTGCCTTTTGTGGAAGTGATGTCTGCATAGAGTTTTGTCTTGGCAAGGGGATTCATGGAATCATTTCTAGCTTACAGGCACAAGGTTCTAGTAGAATTTCATATAAATACAGACATATGAGGCATTTGCCTCGTCAAGTCCTCATTTCAGGAATTGGATATAACCCATCCTGCTACATCAGCGTATATGTCTCCGCTTATGCTACAACCTATTCCCTGATATCCTCCTATAGTCTTCTGTTGTATCGCTGACGGGTGTTTGCTCAGCGCTTTTTATAGCCTGTCTGTTTTCAGTCAAACTATTTCGAACTCCATACACTGTTGTCTAGTGATGTCGCACGTGGAAATCTAAGGGCGGGCGATTTGGAGCTAAGCGGGAGACTGCAATGAGAATTGATTTATTATCTACTAGCACACATTGGTTTATTTGAATCACGAGGTGAGCACGCGGAACGAAGGCGCTATCGCTTAAAGGGCATCATTTTATTGGCTTGCTTTATATAGCGATACGACAGAAGACTATAGGAGGATATCAGAGGATAGGTTGTAGCATTAGCGGAGACATATACGCTGATGTAGCAGGATGGATATAATCTAATTCATCTTGAAGTACAAACTGACAGTCCTGGAGTGACATGGATGTCGTCCTTATATAACATACATAGCACAAGTGTCCGATAACAAATCTTGCATATAGACAACCTTTGAGACTAAAAGCCATTCGGCTTCAAAAATTACAAAAACAATATCAATTTACACATTGGATGAACTTCAAATCAATATTTCGAGATCTCTCAACTCTCCAGCATAACACAAGCATAAGCATAACGTTCAATCAACAATGCCATCAAAGCCTCGGGTGATTAAATAGCACTTTTAGCACACTATCTTAGTGAAGTGTTACAACATTTCAAAGATAATGCAGATGGAATCACAGAAGTTGATAAGAAGACATTCAGGAAAACATGTATACACAAAAACACAGAGGAAAGTGAGTTGAAGTTGATGCTGAGGAAAAGCAAGCATCACATTATAACAGTAAGAACAAGCTACCTAAATCTGATTTCTGCAGTGTGAAATAAGGCCAATCTGCCAACAACTAGGTAACCAGTTTTTTGGGTTGTTTTATGAAGTAAAAGAGGCCCAAGAGATTGCAAGAATCTTAATTTTGTTCTGGTTTTTGTTTAATTTTTGTGAAAGTGACAATATCAATTCTTGAGGGCTGTCGACATTCCAAGGCTATTTCAGACAGTGATTTTACTTTCCTGCTCACACTGCGACCGGTTTTACAGAACTTTTCAGATTGAATCTGTCATAGCCATGAATGGATAACCATCTTCCAGCCTCATAATCAACTACATGTATATTCTTTGCTTTATTACAAGCCAAGCAAGACAGGGCAGCATATTGTGTATAGAATATACTCAACATAAAAAATATTGAATTTTAGAATTGAATTTTGATCTGAATATGAATTTTTGTACATTTCAATGTTGCAAATGTGGTCCATAATTTTATTAAAACTGCTACTGATTTTTAAAGATTTTTTTCAAGTAAAGTGAAAGACAGAAATATTTGGTGATCTACAGTTCATCAGATTAGGCAAGCTACAGGTTTGATACATAGAGAAGAGAAGGAAAAATCTCACTGAAGTTGATAATGGCACAATTTATCTGTAGGCACTAACACACAAACTGTCTCTCAGCTATCTACTATACAGGGACAGCATTTCTATAGAGAGGGTCAGAGAAAGAGGGGTGGGGGAGGATACGAGAAAGGGAAAAGGGGGGGGGGAGGCTGTTTGAGGTTTTCAGGTTTCAGGAGGGGTTCTTCTTTACCTTTGACCTAGGGAATCTTCCCATATTGCCGAGGTAGACATATATTTTCAATCAATGATAATTTGATTCTTATGCAAACAAAACCATTGGATCGTACAATAATTTTGATGCATGTTGAACTAAGGTCTTATTGTCTGAGATAGGTAATGATACAAAGACTGCATGATGGGTAAAATGCTAGCATGTGTATAACCTATATACAGCTTCAGTAGAGCCCACAACCTGGGAATAATGGCTACAGCCAGTGGAAGAAGTCGATGTTTACTTATAGGGATGATTATCGTTCTCACTAACCTTTGTCTACAGTGTAAAATGTGTATAGAGTATCGATTGTGGCTAGGCAGGCTGTGCTAATACATAAATGTCCTATGAAAATATCTTATTGGTTTATGATGATGAGGAATGAGAGATGATGATTATGATATTTGATGTCAGTGACCAGAGGATCAGATGAACCCAGTTATGGAAGGATAGCTGTAGATTCCCAACAAGAGGAACAACCATACATGCTCTAAAAGTGTCAGCGAAATCATGTATGGATGCTCGTGGAAGAAGGGAATATTGAACCTGAATATAACTTGAAGTAGAAGGTCACAACATGGTCAAGTTATTCACACTAGGGTTTGAGGAGGAGAACTCCTCACAACAGGAGTCACTCAGAGACAAGTTGCTGGCACTGAACGTGTCCGAGTCCATCCTCCCTTCAGGAGAATCTTCTCGGCCATTGTGGCTCATTCCAATACGCGAGTTGTTTTCTCTCTGCTTTTGGGCTTTCATGGCATCACCTCGTCGCTTCCGTTTATTTTTGTCGACCTTCCGGACACGTCCTGACGAGGTTGTGATAATCCTCTGTTGGTCTGATCTGTGACCTTGACCTCTCGTGCGACTTCCCCCTGACCCCGGGTCCCTAGGACTACGTCTAGGAAGTGATGTAGCCTCAGAGTTGCTGCTCATCTCATCAAGGAAGTCAAAGGCTGCAACTGCCTCTCTTTCTGGCTCTCCATATCGAATGAAGAACTTGGAGAAGTCCAGTGGAGGACGGCTGTTTGCTGGGTATCGAACTACCTCATGGCGAGCTACAAACAAAATAACATTAATAACTAATGGATTATGCGTTCAAAAGTTTTATTTAGAGAAGACATCACTACCTCACAAAACACTAAACTTCTGTAAAAGCTTATCTTAAGCAGGTGTTCATCCTCTTGTTCAACAAGTTTGCAGACTTTTTTTTATTGAGTTATCATAAATCAAATCAACAATTACCTTGTCTCCTGCGCCCAATGAGACGTTGACACATCATGTGGTCCAAGCCGATGTCACTGGCCAGACTGTCGTTACTCTCCCCTCCTGATGCCAGCATGGAGTCTAGGAGGTCAGCTCGCTTCTGAGAATCAAAAGATTTAAAATAATCAAACCCTTGAAATAAATAACCTGGCTTTGATGATTATCAAGCTGAACAAAACTGATAAAGTATATTTCAATAATTTACAGTGGCAGGTCCCCATCCCATCCTCCACTTTTGATCAATTAAAAAAAGGCACATAAACAGGATGACCCTCAAGGGTAACCTTGATCCCTTTCAATTATTTCTAAAGTCTATCACTTCCATGAATTTGTCTCATATCTTGTGAGGATGCCTTTTTAAAAGCCTCAAACAGTTTTCAAAAGAGCCACAAAAGGAAACTATTACATCCATTCCTACACATGACTTTATGGCCTTTAGAGCTGAAAAGGATATTACAATATCATTGAACAGTCTAAAATCTGTGCATGATCATGTCCACTTGGGACTGATACTAATGAAAGCACTTACCTCTGGGTCTGCTACATGACTGTCAGACAGATGGCGCTGAGGAAGCCCCACACGATTCTTGATACCCCGGGGTCCTCCAGTACCGGACTCTCTATAGGTGTATCCAGGCAGGTCAGCAAAAGACGTCCCATTCACCTGAATCTCGTAGAAGTCCTGCATGTGACTCTCCATAGTGGAAGCGGTGTCATCAACAAACTCCTCCATCCAGCCCGGGGAGTCATCAGCCAGCAGTTCATGGCTGCCAATAATCACCTCCCCGCCACATGACGCCATACAGAACTCATCATCTACCCAGTGGTAACCATCAAGAGCTGTAGTCGACTGTGAAGAACTCTTGTCAACAGAACTCATAGCACATTCAGCAAGTTCACCAATTGATCCTGGATCTGAGTTCAAGCTTGACAAGCTTCTGTGAAGATCATTCACAGTTCTGGAAAGATTTGCAATCTGTCTTGATATCTCCTCAAACTCTCTAGATTCAATACTCTCCTCACCACCATTAGTCAATACCGGCTGTCCTGAGTCTGATGGTACCAGTTTGTTGATACCCTGATCATGACTTCCATTGGAAAACAAACTGTTTTTAGATCCCATGTTGCATAAACTGTAGAAGTTGCTGTTGAACTTGGTTTGCTCCTCTGAGGGAGGTGATCGAGGACCGTCCTCAGTAGAGACCTCCTCAGCGTGGTCCACCTGACCCGAGGTCCTTGTCTTCTCCTGGGCAGCACAGTGTGAGTCCTGAGTGTGAGGGTGTGGACCCCCTGGTCCTCCCTCAGTGTGCTGTAGGTGCTGACTTATCTCTTCCTTGCTGAACTGGAGCAACCAGTCTTCTGGTTGACACTTGTCAAACTTCTTCACTGACACTGGAGATGGGGTAGAATTCTGAAAAAATATTCAAATATTGAAGTAATCCTTTATCTGGAAATTTAGATTTATACTTAATCAGTAATCAGAATGTTTCAGCTTACTTATTTTGATACATGGTCAACCGCTTCGGGGACTTTACAAAGATATTATTTCACGCTACTGATTTTTTAACTTCATTGAGATATTAATACCCCAAAGACACACTGCAAATTTGGTTATCCTATAAATTGTGAAAAAATTTGTCTTCTTTAACTTGGACAGACAGACACATAAACGACTTTGTGGAGGTGGATAATAAAAGGTTTTAAGAACTTGCCTTTGTGACTATCTCCATGGTTTGTTTTGGGGCCCATTCAGGTAGAGAAAATGGACGTTGACTCTTCTGCTTCAAGAGTTCAATAAAGTTTATCTGAGCTTCAGAGTCGCTCTCAGAATCAGAATTCAGTGAAGGAGACATCTGAAGCATACATAAAATCTAATTTAAAGGTTGCTTATGAAAATAAATAAAAAGAAATGATTCTTTTTGTAAAATTTACAAATGACATGAGGCTTCAGCAGATAACAGAAATTACCAATGACCTATCTAGTATTGGATGAAAGACCATTTACAGGAAACATAAAAAAGTGCTTAACATTCTCCTCATACTATTACATTTGCAATTGGTGTCTTATTGCTTCAAAACCTGGTAACTGGAAGAAAACCTCGATAACATGAGAACAATGATGAAGATAATGTCTGATAGATAAATACACTACAGATATTTTGACGCAAATGTTTCATCAGAAATAACCAGACACTAACCTTTGCCTGACAGTAGTCCTTGACAATGGTGTGAACTCTGTAGAGGACTGCGGTCTCATCAATGTCTAAGGGGACCAGTCTACGTGAGAAGTTGGTCATGTTCACTGCACTTGGTGCTGGCTGGAAGTCCATCTCAGACACAGAAGCTGACCGTTCAGGCACCTTGCCACTGTCCCAGTTCCCTTCAGTGAAGTCTTCATACACGGAGGTAGATTTGGATTGCCCAGCATTGGACAGATCAGAGTCAGACTTAGCCTTACGCAGGCAAAGTGAAGGCAGTTTGGTTGAGGCATTGAGCTGAATGGACTTGAGGGATGTTATTGATGGAAGTTTTTGGTTGAAAGCTTGTACCTTGCTTGGCAAGTTTTCATTGGAATTCCTGACAACATGTGGCAGTGTGATGGAGTTTCGTTGTGTGTCCTGCATGTTGTTCAGGTGAACAGGCTTCCACTCCCCGTCCTCCGGGATGTCCTCTAGAAGCTTGTCCTCACTGATGTGCAGTGAGGTCATGGTATGCTCTGGGCTGGGGCTGGAGTCTTCAGACAGGCTGGAGAAGTTCTGGAAGATGATGTCTGCTGCCGGTACTGACCCATCGTCTTCAGACGTGGAGTCTTTGCCTGGGCTTTCAGCTTCAGTTTGCATAGGTTTACTTGCAATAGGGCTCCTTACATGTCTGTCGCGCTCAAACGGCCAGTGTTTCTTTGGACTCTTTGGAGAAAGGATTGGTGACCGAGAAGGTGAGGTTAGAAGCTTAGCACCCTTTTTTCTAGCCTCTTCTTCGAAAAACTTTTTCATGTCGTTGACCTTGAGGATGGGACTGACTGCACTCTCACAACTAGAAGACGACATCTGTGATGACAGGCTCTGGTTTGAGTTGCGCAGTTCCATGCTGTGTGTGGAGGTCTCCATAGCTGAGTCATGGTCACTCATCACATCAGTGAATGCATCCTTTGTCTTTACCACACAGGGCTCAACTGACAGTTCACCTTTCTCACTTCTTATCTGAATTTCAACCTTTTGGGCAGCAGCATCACTAAATTTCTCCAAGATCTCTGGCTGTATGTCACTAGACATTGTGGAATAGCCGTCATCCTTGCTTCCTGAACGTTCTACACGCACACTTTCGAAACTGGAATCAGATGACAGGTTTTTCTGATGGTAAGCCAGCACTTCCCTACTTTTCACACGTTCTATAACATCCTGAACTAGAAACGCTGCGAGATCTTTCTGCTTTTCAACAGTTAAATTTTCATTCAGAAAGGGCATTCCATCTTTGTCCATTATCAAACCCTTTCCCTTGACATCTTTCTGGGCAGCACATGGAATATCCACAGAGAGTTTTGGCAACTTTGATGGCTTCTGTGGCACAGGAGGTGGAACCTTTCTGACCTTTTCAGGAGGAGTCATCCTGGAAACATTAGCCACAACACAGTTTTTACTGTCTGAAAGAGACGATCCACTACTTGCAGTTTTAACACTCCCTGTTTGCGAATCTGTTCCTCCTTTTTCCTCCCTTGTTTCTTTACTCCTGTCCACTTTTGATTCCTTAATTGTATTCAGTTTAACACTGCTAATCAAAGATTTCGGTTCTTCTGCACTAGAAGAACTTGAGGAAGAACTAAATCCACACGAAAACTGTTTTTCTCTTGGCACAAGAATTAAATTATCTGGTCGGAGAGGTTTACAACCACTGTAACCCTCCTCACTTCTCACAACAGTCGCCACACCATCTTTCACAATGATATCAGTGTAAGGCCCAGATTTCACTGTCTTTGGAGATTTGTTGGGAGTCTTATAGTGGTAAAACATGCCCTTTGACATAACAGGGATCTGACTCTGAGTTGGGCCCCCTGAAGAGTCAAGACTGCCCGGAGAGAGGACACTGGGTGACCAGTCTGAGAGGAAGTCCTCATCCAGAGGATTGTCCAGACTGCTGTCCAGGAGATCATTAAGGGACACAGTGGACGCAGTTGATGCTGTACTAGAGTCCCGAGACACAGGCTTGGAGTCACTATCCTCATCACTGTAGTCATAGTAGTACTGACTACGGAAAGGAAGGGTGTGTCTTGGGGAATCTGATGCTGCTTTGGGTGAGTTACCGGACTTTGGTGAGCTGTCACGAGACAGAGCTTTCTTCCTCTGTGACATGAGATCATGGAAACTTTGAGGTGTGCTGTGTTTTGGTCCTTGAACTTTTTTCTCAGGTGTCTGTTCCCCTGGCGGCCTCCTGACCCCCTGGTTTGATGTCGGAGTTGGTACCCTGCTTGGTATCCGAGATTTGGTTCTAGGTGATGGAGGAGGTAGAACTTCAACAGACTTAGCTGCTTCAGTGTTCACATTCTTTACACTTGAAGCCTTCTTTGTCAAAGTTTTAGGCTTTCGGTGCGGCCTCGTAATGTTCTTTTGGTTTGAAGGCTTTTTGGCAACACCAATGCGATCAAGGGATTGGCAGCCCCTTTCCAATCCTGTAACACGTTTGACTTTTGGACTAGAATTATTGACGGGGAATTCAGTCTCAAGCTTAGCCTGGAGAGCAGGACTGCTGCTTGCCTTGGCGAGAGAATCAGCAAGGGTTGGTGTTGGAGGTGTGATGGGGCTGTTGTCGGAGGAGCTCGGCCTACTCTCGTCCGTCAGGTCCAACTTGTCTCGGAGCCAAGGTGGAGGAGAACTCATCTGTGGCTTGCCTGGACTGTCCTCCGAGATCTGCAAAACAGTAAATTGATGTACTGTCTTTGATTAACAAACCCTACATTTTTCATAAATATTTGCTTTTCAGGAAGAAATCTTGTAACCGCTGGTCGAAATATGATTTTATACATACATCTTAACAATGGTAAGAAGACTTGCTTCATTTTGTTTTAGTATTTTATTGTTCTTATTTAACAATGCCATGATAGTATGATATTTTTGCAATTCGGTAAAAATTAACACTTGGTGCAAACTCCTTCAATTACCTGAACTGTAATATTTGATTATAATTTAGATAGTAAGTGTCAAAACTATAATGCCAAAAGAAATTCATCACAACTAGTGCAATATTGACTTGACTCACATATTCACTGCACATGGACTGGAGGGAGCCAGTTGAACTCTCTAGTTTAGGAGTTGCCTCCCCTTTGTTAGCTGGTCCTACTGAAGGTGCCTGGGTTGTACATGCTGATCCCGAGGGTAGGGTCTGGAAAATACATAATATAATTCTTAGTTTCATTCTGTAACATTCACCCTCTCCGGAAGGTGGGGTCTGGAAAATACATGACATCTTAGTTTCTTTCTTAACATTCACCCTCTCCGGAAGGTGGGGTCTGGAAAATACATGACATCTTAGTTTAATTTTGTAACATTTTTACTGATTCATCAATGTCATGACAAATCATATCCAGGGACAAGAGAAAATATCTGGGCCCTGGTTTTAGAACCCTTCAGCAGTAAGATGGTCATTATTACAGAGAGTTTCCAACATCTCTGTTTGTGACTATACATCTGAACATTGATGTTTTAATCATCAACTCAAGGTCCTTGTGCAGAAAAGAAAAATTTTTGCATAACAATCTGTAAATTGTCAGTGATTTGCCGCACCTTGAGAAGCTCATACCAAGTAAGTGCATGTGAGATACGTGAGAGCAAATCAACAATGCTTTCATCAAACATGAAACCTTACTTTCTCATAATTTTGCTAATTGGTACGCTTAATTCTTTGTATGTAATTAACTAAGACACTGACCTGACTGCGAGAGTGAGGATGGACGACTGCCGTCATGCTGACCACAGGAATCTGACTCTTCGTCTCGGACATCTGACCGGCGGTCACCTTCCTTGTTGGCACAGTCTGAGACAGATCAGGTTAGGAAGGGTTAACGTAACCTTTTATTTGCAAGTATGAAATGTTTTGGAGAGTTGGTGAATATATCAAAAATATGTATGTTGCAAGAGTGAGCTAGTGAGTGTGTAGTAAGGTTTAGCTACTTAACAAGTGGAGTTAGTGGATGTTATCGTTTAAAAAGAATTGATTTTAATAAATAAATGGAGGTAAGAAATACTGAAAACAGTTGGTTCAGTTTTTGGATATAACTATTTTATCTAAAGCTAGTGTCAATTGAATTCTCACATACTGAGAGTTGACATACTGCAGAGAGACCTATATACATGTATGAAGGAGACTGTGCAGTAAAATGAGATTAACAGTTGAATAAGTTGAGAGGCATTTAGAAGTGATTCAGATGAATAAAAGAGCTCTATGGATTTTCAACTTCTTCTTATTGCAAGAATGTCAAGTTTTGATATAATATACATACTATCACTGTTATCTGTATCTACACCAAAATCTCCCATTCTTGCAAAAAAAGAAGTTGAAGACGATAAACTCCTCCTCATTCACTTCAAGTTGCTTCAGTTCTTGCTTAAATGACATAATATCTAGTAGTAAAAAAATCACTATGTTAACACCTAGTGTTGGCTTATATGATAAATTTCTGAGATCTGATTCAGACATAGCCCAGTAGAGACGTACATGGATGAGAGAGTCGGAGGCACATCTGAGTCTCTGCTGGAACATGATGTTGAGTTGTCTGTTCTGCATCTCCAGGTCCTGCACCCGCCCCTGTAGCTTCATACACTCCTCTCTCAGGGTCTGGGGATAGACATAACCAGGCTCATATAAATCATATGTACACATCAGTAAGCAGGTTATCGAGCCCATTTTGAAAGCCACTTGACTTTCTTAACCCTTTTAACATAAGGACCCACATACAAAAATTAATAAGCTTTTACAGATATGAAGAGATGAAAGGTTAAAGGGAGACAACTCTACATTCTCTCACAACAAGAGGCAAAATAAACCTATATGAAACTCTCAGTTGACATTCAACAATAATATTAAAAGGGGATACAACTTTTATAAGCTTCTGAGCAAGAAGACTTAAGAATTTTTGTTTGCATGCAAATCAAGTTCAAAGTAATTATTTGTCACCAACGACAGGTCTATCAAGTAATATCTTTCAATATATTTTGATTCACTGACAACACTGTTTTTCTTGACAACATTATGTTGCAGCATGAAGTATCATTATTCCCTTATCTAATATGCCCATAAAATCACTGTCAATTTAGAGCTGCTTGAGTATTATCACAGCAATTGAGGCAAGTAGCCATTGAGTAATCCAAGGGAGAGAACTGCATGTACCTTCTGTGCGAGGAGAGCCTGTACGACCTGGTTAGCGATCTCGTCGAGACACTTCTCGTACTGGTGTCTCTGCTGCTCGTTCTCCAGCACCAGTCCCGAGTTCTCCGCCTCCAGCATCTTCAGTCTCTGCAGCAACAGCTTAGACTTGTCCTGATCGTCTCCCTTCCCAGACAGCTGCACACAAGAATAGAGCAGAGCAGAATTAGTATAGATATTGCAGTACAAGGTCCTGTCTATGATGGAACAGAACAGTTGAGAATTTTGAATGGACAGAGGTTGGAAAAAAAACTCCACTACAACCAATTACTCTCAATTCAAGTTAGAGCCTTCATGACATATATAGCATTTATTACTAACAACAAGGGCCTTCATATCCGGGTCCAAATTTTCTTACAATGCTCTTATGCAAAATAGATTGTAATGTAAGAAAATAAACAATGCTTTGACCTTGGAGCTTGTCTATGACAATGCCTTTCAAATGAGCCAATTTTTTTCATTTTTGTTGATTTCTGCCTTAGAAATTATCCAATATTCTCGTGCATGACAGGTGAAGTTGCATACCTGTGACTCGAGTTTCTTCACCTCGTTGAGAAGCATCATGTTCTCTCGCTCCAACCCGCTGATGTGTGATCTGTACTTCTGTAGGTTACTCTGGAATAGTATTCAAACATATCTCACTTGTCGGTCAATGAATTAGCGCTTCATTCTCTTATTGACAATTAATTCATTCAAGATAAACAATAGCAATGACCCTCTGTCAATACATCCTTGTGCCTTTTGAGCCTGCTTTCCGCATGTATAGTCTCTAAACATTTACAGAAATTTTAATTTAGAAATTAAAAGATGCATGCTACATGTATCACATGAATTAGTACAAACAGGATTGCTCAAAACGTTCCTTAAACTTTCATATTCTCAAGCTTTGAGTAAGCCAAGAGATTATCTAAAGGAGTAATCTAGACTGTATAAAAGTCTCCTTGATACAGACAGGTTTCAACTTGTATTGTACTCACATCGTATGTAGCAGAGAGATTGTTCTTCTCCTGCTTGAGCTGGTCGATCTTAGTCTTGTACTGCATCATACTGCGTACTGTGTCCTCCATCCTGAAACATGGACATGTGAATCAGTGACATGTGAAACATAATAAACCCTTGTACTGAACCATACACCACACTGTGTCTTTTATCATGAAACAGTTACACGTGAATCAGTGTCCTGTGAAACATAACCCTTTTACTGTATCATACTGCGCACTGTGTCCTCCATCCTGAAACATGGACATGTGAATCAGTGACACATGAATCAGTGATATGTGAATCAATGACATGTGAAACAGTGACATGTGAAACATAACCCTTGCATAGCATCATACTATGCCAAGTTTCAACCATCCTGAACATGATATGTGAATCAGTGACATCTGAAACACGACCCCTGCTACTCTTACTGTCCTCAAAATTGAAAGTGAAATGTGAATCAGTACCATGTGAAACAAAACCCTTGTACTGCACCATACTGCGCACTGCGCACTTCCAACATGAAACAGTTACATGTGAAACAGTGACGTGTGAAACATAAACCTTGTACTACAAAAGACTGCACAATTTGAATCAACCTGAACAGTGACATGTGAATCAGTGACATGTGAAACAACCCTTCTACTGCATCATACTATGCACAGTTTCAACCATACTGAAACAGTGACATGTGAAACATGGCCCTTGTTACTAATCATTGTGCACAGTTCCAAGCATCCTGTAACATTGACACATGAAACCCAATCAATCACATTCCTGCATCTGCAACATCATGAAGGTTTGAAAGGTTAAGCAACTTTTTCCTGCATGATTTTAAATATTAAACAGGAAGTTAATTCAACAACACCAAGAGTTCTCAACTCACTTTCCAAGGGAACCATTGTTTGTATCACTCATACACTTATTGTTACTGTATGACAGTTTGTACAGCACAGTATTTAACAAAAGCCTCAGTCCTGGTTACTTACATCATTCATTTATTTCAACTCATTGTTGGTAACTTGGTATGATTACAATACAGAACACAACTCTTTCACAAAAACCCCTAGATGATGCAAACAGTTACAAAAAATGCTGGTCTCTGAGAAGAAGACATACCAAGGTGTATAAAACATGTAGAACCGTGGACCTCGACTTCAAATACAAATGTAAAAGATGCACATAATGAAGTATCCATTGTATGACAGTCATTATTGTACTGTTTTCCTCTAAGGATAGCTTCACAAATCTATTAATCCCAACATAATGAACCCTCATTATCCAAAGACTGTCTATTGTAACAATCTAGTGAAATACAACCAGGAATTTCTTACACAAACATGATAAGCTGTCACTGGAACTGCTTTGTACACGAAGAAGCCTCTTGAAGAAGATCCACATCTTTCTTCAGATTCAGATTACTTATATGTCCACAATTTCTCAAGAAAACAAGGATTGATAGTTCAGTTACGACTGACCTTAACTGTGATAAATGTCCAAGCTATGTCCGTTGTGCCCATAAAATCCTTTGGTATGTGCTTACAGCAAAGGCTTATCTTTATGGAGTGTGTACTAAGTACACAAAGTACACAAGGGTGTATTGTAAACTCTGCCAGTGTTCTGTAACACATTGTTAGCGGCGGGCATCCTGTCTTAAACATTGAGTGTTTGGGAAGATGGCGAACATACCCTGAAACTAGAACTCTTTCACAACAATATCTGTCAGATAGACAACTTGTCACTAGGGCTTCCATGGGTACTCGAGTACTCAAGCCCGAGTTGGGTCCAGCTGGATTCGAGTCCATTTTCTTGGACTTGAGGACTCGAAAAGTGGATATCACTGTTAATTATTTAAATTATTTCAGCGTATTTGTCTGTGATGTGTGAAGACAGGTGATCAACATTACCATTTCAAGACATTGATATCCAAATTCTTCTATATATGACCATTTCCAAGTCGTGATATATGTAATAATATCTAGACTATTCATCTGTTCAAGGGATTTTAGGCAAATGAAGGACTTGGAGCTACAAAATAATGAAAATCCTTGGGTAAGGATAACATTTCGGGTACTCGGGTCTGAGTCGAGTCTGACCCCTTGAGTATTCGAATCCAATTTTTTGACAAATGGGAGCCCTACTTGTCACTGGTATACTAAAGTTGATGGACAGAGATCTGATCAAAGGGGAATCTCTAGTCTGTACTCTACTACAGAATCAAGAGGAGAATGTCAAATGATTTTATATTTTGAAAAACTTCATTGATAAGGCCAACTCATATGGATGAACAACTTCTTCTGTGTAAGCAACAGCAACACCAATCAAAGAAACTTTATTGATAACATAGTTGAAACTCATTCCCAAAAAAATGAAGATAAGCATTCTGCTAAGCAAATATTTGAGATAAGTGTTATGAAATTTGAGGAAGCCTTGAAACTGCCTCATTTTATAATGGAGGCCTGAAGCTATTCAGGCTATGCATTTTGTCCAAAACTAAATGTGTTTACTGGAACTGTGTTACCATGGGGTTACTGCACTGAATTTCAATGGAGAATTGTATCCAAGCTTTACTGCATGAAGAACAGTTATCTACAACTAATGGAGTTGACAAATACCATGCATTATTGGGGTCCAAAGCAAAGCTGAATCAGGGAAGTTTGGAAATATCATGCCTTATCTGTATACCTCTGCTCATACCTTAGGCAGCTAATGACTTATTGGTAAGATGAAGCAACAAATGAAAGTTGTAACTTCAAATCCTTGCTGTGACACTTTCCAGAATGTTTTAAAGTATGATGTTTATATGCATAACTATTATAGTATTGGTACATAAGGACCTTCTGGTATGTCCCCCCTGCCTTTGTACCTTTAAATTACTTTCTAGTAATCTTGAGTCATCTTCATCATAGGCAAACTAGACTTAATAACCATGTGTGCCCTCACTTTTCCTTTGTTTTTGCAATGTTTTTGCAATGTTTTATAGCTAAGCATATTTGACATACAATATTAACTCAATTACCCAATAACAACCTCCCCTATTCTATTCCTTCAATACCCCTACTAGAGACTAGCCAAAGCAAACATTTTCCTCTAGGTTTAATCTATCATGAATTATCTTAGATAGCCTTTGATAGATAATCATGATAAGTCTTTAAGAGATAGTCCCCTCACTTAGCCAGGTTTGTGTTTTTCTGTACAACCACGATTAACTATTTTTTTGCAGTGCAAAACAAGTTCTCACATGAACCTATTAACAGATTCACATAAAAGAGAACTTCACAAAATCCAGACAAACTTGGCCAAAATTGCTAATGAAATTCTTTCATCGCAAGCATGCATATAAGGCTTACAACCTTCCATCAAGGTAGACAGAGCATCATCCCTATCCCACACTATTCTAAATGCCATATCAATTTATAAAATATACAAAACACTCTCACCTCAATAAAGTGCCTTCATCCCACTAAACCAAAGACATGAAGTCTATAGGCGATAACGAAAAAGTGACAGTGCACAGAATGGAAAGCCTTCTCGAAACAGGGAGATGGGGAGTAGAGAAGAGAAAAATGTCTGAAATATGAGTAAAGATGTTTTGGGATGCGCGTGTGCGGTGTCGGGTTCCAGTGCACATGCATGCACGCACAGAAAGCCTGGGAAAGTTGGTGAGAAAACACGGCCAGATGTTTAAGAAGTAAGAGAGGTCTCCTGCTACCTTAATTATAATTCTGCCAGGATGAGGCGGAGGATTGCCGAGTATTTCACTGCCTTGGCTTTAATCACTCACACAATACATATGGAGAGCCTCTTCAACTTCTTGATAAGTAGACTTGCTAATTGTCTACAAAATTAAATTTGTACTTCAAATAATAAGATAACAAGACAGTGAACGTCCACAAAATCAAATTTATATTCCAAATCATAATATAATGATACACTTTTTAAAAGGGGAATAATATAGTTTAGTCAATGCAGAGTAGACTCACTGAAGAAGTTTCTTTAAAAGCAAACATTAAGGATGATTTTTATGATTAGCTCATATTATAATCTTCTCATTATTCTTCCATATATACTACTATAAAAATGTTTATGTTTAATATAAAAAGAGACAAATACAGTTATATTTCCAACTTTAAAAACCCCAATATTATGCAATTTCATGAAATTTTAGTATTTTTTCCAATTATAGATATTTGTTCAATTTCATTAAGTAAAAGGTTTTCATGATTGTTCATTTCTGTAAATATCTGTAAAAAAGGCACTTCTTTAACATGAATACAATTGAGCCTCTTCAAATAAGAAAACACACTAACAAAATTTGAATCAAGAAACTTTTAAAACATTTGACAATGTTAATCTGGTTGTACGCTGCCTGTATGTGAGAAATTGAAGAAACGATGAAAATAATGACTAAGGGGACAGAGACACAGTCTATTATAGAAGTTTGATAATGAAGCAGAGATTAACTGTTTTGACTCAGCAGCCCTAGGCTTCAGTAATTGATGTTAATCTGTCAAATTACTCACTTTATTCCCATGAACTTTGTCTGCGGTTTAAAGGCATTAAATTGTAATAAACTGGATGAGAGATTTACCTCATTCCCAGGAAACACAGTCTGTTTTGGAGCAATTTAAATCAGTCCATATTATCACTGTACAAATTCAATGCAGCTGTCGTATAGACAACAATTAACGGATCATGCTGTTACCCTGTCTTACCCACGCTTTTAATTAGTAAAAAAGGAAATGTATTTCTTCAAATAGGGAACAGAATCATATTGAAATGTTTGACTTGTTCTATTCGAGTGCAAATAACTATTTGATAGTCTCAACCACAAAATGTAGTCCCGAATGTGCATTTATCTTTACATAAATTGGCTGGATTAACCGAGTTGTATCATTCCTAGCAATCTGAAACTGATATCTACAATAAGGAATAAATTATGCTTGGCAAAGAGAGTATCCTTAAGAAAGAAGGAAGACAAGAGTGATTCTACGGATGAAAGAAAGAAAGAATTCAATGATTAAACACCATACATAAAGTCGGTGCCATCCGTCTCAAAAATCAGAAAGTTCAAATATTTAATATTCAAAGAAAAATATTTCCAGTTCAAAATTGTGTCCCTATTTTTTTTCTTTCCCTTTTCTGGAACATTAACATAATGTTAAGGCCTAATTCTATTCAACCTAACCAATAAAGATGTTTTTCTAAAATATTTGAGAAACAAGTAATAAATTGTGTGGCCATTCATTTGCAAAGGCAGTAATCAAGCACTTGAACAACAACCATAACAAGTCTATTGGCAACAGTGGGGTCAATATGTGCCCATATTTTCTTAATTTTCCAACTGTTTCAAGAGATTATCCATTTGCCAAGAGATTTTCAAAGACATTTTCTTTTTTTCACAACTGTCCTTTTAAGATTTGACATATGGCAAAGTCAAACCTTGTTGATAACCAAACTTCTAAAAATAACAAAAACACTTAACATATTATTCTATACTGTCGTCAATATAGATTTTCATGTTTCCATTTACGTTTCAAAAGAATGTATTCCATAATCAATAGCTTGCTATATATGGAAATGTAACTCATACGCAAGAGGAAGCAATCAATTCTGGTAAGAAAGTTACTAATTGATGACTTGTCAAATGTCAAGAGTCAAGCGGACATAACGAGATACATCGTCAGTGAAGTCTTTCTCTAATCATCTCTTACACTGCAGTGTCATATCCATCAAAAATGTAGAAAAATTATAATAATTGGAAATTTAAGACTTACCCTTTTATCATAAAAATCTTGAGCTTCAATCGCTAAGGCTTCCGGTCAAGGTGTTAATGTATTAAAGGTTCTTTAAGCAAATAAACAATCCATATCATAGATGCTGATAGTATCCAGCATTTATGAGAACAAAGCAAATGAGAGAGAAATCCATTACTGCCTTTTGTCGTAGTAGCCATACCCATTTGTTAGTAGACTGCACATGTTGCCTTGAGTAGCTTTTTACAGACTTGCTAAAGTCTCTTGTAGTTTTAGTATATGACAGCTTGTGTCTTTTTTTCAAGATTTACAGGTGAATCTATCTTATCAGGCCACAGCAAAAAGATTTGTTCCCTTGGTACAAAAAATGCATTGAAAGTCATCACCAAGAACAGATTACATTCATTCCTTTAAAAGACTAAATCTTTGGCTTCAGAAATGAGGCATAAATATTTTAGGGGACTAAGACAGTCTAGCCACATGCATGATCCCAGCTGTTGCAGTGTATGATGTATATGTCTACCGGTCAGTGGTGGTCAAACAGTGAGACTGGACACCAGGTGTGAGAGACCAGAACAGATGTTATCTGGGTGCAGGTACTGGACGCTGGGCTTAATTTGATTTGAAGTAAGTAGAAAATAAATTGAAATGTTAATGAATGAACATTAGCTTAAAACTCTTTAGTTCATTATAAAGGAGACTGCATGGTATTTTTAGTTACTTATATAAATATGGTTTATGTTAACTTCTTTGAGAGGCATTTTAGAAGTTGAAATGACAATGATGCAGAGGAATATATGGATGACAACTTCTTTGTTCATTGTATGCGACGTTTCGACACAGATTCTTGTGTCGTTCTCAGAGGAAACATCACATACAATGAACAAAGAAGTTGTTATCCATATATTCCTCCGCATTATGTTTTATGTTGACCATTTTTTCAATAAAACAAAACATTTTTACAATTATTTTGGAAATATTGATAAATGAACTTTAAATTGTATGGAGGTGTGTGTTGCTAAAGGCTTATATAGCCTAATAAAAACAAACAAATGCAAACTTACATTGTATATACACTATGTTTTTGTCTTCCATAACTGGACTAAGACCTCCAATTTCCTGTATCTAAATAAAACAAGGTCAGAGTCCATTACGTTCCGTAACTCAATGAGTCCATACAGTATGACAAGTGACTGTATCAGGTGATAGAGTTCTACCATAGTCTACAGTCAATAATAGCAGTATAACTATTCAACTGTTACATGATACGCTATCTTGTCTCTCAGTTCATGCACGACAACCAGCGCAACATGACACGCGAGAAGAGACACACGCTTTTAATGAAGTCTGGATAATAGTGTGCCGGTACAAGATTTCTACAGGAGTGTCACGGTTAAGTGATTTAACAGAAGAGGTGAGGACACGCTTTGATGAACACGAGATAGTTATCTCTTCAACATTCATTTTCACATCATCCTCGTTATCTCTTCATCATTTATTTTCACATCATCCTCATTTTCATATTCAGATTTCCTAATCAATTATAGGGCTTTATTGTTGGAGGTAAAGAAGTTAGTGTCATCTTGATTTGATTAGAAGTGTGATTGGCAGAAACATTTTATGATTATATTTTCACCTTGTCCCAACTTTGGTTTGATTAGAAGTGTGATTGGCAGAAGTTTTTTTATAATTATCTCGTCACCTTGTCCTATCTTTGTGACAGATGAGTGAAAGGTGAGATTGCTTTACAGGGGGAAAAATCCTTGACCATCCTTATTAATTCAACCTCACTCAGACAATTAGCCTTCAAATCTTTGCAGAATGTCACATATGAAATAATTGGTCTGTATAATCATAAGGATTCAATATGGTAAATAGCAAATGGTCTATAGAAGATGCTTACAAAATGATAATTGGTCTGTAAGAAAAATGATTGTCATATTTCAAATAACAAGTGATCTGAAGTGTAAGATATTTAACAGAAGGTTAAAGGTTTGGAGTTGGTAGTAGGGTTATCATGTTTCAACTAAGGTAATAAAGCACACAAGCAATTATTCAGAAAATGTGAAAACAACTTCTTATCCTTAAGAGTTGTTTCTACAATATATCCTTAGTCAAATTCACTTAATCGCAATAGAGAAAATTACTTTGGGCAGTGATTATTTCATTCCTTATTTCTATAGATCTAATTCATTTTGATGATTAACCAGCAGATCTAGTATAAAGAAAAAACGAAAGAAAAGAAGTCTGGTCCAAAGATAAAGTTGAACAAGAAATTCTTTTCCCGATTCCTGGAAGAGAATTTGGAGTCAGAGGGTTGGACTTGACTTCCTCACTGACTTCAGCATTATAAAGACCACGATTCAAAGCTGTGCCAATATCAAGAGATGAAAGATAACAGCTTTTTTGGTAATCAGACAAGTGAGAAAAGATTGCTTTTTACAGCTCCATTAAATTCCATTGATTATTCAACGTCCTATCTGAGAGGAAATTAGTTTATCACCATTCGGTTTCCGGGGACTTTGGAGCTTCAGAACGGCAGGATAGGTCAGAAATTGTGCCTATATCTCCTTTCCAAATGAAGCTAAATTTGGTTTCACTCTAATTCTATCAAGAATTAATTGATCGCAGGAGATGCAGGACGGCTCTTTCGACAGAGTTTTTAGTCCCCTCGGCTCCAAGAGGACTGCCCGCCAGCCCCTGACTGTGGGTGTGCCCATTTAATACTTGATGGATTCCCTCGGCATTTCACCCCTGATCCTAGTCAATAAGTCCTTAAGTTCATTACTGACCATCCAATAACACAAACGGACAAGCAGCAAATTCCCAAGTCTTAGATACATGAGAAAGAGGAGATTAGAGATAACTATATGCAGAGATGATCTCTGTGGTGTGTGGAATGGAGATGAGTATTGGGTGTACTATAGGAGTAACTGAGTCATACTGTTTACTAGAACATAGGCAATGACATCATCCAATTTGGATGGGTTTGGTTTCTTAACTGGGGGTATGATAGAGGAGATAAGGAACTAATAATGTTTTAAGATTTGGATATCGATAAAGATGATACTGACTTAATTCTAACAAGAAATTTATGAAATGGGAATAGGAGGCATATCTTTAATAAAAAGAATGTTAGACATCTATTTGTAAAGATTTTGATCTCCAGAAAAGAGCAGCATTAATAATAATTAATTTACATAGCGCCTAGTACCATCACTGTTTTGGCTCATCAGCGCTGTAACTAACTCTTATCAAAGTCAGGAAATTCATCAGTGATCAGGAAAATTCCAAATCCAATAAAATGGAATGATTTTCTTACTGTAAGAATTTAAGATAAAGACACCTATATGTTCAAAACAATGTTGAAATCTATTTGACACTTACGATTTCCATTTCCACTTTTTCCAAAATGTCAATGGTGGAAGTCACTTCTAAGAATATGGCTTACTTCACTACTACTGCATAGTCTTTCACTACTAAGATCTTCTTTGTCCCTCTGGCATTCATCTTTCCGTCAGATTTTCCCAGTGATAATGTATGTCCTTTTTTGCAATACATTTCTATAAAACCATTTCCTTCAACCTCATTCTTTTCTATTCCAGAGCATATTCAATTACACACAGTTATAGTTCTTTCCAAGAAGTAACTAACAGGTAACAGTAATTTGTGGAAGAACATCAATCAATAAATGTACTTCACAGCTAAACATATTAGCATTCATATCACGCCATTCCCCGAAGAACAAAAACCTCAACTCTTAACAGAAAACCAACACCATTTGAATTCAAAGCAAGTTGATAAGTTACAATCACTTGTGGTTTGAAACTCTCAAAGCTGAAATTATCAAAGTTTGATAGACACTGTGGCGACATGGTGGCGACAGTATTGACAAATTTGATTTTTATATTTTCCGTAATTTTTTTATTTTTCTACAACTTGGTAGCGTATAGCTTTGAAGTGATGGCTGTTGATTGAGGTTCAACAACTACATTTCACTGCCTCGATAGACATGGTATCATCTTCTATCATACAGTAAATCCTACTCGCACCAAAATCTTACAGCTTCAGAAACTTCATTTATAACCTGTCTATCAGGAGATGTGAAAGAAAAATAATTTGTGAAATAGTTAGATAATTGAATCAACTCTTGGAAGTTATTGATTTACTGTTGTAATTCCATGAATTTTGATACTCATCTGAGCAAGGTTTTCACTGTTTGTTTCACAAAATCACTTTTTCTAAGAATTGAGACCAAACTGTGGTCAATTGAAGAAGGTAATATACATGTATTTCTGAATTTGGTAAAAAATAAACGATGAGTTATACATAAGAAACATAATTTTAAGAATTTCTAAAATTTTTGATTTTGTTACATCAGTGTTTATGTCTCCGTGTTATGTTCCAACTTATACCCTGATATCCATCAGGCCAAAACCCTCGCTTAGCTTTATTTAGGAATTCCATTAAATGATGCCCTCTCAGCGATAGCGTAAAACTGGACCCAAGGTTGTGTTTCCACATACTCACGGTGTGATTCAATTAACCAATGAGAGTACTATAAGAAAATATATCTGATGTAAGAAGGGGTCTTTTAGATTACATGAAAGGTATCGCTAGAAAACAGTTTTTGGAGTTCAAAATATTTTTGCTGAAAACAGACAGTCTAAAAGAGCGTTGAGTAAGAAACTGTCATTGAAACAAGGATTTTGGCCCGATGGATATCAGGGTATCAGTTGAAGCATAACGCAGAGACATATATGCTGAACTAACAGGATGCAGATAAAAGGGCAGCGGTCTTTCCAGCAAAAACGTTCACTCCAGCAAGGCATCAACCAATCATGTATGAGACCTTGAACCAGGTCCCTCTGCCAGAAGGTGAGAACACGTACGTTGGCTAATCCCTTATATCATTGTATATTTTTAAAGATAAAGCTTAAAAGGTGAGTACTCACTTCTTGAACTCTGCCTGCAGGGAATGCAGGCGAGACCTGCAGGAGTCACTCTCTTCCCTCATCTCTTGCAGTCGTTGTTCCGCGTCCGTCCGTAAGACTCGTTCTCTCTCCACCTCCTTCATCAACCCCTCCCGCGACTCCCCGCGCTGAAACACAGATGATATCACATTAGACATGACTCAAACATGATGTAATTATAAGATTAACTTAACCATATGTATTACTACCTATAAGCCTTTGATAACTTGCCTCGCTGAAACACACATGACATCAAATTTAATATGGTGCAAACATGACATTCAATATGTATAATCATAATATCCATGTATTTTTACCTCTAAGCATATATCAATGTAACTCCCTGCGCTTGAACAGATGACATGATATAAGATGCATGCCATTCATAGGCAATACCTATAAACCTACTGATGATTGCCTATCTTGGAGGAACATGATTTCTTGGGCATATATGATTCATAGAGGATACTTAATGTTCTTTTCCAAATACCAGGTTTATTTCATCGAGTGTCATGGGTAAAGTTGATATTTCACGAGTGGCGCAGCCACGAGTGAAATATTAACTTTACCCATGTCACATTTATTATATAATTTTTAAATGAAATATGTAATTAAAATGACTTTAAAACTGGAAAATTATCCCCTTTTGTTCACATGGCTGAAAGTAGTTCCGGCACCTGACCAGTGACGATATCATATATCGTCACTGGTCACAGTGAAAATATAATATATCGTCACTGTTGCCTGATAGACAGTTTATTTCACTGATAAAACCCAGTATTTCATCGCTGATCATATAATAAAGTTTCATATTTGCAGGTCACACACACTTTAGTACATTTACTTGCCTATGTGTATACAAAAGAAATCCATTGTGACAGATGCAGATAATTTTGTGGGGAAACTATAAGAATTTGCATTAAAAAGTTATTTCAGATGGCTATATTTATCTCCATCGTAGTTGATATGACCAAGTTTGCTCAATTCAATAAGTTGTAAATCATAGTTCACGTGCAATCTTTCGACCCTAAAGCATTAGTTCGGTTAGATCTTTCTGAAGTTGACAGAATCTATTCAGTGAAAAACTTGCCATTTTTTCCCCTGCTAACAATATTCACATCAAAGCCGAGGTGGTTGAAATGATGGGAGACTCTCCTTAAGAAAGAAAAAGATGCCTCATTTGATGATTGGGCGACTTTAATCTTGCAGTTTTTTGAGCGCCTAATCCTGGCAAGATGATTGAAGTTACATTATGTGTGTCCAGTGAGCCAGCTTGATCAAACAGCTTGTCTCTGCCCATCACCAGATGAGCGCTATTCACTTCACACACCCACAAAGCCAACATGAAATCCCCTCTCTCCAATTTGCTGGGAGTTTTTATCTATCTCTGCTGCTGAATGTACGAATGAGTACAACCTCATCCTTTTAATGCCTGGTCGGACATTCTGCCTGGGAGGGGGAGGTTGAGGGATGAAAGGGGCTACTGGTTGCAGGAGATTTTGGGAAAGAGGTTGGGGAAGGAGGTTTGGGGTGGAGGTTTGGGATAGAAAGGGGCTGGAGGTTTTGGAAGGGAGGTAGGGGGAGGGGGTCTTGGGAAGAAAGGGGCTTGAGGTTTTGGAAGGGAGGTAGGGGGAGGGGGTCTTGGGAAGAAAGGGGCTTGAGGTTTAGGAAAGAAAGTTGCTGGAGGATTGGGGATAAATTGGGTTGGAGGTTTGGGGAAGAATGGGATTAAACATTCTGCCTGCGAAGAGGGAGAAGGGGGAGGGAGGTGGTTGGGAAGGAGATTTGGGGAAAGGGGTTGGGGAAGGAGGTTTGGGGTGAAGTTTTGGGAAGGAAAGGGGCTGGAGGTTTGAGGTGGAGGTTTCAAGGATGATATAAAAGAAACAGTGATGATGGATTAAAGGGTTTTAAAAATCACATATTCTCTCTCCCCATGAAGATGAATTGTGAATTTAGGGTTTAGAATATGAATCATTATATCCAAAATGTTAAAAAGTTTATTGATCAATATGAAAGGGAGAGGGGTATTACAGGGGCCAAAAAATTACCAATGATTTGCCTTGAGTTTCCCATTTCAACATTTTTTAAAGAAAAATAATTGATTTCATTCATGGTGAGAAAGGACAACAACAGTACTATTGCCATGATGTGGTTTGGGAAATTATCAGGGGTTAATCTAGTGGTAAGGAGAACAATAAGACCAAAATCTTTGTGATTTAGCCAGAACTGCCCTAATGTAGCAAGAGATGGAAGTCTAACAGCAGTGGGAGGGGGAGAAGGTAATGTAAAGACAACTAGAGTACCCTAAGCAATGATGTGGGAGAGATTAAAATAACAGCGAGAGGGGCTACGACAAGGGCCTCTCATCACTCCAGGTTTCTTGAGCTTCTCAAATCAATATGGAGACCACTTAGACAGATTGAGTGAATCTAACGGCATCACGAGTCCAAGTCAGTTCAAACAGACCGAGTCTGAGATATGCTTTTAGACAATTTGTTCACCTTCGCTGCCTATCTTGAAGTCCCACTGTAATTCTGCCTTGTGTTGAAGCAGAGACCGTGGCAGTAAATCATATTCATTGTAATAAGGTTTTGTGTGGGATATAAATCATAACCAGATCCCAGTTACATGAACAAGAGAGAAGCTGATCGTGTACCTGTCTCAGGACATCTGATGCTTCACAGCACGATTAATCTCATTCAGAGATGCAAATTTGTTCTAAAACATTACAAAAATAGAATATGAGATCCTTTTTTTATGAAATTGATGTTTTCTCACAAATACTGCAATTTCAGGTTTCATAATTAGTCGACAGAATGATATATTACAGGTTGTATCATGCATTATATTGACTATTGATAACTGGGTTGGCTTGAATTTAGATTTCTTTCTATGCTGATGTAAGGTCAGAATGAAAATTTGTCCTCATAGGCTACATGTGGCCTTCATCGAACTTATCTTATTATCATAACTTAACATTTCATTATAAACATCTCCCATATAAGACACCACCATATTTTATTCTTATTGAAATATTTGAACTAAACACCCCCCACTCTTTTCAAAAGGTTAACCTTCAACTAATCTATTATTCTCCCCTTTTTCCCCCAGCCCCAGTTGTAATGCTATCAATGACCAACATGTATTGCACTTCGAGTGGATATTCTACCAAAACTCCCCATATACATATCTTTTTTGACTTAAGATCACATTTAGCCTAGAAATCATTTTCTTCAATTCCATGGACTAAGCCACACTTCAGATAGCCCAAACACTAGCAATCATAAACCCATTTACCTAAATTCTAATACAGTAATGAGGAAAGTTTTCATTCTCTCAACCACTTTCAGATATTAAGGGAATACGTCTTCATTCTCCAGACTAACCCGAGTGGAAGAGCATAGAGAGACTTCACAAGACTTCATGCCAGTTGCCTCAATGTTCTTTTGAATCTGCCAAACAAAACATGCAAATCCCAGAAGAACTGAACCAGCTTCTCTGATAGAGTTTCCCCATTACTGAAAATTACATGCAAACAGACCCTTATCGGCTCCCCAGCAGTATCAAATCGCCCACAATTTATGACCGCAGGGTATTTGCTTGTTAGGCGCCGTGGGATCAATAGTAGAATTTCTGCATATTTCTGTCACTTCCTGTCCAAAATTAGTTCTAAGCTTCAATCACAAATTAATTTATCATCAATAACCATTTCCTAAATTTGCACTGAGAATTTATTGAATTTTCAAACTGCACATTTCACACGCCGAGTCTGATTAGCCGGTGCCCCTATTTCCTGCAAGTTGCGAGCTCGGTGGATCTATCCAAGCTTCTACAGGATTGCCAGCCAAGCATGCTTGATACATGTTGCTTGATAAACAAGCTGATGCAGAATTAACGGTCGTACATATGTCAGAGGGAGGCAATAACGTGACAATGAAGGGAAATGAGCTGTAATAAACTACTAACTGCATCACAGTCCTCTACTAGACAATGGTACTGTAAGCAAGACGTGCTCATCGACTACTGACTACTGACTATCTGTGGACTGTAGTTGCAAGATTCAATGAAATACTGTTAGTCGAGCTAAATTTTAAAGATTGAACTTCTTCAAGAAGAGTATATCTATTAAAGTAAAATTGTTCTGAGTTAATTATCAGATTATAGGACACCATTCATCAACAAGGAAATAAGCTTTAAATGGCCGCTGACTAGAAAATGGCTACTGACTAGAAAATGTCTACTGACTAGAAAATGGTTAACCAAAAATAGAGATTTGCAGGAAACATATTAAACTTTTCAACTGTCACTTTGGCATCATGTCAACAAAGGCTGAGCAATTTCTCTTTTGCACATTTTAAAAACTCTCAACTAGTGTAGAAAAAGGATAATTATTTCTTGGTGATAAAACCTGATACAAATTCTGACATTGCAATATTGAAAGAAATCAGATAAATTCTGAAATTTTAAGCGCCACTGCACAATCTAATGCAACATATCACTTACAAGACAGTGAGCCTGATCGTTTCAAATCAACAACCCCTGCTCTGCTTCTCCTTTGTAGGAAGAGTTAGTCTGCCTGACTGCTGCTGTTAACACCACTACAGAACCACTATTCATCATGTTGGGGGACAGACAAGACTTAAATTTTAGATTATGATATGGATATCTTTGACCTTTTTTCATACAAATATTGACTTGATTGAATTCATATCAAGACCTTGTATTTTAAGTCATTTCTATTTCACTCTACCTCAAGCAAAACTGTACGATCCCTGAAATACATTCATGAAGCAGGACCATATAAGGTCAAAGACAGAGTGACATATGCAAGATAGACTTCCAATTGGGTCTTCTGTCTGTCCTAATTATAGCAAGTCTTTATATTGCAAATTTCAATAGCCAAGTCTATTTAAATCTAGCAAGTCTATGGTCAATAGCAGCTGAAAAAATGTCAAGCAAATTATATCTAGTAAGTTCATAGTAAATAGCATCTGGAAAAAATCAACATAAAAACTTTCCCATTTATCATTTTATCAACATTGACATTTCTTATGATTAACTGTCAGTCACCCCGGTGTTACAGCTCCCTCCAGTCTCCCATTTTACTGTATATAAACTGCACCACATCATGGTATAGAATGGTGCCCCACGTTAGTTGAACTAGCCCCTAGCTCCTGGCACATGATATAGTGAGTGCCCCGAGCTAGTTGAACTAACCCCTAGCTACTAGTCTCCCATTCTACTATACGAGCTACACCATTATCATGGTATAGTCAAGTGCCCAACGCTAGTTGAACTAGCCCCTAGCCACTGGCACTAAGGCTCTGTGTGCACCAACCATCACTTGTCTTTGATTGATCACTTCTGACAGACTACACTATGCATCCAGTTAATCATTCAACCAATTGCAATATTTCAACTTTCTGGGATACAAATCACAACAAAGAAAGTTCTTAGCTTTAAATCGGATATTTCATGGAAAGGCTATGCAATGAGCTATAGAACTAAATGTTAGAAGTCAAAAGAAATGTGTTTTGATCTTCCTTAATTAGAAATATCTTGTAAAATTTCATGGTTAAATAGAAAACTTTGCAATTCGAAGCTTCCACTCATTTTGTGACCTGCAGCTAAAAGCTGAAATATTGCCCAAGCTGCGTTAAAGGGGCAGTAGCACGTTTTTTGATAATTTTATATTTTAAAAATTGCACTTATAATGGTAAGTATATGCCTAATGTATTATATTGACAGTGTCAACAATCACATTACACAAGCCAATCAACCATAATCAGAGGACAAAGTATGAGGATTTACATAAAATACATTGGCGGCCATTTTTGTGTGAACACCTTTAATTCATTTTTGTAAGAACAAGCAGCTGACATGGTCGAGCTATATCCCCCGCAAATTGCACAATATGTATAGGTTTTCCTTATCATATTGCCGATTAATTTTTGTCGCACAAATTAACACAACTTTTCCAGGAAATGAAAGAAACTGTTCTAATAAAGAAACTAAATCATACCAACTTTATGTTCATTGTTGGGCATAATTGGACTTAACTGACAAAGTTAAAATCAAACGAATGAATTTATGTATTATGTATTTGGATCTTCAAGATCAATTTGATCATATTTAAACAAACATATTTTCAAAATTGCTCTTCATGACACACCAACATATGATTTTGTATCTCAATAACAAATTTGATCAAAAATGTGATTAGTTTAGTTGTAACAGATTTCCAACAGAGTCCTCATTTTTTGCCAAAAAAGGCAAAATTTTATTAAAATATTTCTAAAATTGTTCATCATGACACACCTTCATATGATTATGTATCTCCATATCAAATTTGATCAATATGTGATGATTAGTTTAGAAGTAATGAGCCGGACAGGATTTGTAACAGTTTTCCAACAGAGTCCTCATTTTTTGCCAAAAAAGGCAAAATTTTATAAAAATATTTCCAAAATTGTTCTTCATGACACACCTTCATATGATTATGTATCTCCATATCAAATTTGATCAATATGTGATGATTAGTTTAGAAGTTATGAGCCGGACAGGATTTGTAACAGTTTTCCAACAGAGTCCTCATTTTTTTCCAAAAAAGGCAAAATTTTATAAAAACATTTCCAAAATTGTTCTTCATGACACACCTTCATATGATTATGTATCTCCATATCAAATTCGATCAATATGTGATGATTAGTTTAGAAGTTATGAGCCGGACAGGATTTGTAACAGTTTTCCAACAGAGTCCTCATTTTTTGCCAAAAAAGGCAAAATTTATAAAAATATTTCCAAAATTGTTCTTCATGACACACCTTCATATGATTATGTATCCTCATATCAAATTTGATCAATATGTGATGATTAGTTTAGAAGTAATGAGCCGGACAGGATTTGTAACAGTTTTCCAACAGAGTCCTCATTTTTTGCCAAAAAAGGCAAAATTTTATAAAAATATTTCCAAAATTGTTCTTCATGACACACCTTCATATGATTATGTATCTCCATATCAAATTTGATCAATATGTGATGATTAGTTTAGAAGTTATGAGCCGGACAGGATTTGTAACAGTTTTCCAACAGAGTCCTCATTTTTTGCCAAAAAAGGCAAAATTTTACAAAAATATTTCCAAAATTGCTCTTCATGACACACCTTCATATGATTATGTATCTCCATATCAAATTCGATCAATATGTGATGATTAGTTTAGAAGTTATGAGCCGGACAGGATTTGTAACAGTTTTCCAACAGAGTCCTCATTTTTTGCCAAAAAAGGCAAAATTTATAAAAATATTTCCAAAATTGTTCTTCATGACACACCTTCATATGATTATGTATCCTCATATCAAATTTGATCAATATGTGATGATTAGTTTAGAAGTAATGAGCCGGACAGGATTTGTAACAGTTTTCCAACAGAGTCCTCATTTTTTTCCAAAAAAGGCAAAATTTTATAAAAATATTTCCAAAATTGTTCTTCATGACACACCTTCAGATGATTATGTATCTCCATATCAAATTTTATCAATATGTGATGATTAGTTTAGAAGTTGTGAGCCGGACGGGACTTGTAACAGATTTCTTACAAAATTTACCACTTTTTCTCCAAAATCCTAATATTTTATGTAGATTTTCAGAAAATTGTTTCTCATGACACATTATTACATGTTTCTTCATGTCCATAACAAATTTGAATTGAAATGGTTGATTAGTTAGAAAGTTATGAGCCGGACACAAAGTGTAACGGACGGACGGACGGACGGACGGACGGACGGACGGACGGACGGACGGTACCCATTTTAATACCCCCCGCAACTTCGTTGTTGCGGGGGATAAAAAGGAATCGCATGGCAGAACCGTACGTTATATATTTGAATTATTACTGCTCCATTTAGTTTAAATACATTGTCTTTCATTTGGAACCATTTATTTTCATTTTCCTGACATCACCTTATATTCCCCCTAAAAACGTGCTACTGCCCCTTTAAGCATGAACTCACTCACTCAAATTTGAGTGTTTCAAAAGCTACTGTAGATATCAAATACACTGCTGTGCTATTAACTCAAAACTTTAAGGAAACAAATAATTGAACATTTCCCCGAAATTGTTAAAATGGAGTTCACTTGCATAAATCTTTGACACAACCAAAAGTCTTTTGTTCAGAAAAGAACTCTTTCATTGAGAGAAAACAAAAGAAACTAAATCCAGATAAGGCAGATAATTTGACGCAAACAACTTCTCAAGACAAAACATTTCACCTCTTTGTAATCTTTAATGTCAATCAAGAAAGAAAACCTTAAGATAACTGAAGTGCCAAGACATGAAAGAAATCTTTACTGTTTTTGCTCATGAATCGCATGGGCAAACCTTTTTTTTCAAATCAGCAAATAAACTTGTTTGATGACATTTCATTTTCAAAGCAAAACATGGAATTCCGGCGCTATTTCTGCTCATAAACTCCTTAGTGTATTGCTACAAGGTGGTTTCTGTCTTTAAGATCTCTTACAAAGTAGCTTGTGTGATTTCCATTGGGTGGTCTCAATGTGCAAAGCATGGTATTTGGATATCAACCTGCGCACGGTGAACTCGGAGATACCAAAGAAGTACCAGCTCCGACTCCCTCTCTTCAAAACAGACAATCCAAAATGAGAGAATCAGATCGCTACTTGTTTTTTCCCCGAGGTAAATAAGAAAAGCAGCCCCCTGTATCAGAAGGTATTTGTGTAGTGACCAAAGTGGAATCTCTGAGGGAGAGTTATCAGTGTGTGTGGCAGTGCCAAGACACTGGAATGTGAGGAATGGCTGGGTACACCAGGGGGAGAGAGGGAGAATTCTTGGTACTTAAACAGTTTTTGGGTAGTCGTTTTGGTGGGGGATAGGCTGGGTACATTTAATATTGTGTTGATGTTGATTAAAAATTGAGTTTCGTAACACTTAAGCATCTGAATTTGTGAGCATAAAATCATCTTGAGTAACTATTACAATGTAATAGGCATGACAATTCATTAATCATGATTTCAGTAATTCATCCTGAGGAAAGTTTGCTTTTATCAATTATAAAGCTTTAAAACACCGTTATTATCAATGTTACAGTAATATTAGACAAAAATGTTAGTGTCTGAAATGAAAACATAACCATAATTTAACTTTTTATTATTAAAAAAAAAAGGGGCCCACTGAAGCTGTTCATTTTCAGAAACAGCAGTGATCAAGAATTGCTACAATAATATAGGCTTGCATTGGTCTTTAAAGATATTTTGTTTCAGGGACAGTTAGAAAGACTATAGTAATATGGTGCTACATTCGTTTACAATGCTACAATAAAAGAAAAATTGGATTCCATTCTTTTTCAAAATACAGTATTAGAGCAATGAGACATTTGGTCACTATCTTGATGACCTGAATTACTACTCAAGTTTTCAAAGAGAAACTTTAATGATGGATGAAATTTTGGGGGAGAAAGGGATTGAGGAGGAGGGGGAGAGGAAGGGGGTAAAGGGGAAGAAGGAAAGGGGCAAGGGGTAAGGGGAGCATGGAGGGTATGCAATGTTGCAGCACCAGCGTATGATCAAGCTGTTCACACTTCAACACACACCGTGCTAGGTGGGCTCAAACCTCGCTTCCATCACACGCAGTCTCCCGCACTGTTTATACCAAGCCTTGTTGGCGTTAGGTGTTGAAAGGTTGCACAAACAAATAATTGCATACTGGTTTAGAAGGAATCTGTTTAGAAAGGGGCTGACTTTATTATGAACCTCACCTAGCCATATTGACTTATAGTTGCATTGCATAACATATTGAAAGGAAAAAGGGCTTTAATGAAATCTCCTGGTGCAGCTTTTGATTTCATGCATACGTTTGATACAACATATATTGGTTGAGTTTAAAGATTTTCATCACAATCTGTTTTGCTTTAATACAAATGTAAATGGCATAATTCATGATAGTAACTCAAAATATCTTACATATTCATTCCCAAATGCCAATTATATGTCAAAAACTTTATTTCGATGACAGTTTCAGTCATTATATTCGCAAAAGCCAAATTGACACATTCAACTTACATGAATACTAGTTATGTAACCTATCAAACATGATCAACGCTTTCATTCTGACGACTTCAGACATGTTTCCAAAATTATGTTTGACTAGATTGACACGCTTCAACGTCTGTTTTGTTTATCACAAGTGTAAATTCAAACCTTCCTGTTGTCACTACAGGACGTCTATTAGCTTTGAAATGATACTTTCTTTCAACATTTGATACTTCCCGATCAGATGACACAATAGCTAAAGTTTGGAATATATAAACCCTCTAAAAATCATATTATCCATGAGCATTTCTTCATTGGTAAGTGCAGAGTTCTACATAAGGATGTTTCATGTTTACCGATGGATCAGCAAGCTTCTTACCATGATCAATGCTGATCCAGAAAACCATAAACATCGGTCCCAACATAACAAGCAACACATCAATCTTCATCAGGCGGCAATGGGATAGCAACAATCACCATCAACCTTGTTAATTAGAAGCCAAATTTCCACCACTTTGGTTTGTCTAACTCCGTAGAAGGAAATGAAACTTGCAAGTGGCTGGATGATGAGCCCGTATATAGTGGACCGCTGTGTGAAGTAATATACTGGCTGATTGACACGGGCCAGTTAGCTGTCAATCAGCTTGACTAATATACAGGGAGTGAGAGGAGTAATATGTGTCGCTTTGTAGTCACAGGAAAAATAGGGTTTTTACTTTGAGGGTTATAGTCCAGCTTCAGGACTGTAAATAAAAATGAGCCTTTAATACAGTCTAGGTTCTCCTTCAGCAAGTCTAGGCTACAGCAATTTACATATGAAAATACATATGAAATGAGGAGACCAAGAAATAAAATGTTGAAAAGCATGTAATTATTTCAAAAATAATATATTTCATAGACTAAATTTTAATCTATTTGAGGGTCAGCAGACTTACTTTTAAGATTTTTATTTGCGCTAATATACAGGAAGTGCGAGACTAATTTGTGTTACCTTTTGGTCACGTGAAAATAGTTTTTTTTTTACTTTTAGAGTCATATGACTTACTTTTAGATTTTATTCTTAAATAGATATCTATTTGACAAATTTATTTAATTTTTGATAATAATGAAGATATTTTAAGTGTGACAATAACTCAACTAATGAAAGGATTTATCTTGAGATTGGTGTCATGACATAAACATTTTTGATTTCAAAACTTTATTATCTAGTTTTACTTACGTTTTCTATAAAAGCATTGTTTTATTTAAGCCTTAAACATATGTTTTCACATTATGTTTTCACATTATGTTTTCACATTTTGTTTTCTCATTATGTTTTCTGAAATAAGTATTTTTTAATTCAAGCCTGAAACAGTTTTCCTACTACTCTACCCCAATAATATTAGACAAACCAAGCTTTATTTTCTTTAAACATCAATTAAGTCACATCTCAAATCAATACCAATTGTGTTTGTAAGACAAGAGTTCAGCCCTTGTAATGAAAGACAAAACAGTAACAAAGTTATACAATAGATTAACATCAGTACCAGGACTCCTTTCCGGCCCCTTAAACGAGTTACACACATCTTACAAAACCATTCATTTTTTATGTAGTCACCCAATTGATCTTTGCAGCAATGCAATCATTGTTATCTTCATTTTGATAAAGTAAATCTCTCAACCCATTCTCTATGATTGGCCCGAGTGGATGGCAATTTTCCTTGCATCTGTCCGCTCAATATAGCAATAATCTTGATCTCCCATTCGTCCACCTCCCCCATGTTAATAGAAACTGCAACAAAAAGGGTTATACCAATCTGTCCCTGAACTGCGCCCCGAGGGTCCTGTTTAGTCCGTAACATGTCTGTTAGTTTAACAGCACAACTGACAGCCGGTGTGCGACCCAATCTAAACATCATATTCCGAGTAAGCGGTCCCGAGAGGTGGACACTTCACAAAGAAATTGAACTTGTTTCAACATCCTGCCTAAAAGATTAAAATTTGATAGAATTAAATTGGGGGATTTCTTTGATCTGACTATTTTTTATATTTGACTTTAAATTGACGAGAAAAGGGTCATGGTTTTGGAGATTTAATCTCGTTAATGACCATTATTTTGTAAATACGCGATGACTGATGTTGTTTTGGTTTCTGAAAAATATGACTTGAAACAAATATTTACATGGTAAGTTTTTATGTTCCATGGATAAAATAAGTTCAATTTGTCAATTTTAAAGCTGATAAATTAGGTGTCAGCTATGCCTGACATTAGGACAATTAGGTTGTCTCCAATCGAGAAATGCAAACTTGCTAATGTTAAAAAGCCCTCAAGGCGTGTAATAAAACCCATAGAAAGCGGTGTCAATTAAGACGTCCATATTAATCACGCCCATGCACCCTGCAAGTTTAATTGCTCGTCAGTAGCCGCGAGATACACAATGATGTTATTATCAATACTTACTAGATGTCCATGTCGATTACATTGACCTCTCAATGCCCTGCTTTAGCCTGCAGTCAGGATCCAAGCTTACAGATAGGGCTAAGGTGATAACTTAGCATCTATAGCATTAATCTGTTTCATGTATTCTATTTCTCATTATCTGTTTTCCCTATTCTATTTCTGTTAATAGATGTCCTTTATCCTTATCTCTGCCTCTTTTTGTACTTTAAAACTAAAAATATCAATAAATTTTTATCATTTTATTGATTGATCTCATAATGCGCTCATGCTTTTCCAAATCTCATCTATAATGCATTATTCTGTTTTGTTAGGATATTATTTCATGTGAAATAGATTACCAACTCTAAAAAACGTATGTTTGCTTTCCACTGCTTTCGTTTGCAAACTGCCAGATATTTGTGTACCTGAATTAGCAGTGAACTAGAGATCAGCCAGTTACTTCAAAGACAGCTCATAGAACTTGTTAATAAGAGTCAATGCTTGACAAATATTATCCTCCTTGGCTGTGAGACCATTACGGGGTAGGTATCACTTACACCCACCAGTCTGTGTACTGTATGAAGAGATCTCGGACAACAAAACCTTCAAAGTCTAGAACCATCTCTGTAATAACCAGGCATCATTTTGAAGACAATGTGTCAATATTATCGAAGGTTATGACTACAAACACTGTGGACTGTTTCAACAGGCTTTGGTGTTGTCTGCAACATCAAAGAGTAGTAGGTTCAAGTCTATGCTTGCTTGGTATCATCTCTAGTGAGTTAGTGCTTAACGCCGCTTGGGCAATATTTCAGCCATTAGCGGCAGGGTATCATCTCTAGGTTGGGAGCTTGTCCAACTGTACAAACCTATACTAATATGGGAATTTGTCAACTCAAGCCACAGCCAAGAATATATCCATGATATATCATTGTCTCTTCCTTTAAGCTTTACATCTTTGTCGGCTAAGTCCTTTCTCTAACATTTGAGCTTTTTTAACAGAATCTCAACGTATGAGAGTTGGACTAACTCCAGTGAAAAGTCTAAAGGATATAGAATATATCAATGTCCCCATTATTTCATCTTAAAGATATATTCCAGGCTCTTTCAGTGCCAATCATAAAGACACTCAATGCATCAACAGTTTATGTTGAAAATATATTTTCTAACAGATTCAGAATACCAAAAACTCTTTGGTCTTAGATTATTTAACAATATGAATGATATACATTTTCATTCATTCTGTTACAAAAAATGATTGTCAATGTACAGAAAATCAGTTTACATTAAAACATGATTAAAAAGCAATAAATTATGGTTAATTCTTTTATCATGTCATAGTCAGTGTTTGATAGTTCCTGCTTGTTGGAGAAGAGGTCAGCAAGCCAGATTGGCTAAAATGTGTGATTTTAGAGGTATTTATGCAGGGCTTGTTAAATGAAAAGAAGGGTTGGTAGATTTTTCAAATCACAAGTCCTGCTAGCTTTCAGGGACTTCAACATGTTTTGAACACGGGTCTAGTGAAGCAAAACAGAACTATGAATAAGATAACAAGCAATTTTATATGAATACTTTCCAATGCACAATGTACAAAAAAACATTATTATAAGAATCAACCAATTGTACCATCTGAAAACATAACATCTACACAGCAGCTACAGTCCATTACAAAACCAACAGTACCACAAGACCCAGCTCAAAGCAATGGAAGTGATATATGGACCATCCATCTGCAGTGAAAGAGAAAGCAGACAAATATTTACACCTCCCACTGCCAGCCCAGAGTGGCACAATCACTTACCCCATCTAATCCAACACGAGAACCAACAGCCTTGGTCCCTGGGGGTCAGTCTACACTGCCAGGCATGCCTCTCCACCCCTCAACTAAACACTGGCACCCCCAGGGACCTGGTAAATACCTAATTTAGCACCAATGTTGTATGAGTGGATGGAATGGTATGGAGTCAACTGTGAGATCAATCTACAACAACAGACATGATGTGTCCCCTTCCACACCAAGTGCATACTCCCTCTGGGCTGGTAAAGTACCTAATTCAGCAGCGATGGTTGTGAGGGGCGTGTGATCAGAAGCGTGATTGTAGGGACATACTGGTCAGCTGAGGACAACTCCTGTCAATGCCTTCACTCTGAACTTACCCTGAAATTACTCTGAACTTACACTGAAATCTGTGAAATCTGAGAAATCTTGTTTATCCAACTTACTTAAGCCATTTGAATTCAATATTTTTGTAGCAATACTTAGATCCATTTCTATGTGGCCAACATATATATTCTTCTTGAAATCAAACATTTTCTTAAGGTCTGATGAAGGGGGTCAAACGACCCCCGAAACGTCACAATTAAATTTTGGAACTTTCATGAGTGTCATTCCGGTGTTTTAACGGTACTGTCGATCCCCCTTATAATTTTCTGTACCGTTGTGCATCATTTATTTGATCCACATCAATGACATTCCATGCAAAACTTCACTCCATTAGCGTAGGTTAGCGCCGCCCTCACTTTAGTATTTTTTTAAGGCATATAAGGTGATTCAAATGAGAAACTCAGTAATCTCTTACAGTCTCAAACTGAAGTTAGACAATAATTAGATCCATAAATAAATTTTAGGTTAATATCTAGCATCAATGAAGTGGTAATTTGATCAGTAGCATGAATGTATAACGGTTTAGGTCACATCAATTCAATAGATTATCGGTTATATATTGAACATTTAGATTCAGTTTCTTTCTATTTTTTCTCTTAAATTTTCAATGATTTATCAAAATCTCCATATTTGCCAAGGAATGTTTATTTCAGGCACACTGAAAAGTCAAATTAAGTGAAAATAATTTCTTGCCTGTCTTGAATTCAAAATATGGGGCTCATTATAACTCTATTTTCAGAAGGTAATGCAATTAAACTACAATAAAATCATACAAAAAAAGGATAAAACCGTTAAGAAAATTATCCTTCAATTAAATTAAATGATCAAAATAAGGTATTTTGAAGTTTAAACAAATTACTGACTAAGATTATGCCCCAGCTTTCAGAAAATTGACATTAATTGTGACAGTAACATGACAAATGCCTTTAATTAATGAGAAAACCCCAAACAACAGCAAGCTGTCTTGGTGAAGAAACCAGAGGGCATATAATGTAATGGGAATTATTCTGGCCAGTCAATTGCCAGTAGGCCATGCTAATCTCTAAAGGAAATAAGGGGATTAGGCATGCTTGAGGGCACTATCTGCGAGCTAACGCCACTAACAAACCAACATACGGACACACACTTTTTTTCATTTTATCAGGCTTTCTAAATCTTTTATCAGCTGACACAAAGAACGTGCAAATCCATATTTTCTATAGCCTGAGGAAACATGTTCAGATCAAAAAGATTCAATCACACTATGCCAGGTCCAAATCCAGATTCGACAAATATATTATTTCGCTTCACTAGATTTTTAAGAATTGACTTCGAAATTTATAAAGTTTATGGAGGTATAAACTTAAAAACCACAGTGCAAACTTGGCATAAATCCGCTACGCGGATTTACACAGTTTGCACAGCGGTTTTTAAGTTTATACCTCCATAAACTTTATAAATTTCGAAGTCAATACTTATAAATAAATCTGCATATACTTATTGTTTTGAAGACATATTGTTTCTCATAATACACAATTTAACAACAAAAAGAGATGCACTATTTTCGCGAAAAACGGTCCGCCAAGGGGGCGTGGCTAGATATGACATCATATGTATTATGACGTCACAAAATTAAGTATGAAAAGAATCGCTCTGATGGCCTTCAATGAATCAGATCCCTGCAAAGCAAATGCTATTTATTTATGAAAATTTAATCACTAGATTTGATATTGATGCTTCAATAGGGTGTACGGAGGGACGAAAAAATAAATACACCTAGTTTTCAAAATCACTTTCCAAAGATCAATACTGGTTAGATCAATTGTATTGGTAATGATAATTATAAAGATATGAATACTAATATTGAGACAAGGCAAAATTGTGAATTATAATTTGTTTGAAATGATAAGAAAATTGTTAAGTGATGTTAAGTTCATACAAAAAAAAAATCAGAAAATACTTGATCATAATTTACATTCTTTGATAAATTTTATCTGCCTTAACCTATATTGGAAAAGTCAACTAAACAGCGATACAAAAACCAAACCAATTTCCTGACTTAAGCCGATTTATCTTCCATGCCAACCCTTAGCTTATCTTAACCAAATTAAGGAAAATTCCAATTTTGTCAGGTTATCAGAAGTTGATACCATCCAAGAGATAACCTAATGTTTTTGTCATGATAAACGTCTGTACACCTCTCACTCTTATCCCTGGGCTGATTGTTAGAATATACGCCAATACCAATGTCCAAGATGTCTACGTGAGTATCATTCTGTATCTGTACCACACCAAATGAATTGAATAGAAATATGTACTGACAGTTTGTGCCATGAGCAGCTAGCCCTAGAGCTTGCCATGCTTTGAAGTTGAGCAAGAAACATTTTATCTCTTACAAATATGTATGATTTCATAATATCTCTGTAATTAAAGAGATTCAATTAATGACTATATGGCTTAGTATCACGATATCAATGTCCACGTACAATGTATAAGGATGTGTTAAGACGTTGCCAGATTCCATCCTATTGCCTAGTACGATAGAGAGTTTGTATCCAAATGAAGTGAATTGAAATATGTCCTGAAAGTTTGTGTCATAAGCAGCCCTAGAGCTAATTGCCATGCATTGAAGATGAGCAAGTAACCTTTACCATGAAAAATATTGATGATTTTTTAAATCACTCTGAAATCAAACAGATTTGAATAATGCGTTTAAAACATAGCTGAATATCAAGATCACAATGTTCACATGTACATGTACGAGGATTTGCTAAGACTAGAAGTGTGATGATACCGATTTTCCCGATACGATACGTATCTCGATATCTCATAGTAATACGATTTAATACACATCACAATATGCAAAGGGAAAATAGTCATTTAAAAAAATCAGCATGTATCACGATACAGAGAATGTATCATGATACGTGCATCATCAGATTAAGTATCACGATTCACAAAATTGCGATATATCTTGATATATTGTCACACCTCTAGTGAAGACCATGACAGACAACAGATTACAGCCTACAACTTAGTGCCATACAAGAGAGCCTTCAGGCTAACTTGCACCCTGCACCAAACCATGCTTGTTTACTTGCTCTTGGACTCTCTATAATCTGCAAGCCAAAGCACAATCTAGCCGCTTTCTTAAACCAAGTGACTCAGATAATCACAAATCTCATGTGCCTATCATGACAAGAAGTTGTTTGATGCCGTCCAAAAAATATTTTCATTCATTAGATTGTCATCAATAATGTAGATGGGCTGGTGGTGACTCACTGCCCATCATGCTGTTAGATGTGATGCCTGGTCTTCTTCAGGTGACGGTCCACATCCACCGGTGAACTCGCGATCAATGAGGAGGGTATCAGTGATCAACACAGCTAAACTGGAGAACTGAGTCATAACCAATATACAGTAGACCAGGTTGTATCTTTACACACCAACTAGATAATGTATGATAACTGTATTGGATTTGATTTGATCAATATAGCCCAAATAAATGATATACAGGCCAACCGATGATATCTACAGACATAAAAATATACATAGCCAAAGCCAAAATTAGATCTATACAAACCAAATGAAAATCAAAGATATTGAACCCAATTATCCTAAATAGACATAACAGCAATAAAGACAAGATCTAGCAATCCTCGAAGACAATTTGCAGCCAAACAAATTGGATCTACCAAGAGCAAAAGCCTCATCAAAGTTTAGGCAACAATTCCTTTATCCCATCTTGGCGAACCTACAGGAATCATTCAGCAAATATTGACTCATTGGGATCAAACAGAGCTCTAACTAAGGTTTACAGCAAGCTCTAACTGAAGTTTACAGCGGCTCTTACAACCCCTCTCATTGGAATGAGCAAAGTGTTGCCGTCTGCTCCCTACATGCCATCAGGAGGACCAGGGACTTGAAGTAGGACCTGTCAATCTCAGCATCACCAAGCTCTCCATTCACCAGCAATAACACACCGCTATACCCTGTAAAGGGACCCTAATAAAATGGACATTTCTTTTCTATGCTGCCATTACTAGCAAGTGGTGGAAACTTACGATAATTTTATCGATTTGGGCCTCTCATCAGCAATCAGTAGGTAGTTAATGGACGGTCTCTTTCAAACAGACCGTTCCCCTTCTCCGACTCAATACCCCCAAATTAGATGCACTTCTCCCTGAAATAGGCCAGATATAGTTCATGGAGAACTCCTTGCCACCATTAACCCTTTCTCTGGCAGACCATTTCTAATCCTTATTGATTAGTATCATATAGAGAATATTACCAGTATCAATGTGTCAAATGAGTTGATGAATTATCTCTGAATTTTGCAATATGAACCGTTGTGATTCTCAGCTGTAAACAGATATATGTAAGAGGTGCTGTTAATTTATGTTTCTTTCTAAGCTGAATGCCTTTTATATTGAAAAGTATAGGTAATTGTATCTCTTTGGTGTAAACAAAAATCTTTCTTGTTTTGATGTTAGTTCTTGTACAGTCTTAAAAAACAGGATTTCACTTTTCTTTGCCCATTTTTTACTGTTTGAGTGTCATTCTAGAGATTGGTTGTTTTTGGAATTGATTTGGCTTAAAAGTTAAGCATGTAAAGGGTTAAAAGGAACAGCCCTGTACACGGTTAGATATAGCCACAGTGTTTCTCTGACATCATCTCTTAATCACAGCTATATTCAGAGCCAACCCCACATCAATATTCTATATTCAATCTCTATTCACTGCACAGGCTAAATTGAGGGATTAGCGTAGTTCCTTTTTCATCATATTCACATTCCAAATCATCAATATTGGTACACATGTAATGTCTTTCACACTGAAAATCCTCAAATAAGAAAACTTCATCAATCATGTAAAATACACTTAATGAGAAGAACTGAAAGGTCTTTCACTGTTTTCAATGAGATTTATAATTAAACTTGCAATTACCTCATAATGGAGTCAATTCCTCATTCAAATTTCCAGCAATTAAAATGCAATTTAAAACATTAACTTCTTCCTGAAATGAACTTGATTCAAATCTTCTAAAAGCACAATGATCCATGCCAAATATAATTAATGGCGGTGAAATCAAGCAGGACAAATAGTTGTCTCCCTTGTCTAGGTTCCTGCATCTCAGCAGGTGATTAATTGTGTCAACAAACGATGACTGTCTGTTAAACAAAGCTTACAAAACGAGCTACCTCATTAACTTGCCAGGGCTAAACAACTTCTGCTATACGGGGGATCTTTCAAACTCATTTTCCCTTTCTCTAATTAATGCATAATTAAGTTCTGCTAAGCTTCATTAATCGCCGTAATCAATCACATAGGCTGTAGAATTAACTCTGGTTTAATCATGCAGTGATTTTTAATTCCATGCGAGATTTGCGAGATTTGATGATTATTTTTAATTTGATATTTTTTTCATGAAAATATATGGTTAAGGCTAACAACAATCTAGTGTGGTATATTCATTATTAAATGATCATAATTTGAAACATAGAATACATTAACTATTGAAAAATGAAAACATTTTTGAATTAGTCAAAGATAAAAATCAAAATCACAGTCTTGTTCCCGTTAACACCTTATTAATTCAACATCTACATAATATCTCACATTATTGTCAGCTCAGTCGTATTGAATTTTTCAATAGTTTTTTCTCTCTTGCTTCTGTTTTTTTGTACATGGTGAAAACAGTCTAGTTTCATTGGAATTTGCAGTTGTCAAATTGATTGCACAAGCAATAAATTACAAACAAAATCTAAAATGTTATTGATTACAACTTCTTTTTTTCAGTGTTTGCAACTTTTTGACATAGATTCTAATGTCGTTTTCAAGCAAGTGGAGGCAACGACATTAGAATCTATGTCACTGGATATAAAGTTGTATATCAATAACTTCATCATTATTCATCAACTCAATTTCTAGAATGCCCATCAAATAAATTTCCATCTAGATTTTCACATACCAGATGTCAAATAACTTACAAGAGAGTATGCACAACAGAGAAGGCGGTGACCCCACCATTACCAAAATCTCTTAAAATACAACATTATCAAAAGTAATTTTCTACATCATAACTTATTAAATCTTACCAGCTATTAGCATTTTCTCATAAATAAGCTTGGTGCCTTAATGGCAATGATAATCAAATAACATGCCTATTATTCCTCATCAATAAAAGCAATTATTTGATTTGTCACATCTCTGCCCTTCGTTATCGATGATTTGATTAATTAGGCAGGGGAAGACTATGAAAGTTTAATGCATCTTGAATCAATACTTGATTCATACCACAATGTATCGGCCTCCTAGCCTCTCTAAACCAAAGGTCACGAGATATCCCACAACAATGACACATAAGCTTGCATTTAATTTCATTACTTCTGATTTGACAATTGACATTATACTTCATGTATTATTCATAGTTCCTTGGTTGTGATGGGTCTCCTATCAATTGTCAATCATCTGGTTCTGTGGAGACTAGGAAATGTCACATTAGACTCTACATTCTTGTAGAAAATGTTGGGATTGATCTTAAGATATTTGTTTATTTATAACATGACTTGGTTCATAACTGGGTTGTTTATAGAAATATACTTATTTAAAAAAAATTTGAAGCGTAAATATCCAAATAGATGAAATATGTAAGACAAGAGAATAGAGATTATTGTGCCGATATAAGCATGTCAAATAACACCAGCCTATAATTGACCAATCAAAATTTGAGAACATTTTAACGCTGCAGGTCATAAAATAGACAGAACAGCATGGCAGGCAAAATGTTTGTCACAGTATCTTCAATATATTTTTTTTTCAGAAAGAGTAAGAAATGTATCTTAAATCTTGAACAGTGGTAAAAGCGTAATATTTTGGGATATTATATGTAGCCTATTATGTTTAACCTTAAGTGTGATTTAAAAATACTTTTCAAATCTGTTTCAGATAGGGAGTAAACGGTATATATAGTTACAATCTCAAAACCTTTGATACGCATCAAAAGAAATTCCAAATTTATAATGAACTAATGTTTAAAGTCAACAAAGAAAGGCAATCGGGTCATAACAAATACAATGGAGACAAGCCAGGTCTCAGATTAAAGTCGAAAAAGACAAAATATATTATAAACAGCTGTCGATCATATATTTTCTTGAGTACAAGTTCATGATGAACTGAGTTTCCAACAGGCCAAACCTATAGCTAGTGTCACTCAACCAAAAAACGTAAGGTGAGCCACCCAAAACAAATTTCATAAATTTTCTAGAGTACAAGTCCATGTTAAAATTAGTTTTCGGTCAAATCAAACCAAGTGTCACAAGTAAACTCAACCACAGGACGTGATGTGAGCGAGGGCATAAACCAAAGATTTGAACAAGAGTTGAGTTGAGCATGGCTAACTAGAGTACATTATATAACACAGGAGCCAAGTGAGCTACTGGACAGTCAGAGCTTCAAACTTATTTTCCTTCAAGTCATTCCAAGTGTCACAGCAAGACATGACCACAAGACGTGACATGAGAGGGTGCATAAAATGAAAGATTTGAGTTGAGTTGGAGCATCAATGACTAGAGAACATTATGTAACTCAGGAGCCAGGTGAGCTTCAGACTTCAGTTTTCTTCAAATCAAAGTGTCACAGCAAGCTGCGACCACAAGACGTGATGTGAGCAGGTACATGAACCCAATGATTTGAACGAGTTGAGTTGAGCATGGCTAACTAGAGTACATTATGTAACACAGCAGCCACGTGAGCAACTGGACAGTCAGAGCTTCAGACTTATTTTCCTTCATGTCATTGCAAGTGTCACAGCAAGACGTGACATGAGCGGGAACATAAACTGACTAATTTGAACAAGAGGTTTAGTTGATCATCACAGTCTGTCAAGAGTACAATCATTATGTAACCCAGGAGCCACGTGAACTACTGGACAGTCAGAGCTTCAGACTCCAGTTTTCTTCACCAAGTGTCACAGCAAGATGCAACCACAAGACGTGACATGAGTGAGGGCATAGACTCAATGATTGAACAAGAGTCGAGTTGAACATGACCAACTAGAGTACATTATGTAACCCAAGAGCCAGGTGAAAGTCAGAGCTTCAGACTAAGTTTTCCGTCAAGTCAAACCAAGTGTCATAAGTAAACTCAACCACAAGACGTGATGTGAGCGAGAACATAAACCCAAAGATTTGAACAAGAGTTGAGTGGATCACGGCTGACTAGAGTACATTATGTAACCCAAGAGCCAGGTGAAAGTCAGGGTTTCAGACTAAGTTTTTCTTCAAGTCAAACCAAGTATCACAACAAGACGCGACCACAAGACGTGACATGAGCGGGCTCATAAACCCAAAGAGTTGAGTTGATCATGACTGACTAGAGTCTGTTATATAACTTAGACCAGGTGAGGTACTGGACAATCACAGCCCCGACTGCTGGGGTTATATCCAGCTGATTTACACCTGCCTGGCTCAGGTGCACTGTTTGATGTCTGATTAGCTCTTGACATGTTGACATAAACCCAATACTCACAATTAGCTAACAAAATATACAGGCAATATGCAAACTAGCTCTTGTATTAGCATCAAACAAAAATATCGCAGCAACCTAACATATTTGTTTTCTCCAAAAAACCTTTATGTTAAGCATAATAATTTTAACAGCAGAGTCTAAACATTCCGAGTGAGAAATTTACAGGAACCACTTCTTAATATGAGACTTCACTGCGATTTGGCCAATGATTGAAGATACCGAGAGTAAAGGTAAAAGGGCAATTAAACTAGATTTAAAACAAAATTGAAATGCAATATGAATAAACTCATTATTGAAACAAAAATATTGGCAGATTTTCGTCACAATTTTCAGAAATAAAAGGAAAGTGAAGTCGGAAAATGTCTCAAAGTAAAAATAAGAAAAACTTCAAAAAGAGGCAAGGACCTCTTTCAAAATGATTTTGGTAAGTTGCAGTGACAGCCTTGTAAAGAAAAGGAGCTAAAAATAAAGAATTAAGGAAAGGAAAATTCAATAAAGGATAATTTGTTTGTTACATATATGTAAATAACTACTGTACAGATCGAGCCAAAAAGAATTGGATCTAAGGTCACACTAAAATGGTTTTAGAGAAAAGCCCTGACCACAACATACCTGTATGGAAGCACCATGTCCTGAGCAGTGTACACAAGAGAGGAAGGAGATCGAATGCCCCTACAGGTGTGGGAAGGTAGCCAGATCAGGTGAGAGATCTACAGGTAGCTGGCACATTGTTATCTGACCTATCTGTATAGAAGCTGTATCTGATGGGCAAGTGTTAGATCTGCCTCATCAAACACCTGCCAGTATCCCCAGAATGTCTAGCTAGTACTGACCCTCTACCCAGGTACCATTGACCCTCTCTCTGCACCCCACACTCTAACTACAGTCACAAAGTGCACTCTACCTGCATATCTGACCTATCTGTATAGAAGCTGTATCTGATGGGCAAGTGTTGGATGTGTCTCATCAAACACCTGCTAGTATCCCCAGAATGTCTAGCTAGTACTGACCCTCTACCCAGGTACCATTGACCCTCTCTCTGTACCCCACACTCTAACTAGAGTCACAAAGTGCACTACCTGCATATCTGACCTATCTGTATAGGGGCTGTATCTGATGGGCAAGTGTTAGATGTGCCTCGTCAAGCACCTGCTAGTATCCCCAGAATGTCTAGCTAGAACTGACCCTCTACCCAGGTACCATTGACTCTGTCCCTGCACCCCACACTCTAACTACAGTCACAAAGTGCACTACCTGCATATCTGACCTATCTGTATAGGGCTGTATCTGATGGGCAAGTGTTAGATGTGCCTCGTCAAGCACCTGCTAGTATCCCCAGAATGTCTAGCTAGAACTGACCCCCCACCCAGGTACCATTGACCCTCTCTCTGTACCCCACACTGTAACTACAGTCACAAAGTGCATTCTACCTGCATATCTGACCTATCTGTATAGGGGCTGTATCTGATGGACAAGTGTGAGATGTGCCTCGTCAAGCACCTGCCAGTATTCCCAGAATGTCTAGCTAGAACTGACCCTCCACCCTGCTAGCATTGACTCTGTCCCTGCACTTCACACTCTAACTACAGTCACAAAGTGCATTCTACCTGCATATCTGACCTATCTGTATAGGGGCTGTATCTGATGGGCAAGTGTTAGATGTGCCTCATCAAGCACCTGCTAGTATCCCCAGAATGTCTAGCTAGCACTGACCTGCCACCTGTACTTCACACTCTATCTAGAGTCACACAGTGCACTCACTGCATATCTTGATGCACTCTATGCACACAATGCAAAGGTGGTTCTTTACCAAATATCAAATACATCCCCTGGGTTCTACCTTCTTCAGAATCATTTACCCACCAGGGATCCGTTGCACAAATCACTTTGGTAGCCTTCGTGCAATGCTAAGGGATGGTGCTAAGGTTATGTCTTTTTAGGCTTCCTTTAGGTAAGGTTGTATTAAGTATTCAGGTTGAAACTTTGTTCATATTTCTCAAAACAATCCATCATGACTTTAACCTTCTGAAAACGATTAAGAGGTTGGATATAAACCTTCTGCATTCTTATGCTTAGTGGGTGAAGATGCTAATAGTTTAAATGATCTTGTTTTCTTTATAGCAAAACTTACTTTCTTGATAGTGTGCTTCCATATTGTGACATACTAGATATGAACTTCCTACAATTTAATTAGGTAAGATAACATTCTAAATGAATACTTTTGACAATTTTTGGTCTTATATATATGGTGAATTTTAATGCATGCATACTAAATATATTTTAGTATTTACCTTGTAAAAGACCATTCCATAACACATTATTTCCTTTGTTTACCAGGCAAGATCTTGCACAAGGTTGGTAATAAACACATGAAGCATTTAGTCCTTTGCTAATAATGATTTTTTCCCGTTTTATGAAAGTCATGGTATTTCAAAATCAGTTTATAATAAATTTTCCCCTTTTATGAAATTCACAATTTCTCCAATTCAGCTATGATTGTCAATAATTATAACAGTAGTTAAAGGGTTAATTACCTTGGTTATTGACAACAATAGGAAGTATATCGTTAACTGGTGAAAATGTGTGTCAATGTTGTCATATAATAACAAGTGGAGAGTGTACAAATTAAATCACTGCAACAAAATTTTAGAAATTCTTAAAATCACTAGTGATGTTGTATACTGTTCTTGGCCTTTTAATAAGTAAGATAATTGGAGAAACAGAATCGATCATAATCAAAAAAATTAAACAAAAGCTTTTTGATCATCCACAAATTTCTAAACAAGAAATGATTCACAAGTCTGATGGTTCATTTTAAGTTTCAGTTATTATTGTGTTTTCATTGTGTTCTCAAATGATATCATTATGATTCAGATTGTATTTATTCATCAATTCCAATTTCATTCTGTTTTCATCTGTCATCCATGGTTCCAAGACCATCCTATAACAAAGGCTTTTTCAGAGTCCAAATTAGATATATTCATCAATTCCATTTCAATCATGTTTCATCTGCCATTTATGGCACTGAAGCATTCCAAAATAATGGTATTTTCCTTGTCCATATTAGACAAAAAATCCACCGGCTCAAAATTCATAAACAAACTGATCCCTCAACATTTTTCCGAGTGATCTGCCATTACTTGAGCATGCCGCTAACACTGAATGCCACAGAGACCGAGATGATTCAATACCAATGCAGCAATTCCGAGGACTAGTGAGAGTGATCGTCCACAATGGTTACGGATCTCTCCCGTGACTCAACTGATGGGTCTAGCCGACATGTCAGAGCATCCAGCAATCCCTCACAGACAAGCATGCGATCAGTCTAAATCTCGCCTCTACACATCACGTAACAACAACAAGGGACACCAAAATAACCCTTCTTCCGTGAACAATAAAACATAGAGCCATGTGTAAGTTCTATTAATAGCAGCCTTTGTCAGTGGCACTATTCCGCAAACAGGTTTCTACAGACATCATAAGAATTTACCTGCAAACTGCAGCGCTCGCCCGATGCCTCCAAAATGGTGATAGTAGTCTCCACACACTATGAAAGGGTTATCCAAATCCTTTTTATCCCATTCCATGAGACTTTTCAGTCAAGTCCCGGTGAAAGTGTGAGGCGAGTGCTATCCCCGACTCGCCTCTCCAGTGCCTCCATGCTGCTAACCTCTCCAGCGGGCTATCCAGCGTAGAGCCTCAGCACTCACACAGAGGACCCAGTTATCCAGCCAAGCATGAACTAACTGTAATGCTGCCTCAAGCCCCGACCGACTCTCTGAGCCTGTGTGTTCTGATCTCAGAGCTGCCGCACGCACGGTGGAGGACAAAGCACGTGCTGGCTGCCGTGAGCTAGTAGTCTGCTGCCTGCATGCATGTGCAAGTATTGATGAAACGGTTAACACTATAGCTGGGCCTAGATAGGCTCTGCTTTTTTTCTCTCAACATCACATGGTTGCAGAGAGAATGTGAAAATACCTTGCTTTATGTTACCATGGTGATGCAACCGGTGACACATGCATATCCGTGTTAATGATTATACTGATCTTAATGTCTACTGCTTGACAGATTCTAATTCACATATATTGATCTTAATGACTAATGTTCATTGATAACATCATGGAATCAAGCTAACATTTCTGAATTATTTATTTCTATTTTGGGAGAAAAGGGAAAGAACAAAGAAATAAAAATAAAGAAAAAGATATATTTGGCTGAATTATGCTATTGATAGGAGATGATTGAGGGGCCCTTGCTGGAGAGTTATTGATTGTTGCTAATGCACGTCTGTTTGAGTATTAGAATGAGCACATGTTTGATATTGTGAGACTGTCATGGGCTGGAGATCCCGAGCCACACATCAATCAAGGAGTCCGCTAATTGGCTACCTCTGTCTGTCTACTGCACATGCTTCTCTCTCTCAGCACACAGAGTCCGGCAAGATGCTTCACGTCAACCATCATTTCAATAAAAGAATCATTTTATGACTTATGTGCAGAAAAAGGCCATATGTCAGGTTTGTCAGTATTTCAGACAAGAGTGCATAGGCTGACTGTCAGTCAGGTTGATAAATGAAGTGGAGGAATAGAATTCAAATAAGATGATCTATTATTTTAAGAAACCATAGCCTTAATTAATGACACATACGCAAATATTTAAGGTTTGTGCTAACTCTAATTTAACAATATTTGAGACACGTGCATGATGTCAATCACATTGATAAAAAACCTCTAAATTTCTACTTATACTCTAAAATGAGTTGGGACAAATAAAGGAAAGATCTCTCATTTTTATGCAAAGAGATGAAAATCTAAAAGAAACTAAAGATGCAAAAATAAACAATATCCAATATTACGTTAAATGTGGACAAATACTGTTTTTGTATAATAGACATTCAAAATATTTTCTATGTCTTGGACAGTCCACCTATTATTTCACTGAATGTTTGCATGAACTCTCAAGCTACAAACAAGTACTTCTAAGACAAAATAACCCTATTTATCAATTGGGTCACTAATCCTCATAACCTATGGTGGACAAGAATTTAAAAAATATTTTACAGTTAAAGAATGGCAAATTTATTGAGTAGATATACCATCTGCATCATCCTTCATAATCATGCTATTCTCAAACTGAGAATGGATTAAACTGATGGTCACCCATCCTGTAAAAAACTATACCAAATGTTGCTGAACTGCACCATATCACAAAAGGTCTCAACTCTTACAGCTCTGATATTTCCAGGTAAACATTCAAAAATTTGACAAAATCATGAAATGATACCAATAAATCATAGTCAGTAATGCTTTTCACTTCATTGATAGCAAATCATGTGGACAAGAAAGTTAATACCAAAGCTCTTGAAAAAAGACTTGTTACCATTAGAGAGTGAGTCTAGGGATTAACTGAAGTAAGCAATATTTCAGCTTTTTACACAGGTGATGGTTATGGTTCAGCCTGATGTAATATGAGACATTTAGCAGCATGGCAAGTTATAGGCTAGTTTACTCTTAACAATGTTTTATGAGGCGCTTGACGTCCTGTCTAAAACAGTTCTGGTAGGGATGACAGCATGAGGATCCACTAAAGGATGCAGACACGGGACTAACAAAAGTTGGAAGTAATTAAAAAAGAGGGGGATAACCATCATCAACCCATGAAGTCAGCCGCTGAAGGAACAGGAGGGGCTGAAGTTTGCATTTACATGTTTCGGTCTGATGAAGGAAACATGTAACTGCAAAATTCAGAGCCGTACCTGCAAGGGCTGACTTCATGGGTTGATGATGGTTATCCCTCTCTTTTTAAAAAATTTACTCTAAGTGCAATGTCATTCTTGATTCTAACTAGTAAAGTTTGGAAGGTAGTTAATGTTCATTAATCTCTAAAAGTAACTAACAGAACTTCATGAAGATCTGCCCCATTACCACAAGTGATGATTAGGGTTCATGAGACATTTAGCAGCATAGCAAGTTATAGGCTAATTTACTCTTAGTGCAGTGGCATTCTTTACTCTATCTTGTAAAGTTTTGAAGGTCATTAATGTTCATTAATCTATCTGAACAAGTAACCAACAGAACTAAATGAAGATCTGTCTAGTGATTATGGTTCAAGCTGATGTCCACGATGTAACTGATAGTGTTCAGGAGACGCTAATCCTCCAGCCTCTTCTTCTGTAGGTTGCTTTTTCTCTTAATTACTTCACATATGCATCCATTTGACATTGATTATTTTGTATATGTCAATGGAGCCAAAAGATCAGAATGAAGTGACTACTCTAAGTGTTATTCTACACCTCTCCACTTGACAGCTGAAGCAATAAGTCATCCGATGGTTACAATTAATGAAACACGAGCAGCAGATCATGGTATTGGCTTACTCTTTGTGCAGTAGCAGATCTATGGAGGGGGTACTTTTGGTTATCAGCCCCTCTCTTTTTCCAATAAATCAATAAATGAATTTTTAGATATTCATATCAATGATATAAGATACTTCAGTTTTATACTTCTCTGCCCATATTAGGTGTATGTACACTGCAATCTTGATAGGTGGACACCCCCTTGAGAATTTGAGGTCTGTGACTGTTGACTATTTTTCTGCTTTCTCTTTAGTCTGAGACTAAGGCAATCTTAACACCATGCTATCACGAAAGGCTAAGTTCACCCTTAACTTTGATTAAATAAGCTTTGTGTAAGTTAGACAAGTGAACTGTTTGATTGGCATTCAAGAAGTTGATGGTATAAGGAAGACAAGAGTCATTCTATGAATGAACAACTTCTTAATTTGACAGTAGCGTCCTTTCAGTATAGAACTGATATGCTTGAAAATGGTATAAGAATCTATACCGAAATGTAGCTACTGTAAAATAAAGGAGTTGTTCATCCATAGAATTACTCTCGTCTTCCTTAAAGGCACCACTTGATCGGGTTTCATCCGCCATATTGAAATGTTAGCATTGAGAGAAAACAAATGTGCTGTATTAATGCTAATTCATTAACAAAATTAAGGAATAACTATTTGATTGATAGAAGAGGAGCATATTTACAAATAATTCTTAATAAAAGTTTTATGAAAAATTTATCGTAGTAATGGATTCCATGATCGTAGCTTCGATGATAGGCTTCATTTCAAGATGTTTTTATTTTTTGAGTGATACACTGTATTCTTTGTCAATTGTTAAATTTTTAACAACTGAAATGCTAGCCTCACAAACATATTTGAAATTAAGTGTGAAATCATCACATAAAATCATATATAATTGTAAACAGGAAAATCCTCCTGAATTGCGTTTCCACCAAAAATACCCCGCTCGAATTGTCCCTTTAAGTTAGACAACGTTTCAAGGTTTGTTTTGTAGGTTTGACTACAGTGTCTAGTGATGATGGCAGGTGACATACCACCGATTCTATTGGACTCCCATGTTAATTCCATTGTCTCTATTAACACAACTAAAAAAGGAGCAGCGCCTGAACTTCTAACACATTAGCTCAAGTAACATCTGTTGTGTCCTGTTATTCACAACTTCTACCTCCCTTACACAATGGACTCTGCTGAAACAGAGACTGGGTGAGTTCAAGTCAAACACTAAGGGTAGAGGAGTTTCAAAGTTTGACATCTGAATATTAAGAATTCATTAGTGATTTCACTATAAAGCAGTGGCACTTATCGATTGAAAGTAACACCCTGAGTAAGTTGATGGTTTCTTTCCAAGCGTCTACGAAATATTTGCATATCTTGTCACCTTATTAACTTGGATCTTGCTTTTCTGGATTAACTAACTAGGACTTCTTTAAAATAAAAGTAGGCTTTTAAACTAAAAACAACATATTTCCTTACAAATTAATATCATAAACAGATATAATATATAATGGGTGTCTAAAGGGATTTGTCCAACTAATATCCATATCTTTCCCAAAGCGCCTATCTAAAATCATTTTTGGTATTTTGCTCAAATTTGATGATAACTTATCATGGAAAAACATTTTTAATGAGAAAAAAAAAGGAAAACATATAAATGAGAAAAAATTAGACGATTAAGGTTTATCTAATATATATTTAGAAATTTAATCCTAACATTAAAGAAAAAAGATACCGTCTTGATCATTTTTAATTATTCAGCGGATTCTCACCAGAAAAAAAATCTTTTCATTACAGATCTAACAAATCTGACATAATATCAAGGAATGTGTCTTTCATCCCCGGAGTGAACAACGACAACCCGATGTCCTGATCAGATTGGTTTCAAACATCCTCTGTTACAAGATTAGTTTTAATGGATTTTTCCAGAGCGATCACGGATCCACAGCTTCTGCCACACTAACAACATTAGAGGATTCCTGTTCACTGAAGCAGAGGCTTCTCCAAGGCTGAACATGGAACTAATGTGCATTGAGAGGCGGTCAGGGGCGATCAAGATGTCCACTCATCTCTGCACCCAATGTCATGGCTGACCAGATAGTGGACATCACCGGACATCGGTGGGAGGGGCCATTCGGAGAACAAGTCAGGAGGAAATTACTCTTGCCAAGTCAATGAAATATGTTTTCACAAATTGATTTGGTATTTCTTTGTTGTTAATCTGTTTGGTTAAGTTCTGAAGTAATGCTTTCTGACCTGTACTGTGATACACAAACAGTCAGCAAATATCAGAGGTCTGTCCAACGGATACATGATAATGGGATCAGAACATCTTCACAGGTATAAGGGTAACACTGTTCTTCAGGGCATTATCATTTGCAGAAGCCCAAGGTACAACTTTTTGTACTCTTGGAAAAAGGTCCATTGGTTGACTCATATAGCCATACCCAGGCCTTCCAAATCTAATTGAAATCAAATCATTGATAAGCTCCCTTGTTTTACATAATGTTGTTACTGGTCACAAAACGATTTGATTTCAATGAGATTGATACCTTCCGAGTCAGGCAACTCTTTTGCCTCAAGGGAGGCAATGCAACAAGCTGCTCAAAATAAAAGTTTTACAGATAAATATTCAAGATTGTCTCCTACCTGTGCATAGTTGCGTTCACTCTTTAGCCTGGCGACCTCACGCTGTAGCTTGGCGACCGATCGACGTGAGGTCTGTTTCTCCTCGGCCAGCTGACGGGTCAACTCCTCCACCTTCTTCTCCAGGGCTTCCTGCAACATAATAATAGTATGTGTAACATTGCTATACCTTGACATGCCGTTCAATGAATATCCTCAAATATAGTTATAGTATGTGTAACAATCCAGCTTAATGACTTCCTAGAACATAGTAATAGGATGTGTAACATGGCTATACCATTACATGCCGTTCAATGCCTTCCTAAACAATAGTTACAGTATTTGTTACAATCCAGTTCAATGAATTTCTAGAACATAGTAATTGGATGTGTAACATGGCTATACCATTACATGCCGTTCAATGACTTCCTAAAACATAGTTACAGTATATATAACAATGCAGTTCAAAGTCTTCCTAGAACATAGTAATAGGATGTGTAACATTGTAATATCTTGACTATATATGTCATGTAGTTCATTTCAAATAGGAAATCGGTTCAAGGGCTTCCTTGAACATTGTTACAGTATGTGTAACAATTTAATACCTTGACTATAATCATCTATGTTATAGATTTCTAAAAGAAGCTGGTTCAAGGGATTTCTAGAACATAGTAACAGTATGTGTAACAATCCAACTTAATGACTTCCTAGAACATAGTAACAACATGTGCAATAGCAATTCCGACTTCCTGGAACATAGTTACAGTATGTGTAACAATGCAGTTCAATGAGTTACTGGATCATAGTTATAGTATGTAGAAACATGCATTGCCATGAATATATGCAGTCATGTAGTTGGGGTGCACCCACACTCTAGTACATATATTGAATTTAGTACTTTGGATCAAAGAATATGTCTATAAACATTTACTCAAGTTATTTTCCCTGCCCTACTACTTTCATATGAATGAGAAATACAACCCTGAACATCAACTATATTTGGAACTCTCTAGGGATGGGTTCAAACCCAGCACCCCCTTCTTGATCTGCCAATGCATCTACCGGTACCCCTTGGATCACACAGAGATTCAAAAAGACAGAAGTAGTTTCAAAGGATGTCCGCTCAAATATGGTCAAGATGAATTTGTTTATTTATATAAAATGAAACTGGTTAAAATTCCAGCATATATGATTTCCCTAAAGAATTCAAGCATTAAGGAACATGTCTCTCAATTCTTTTTTTCTCAAATTTTATTTGTATTCCAAAAGCAAAAGATCTGCTAAGGGAAATCTTAGACAGACTTTGTAAAATACTCAAATACACAAGATGCAGGACTTGATTCCTAATTTACACTGTAGCATAAAATAAACTAATAAACGTATATGGAATACTGATAACTTGATAATCATTAGATTACTTCCTTGACAGAAAAACATAACCACTAGCCAAGGAGTCTACAATTAAGCCATAACTAGGCTGACTGATAAATCATAATGCAATTTCTTTAACCGATATAGAAAAACATGGTACAAGTTAACTAGAGTAATCCGATCGAGCTTGACAAGATCCAATTAGGAAATGTAAGCAAATCTTTCTGATCAAACAATTTTCTGTCACTCAGGACAAATCTGAGCTCCGCTCCTACAAGTCGATGACAAATTGCTGCAAATTAATCACCCCTGATTTGACAGCAGTTGACCAGTGGTCAGGGTGTAGGGTCAGTCAGTGTGTCCACTAGTGATCAATACCAATCTGACCAACTAATGTCCATAGCGGCCGATACACATTATCACCCTTTATACACTGCATCTGAATGCACATGTAAGCCATAATGAGGCTTATATTCTGCCTCGCCAATTTCACGCCGGAATAGTTCCATTGGCTGATTAGCGTCCGTGTGTATTCTTGCCATTGTCCTGCAAATATACTAAGTGGCACTTATAGCCCTCATTTACTTTGCTATAGAAAGAGTTACAATAGTCGTGAGGGCTTTGCCCCGTGTAGTACTGTGTTGACGCTACTCGTCAGGGTAGATAAACACCTTCATTCTCCATTTCCTATACTAGATCTCTTTGGGAAGAGATAGCTTTATATACAAGGGGGAAATTATCATAGCATTCATACAGAAATACTTGCTTATTTGGCAATTTGCTTCAAGTAGGTTTCATATGCAAATATTGAATGATGAATAGAACATATCGAAGGGTTTCAGAGGACATTGTACTAAAACTGACTGCTCAGAGGACATTGTATTAACACTTGTTTTTCAGGGGACATTGTACTAGCACTGACTGCTCAAAGGATATTGTATTAACACTTGTTTTTCAGGGAACATTGTATAATTACTGACTTCTGAGAGGACATTGTATTAACAGTTGTTTTTCAAAGGACATTGTATTAGCACTTACCTCTCAGAGGAAATTGTACTAGCGCTGACTGTTCAGAGGACATTGTATAATTACTGACTACTGAGAGGACATTGTATTAGCACCGACTTCCCAGATGAAATTATATTAGCACGCACATCACGGTGGACTTTGTATTAGCACTGACTTGCCAAAAGACATCAGCAATGACATCAAAGAGCACAATTATGATTAATGTATAATCTCTGAATTTTCAGAGTACATTGCATGAATACTGACTTCTAATTGGTTGTTCTATTATCACTGCATTTGAAGCAAATTTTAACTCAGAAAATATAAAAAAACTCTGATACAAAGGAAACATGTCGGTTTAACACTATCCTTACTGATGAAAAGATAACCAAGAACTTTCTAGGATTAACCCTGACCAATCCAAGAAGATACCCTTTGCTAAGAAAGATTCCTAAAAGTGGACCAATTCAGAATGGTTTGACATTAAGCAATTAACAGGTAAAGAGTTAATGCAGAATTTGACTCAGTTCAAGATTAAACATGTCAAATGTGACGAATTGAAACCATGCTTATGCAATTATCTGCAAAACAAAAGTAGACGATTTTTCATTTTGCAGAGACATAATGCAGAGGTCAGAGAGGCAGGCATCTTCTGTAATTCAATTCACTTGCCTTTTTGTCTCCGGTCCCTCGAGTTTTAAATGTTGCATAGACGTGGGTTATGCAAAGTCAGGTAATACGAACGATAAATGGCCTCTATCTCTAATATTGATTATGTCCGCACTCTAGTGTCTCCTTTTGAGTGGCTTTGACGGCCAATTATACTGTTGCATATTGCTCTCGTTACATGAAGCAAATTGGTGTGCTTCGTTTGGGATAATTTGATATTTGTCGAACTGTTTCATATCAAATGCAAAATTTTGTTTAAAGTAGTGAAAACCACCCATGGCATATTACATGTCATTAGGCATATTCTGTTGTTTTATTTGACATTTTTTGATTTAATTTAATTTTTAAACCAAAGATTTTAAATATTTAGTAATGTGTATACAAGTCAATTAAAATGTAAGATTAAAGAGGCAGTAGAACATTTTAGTTTGAATATAAGGTGATGTCAAGAAAATGAAAATTAATGGTTTCAAATAAAAGACAATGTATTTAAACTAAATGGAGCAGTAATAATTCAAATATATAATGTAAAGTTTAGCCATGCAATTTCTTTTTCTTACACAAAATAAATTAAAGGTTGTCACACAAAATGGCCGCCAATGGATTTTATGTGAATCTTTACACTTTGTCCTCCGACTATGGATAAATGGCTTGTGTAATAAGATTTTTGACACTGTCAATTAATACATTAGGCATTAACGTACAATGATCAGTGAAAAAATTTTAAATATGAAATCATAAAAAAACATGCTACTGCCCCTTTAATAATTGACAAAAGGCAGGATTAAAATTGAAAGTGAGGTGTTTAGAAAATTCTAATATATCAATGCTCACTTTGATGAAACATAAAGCTGAAATTGATATCCTGATAATAAAATATGTGACAATTCATGAAATATTCATGTGGTGATATTGTTATTCATTCCAAATTGTTTGCTAAGCAATTATAAGAGCTTTATATCATTTCAAATCAAGATAAACAACACAGCAAAGTCTCTTGTGTAATTAAACTCTCATTAGAGGCTGTTTTATCACCGAAGTGTATTAGTCAACTTCCAACTCAACTGACTAATCCATAGAAATAGCAAACATTAGGACAATGATATTCCGTTTATCTAGAAAACATTACGGCTTAACTCCACAAGGGTAATACAAACAGATTTGAGGCATTGTGATCATGGTAAATAGGTAGAGGACTAACACTTTGTCTCCGAAAAATAGATTTAAAGAGAAGCTAATGGGCACCTTATTGAAAGATTTGAAATTTTCACTTCAGGAAAATATACACCAGCTTTTCTTGAGCTGTTTGGTTTGTGATTATGGATTGGTGAGTGAGTTATTGTTTTACGCCGCTTGGGCAATATTTCAATCATTAGTGCCGTGTTTTACTGAATGACAAAAGAGGAAATAAGTGTTAGGCACTTTCTCTAAGAACAGTCATAATTTCAGTTAGGGAAATACTAGCTGTAATTGCATTGTAATATCAAACTATTTTCATTCTTATTTTTGTGTTTTTGAAAAATATATTTTTACCAATATAGATTCAACTTGGTAATAAATAAAAGAAATAGTATTTATTTTAGATTTTCAAAATCAAAGAAAAACATTGACTTATATTTCAAGGTAAATTTTTGAATATTACGTAATTAGTTGTCATCACATTTCTGGAGAATTGTAATTATAGAAAACAGATTTCCCTTTGGGACAATAAAGATTATCTTATCTTATCTTATCTTATTTCTCAGTTGAGTAACGTGAGAAAATATCAATTCAGGCCAGGGCAAAAGACTACAGAGGTGTTCAAGTCACCTATTCCTATTTCAGATCTCCCTGAATATGGATTTTTCTAATTATTGCTCTCTGTCGTCCCAAGTCCCAACTGTTTGAGATTATGCAGCATAAACAAAGGAGCTGACACGCCATTATGGGACCACAGGGCTGATTACAATCCTATCAACACCGAAATGACTTTCAAAAAGGAGCATTATTAAATTGTCTGGTGTTAATCAATAAGCAGTGAATTAGCATGCGCTGCATGATTATTGGCCAGGTATGCAGTGAGTCACACCTAGCGTCTCAGACTCCTTGAGGAACTGGGACAAAGGTACTGTGGGGTGGGGGGGGTGAAGGTACTGCGTTAATGCAGAGGAAAAATGGATGACAACTTCTTTGTTCATTGTATGCGACGTTTCGAATCTGTGGCAAAACGTCATATACAATGAACAAAGAAGTTGTCATCCATATATTCCTCTGCATTATTGTCATTCCAACTTCTAAAATGCTTCTCTGCTTGCTGAGGACAAATTGTCTGATATAAAATAGACTTATAATCAGATATGTTTATTACAATTTTATATGTTTAGTATGATCTTCTTTATGCTAACATATACTTCAGCTTATGATGAAGTTAATTGTCTTGAAGTCGCAAGTGTTTTTCCCTGTTTCTATCAATTACAAACCTTGGTTGATTTTTGCATCATGGTTTGGGATAAGGGACGGAACTATCCAAATATTCAATCCTAACCACAAACTGTTCAAAATCTGCCCAAGAGATTGAACTTTAGAAAAACTGCTGCACATTTCGACATGCAGTTTACAACTGTTTGGCAAAGTACTGATAGAATCCTTTAGAAACATTGAAAGCAACTTATACAAATATTCCTAAGACTTGAGTAAATCACATACCATGGCAATGGTTACCAAATTCATTATGATATTTGTCACCACTGAATCAGTAGCGGAAAGGTAAAAACTTCTTTTCAAAAATTGTAATTTCAAGTAATCAGCATGCATTACATGACCAACCGTCACCTTGATAGACCTAACATTATGCATAATCTACAGCACGCAGACACACAGTCTACAGCACACAGACACACGGTCTACTGTAGTCCCAAGACACTTCAGTCTTCAGACAGGGACAATACAGGTAGCAATGTGGAGGCTACACAATCACCTATGGAAATTCTCTTGGGCAAAATCAATTTCTTTACTCCAATCAAATATTGTTGCCTTTCAAGCTAATGGCATAATTTTATTTTTCTGTGTTGAAAGCAAAGAACAGTAATGGTGTAATATTTATGAGGTGTTTAAAGTGCACAGATGGTGTTTTGAATTAGTTTTGTTTCACTCAACAACGAACATGTGAATAAAGAATTGAGAATTCTTTATCAAGGGAAATTAGGATCTCCATTTTGAAATTATCGTTTAAGCAAGGTAATTTTTGGATTAATATTGCTTATCATAAGTATATCAGGACTCATCAGATTTGTTATTTATGCTTTTCAGGTATAATACTTATGTAAACACTATAAAAGTTTTTTTGAAATTTTAAAAAGTTTTTAGAAGAACCTGTACTTTTCAAGATAGTGTGATCCTAAATATAACATTGTTACATTTGTTCACTATCTACATGGCATTTATCTCTAAGAAATTTAAGGATGTTTGGAGAAAAAAAAATTACATCATATTTTAATATTTTTCATAAATCAATGGCAAAAAAAACATTTGTAAGATCCTGACAATGAGACAAATCAATCCTTTCAATGACAAACTAAATAACCCGCAAACTAATAAACATAGATGGATAATGGGTTTTTTAAATGTTACCTTGGTTTTTGGATTAGATCTCTTAATCGCAAATGGTATTCTTGAAGACATCATGTATTATATCCAAAACTTCTTTCAATCCAAGAGTAGAACATGGGTTTCACAACACACAGCTTGAACACACTGTGTTGGGTGATGGGAGATTTTACTGCCTCTTCTTCAACTTGTAAGATACATAAATCCCTTTGCATCCAACACTTCACCGTAAGTTCCCCAAAAAAAAGACTAATTCCTCTTCACACTGTGTCTGTGTTGAACGGTGAATGAAATAAAAATAAAAGGCAGACTCTGGTTCTCTTTGGTAACTTTTGACATTGTTTTAAGATCAAAATACCACTATAAGGCTAGATACTCTTTCGCGCTTATTTCATACACTGAGCTCAGTTCTGTAGAGGACTCTCAATGCAGTTGCATGATCTCTACATCACCAGGATATCTATTGTGCTCCTCTGGGAATGCCAGTAAATATTACATAATCAGCCCAAGCCTGTTTTACACCATTATTACCATGTTAAGTGGAAGTTAATGACAAGTTTACAACTGCATCAGCAATAGCTGAGAGCCAAATTTCATGCTTGAGTGACCGATCCCAATGAGGACTGCACGCTCTCTCCCATGACATGACTGAAAGGAAGATGATGTAAGCAATCACTAATCTCTCCTTCCATTGAGGAAGTGTGTCCTTAAGAAATCCTTAAATGTTTCACAGTCCTCGGTTCATTGTTTCCTTTTCTACAAATCTTTCATCTCAGGGAAGGTCCCAGATGCATCCATAGTTTCTCAAATTTATGAAATTTCTGTTTCTTACTTTCAATTACAAAGTCCTCATCCAGGGAAGGATTCACATTTGTTTCATATAAACAAATCATAAACTGATTTACACAGATTTATTGTCGTAATCAAACAAATCCTGTTTTGAAAATCTTCATTGACAAATACTTGCTTCTTGTATATCCAGATGATGGTTCTTTGATAAATTCTTTGACACACCTTCTAGAATGAATCTCAATTTATGAGAGTTGAATCCAGTTTCCAGATACTCATTTCGCTAATAAATCAAATAATATTTCTCAAATAACTACATAAATCCTAGTGAACACACACAGCAACATGCAACTTTCAGCTGATTGTAGGAACTTGACACATATATTGCCTCCTTGTACAAAACAATGACTATATCAAAATCCACTTTTCCAGGTACTCATTCCACCCCCAAAACAAACCAAATTATAATTCCGAAGAAATAAGTAAATCCAAGCAAACATCCAACGGCCATGTGGGAACTTGAAGTAGTCAGTTCATTCTTTCAGTCACTATATAAGAAAATGCTCAATTCATTCCGCCACCAAAAACAACCAAGTCACTATTTCTCATCAAAATAAGTAAATCCTATTGCACACAAATGTCAACATCCACCTGTCATCTCGATGCAGGGAGTTGACGCAGCAGATGTGTACACCTGTACGTACAGACAAGAGTGTACCTGCCGATGACAGGAACACATTGATAAATACGTGTTCTAAGTACACGGGAACACATGCAGGGTGTGTTTCCAACAACAGGCTCCACCGCCTGCATAATCAGTGTGTGACGTCTCCTTCACATCTCAATGAACTTATTCAAGCGCACCGTCGTCCCCCTTTTACCGAGTTTCTGTACCTAAAACCCTCTTATATGCCTACAGAAATGTAAATTAACTCAAGCAAGGCCATTGGCTTTATAGTAGCAATAATGCATATTGTATACAGGTGGAGATTTATTACGGCAGTGAAATTGAACTTGTGTTGTAATCGTGGCAGGTTGGTTCATAAACCATCAACACAAGTTGCATGTTAATGTTAGACTCGAAGATATTTACACTTGTGATAAGATGGTTCACTAAGGTATCAAAACTTGTGTGCAATAAAGTCGTTATTATTGTAGCAATGAAAAGTTATAAGAGCCATATACATTCTGATCTAGTTAGAGTGGGATGTGACAGATTTATAGAGGACTGGCAAACAGGGGAGAGAATTCTTACAGGGACCAATCCTTGCCCTGGTGAAATTTCATCAGTTCATTAGTGTTTTATCCAGTTTCCAAGCTCAACTCATGTCTCTAATAATTCACCAAAACAAGCATTTTTTTTTAATCTTTAACTTCTCATGTTAGCTTTATGTAAGTAAGTTTCCTTGCCACCTTTCTTAATCAAACATTAAGGCAAAACAAGGCTTTAAAAGTTTAATCAGATCTTTTGATTGCATTTTTCTTTCAATTCTTGTAAAGAAATTCAAGTTTCTGAGATTTTTAGAACCTACTTCTAATAAAGACTATTGCTATGCTGATTTTTCAAATTATCTTACTCATAAACTAATAAACAAGAAAATGTCTTAATTAGCATTCTGATCAGTGTCCTATTTAAATGATTCAAGGAGGATATTCAGATGATTGTCCTGTATTCTAAATGTAGGTAGGGTTTCCATGGGTACTCGAGCCTAAGTCAACGTCCAGCTGGATTCAAAAGGGTAGGTCACTGGTTCTTTTTCAAGTCATTTTAGACTGTGATGTGAGAAGTTAGATGATAAACATGACCATTTCAAAACACTGGTGGAAAAATATTTTGTACATGACTTTATAAATCGACATATTGTGTGTATAAGAGCAAGGCAGACCAACAATTATTATTTCAGGTAAATTTAAGAATTTTGGCTACTATGGTCCGAGTCAAGTCTGACAACAATCAAGTCCAATATAGTAGAACACGGATATAGCGAACTCGGATATAGCAAACAATCGGATATAGCGAACAAATTTTCAAATCCCGTCCCTATATAATATCATTTAAATTATATGCGTATAGCGAACACCGGATACAGCGAACTAAATTATTTGGTCCCTTGGAGTTCGTTATATCCGAGTTCTACTGTATTTTGGAAGCCCTAAATGTAGGCTATCATGGTGTTCTGCAGTAATTTTAATATAAGAATTTTGGGTACTCTGGTCCGAGTCAAGTTTGACACCACTCGAGTCCAATATTTTGGACCCATGGAAGCCCTAAATGTATGCTATCATGGTGTACTGCAGCATCTTAAATGATTCCCTGATATTTTTTTCATCAAGTGCCAAGGATTCTAGTCTAGCAATCCCCTACAAACCAGGTAGCCAGCTATACCTCACACCAGGCCTTCTAATGAAGTAACATCAAAGCAGCTCAAACTATGTAGAAGTTCCACATCATTAAAACAATTACAAGCAGAGTAAGTGAGATGATGTCCCGACACACTAAGATTTACACTAATGAAAAAGCTCTGTGGGTAGCTAGAGGGGGAATCAAATCGCAACCCCCCTCCTGCTGATGATGTTTAGACCCCCAAGGAGGTGGGTACATCAGACGAGGGGATGAAAGGAGGGAGAGAAGAATGAGAGAAGAAGGCAGCTGAGAGAGGAGGAGTTGTCTGGGTCCGGCTGCGGGTGTAATCATGGAGCTTCAGGTGGGGGTAACATCTCACTTTTCATACGGAGGAGGGGTCACGGGGGTGCTTTGGGGGAGAGGTGAGATGCAGAGTGGTGTGGGGTGGGGAGTGGTAGGGGAGACTACATCTCACTCTAAGACCATACAGGGGGATGGGAGTTGGGGGTGGTTGATCATGAGAGGTGGAGACAACATCTCACTCTCAATTCATGCAGGAGAAGGTAAGGGGAGAAAACATGTTACTCTCAATCAATTTGTACTTTTTTGTTAGTCTAACAATTAGACTCTGAAACGTTTTTTAAAAAAGCAACTGAAATTTGAAGAAAAGTAAATAAATATAATGAAAAGGAGACTGAGATTTTTTCATTTTCAGACCTAAAATTGAGATCTCAAGCCTTTACATTGACTTGCTTAGGTTATTATTTAATTTAAGGGTTTTGGTTGACAGACTACTTTTTTGTGTACAATTAGTAACTCTCAATATGCACTGATTTCAGGGGGGGATTTTGGGGGTCATCTCTCCAACTGTAGATGCTAAGACCCCCAAGGAGGCAGCAGAGTTCAAAAGATGTTTTAGTCCCAACAAGCAGGCAGGGCTTGTGGTTAGAAATATCAACAAGCCCTCCCAAAAATATGACAAGCACTGCAATGTTATGACACTTAGTATCCTAGAACTCAGCAAAGCCAGGTGGCCTAGCTGACATCTCATTCTTAATTTGTACTGATAGCTGGCCTGACTCACTCCACTAACAAGCCATTACGAGAGATACCTTGTAATTACCTGTGTGGGACAAGATCCTGCATTCTGATTAGGCTACAGGACCAGGGGAGATAACCCACCTGTCTCTCGGTGCGACCATATACATGTGTCTACATAGATGATCAGCTTGTACTATAGCTTCAGTGGCCCAATTCACCAAAACTTCTCAGAAACTTCTTAGTTTTTAAACTTAAGTTTGAGAATTTTAAAGCGTAGTTCTTAGCTTATAAATCTTCAAAAGTTTAAGAATTTACTAAGAAGAAATCAAAATGATTAAAACAATGAAATTTATGGAAGGGTTAATTGTTGATGCCTAAGACTGAGACAAAGATTACACTGAGGTAACATCTAATACTGAGACTACGAAAGGCACCGAGACTAAAATTTATACTGAGTGTAAGACTTTCACTGAGAGGCTTATACCCTGTATGTAAGTCAAGACCAACCAAGCATGCCCAAAGCCAAGTGGGAGAGAGGGATTGGTATTTGTTAAAATCTTTGATAAAATGGATCTATTTCACTAAAAGCCATACCTTTCAACCCATTTCAGGTTGAGTTAACAAACATCCTAATCAATCCATCTAAGGGTCTTAAACCAAGAAAACCTTTAAGCTAGGAAGGATACGTTGATGATCCATTTTTAGGGTGTATTATGAACCAGCAATGCGGAAGAGGATGAATCAATCCCAGGTGTTGAAGAAAGATAAATTTGACAGCTAAAATATTTGATAAAATGCCTTTGATTTATGTCTTTTTCGCAGACTTATACCATGTTTGTGGACAAAATTAGGGGTCCTGAACACATCAAGTATTAGTTGCATTCTGATGTTGTAGATAATTATGAGACATAATTAGAATAGAACCAAAAATAGTTTTGCCCTTTATTGCCAGTCTTCAACAAACAAATAGCAAAAGAAGGAATTTTTTAGTCCCAACAAATGAGCGTACCCTTCTTATGTGATTCTCAATTTGTAAAATCAAAAAAACAAATATTTGATTATACCTTGTCACAAGTGTTTCATATAGTAACCATGTGATATTTTGTGGTCAAAATATAATCTATTGACAGACGTCCCTTCATATAAAACTAAAGCTGAAGATATAAATTTCAACCCATTATGATGAAGCTGATTGTTAAGACATAGGAGGAAGATACGACTACCCCGGGTGACAGGACAAGCAGATTTATCAAGTTCACGTGGAGCATTATCAAGAGAGTGGGTGTATCTAGAGGCTAGAAGTCTGTCTCAGACGGGTCTCCACCAGTCACTGTGTCTGTCTGTCTCTATAAACACAGACCAATCTCTGTTACCTTTCTCCCCAGACAAAGAGCTCAAATTGCCCCTATTAGGCTCCAGAGAAACCCTGCGGAGACAAAAAATATGACATCTTCTTAAAGAGTATCTTGATACAGGGCAGGACTGGCATTTCCGCTTGACATAATTTCCTGCTCAGATATCAGGATTCTGAGTTTCCTGTAGTTAATAAACTTCGGGAAGATGATCTTGTTGAAAGACAGAAGTTTGTCTTATCTTGTTGTAACTCATCACCTCGGGCTACATCCTAATGGGTTGAGTCAACTAGACACACAAACCCATACAGCACCTGCTCCATAACACCTCTCAAACATATTTGTTCAGGCCTAGAATGATTACAGAAAAGAGCAGCAATAATATCGGGGAAAATAACAGCCATAATACGCTGAGAGAGACCCATGATTACTCTGCCTTTCTTTGCAGGGAGTCGTGATCTGCGTGAGCTGGGAGTCCACTTATCCTGAGTTTTCACTGTTGATTAGCCCTGCTACAAAGGAGTGTCTCTATAACATGGTAGGTGAGTATGGATCAGGACACCTCCCCACCCAATTGTAAGGTGTCATCTGCCCGACCGACACCCACCCTTGCCCTCTCCACTCAAGTGCATCACAAGGCTTTGTCAACTGGAATTTTAATATTACTGGGCGGGTGTCAAACAGTTTACAGAGTCGGTTCAATGTTGCCACAATGTTTGGAGCATATTTTGGGGAAGAATATGAAGGCAAAGTAGTGTGAAATTAGGTTTGGTATCAAGTGACAGACAGACAATACTGGTGATAAGGAGTCAAGAGATTACCACAGAAGACTTGTCAGGTCCTGGCGCTGTAATCACTGCATAGAGTCATACAACAAACATGCTACTGTGATTAGTTATGTCTTGATTACATGGAACATGACAGTTAGCCTGGATCAACATCTCGAGGGGATGGAGAAAAGATAGGATAGTAGTCTTCCTTCAAATATGATTGACATATCATTTAGCTGAGAAAAACGATGAAATGATATTTGATAAACTCATTTCATACTACAAGATAATATATCTTTGTTGAACTGTCATCTTCAATGTAATGAAGATGATACAGAAACATTTTGAAAACTTATTTCATATTATACCAAAATTGCTTTTGTCAAACTGTCATTTTCAGGAATTCTATTTCTGTTTATTATCCTCTTACCCTGCTTCTAAGATATTTCATATATCGTATCATTAGATTGTACAGAGATATAATTGATGGTTTACAGATATACGTGATAGTATAAATCTCAAGATGATAGTGTACAGATCACGTGGTTGTGTACAGATATTTTTTATGGTGTACATTTCTAGATGATATCGTACAGATCACATTATGGTGTATAGAGTGTACAGCTCTAGATGATAGTGTACAGATCCTGTGATGGTGTACAGATATATTTGATGGTGTACAGATGTACTTGATAGAGTACTGACCACATTATGGTGTACATCTCTAGATGATAGTGTACATCACTAGTAATGACAATAAAGATCGCATGATGTTGTAAAGATACACTTGATACTGTATATCTCTAGTAATAATAGTGTACAGACAACATGATGTTGTACAGATATACTTGATACTGTATATCTCTAGTAATAATAGTGTACAGATCAAGGATGGTGTACAGATACACTTGATACTGTATATCTCTAGTAATAATAGTGTACAGACAACATGATGTTGTACAGATACACTTGATACTGTACACCTCTAGTAATAATAGTGTACAGATCAAGGATGGTGTACAGATACACTTGATACTGTATATCTCTAGTAATAATAGTGTACAGATCAAGGATGGTGTACAGATACACTTGATACTGTATATCTCTAGTAATAATAGTGTACAGATCAAGGATGGTGTACAGATACACTTGATACTGTATATCTCTAGTAATAATAGTGTACAGACAACATGATGGTGTACAGATACACTTGATACTGTATATCTCTAGTAATAATAGTGTACAGACAACATGATGGTGTACAGATACACTTGATACTGTATATCTCTAGTAATAATAGTGTACAGACAACATGATGGTGAACAGATACACTTGATACTGTATATCTCTAGTAATAATAGTGTACAGATCAAGGATGGTGTACAGATACACTTGATACTGTATATCTCTAGTAATAATAGTGTACAGACAACATGATGATGTACAGATACACTTGATACTGTATATCTCTAGTAATAATAGTGTACAGATCAAGGATGGTGTACAGATACACTTGATACTGTATATCTCTAGTAATAATAGTGTACAGACAGCATGATGTTGTACAGATACACTTGATACTGTATATCTCTAGTAATAATAGTGTACAGACCCCATGATGTTGTACAGATACACTTGATACTGTACACCTCTAGTAATAATAGTGTACAGATCAAGGATGGTGTACAGATACACTTGATACTGTATATCTCTAGTAATAATAGTGTACAGACCCCATGATGTTGTACAGATACACTTGATACTGTATATCTCTAGTAATAATAGTGTACAGACAACATGATGTTGTACAGATACACTTGATACTGTATATCTCTAGTAATAATAGTGTACAGATCAAGGATGGTGTACAGATACACTTGATACTGTACACCTCTAGAAATAATAGTGTACAGATCAAGGATGGTGTACAGATACACTTGATACTGTATATCTCTAGTAATAATAGTGTACAGATCAAGGATGGTGTACAGATACACTTGATACTGTATATCTCTAGTAATAATAGTGTACAGACAACATGATGGTGAACAGATACACTTGATAGTGTATATCTCTAGTAATAATAGTGTACAGACAACATGATGGTGAACAGATATACTTGATACTGTGTATCTCTAGTAATAATAGTGTACAGACAACATGATGTTGTACAGATACACTTGATACTGTATATCTCTAGTAATAATAGTGTACAGACAACATGATGGTGAACAGATACACTTGATACTGTATATCTCTAGTAATAATAGTGTACAGATCAAGGATGGTGTACAGATACACTTGATACTGTATATCTCTAGTAATAATAGTGTACAGATCAAGGATGATGTACAGATACACTTGATACTGTATATCTCTAGTAATAATAGTGTACAGACAATATGATGTTGTACAGATACACTTGATACTGTATATCTCTAGTAATAATAGTGTACAGACAACATGATGGTGAACAGATATACTTGATACTGTATATCTCTAGTAATAATAGTGTACAGATCAAGGATGATGTACAGATACACTTGATACTGTATATCTCTAGTAATAATAGTGTACAGATCAAGGATGGTGTACAGATACACTTGATACTGTATATCTCTAGTAATAATAGTGTACAGATCAAGGATGATGTACAGATACACTTGATACTGTATATCTCTAGTAATAATAGTGTACAGATCAAGGATGGTGTACAGATACACTTGATACTGTATATCTCTAGTAATAATAGTGTACAGACAACATGATGGTGAACAGATATACTTGATACTGTATATCTCTAGTAATAATAGTGTACAGATCAAGGATGATGTACAGATACACTTGATACTGTATATCTCTAGTAATAATAGTGTACAGATCAAGGATGGTGTACAGATACACTTGATACTGTATATCTCTAGTAATAATAGTGTACAGATCAAGGATGGTGTACAGATACACTTGATACTGTGTATCTCTAGTAATAATAGTGTACAGACAACATGATGGTGAACAGATACATTTGATACTGTATATCTCTAGTAATAATAGTGTACAGACAGCATGATGGTGAACAGATATACTTGATACTGTGTATCTCTAGTAATAATAGTGTACAGATCAAGGATGGTGTACAGATACACTTGATACTGTACACCTCTAGTAATAATAGTGTACAGATCAAGGATGATGTACAGATACACTTGATACTGTGTATCTCTAGTAATAATAGTGTACAGATCAAGGATGATGTACAGATACACTTGACACTGTGTATCTCTAGTAATAATAGTGTACAGATCAAGGATGATGTACAGATACACTTGACACTGTGTATCTCTAGTAATAATAGTGTACAGATCAAGGATGATGTACAGATACACTTGATACTGTATATCTCTAGTAATAATAGTGTACAGACAACATGATGGTGAACAGATACACTTGATACTGTATATCTCTAGTAATAATAGTGTACAGATCAAGGATGATGTACAGATACACTTGATACTGTATATCTCTAGTAATAATAGTGTACAGACCCCATGATGTTGTACAGATACACTTGATACTGTATATCTCTAGTAATAATAGTGTACAGATCAAGGATGATGTACAGATACACTTGATACTGTATATCTCTAGTAATAATAGTGTACAGACAACATGATGGTGAACAGATACACTTGATACTGTATATCTCTAGTAATAATAGTGTACAGACAACATGATGGTGTACAGATACACTTGATACTGTATATCTCTAGTAATAATAGTGTACAGATCAAGGATGGTGTACAGATACACTTGATACTGTATATCTCTAGTAATAATAGTGTACAGATCAAGGATGGTGTACAGATACACTTGATACTGTATATCTCTAGTAATAATAGTGTACAGACAACATGATGGTGAACAGATACACTTGATACTGTATATCTCTAGTAATAATAGTGTACAGACAACATGATGGTGTACAGATACACTTGATAGTGTATATCTCTAGTAATAATAGTGTACAGACAACATGATGGTGTACAGATACACTTGATACTGTATATCTCTAGTAATAATAGTGTACAGATCAAGGATGGTGTACAGATACACTTGATACTGTATATCTCTAGTAATAATAGTGTACAGACAACATGATGGTGTACAGATACACTTGATACTGTGTATCTCTAGTAATAATAGTGTACAGACCCCATGATGTTGTACAGATACACTTGATACTGTACATCTCTAGTAATAATAGTGTACAGATCAAGGATGATGTACAGATACACTTGATACTGTATATCTCTAGTAATAATAGTGTACAGACAACATGATGGTGAACAGATACACTTGATACTGTATATCTCTAGTAATAATAGTGTACAGACAACATGATGGTGAACAGATACACTTGATACTGTATATCTCTAGTAATAATAGTGTACAGACAACATGATGTTGTACAGATATACTTGATACTGTGTATCTCTAGTAATAATAGTGTACAGATCAAGGATGGTGTACAGATACACTTGATACTGTATATCTCTAGTAATAATAGTGTACAGACAACATGATGGTGAACAGATACACTTGATACTGTATATCTCTAGTAATAATAGTGTACAGATCAAGGATGGTGTACAGATACACTTGATACTGTATATCTCTAGTAATAATAGTGTACAGACAACATGATGTTGTACAGATACACTTGATACTGTATATCTCTAGTAATAATAGTGTACAGACAACATGATGGTGAACAGATACACTTGATACTGTATATCTCTAGTAATAATAGTGTACAGACAACATGATGGTGAACAGATATACTTGATACTGTGTATCTCTAGTAATAATAGTGTACAGATCAAGGATGGTGTACAGATATACTTGATAGTGTATATCTCTAGTAATAATAGTGTACAGATCAAGGATGGTGTACAGATACACTTGATACTGTGTATCTCTAGTAATAATAGTGTACAGATCAAGGATGGTGTACAGATACACTTGATACTGTATATCTCTAGTAATAATAGTGTACAGATCAAGGATGGTGTACAGATACACTTGATACTGTATATCTCTAGTAATAATAGTGTACAGACAACATGATGGTGTACAGATACACTTGATAGTGTATATCTCTAGTAATAATAGTGTACAGATCAAGGATGGTGTACAGAGGAGGTTTAGAACCAGCCTGCAGGAAGATCAGCAGGAAGACCTCAGAGAGATATAAACAGTTGTCATCAAGCAGGATACTCCACATTCCTCCCACATTCCACTCCAGTGATCTCTAGTCTGGTATGAGGAACTGCTGTCTGGTACACCCGGCTAACATAAACACGCCTATGCTTCTCTGGTAGACATAGATTAGACTCATGAAGAGTCCTGGAAGCATTTCTATTCCTTATTTTGACATATGAAAGGCTAATATGTCTTTGACATTGAATTTCATAACATTCAGATTTTAAAAATTACTATTGACATAAGTTGGGCCTTTGAATTTTTTTTGAAAATTCAATATGAAGAAGATATATTATGGATATATAACTTCTTTATTCAAGTATTGCACAATTTGAATAAAGAAGTTGTACATCCATAATATTGGCTTCATCTTCTTAATCATCACAACTTCTAGAATGCCCATCAAAGAACCAAAACGTCAATTTGATCAGAGTAGTGAAAATGATTTTATTTTTTAATTAACCTTTACAAGCCTGTTTCCAAAGTCCTAGAACATACAAAATTGCAGTTCTAGATAAATATTTGTGGATTGAATAATGACACTATGTCCAAGCACTTGAAACTGTTTCCCATGAGGTTGTTGTAAGAGATTGCCTGGGGCAATAGTGCTGAAATTGTTTTCAGAAGAACTATAAACACTTCAGGCCTAACATTGAAGGTGAATCTGTTTGAAGGGCTGTCACTTATGTGGGGTTAGTACTCAAGGTTACTTAAACAGTATCATTTCAATTTTTAGCTTTTCAACTTATCAATTGTCTCTCCTGAATGAACTCTTTTCAACTAATAATTCGTTTGTCTTGCCATTGTCAGGTGAAAGTTGGTGTTTATACAAGGATATCAAGGGGCTCTATGTCATATTAGGGACGAATATTTTATGGATAACAACTTCTATATTCTGAGTACATGACATTTCGATACAGCTTCTTGTATCGTTTTCAAGCATAATGAGATGGACAGAGATTGGGATATATATAGGTGAATAATAACTATACTCAGAATAAAGAAGTTGTTATCCATAAAATATTCGTCCTTATTAGACTTCCAACTTCTAAATGCCACTCAAAGAAATCTATGTCATATTGTTAAAATATTTCAAAATATCTCACTAAGTAAAATCATTATGAATGTATATCATAATAAAATCAAGTGTTTAAATTTTAAAGAAACCAAAATATTCTCTATGTGTCGTTTTTTACCTTAATTCACCATTCAGCACAAAATAGCTCAAAAGCTAAAGCCTTCAGAATATCTCAATCAATCATTGTCACATATTGGATTAAAAACTACTTCGTCTTAACGAAACATTATTCATAAATGTTGGCTGGAAGGAATTTGTAAGGCCTACCATATAAAAAAAAAAAAAGTGTTTTTATTTGTCTGCCGCCATATTCAAGCTCCCCTGCTCTGATAAAAAAAATCTGTTTTATGACACATTCATTAAAGGGGCAGTAGCACGTTTTTTGATAATTTTATATTCTAAAATTTTCACTGATAATTGTTAGTTAATGTTAAATGTATTATTTTGACAAGTGTCAAAAATCTCATTACACAAGTCAATCATCCATAGTCAGAAAACAAAGTATAAAGATTCACACAAAATCCATTGGCGGACATTTTTTGTGAACACCTTTAATTCATTTTGTGTAAGAAAACGGAATTGCATGTCTAAACTATATGTTATATTTTTGAATTACTACTGCTCCATTTAATTAAAATACAATGTCTTTCAATTGGAAACATTAATTTTCATTTTCCTGACATCACCTTATATTCCCCCTAAAAATGTGCTACTGCCCCCTTAAACTCATAACATTAATTCAACCAGGAATATCCTTTTCCAATTTGGCTTTTCACTTCACATTGTCTTTATCATGACATGACCATATATCTTTTTATTTTTTTATTTTTTTTATATTTTTCGACCGCACGCTCATAGCAGAAGGACAGGAGATGAGATACACAAAAAATAATATGGATGGCCTTAGAATGAAATAAAAACCAGTGAAAAGCACACCTTTAGTTGCTAATACACAAAAAATAATATGGATGGCCTTACAATGAAATAAAAACGAACGAAAGGCACATCTTTAGTCTATCATGCTCCAAGCGACTGATCGAATGATATTTTCATGTAGGTGCACTATAGGTATTTGCCCATATGGTATGGATTAACCTCCAAGCACATCTGGGCTGTGACCCTTGACAACCTCAAGTGGTTTATATTCCCTACATACTTGAAGTAATCATGTCAGGATTAACGCGAGCTGAACTGAAACCAAAACTATAAGGCTTTACTTTGTAATGCATAACCATCTAGATAGGATACAAGTGGTTTATGTAACAGTTGGCAAATTGATGATTGTTTTAGAAGAAGAATTTATGCGGTTTTATGCTTTTATGGGAAAACATTCAAAAGGGCAAAATTACTGGAATGTGTATGGCTAATAGAATCTATCCTTGAATATAAAAGGAATACAGACAGTTGGCAATATTGATGACCGTTTTAGAAAAAATATTTAGGCTGCTTGATGAATTTTTTTAAAACGTTCAAAAGGGCAAAATTACTGGAATATAATTGGCTAAGAGTGTCTGTCTCTCAACATAAAGGGAATGACAATTAGTTGGTAACATTGATGATTGCTTTACAAAAACATATTAGTCTACTTGATGGATTTCAGAGAAAAACATTCAAGGAGGCAAAATTACTGAAATATGTATGGCTAAGAAAAGTATATTCCTGAATATCAAGAGAATGACAGACAAACAGAATTAATAGGTTAAACAGTTAATAGGCCTCTGGCCAATAGAGCCATTTCAAAATATGTACTAAAGTATTCTTGTCAGATACTGGCTACAAGGAAGTTTTTTTAAAAAGAACTGCAGGTATCTTGTTTAATATCAATGTCAACAGTGGTGTTAGGTTTTATTCATAAAGAAAATGCACAAACTATCAATGAAAACATGATAATTCATAAAATGTTGTGAACCCACGCGATAATCCTGACCTATTCAGCTAAAGCCCTATGTCTAGACGTCAACCTGTTTTCGCATGAAATATATGCCTCAAAGCCTTCAAACACATTATAGATTGTGACCATACATACATACATAACCAATATCAGCTGTGATATCAACCAAATAGCAATTACCTTGCAATCATATATGAAAATGTACTTTTATATTCAGTAGCCTAAAAGGCACCAATCCACTCCCAAAGAACATTTAGATGATATCTTATACGGGTAAATCTTTAGGATTCAGTCTGTCTGAAGTAGGATTCACATCAATGATGATGATGTTATCTTTAAAAGGCAATGTGACTTGGCCTTGGGATATGTATTCAAGGACATGAAAGTTTTTTGTTCAGAGGTAAAAGTAATATTGACCTTGATGTCCGATATGTTTTTGGGTCTTCTTTTGATAAGAACAAATAAAAATATTTAATTTCAAATGATTTTATTTTAATATGATTTTATGAATTTGATTTTGGGAATAAAGGAATGTCAACAGGCTTTCAATATATTTCAAATCAGATAAACCTAGGGGCAAATATCAATCTCCTTAGCGTTATTACTATAGTGATACCTCTAATAGGAGTCTGTTACAGAATCTAACTCAATGTTGATTTTCATAATAATCTTATTTGAACAGGCAAAAGCCGATTACCAAGATCATATATTTTCATCTTGACTGAATAATGTTGAAATTAAATCAATTCTTAATTTGTGAATATTTAAACAATATGAATAACTAGATTTGAAATTATAGTTTGCCACAAGAATAAAGTTTTTCATAAAACAAAATGAAATCTGCTACCACTCTACGTGAAGTTCAAGTAAGTAGCAGTGTATTAAATAAGGCCCATTCAACAGCCCAGTTCTTGGTTACATATGGTCAGGGCTGGTTACTTCTAGAGGTTTTTCTTCAATTTACCATAATATGAAAAATACCACTTTGGGCTGGTTACTTTCAGGCTTATTTCTTACACTGTAAGTAGACTACCAGCCGAGGCGTGTTAAGTGATCCCAAATGCAACAATGACTACCTGCTGATCGTGCATATCTAATATGGGAAACATACACCTATAATACACCTATAATACACTGCTCTAGCCAACCTCCTGACCCTGGGAACATGCATATTGATCAGATATCTCTCACTGGACTTAATTTTAGTCTATGAAAATTAAAAATAATTTCTGTTCCCGATATCATTTTTTGAGGTTTTTATCTGTATTAGGTCAACTCTAGGCTTGCTATAGACTAGACTGTATAAAGGCTTCTAGTCAATTTAGTCAGGAAGCAGAACTAAGGTCTCACTACAATTGCTTTGTTATGGAGCCTTTTATACAGTCTAGGTTATCATTCAGCAAGTGTAGACTCGAGCAAATTGCAGGACCAAGAAATATTGATAAATGTTTTGCATAATTTTTTTAGAAAAAAATTATTTGATTTCATAGACTCAAACTAAGTCTAAATACAGGCAATCAGTACAGATTGGTCAATACTCTTATCACACTCAAGTAATTGCAAATATATATTTCAACCAACATATTTATTATCTTAATCTTTTTATGTTTGTTTCAGGAGAAGCATTTATATAAGCATTAGTTGTCTGTTTGCTTATCCCTTTTCATTTGTGTAGATTTATTTTCTGAATGTTGTGTATAACATGATTTATGGAAATAAAATACTGTTGAAATCAAGTAGACACTTGCATTCCTCTTTCCTTATATACATACCACTTTTGTTAGTCTTAAAGACTATTGAGCTAAAGTATCTTTATATAAAATCAATTGTCATTTTTTATATTCATATCATACAAACCTTTATTTAAATAAAATATTACAATGATAATAGGGAAGCCCAAAATCTGACTGTCGATGGTATAGCATTGAACAACGATTTACCATTTTTCCTGTAGTACTTGACATTCATTATTCTTTTTAGCAAAAATAAATTTGCAAGTTCTTGAATAAAAAAACAAATTAACTTGATTGTCTATTTCTACCTTAAGTCATGAAGAAGTATAACAGTGAATTTCAGTTACTTTTTAAAAAATGGTTAAAAAAAATCAAATCAAAGATTTATTTAATTTATTAGTTATTAGCATTCATAAGTAACAAGTAGATGAGATTTATGAAATGCTATGTTTGAACTGTTGCAAAGTTGTAAAATCAAATAACATAAAACATAGTGTATCGACTTACATAAAATCCTTACACATTTGCTTTAGAACTGGCTTCTCACAAGTATTCTCAAAGCACAAATGAAATGTATAACCTTAATAGAAAGAGATAATCATTTAAATCACCGAGTGTTGTGTTTAGGTGAGTCAGAAAATGTTATCTATCTTATCAACTTATTACACATTATCTACATATTTGAAATATTCATACTTTCTCACATATGTTAACAACTTATGTGTTTCCCACGTGAATAATAAAACATGTACTAAAATTGATAGAACATTTATAATTTCACCAAATGACAGCAATATATAAAGGAATGAATCAACATCAATCTCATTAAACAATCATAACCTTCGCCCTTCCCAAAAGTGATAAAAACATATGTATATATTTCTGACAAACATGTTCTTCTCAATGAATCATAAAAGAAGCACTCTAGTCACAAAAGATATTTCTGAATGAGGTATAGACGCTTCAAGCCTTGATAGGACACTAAAGAGTTGATGGGCGATCAATTGAGGTGTAGTTGTCACATCAAGTGATTTATCCTATTTCTGCTTGAATGGTGAAATATATACTTATGTTATATATACAATATACTTATATACCTACCAGGATGCATCATCAATAACGAAGCTACATCTGTCAACACGCAAGAGTAGAGTAAATACTCAACACCATTTCAATCCTCGCCTAAATTTCAAAGCTCTTTTAAAGATTTTTTTATAATTCATGTTAATGTGAGGTCCTGACCTATCTTAGTTCTAAGAAAACTTTGAAATACAAATCTCGGTGGTAGCCAGACATAATCAAGGAAATGAAAGCTACATAAGATCAATTAGCAATGACTTTATAAGGTACATTTGAGCAGAATGTTGGTAAGGGTAAAACAATATTTGATCTCAAACAAAGAATAATTGTAAAAGTTTCAAGTAAAACACCTGAAGAATTTGAGCATGGAGGTAAAATTAGCTTTTTTTGCAGGCAAAATCAAATTGTTTATACTTCAAAGGCAAGACAAAATAGCATAGGGGGAGGTAAGAAGTTGGTAAAATCTTTGACATAAATCATTACATATTTTTTAAGGAAAAAATCAGCAAGAAGTTAAATAAATCCTTTTAAAAACTGTCATTAGTAATACAAAATACCAAGAGAATGATCTGTTGATCTACATGGGTGGCCGAGGCAGTGATAAAAAACATTACCGTATTCGCCGTAATAAGCGCCCTGCTCCAATAAGCGCCCCCCAATGGTTTTTGCAATTAACTCTAATAACCGCCCATGTACCAGCGGTACTAAATAATAAATTAACGTACTGTTCAGCAGAAATCACGATGTATGTGGCTTCACTTGCATCATCGATCGGGAATTGATTTCCTAAATGTTATCAAGAACTATCGCTTTATAAGGCTTGTTATCCATTCTATATGTTAAATATGTCCATTTCCAAACTTATTTATCATATTTAATCAAAGGTCAAAGATATATTTGTCAAATATACTTTCGCGAAAGCACGTTGTTTTACTGCACTTGGAATCTCTATCGTAATTTCTTGACGACAAATAATATTATTATTATTCTTTCGTGCTCATGATCATAATTTTTGCATGTTTTTCTTCGAATTTTATATAAGTAAATATTTCAATTAACTACATGTTGTTTTGGAAAATGTAATATATCGAAAATGTTTAACAAATATTTGAATATGTAGACATTTAATAATGTATCGACAATTTGTTGTCATGAATTTATTACAACCACGTTTCAGTTTCATGCATCGTTTTCAAATCGACTTGCTGATTGGTTGACCTACATTTCTGGACCAATGAAAAGGCTTGTAACAAAGATCTCTCTACCCGTAAACACATGCAGCAAAAGCTGTCGACTGATTATTCACGTTCGTTTTTCATGAGAATAATATTATGTAATCTGATTAAAACAAACAACAAACAATGTAAGTTAGCATTTGCAATTTCTTTTATCATTCTTTTCAATAATATACGTCTGGAAAAATGTCACTTGATATTTAAGAAGACTTTAACAATATAGTCAAAAGTATCGATGTCAATTTTCAATGCAACTCGCACAATGATTTGCTTAGTTGGGGTCTCTCGCCGCCATAGGCAATGTGATTTCTGTTCTGTTTCACTTTGAGGAATTAAAGGATAGATTGAGCAGCAATATGTGTTATTTTCAACTCGATAATGTGTAAGTATGTTTTGAACGCCTGTATCAATCATCAAAGACAACCTAAACACAGTTCCACGTGAGTAGTCTATATTTTTCGTTCGTCACTCACATCATTTTAATAAGCGCCCACCCAAATCAATTTTTTAAGCGCCCTGGGCGCTTATAACGGCGAATACGGTAACTCTCTTTTAGCAAGTAAGAAGTTGTGTAAAAACTTTCTAACCACAGTCATTAGTATGGCTAAAAGTCAGTCAAACTTTGTTTTATATGCCCAAGGCCAACTGTGCGAAACTTTTGATCTACATGGGTGGCTGAAGCAGTCATTAAACATCAACTCACTTAGTAATGAGAAGTTGTGTAAAAACTTTCCAATAACAATCATCAGTAAGGCAAAATATCAGAAAGATAATGAACTCAAGGCCAGCTTTTGGCAACTGTTGATCTACATGGGTTGCTGAATCAGTCATTAAACATAAATCTCTGTAAGAAGTTATGTAAAACCTTTTTAACCAGTCATTAGTAAGGCAAAATATCACATGAGACAAACTTTGTTTTATATGCCCAAGGCCAACTTTGTTTGAGACTGTTGATCTACATGGGTGGTTGAGGCAGTCATTAAACATCAACTCTCTCTAGTAAGTAAAAAGGTGTGTAAACATTTTCCAACGACACTCATCAGTAAGGCAAAATATAAGAAAGAAGTTGAGCCAAACTTTGTCCAATGAAGCATTCATTAAACAACAACACTCTCTTAGTAGGTAAGAAGTTGTGTAAAACCATTCTAACAAGAGTTACAAGTAAGGCAAAATATCAGTAAGAAGTTGGGCCAAACTTTTTTCATTGAAATCAAGGCAACTATTGGCGACTGTTGATCTACATGGAGACTGAAGCAGTCAAATACATGTATGAATTAAATGATTAAGATCTAGTGAGAAGTTGTGTAAAACCTTTCTTACAAAAGAAAGTAGTAAGGCAACATATCACTTGAGACAAACTTTATGCTCAAGGCCAACTTTAAAAGACTGTTGATCTACATGGGTGGCTGGATAAGTCTTTAAACATCAACTCTCTCTTAGTAAGTATGAATCCTTTCTTACATCAGTCATTAGTAAGGCAAAATATCACTTAGGACAAAGTTTGTTTTATATGCCTAAGGCAAATTTGTTTGAGACTGTTGATCTACATGGGTGGCTGAGGGAGTCATTAAACATCTTAGTAAGAAGTTGTGTAAAACCTTTCTAAAAGGTCATTAGTAAGACAAAATATCAGTCAAATGAACTGAGGGCAAGCTTTTGGCAACAGCTGATCTACATTGGTGACTAAAGCAGTCATATATGAATTAGATGATCAAGATCCAGTAAGAAGTTGTGTAAAAAACTTTTTTACACAACTCATTAGTCAGGCAAAATATCACTTAATTTTATATGTCTAAGGCCTACTTTGCGAGACTGTTGATCTACATGGGTGGTTGAGGCAGTTTAAACATCAACTCTCGTAAGAAGTTGTGTAAAACTCTTCTTACAAAAGTCATTAGTCAGGCAAAATATCACTTTGTTTTATATGCCCAAGACCAACTTTGTTTGAGACTGTTGATCTACATGGGTGGCTGAGGGAGTCATTAAACATCAACTCTCTCTGATGAGCTGTGAGAGGGGCACGAACCACCACCTGCTGACCTCGGCAAACTCTATACCTCAAAGGTTGCTAGGATTAACAGAGTTTCATCAAATCACTTTTACACTTCACCCCAGAGAATAAAGCTTTAACTTGAGGAATCCTCTCATTTTATTATCCCTATTGCTCTATTCACACTGCACAGGAAGTTCACCGGTTGAAAGAAAGATGGACGGATTAGAGGTGGAATTAAGACTAAATATATTCAGGAGCAAATAAGTTATGAGATACTCCAATGATCATACATGGCCATTCAACCAAAAAATTTCTCCAATAATTTCTATTAAAACATGAATTTAACCTTTCCAAAATATTAAAGATAGTGAGTGAGTGAGTTTGGGTTTATCGCCACTTGGGCAATATGTCAAACATTAGTGGCGCTATTGAAAGATAAGACTTTCTTCACTCAGAACTAAATCCTTGATAATACCTCTGTTCAGGTGATTTGATACCTGTAAATAGGCCAATCAGAATAATAAGTTACAAATTGATTGATCAGTTCACTGAGTTCAGTGTTATCCATCCATCCATCCATCCATCCATCCATCCATCCATCCATCCATCCATCCATCCATCCATCCATCCATCCATCCATCCATCCATCCATCCATCCATCCATCCATCCATCCATCCATCCATCCATCCATCCATCCATCCATCCATCCATCCATCCATCCATCCATCCATCCATCCATCCATCCATCCATCCATCCATCCATCCATCCATCCATCCATCCATCCATCCATCCATCCATCCATCCATCCATCCATCCATCCATCCATCCATCCATCCATCCATCCATCCATCCATCCATCCATCCATCCATCCATCCATCCATCCATCCATCCATCCATCCATCCATCCATCCATCCATCCATCCATCCATCCATCCATCCATCCATCCATCCATCCATCCATCCATCCATCCATCCATCCATCCATCCATCCATCCATCCATCCATCCATCCATCCATCCATCCATCCATCCATCCATCCATCCATCCATCCATCCATCCATCCATCCATCCATCCATCCATCCATCCATCCATCCATCCATCCATCCATCCATCCATCCATCCATCCATCCATCCATCCATCCATCCATCCATCCATCCATCCATCCATCCATCCATCCATCCATCCATCCATCCATCCATCCATCCATGATTGCTGAATAATACAATTCTGACAAAAAATCAAAAACCAGACTAAATTCATTGTAGGATCCTAAAATAGAGCTTGAGAGACTATTTTCACAGCACCCTGATGTTAAAGCTCAGTTGAGAAAATATTGAAAGAAGATTAACTTTGGCTGTCAGCAGTACAAGATAAACTTCAGGGATCAGTGAGGCAGGTGGGCTGTGAATACATAAACACGGAAAAACTATCCTGTTTTATTTGAAACATGATCTAGGGGAAAGAGAAATGAAATGGCCTGATGAAGCTTGTGGAGATATGAACCAACTGAGTGTGGAGATACATAGCACAGGGTCCTGTAGATTGGGATGATGACAGCAGTCGTCCTTTCATCTTATCTTGTAAGCATGGTAGGGGATCCTTCCTGGGCAATACTCAAACATCTTTCTAACAGCAGATATTATGGGTAGAGCAGTTGTAGGAAGAGATGAGAGTGGGACATCTGAGTTGAGGAGTGCAGGTGATGAGGGGACACAGTGATCAGAGTCTGATCTTGTAAGCATGGTAGGGGCTCCTTCCTGGGCATAACTCAAACATCTTCCTAACAGCAGATATTATGGAATTGCAGCTAATTAAGATACTTAAAATCGGGCACACCCCCTGAATATGGTTAGTAATGGTGGGTACTTGAAGTATGCAAAGTTTCAAGATTAAATCCGGTGTGTAACGATTCGAGTCAAAATCTGCAGTTAGCCACCTGACTAGAAAGAGCAGTTGTAGGAAGGGATGAGAGACAGGGCATTGGAGTTGAAGAGTGCAGGTGATGAGGGGACACAGTAATCAGACTCGTATCTTGTAGACATGGTAGGGGATCCTTCTTGGGTTTGATTCAAACATGTGTCATTCTTATAGTAGAAATTATGGATAGTGCAGTTGTAGGAAGGGATGTGAGACAGGACAGCTGAGTTGAGGAGTGCAGGTGATGAGGGGACACAGTGATCAGAGTCTTATCTTAAATCAGCTGCTTTCTCAACATTCAAGTGAGTTTTTCTTTATGCTGGAGATCTCCCAGATCCACTGAAGGATGCTGTGGTGGACAAACCTGATTGGGGTAAAGGGAGAGTAAATCACCACATCCAGAGATGCGTGTGCGACATAAATTTATTCATAGAAGCTGGAGAGAATAGTGGAAGGTACATGTTTCGTCCCTTTGAGGGCTTTCATCCGACTGATCAGAGCGGCATCATCTGGTGATGTTTACCAGAGTTTTATCTTGTAAGCATGGTAGGGATCCTTTCTGGGCATGACTCAAACCTGTATCATCCTCATAGCAGAAATGATAAATAGAGCATTTTGAGGTTGATAAGGAACATGAGTTTAGGAGTCCAGGTAATCAGGGGAGAAAGTGATCAGAAACCCTTCATCTTATCTTGTATGCATGATTAGAGTATTGAGACAGATCATTCTCAGATCTTGTCTGAAACCACACCTGCCTCACATAGAATACAGAAATTATAAATTGCCAAGTTATAGAATGCGATGAGGGACAGGACACGTGAGTTGAGGAGTCCAGGTGATGAGAGGACACAGTGGCCAGAGAGAGTCCTTTTATCGTTTCTCATGTTGTAATCATGATGGAGGACATTGAGGGAGATCTTACCTAGACAGGACTCGAACCAAGGTACAGAATTGCAGAAATTATGAATTGCTCAGTTATAGGATGCGATGAGGGACAGGGCACGTGAGTTGAGGAGTCCAGGTGATGAGAGGACACATTGGCCAGAGAGAGTCCTTTCATCTTTTCTTCAGTTTGTAATCATGGTGGGAGGCATTGGAGGAGATCCTTCCTAGACAGGACTCGAACCAAGGTACAGAATTGCAGAAATTATGAATTGCTCAGTTATAGGATGCGATGAGGGACAGGACACGTGAGTTGAGGAGTCCAGGTGATGAGAGACCACAGTGGCCAGAGAGAGTCCTTTCATCTTATCTTCAGTTTGTAATCATGGTGGGAGGCATTGAAGGATATGATTTCTAGACAGGACTAGAACCAAGGTCCAGAATACAGAAATTATATATTTCTCAGTTATAGAATGAGATGAGAGACAGTATACATGTGAGGAGAGGAGTCCGTATGATGAAGAAAGAGTGATCCTTCGTCTTATCTTGAAGGCAGGACAATACAGGACAATACAGGACTCTAACTAGAATCATCCATAATAGTAGAAAATATGATTTGCTCACTTATAGGATGAGATGAGATGAGAGACAATACACATCAGAGGAGAGGAGTCGGGGTCTTGAGGAAAGCATGATCCTTCATCTAATCTTGAAAACATTGATAGGACAGGACAGGACTCAAACTACAGTCCTAAATCATTCAGAATTGTAGAAATTATGATTTGCTCATTTATAAGATGAGATGAGATGTGAGAATAGTACACATGAGAGGAGAATAGTTGAAGAGAAGAGTCAGGAAGTTCAGGAAAGAGTGATACTTCATCTTATCTTGAAAACATAGATAAACAGGACAGGACAGCCCTTAAACATTCAGAAATAGTAGAAATTATGAAATGCTCAGTTTACATGAGATGAGAACCAGGATATGTGAGGAGATATGTCAAGGCGTTGACAGAAGAAACTGATAAGTGTCTTTTCATCTTATCTGGTAGAAGTGATACCCTTATCCGCCAATTGAGTCTGAAAATATGAGAAACAGCATTCTGATGCTGGCAAAATGGTAAAGATGAGGGACAGAAGATACTCATAGATAGGAGTGCATGAGTCAATATATCAGTAGGACAATCTTCTAGAAAATTAGAATTTTTAAAATTCAATAATTTTTATATTATATTTCTTGTTTTATATCAGAAATTCTAGTTGCAATTTGAATACATGTTCATTAACATTTGCTCATAATCATATATGACACGTTTTGACACTTTTGTAATTTGGAAAAATTTTCATCATGGAACTCCCAAAACATCATTATCATTACCAAAGTAAACCAACTAGGAAACTCCTCTTGAAAGAGTCAACAGAGGAGATATCCAAGTGTGACACATCTCATTCATGTCTAATTTCATTTACAAGTTCTATTTTGAAAACAAATTTTCTCATCTCTTTGCCACCAGCATGAGGTTAAAGATAATTTCTATCTTAAAAGAGTGTATTTGTAATGAAGCCGGTTACTAATTACTAGCATTCCAACACACTGAGACAGACACCAACATATGGCCAGCAAGAGGTGATGCTGTGTTGGATGAACGACAGACAGACAGATTTATTTGGTAAAAGGAAAGAAGGATCCCAAAAATGTTTATTTTGAATAGGGGAAAAGATCACAACTTGCAATCATAAGTTGATCTGAGACTATGGGTGGTGTGGAGGTTAAGTTTGAGTTCTATCATAAGAGAACAGAATTTGGTATATATAACATCTTGAGTTATCAGTATATAAATTGCAACAATGATTAGGGCATCGACATCAATAGACTAACATATAGTCCCTGAAAAAAAGGGTTTTTTTCACTAAAATTTTAATTTCAAATATCTGATATTAGAATAAAAGGAGCCCTGAACAATTCTTAATTTAGGCATCTAGACTTGCCAACATTGTCTAGACTTAAGAAGGCTCCTTTAATTTTTTTAATTTTTTTGCTTTAGGGTCTGGATAACAGACTACAAAATCAAGTTTTCAAGACCTCTTATTTGAAATCTGTTCACAAAAAAGATATAAATCAACAACACTTAAATCATTTATCATTTAAACAGGATCTAGTTGAAGCATGTAACTCAAAGGTTCTTGTTTTATTATTCCTGGAAGAAGCCTTCACTGATAATCAATGAAACCTATTAATAAAGTCATGGAATGGAATGTCAATTCATAAATTTCCCCACTGCCCTGAAACCTTACTACCAAGAACCAAAATCCTGTACTGCAACAAAGAAGGAAGACAGAAGATCTAGGCGTAGAGTTGATGGACAGTGGTGCCTTCCCTCCGCTGGGTGTCAGAGATAGGTCTACACATATTCACAACATTCCAGTCTCTTCCTCACTTCTCTCCGCTATCAGGTAATAGAATCTCTGATGGGCTTCACAGGAGAAACATTGTAACACACTGGCGGGATGCTTCGATCAACACTGGAGATAGGCTAACACAAAGGCTTAGGGCATCAGGTTTTGATTCTTTACTTCGCATTGTGGAGCAAGATAACAACTTCCTATTTACTTTCCAATCTAATCCTGTCTATTTTGACCCAGGAATTCCTTTGTAAATGATCAGATCTCACAAAAACGTAAGCCCAAAAAAACAATTTTTCATATTCTCATTTGAAGAAAAACTCAATACATATGTGTTTCTAGTTGATTAAAATTTATTGAAACCAAATCTAATTTGAGAAAAAATAAAACAAACTTCAAACTTATCTGATCAAATTAAATTACAAAATTGTTGAAACCAAACTCCAGCAACAAAAAGTAACTTTTCATTTTCTGATTTGAGGAAAAACTCCACACATATGTGCTTCCAGTTGATGCAAATTTATTGAAACCAAATCTAATTTGAGAAAAAATAAAACAAACTTTAAACTTATCTGCTCCCACTAAATTGTTGTAACCAAACTCCAGCAACAAGAGGAACTTTTCATATTCTCAATTGAGGAAAAACTCTTTAAATGCTTCCAATTGATTCATATTTGTTCAAACCAAATTCTACTTATATTTCTCATTGGGAAAAAATTAAACAAACTTTGAACTTATCTGCTCCAAGACACTCTTTACATATATGCTTCCAGTTGATTCAAATTTGTTGAAACCAAATCCTACTTAAATATTTCTAATTAGAGAAAAATGAAACAAACTTGGAACTTATCTGCTCCAAGTTAATTACAAACTTGTTGAAACCAAACTCGACCAAGATCTAATCCTTACAAGTGAAAGTTATTTGACCTGAATTACAAACACATGTGAGGTGGCTGTATATCAGATATTCCCATGACAGATGAAGGCTGATTCATACAGAGCAATATAGGGCTGGACAGCTGCTCGCAGGTCCTTAGAATGTCTGCATGGTTCCAAACTTCATGGGCATCTAACAGATCAAAGACTTTCAGAAACAGTTTACTCTGTGGTGACAAGTGGAATATGGGTGATGTGGAGTGCTTGAATGTGGGTACCGTTGAGTTTGATATACTCAAAAATCAAAACTGGAGAAAAAATAAGATTTCAAAACTTTTCTGTTTGATGGAAATCAAATCAAATAAGTTTACTCTGTTGGTGAATGTAGGTGTTTCATGAAGATGGATTAAGGATAATCAACTTCTTTATTGCATGAAATGTGATGTTTCCGTGGACGCTAACACCTTTATCCAGCAAGTGATGATCATCACTTGCTTGATAAGCATTAGCATCTACACCAAAATGTTGCATTTCATGAAATAAAGAAGTTGATTATCACTAAGAACTTGTTCTTCTTCATTAAACCTGCTTCTAAAATGCCTCTCAAAGTAAATGTGTCATGTCTGAAGAGTCTCTCATTAGGATATCACAATTCAGATTTAGGTTTGGAGCTTAAAAATGATTTGCATAAACCATAAAGTAAAAGCTGCAAATGAATTATGGTGCTTTTTTGTTGATACTATAAGACATGAACAACTATTTTTCATCACAAAATTAGTCACAAAAATGGTCTACTGGATTCAAACAAAAGCCAAATTCATAGGTAAAATTGATTGCAACTGAGCACCCAGCAATGAATACGAGATACAGAATAAGTCAAAAAGACAGTCGACTTAACCTCTAGGGATCAGAGATGGGTATCTTTAGAACTAGTGTCAAATATCCTGAAAGAACAATGGGGTACACATAACAAGTATATAATATACTGCTGCTTGAGCTGCAAGTGGACTAAGAGTTTATAAATCATCAGTGTAGATATACTGCAGAACCTGACCTATCCCCCTACAGAAGACAATGACTGAATATCAAATCATTTTTTAGCTTGGAGATGATGATATCAGACTTGGAAGCTACAGTGAAAGAGTGAGTGAGTGAGTTATTGTTTTACGCCGCTTGGGCAATATTTCAGCCATTAGCAGTGTGTACAGTGAAAGAACAATTGATAATCGATGACTGAATTTTCTAACACATTGATCTTGTACTAATGAAATACACACAATGACACAGTTGATCATAATAAGTGCAGGATCACTTGACTGTTCCCACTCATAGATATGTAACCTCAAATATCATGGGTACCTTTCTTAGGCAATTTCGTAACAAGTTGCTTCAACCCTTTATAGTTGTTGTACAACTTGTTTTAGAAATGTACCAAGTTACCTAGCATAAGTGCCGTCTAATTTACTTTAACCTTTGTACCAACTAAGAACTTGTATCTAATCTGTACCACAGCAGTGGTATCTTGCTGCAAAACTTGTATCACTGCTGTACCATATTGCTTTAACCAAGTATTAATACTGTACCATCCAGCTTCAACCATGTATAAATGATCTACCATCCAGCTTCAACCATGTACCAATGATCTACCATCCAGCTTCAACCATGTACCAATGATCTTCCATCCTGCTTCAACCATGTATTACTGGTCTTCCATCCTGCTTCAACCATGTATCAATTATCTACCATCCAGATTCAACCATGTACCAATGATCTACCATCCTGCTTCAACCATGTATTACTGGTCTTCCATCCTGCTTCAACCATGTATCAATTATCTACCATCCAGATTCAACCATGTACCAATGATCTACCATCCTGCTTCAACCATGCACCAATGCTCTTCCATCCTGCTTCAACCATGTATTACTGGTCTTCCATCCTGCTTCAACCATGTATCAATTATCTACCATCCAGATTCAACCATGTACCAATGATCTACCATCCTGCTTCAACCATGCACCAATGCTCTTCCATCCTGCTTCAACCATGTATTACTGGTCTTCCATCCTGCTTCAACCATGTATCAATTATCTACCATACAGATTCAACCATGTACCAATGATCTACCAACCAGCTTCAACCATGTACCAATGATCTACCATCAAGGTTCAACCATGTACCAATGATCTACCATCAAGCTTCAACCATGTACCAATGATCTACCATCCAGCTTCAACCATGTATTAATGATCTACCATCCAGCTTCAACCATGTATTAATGATCTACCATCCAGCTTCAACCATGTATTAATGATCTACCATCCAGCTTCAACCATGTATTACTGGTCTTCCATCCTGCTTCAACCATGTACCAATTATCTACCATCCTGCTTCAACCATATATTAATGGTCCTCCATCTTGCTTCAACCATGTATTACTGGTCTTCCATCCTGCTTCAACCATGTACCAATGATCTAACATCCTGCTTCAACCATGTACCAATGATCTAGCTACCATCTTGCTTTTACCATGTATAAATGCCATACAATCCTCTCTTAGCCATGTATCAATGTCATACCATCTTGCTTCAACCATGTACCAATGTTGTATCATCTTGCTTCAACCATGTACCAATGATCTACCATCCAGCTTTAACCACGTGCCAATGTTGTACCATCAAAGCTTCAACCCTATATTAATGTAGTACCAATTTGTTTCACCTTTTTGCAAATGGCACGTCTGGGAGTCCCTGAGTCTCCTATTTTGTTTGCTTTTCCTCATACACAATATTTTTATTTCCCAAAGTAACTTTGATGTTGTTTTGTGGGTGAGACATACATGCTGCATGTCGAGTAAGAGCAGTTTATAGAAGAGGGAGCAGGCGTAAGAGCAGTTTATAGAGGAGGGAGCAGGCCTGCATGAGGCTTGTGTCACTACAGGGGTATCAGGTGATGCTTTATGTGCAGCAGCTAGTCACCGGAGGGTCGGTAAGTGAGATGTACAACCTAACTTGACACTACCTATTAGTATCTAGACTCACACACTACCTTGATAACCTGGAATACAAACCCACCCTTTGAAGGTACCTGCAGCAGAGTCTGTTGTATAAGGCATCATTCAGGAAAAATAAGTTCAGGATTCTCCCTTTTGAACTCCAATTCTTATTTGTGAACTCCATCAAAGTATTCTAATAACCTGCAGCCAAAACCAAAGTTGGTCAATTCTATCTCGAACAGTTTCCCTGGTCAAATAAAGAATGATGCTCAAACACATGCCCCTTCAACTTTGTGTTGAAGAATAATAAATGATTAAACAAGCTCATCACAAACAAAAGTTGTTTAAAAAAACCTCAGAGGCCAATAAATCTGTCTATTTATTCCTGATTACCATGTTTGCCTCAAACAGTTCCATTTGAGAAACTATGTTAGTCTACCAGCAATCCAGAGCCTATTCATACAAAGCTCAATAAGTGCAATGTGCACCCTCAGGCTTTATAACAATCACCTTGATATTAGTAATAGGAACTCAGAGCAAGTGGGTCTACATTGTGACTCTAAATAAACCCATTACTTCTCAATAAAGTACTAGCGTAAATACGTCTTTGTTAAACCCCTGCCATTCTTTGTATTTCTATACTTTCTTCTATTTAACTTGACTCATTTAAACTTAGAATTATGATAACAACATATGAAAACCAAACTATCAACGGTACATGTATGATTCATGTATGATATTGAATAGATAAGTTTCTTTACCATATCAACTTTCAAACAAACTTTTAAATGCTTTGAAGTAAACTTTTAAAAATTGTGGTTACTCCCATTTTAATGAAAAGAGCATTCCCCATCTAATGAAAAGAGCATTCATCTTTGATTTTCAATATAGTAAAATTTCACCATCACACCCTTGTACCAACTGAATCTTCTACAAGATTGTGAACATTGTTTGACAATATATCTTTATATATCAAGCAATGCAACCATTTTGTATATATCTTTATCTAACTATACCATCTGTGCTATCTGTGCTTCAACTAACAATACCACATGTATGCCATAGAATAACCTAACTTTCCACATTGATAGACTAAATTTTAGTCTCTGAAATGAAAATACATCTGAAATGCAGCTCTTTACTGTTAAAATTGAAAGGAGCCCAATGAAGATGTTCATTTTCAGACCTGAACTGTGGTGATCTAGACTTGCTACAATATAATAGACTTGCATGGGGCTATTTTGTTTCAGGGGCTAGGGACCAGGATTTACTTTTGAAATGATTTTTTTTTATCTATATTTGGAACTCTCTTAGGGGGTGGTAGGAGGATCCCCCCAAAGGGGGATGTTGGACAGACTACCACATTGTGTGCATGCTTCAGCTATCTGTGCATGTTGAATCTATCTTGTTCACTAAAGAGATGACAAAAGCTGCAATGTAAGCACAGCGGATGAGGAATGCAGGTGTGAGGAGTGCTGACAATGGTATTGAGATGAGGCTGCACACCAAATGACTCCAGTTGAGCTAGTCTACACCTCTGATAAGCTGTATTACAGGAATCACAGACTAATCGGCAGTCATAGGCCACTCAGGTGTTGTCATTAAAGTACCATCAACTTACCATATTTCCTCAAGAATTACCCCGGGATACCTCAGATCACACCTCCCTACCCACCCAACAACAATTATTTCTCTTGTAAGGGGAAAAGTTTCTCCAAGATGTTGATTCTCCTTCAGTATTTTGAACTGCATAGTCTGTCATAGTCTTACACTCAGACGGTAACATTATTTTTACCTAACAAAACCTCTATAAAAGCAAGTCTAGATCCGTAGTGAGCTCTGAAATTTCCAATTCTCCAAGGCTCCTTTCTTATATTTAATAAAATAGTTGTTTTTTTGAGAATTATTATTTTTTAGAGACTGAATATAAGTCTAAATCTGTCAGCAAGACCCTAAATAGGGATAAAAGCCTAAGCAAGTCTAGGAAAAGACTTGGCAGCTCAATTTTCAAAATGAAGAAAACTCAGTCTCTTTTCATTTGATTAATTTTGTATTAAATTTCTAGATTCATTTACAATTTCCTTTGAGTCTAGTACTACAGAACAGTCTACTCTTTACCTCTGTGATTGTATTCTAGAAAATGCGGTAATACGGACTACTCCAGCTGCACTACAAGATAAACAAAAAGTTCTCATCATATGTACAGAGACCACGAATTGGTAAAACTTATGGTAATCAGGTAACAAAGTGCCTTAAGTACGGCAGGGAGACTAGTTGCATGTTGCAGAATGTTTTCTTTGGTAGAGCGATGAAATTCAATCTTTATAGGAACACAGAGCCTTGCTGGCGTGACTCAGGACAACATCTGAAGGTGTTTCACAGACTTTCTGTTCTAGGAGAAAGCTCTTTGTTGTAAATCTTCAAATCCTTTATTCTCCCTATATAAATACACGACAATGATGTATTAAACTCTCTTTCATCTCCGAGTCGAGTGTGCCAGAGCATGTAGCGACAATACAAACATAGATGGATACATGTTCGTGAGAAACTCCGCATATAAAGCCCTTACAAATTAGAATAAAAGAGTTTACGCAAGCGCTTTTTTCCTGGATCAAACGGTTAAATGTAGCATGAACATTTCCTTGAAGAGGACAATCATCATCTTATTACTCCATGAATTCAGCATGTCCCACTGCCTGTTATTATCATGTTAAACCGAGGATTAAATGACTAGTTCAATCCACTATCTGCCTTGATGGATGACGGTGCAGTCGTTTAAATAGACATAACCTAAATTTGAGGATCCTGGGTGCCTATCCTTGACTCCCCCGTCCACACACGTCAACACTCGATATAAAAATGTTCCGCAAACTTTAATCCATCATCTCTGTCAATATCAACTCAAACCTTGTTCAGGTTTCCTTTGAACTTGTTTGACAGATTTGAGACAAATATAGTCATAATGATAAGAATTAACGGTATATTTTACCTGTGTAACACGAGAAGATTTTCCTATTTGTTATCTTCATAGTATTAGATTTGACATTTATCCCCTATCAGCAAACTTTAATCTATCATCTCTGTCAAATTTAACACTAACCTTGTTCAAGTTTCCTTTGATACCTGTATGACTTTGAAAAAACAGATTTGAGACAAATAAATTCATAATGATAAGAATTAATGGTATAATTTCACCTCTGTAAAACAAGAAAAAGACTTTCCTATTTGTTATCTTTATAGTATTAGATTTGATTTATATCTTCTTTCAGCAAACTTTAATCCATCATCTTTGTTAATTTTAACACAAACCTTGTTAAAGTTTCCTTGAAACCTGTTTGACTTTGAAAAAACAGATTTGAGACAAATATATTCATTATGATAAGAATGAATGGTATATTTTACCTCTGTAACATGAGAGAATTTTCTTATTTGTTATCTTTATAGTATTAGATTTGACATATTAGCAAACTTAAATTCATCATCTCTGTCAATTTGAACACAAACCTTTTCAAGTTTCCTTTGAAACCTGTTTGTTATCTTTGAGTGAATTGTATATTGGTTTTTTTACTTGTAAAACAAATAATCTTTTTTGATCACTATATTTCTTTATGAACTACAGTATACTTGTAATCTTTAAAGTACTTGATTCCATGTATATATGTTCAGACATAACAGTTCTCTGGCTGCAAAGATTCAGACTGTACTAGGAATTCAGGAATAAAAACATTAAATCTTATGAAAATTTGCAATAATTTAAAAAAAATCATTGTTTTAGGTCATTTGCTATTCAATCAATAACTAGGCAGTTATTAATAGATGAATAAAGCCATATCTTTCCTGAAGGAAGGTTCTTATTGTAATATTATCACAGCCACAATCTCATAGACGTATGGAATATTTTTGTTGATAACTGTACCATTCATGTGTTCTCTTTACTTGAGGCTCACATAGACTTGCTGGATGAGAATTTAGCATGTATTAAATGTTCCAATTTATACAAAACTATGATACAAGTCTAAGGATAAGTATAGTAATGATATTTTTTAAAATAACTTGAAAAAGCAAACACAAATCCAGATCCAAAAAGATTCTGAAAGAGCCATTTGTTTGAGGCTCCTTTTCATATTTGATAAAGATCTACTAAAATGTCCTAAAACCTGTAGAGCAGAAAGGCAGACCGAAAGCTTATATTCATTGAATAAACTTAGATGTTGTGCTCAATCCTTATCATAATCTATAATTTTTGGGTTTTTCTTGTTTATCATGTACTTTCTATATACATGTATATATATACATGAATAGTAGATATTTTAGTTTTTGTACTCTGCCTATTTGAGGTGTTTGTACAATAAACAAATATTGAAATCTTAACTGCATAAATCTTTTGGATCAACTTTTAGAGACTGAATATCACTTAGTCTAAGGATCGATATGACGCCCTCTAGTCTCACCTGCATCAAGTCCTTGCCCCGGGAGTCCCGTTGTCTGCTGTTGAAGCGGGTATCCATGATCTCGATCAGTGTATCAACTCCATAACAGAGGGTCTGTGCTGGACGGTCCTGAGCTGGTTGTGCACCTCAAGGTACACTCGGAGTGAGGGTGTGAGCAGACTGGTGTATAAAGTACATGGCAGAGCAGTGTGAGCTAACTTGTAAGCTGTCCTGGGCTCTGAAGGTAGTCCCACATTTGGTTGGTCTAGTGTACCAACTCACTCACAGAGACGTGTGAGCTTTGTTTAATCCTCTTGAGTTTGTTGCTCCTAGGGTACACAGAGACTTACTCTAGAACAAAAGCAGTCATGAGGTTAAACTTTGTAGTCAGTGAGTGAGGGTCAGAGCTGGCTGTCCACGGCTGTTTACACCAAGGGTACACTCTGAGCTGGCTTCCTATAAAGCTGGATCAAAGTTTACTTTGAGTTCATTGAGGGTACACACTGACCTATGGTAGTAGCTGGACCAGTGAATATTCTCTATGAGAGTGAGACAGCCAGTTCACTGCTAGTTTATTCCAGGGTAGACACAAACCTAGGGTAGAAGCTGGACTTGTGGATAAACTTGTGAGATGTCAGTGGGACGGCGAGTTCACTGCTAGAGGGTACACAGACAGACCCAGGTTAGGAGCTGGCCTAGTGAAAAAACTCCATAAAAGTGAGACAGCCAGTTCACTGCTAGTAGCTCCCAGGGTACGGACACACCTAGGGTAGGAGGAGACCAGGTACTCTCAGTCCCCAGTTAATGTTTAATATCACATGTGGTCCGTCTCTCTCTCTCAAGAGCAGCTGAGTGACTGCCGATTCATAACTTGTCTAAACTACCAGTGAGGGTCACGAGGGGGCAGCTCTCCACTGATAATGTGAACATAGATAGACTACTTGGCTGTGCTACTGGATATATAAGACATATCACTTACTGCAGTGTTACATGATGCATATTGGGAAGGTCCATGTAATATCCTTGTATCACATCCATATTCAAAAGACTTTATAGCTTACCTCAAAACTGGGTTAATTCATATGAATGAAGTATTTTCAAAGAAAAGTTTTGGAAGAATGCCATAACAAAAAATATCAGAATGTGTCAATTTTTTTCTAAGACATTTGAAAAGATTATTGACATATTATACTGAACATAGGCTTACTAAAAATTTGATAAACTTGGGGTGGCTTTTTAACTTCTGTAAGTACTTGAATGACAGGTGTAATCAATTATTCTTAAATAGCAAAAAATATGATACTTTCAATATAAAATTCATTAAAAATAACAAGTGTACATGTTGATGCACAAATGTAATGCCTCAGCTAGTCCATAAGAAGAAATGAGAGCTCAATTCATGAAAATGAAGAAAGCTCAGTCTCCTTTTCAATTAATTAATTTTTTTTCAATATTAGATTTATTCCTGACCATTTTATTTCAGGGTCTAAGTGTTAGACTAGCATAAATGATAAACCATGCCTCAGCTAGTCCATAAGAAGAAATGAGAGCTCAATTTCTTAAAATGAAGAAAGCTCAGTCTCCTTTTCAATTAATTTTATTTTTTTTCAATATTAGATTTATTCCTGACCATTTAATTTCAGGATCTAAGTGTTAGACTAGCATAAATGATAAACCATGCTTTCTAAGGTCACTACTGAATTAAAACAGCTCAATCATGTGAACTATGATGCCATTGAAGAGTAATTCTATAATGACACATCACTAATTAGCTCATATCACTGGTGGTTATCCAGGAAGGTAGTGATAACATGATAACATATCACATTAACAGACAGTGAACTGTCTGACCACCTCATCAATGTTCTATTATTACCTTTGTTACAAACAACTACCGTAATTTCTCTATTATTCAACATCTCCAATAATTCGACCACATAATATTTTATTGAGGTCACAACTTCAAATCACTTCTGATATTTCAACAAAGCATCAAAAGTCGTACTCATATGATTCAACCAACCATTGCGTGAAATAATTGTTTAACTTGCAAAAAAACTAATTTAGTTATTGCAAAGCTTAATTTTGTCTTCTGCAGTATTCTATCAAAATATCTTGAATATGATCACATTGCCATTATTATGAAGTCATCTATAAAAACTAATATGTATTAATCTCATACATATTTTTGACATTTATCTAATATTTTGGGGGCTTTTTGGAGCAGGGCGCTTATAAGATCGAATATGGTAGTTCTGTGAAAAAAAACCCTTCTTAATCTGTATACCTGAATACACTTCAAAACATTTTAATCATTGATGAAATAAAGATCATGTACATAGAAACCTCAATAGTGTTGTACAGCAATGAGGCCTTTTGCTAGCAAACTGATTACAAGAGTGAAAACTATAATATCAATATCACGTGGCAGAATATCAAGTGATTCAGGTATTAACATCAACATAAAGTAGCCAATGGATTGATTTTAGCCCGAGTCCCTACCCCAGCTGTCATCACAGAGCAAGAGGTCAATCACAAAGTGACGAAAGGTCAGTAGCGAACTGTCCACCCTACAGTCAGCATTATCACGTCTCTATCACAGATGACACTCACACAGCATGACACCCTGGTGTCACATAAACTGGGTGACTGCAGAGTTCATACCATCCTTAATCATCCCATTAACACTTTACAGTTAATGCAGTAATATTTCTGGGATCTAGTTTTACCCTGACCTAAGCCATAATTAGCATGTACCTTTAGCTGTAGCATAGCTGTTTATTTATAGAGGCAATAACCATATTTTATATATAATTTCTTTGATTGTTCACAAAAAACATCAGTTTATACTTAACATATTATCTTAAGAGGGTCAAAGATAAAAAAAACAAATGACTATCTGTAGCTTTAGAAGAAATTTTAAAGTTTCAGAACAAAATTGGCTGGCAGAAATTTCAGTGTGAATACATCATTGTCATCATGTGATCTAATCATTTGAGAGTGGAAAATGGAAACACATACCGGTAGCTTAAACATACATTTTACATTTGCTTTATAACTCCCACTTTTGATATACAAAAATTGTTTTGCAATTAATAACATCAATTTTGTTTTCAAGAGATCCCTGTACCAGATGATTGAGCAATATTGTTGTATCAATTGCGCAAGTGACCAATGGATATGCAAATCATTGAAAACATTCATCTCAGTAACATCAATGACTGCTACAATATTTAAACCATAACCCCTACAAACCAAGCCCCCCAGTGTAGAGCCTCTCGGCCATGAGGCCAGCAATACCTTCATGTGTGAATGGTTGTCAATAAAAGCTTGTATTATAAACACAGCCAGGGGAGAGAGCCAGCAAAGAGCCGCATTTGTAGGTGATCCCCCTCCCTGACCCCCTTGACCCCCTCCGACCAGCGATTCACTCAGTGGTCTGTTAAACAATCCCCCATCCCCCAATGAAATTTCTGACTCTTCCCTCATACCTTTAATTAATTGAAAATTCTTCTATGACAACCCTCCTCTCCATGTTTTTTTAACATTCTAGTCTGACATTAAGACTCTGCTTCTTTGATGTGTATTCTAGAAGTTGCGATGATGAAGACAATATTATGGATATACAACTTCTTTATTCAAATTTGCGACGTTTTCGAGATAGATACTAATGCTTGAGATCGACATTAGCATATGTGTCAAAATGTCGCAAATTTGAATAAAGAAGTTGTATATCCATAATATTGCCTTCATCTTCTTCAATAAGAATCTAGTAAAATTTGTAAAATAGATGTAAAATTTGATAAACAAATATATTGAAAAGGAGACATAGATTTCTTAATTTTCCTAAAATTCAGCTCTCAAGTCTTGTCATAGACTTGCTTAGGCTTTTACCTCATTTTAGGGTCTGGCTGACAGACTATCAAACTTCCTGACCACTCAGATACTGGATTTAATCCCTGGTATCTTCTCTGAATCTCCTTCAAAATTTATCAAAAATCCCCCGTGATCAAACCACCTACTGAGCTGCATACTTTTCCTAAACTCTCACCAAAACCAGTTTGCTCACAAGTGTCTCACACCCTCTTTTAGCTTCAACACTCCTTGACAACCCTCTAACACTGAAACACTGTGATCAACACTAGGCTTACATGTTTTAACTCTCATTATCGCTCTTCTAAAGTTTTAGTGACACCGCTCTATTCTTCAATTGGAAACCTCTATAGTTAGTTTTCTACGAAGGTTAGGAACATCTACAACTAGCCTGTCAGCCAAACCTTAAACATCATGAAAGCAGATTATAAATTTCAGCCTTTTTTCATATCACTTACATAAATCTATATTTTCAAATATAAATTCATTGGCCAAATTTTCATTTCAAAGACTGTTTGAATATTCTATGCCTTGTCCTTCTACTCTTCCATATCTCCTTACTCTCCCTAGTCTCATATGTTCATTCACTGACCGATATACCTCTCCTGTTACCCCTAGTATAGTGACCACTGGACAGCCCAATTATTGTAACATTAACTCACATCAGATGCCGTTGGCTAGTCAACTGTAACCACCAAGCTCTGATCAAGCAGCTCATGTTTTCCATTTCATGCAAACTAAGTCTTGACATATGCCCATAAGTCACAGATTTTTCATGTTGTATCAAAGGACCATCTGACATAAGTAGATCAGTTTTTGATTTGACCTCTGCCCTCAAAATAGGTGGACGCCATCTCTCAACATGATGACCAATAATCACTGCAACAGACCCAAAAACTTTGTGTTTGTTGACAAACCTGAATCTGTTAAGTGCTAAACTTAAAATATGATTCTCAAAACCTGTACAGACCATAAAACAGTGGGTTTGATGTCAGACCATGTTTCTTTTCAGTGTTCAACTTCTTACATATCACTTAGATTGTATCAAAATCGAGAACTATCTAGCAACAAATCTCACGAAAGGATGGTCAAGTACCCATAATGCAGACCATGAAAGTTGGGTATATTAGACCTGATCCTGTTCAGTGTTCAGGTTACATTATTAGAGACTGAGGTCAACAGTGACCATCTCACTACACAAGTTCAAGCACCAGTGTTTAGTGACCATCTCACAAGAACTCTTAAAGAACCCATACAGACTTCAGCTGGTAAAGAAACCCATACAGAAGCTATTCATTTGGTTTGTTCATCCTATTCAGAAACCATCTCAAAACATTAGACTCAGATTGTACCTGATATGAAACTATTCAGTGACCATCTCACAACACAAGCACCTGTTTGGGTGACTGTTTCTATAAGAGCCTCTTGACTCCAAGTCTGTGGAGTGTGACCGGTATCAAACAGCAGGCTTGAACTCAGACCTGTTTCAGCTGAGCGAGCACCTGTGTGGGCGAACCACCTGACAGCCACTCCTCACTCAGCCATAACTCCCCACACCTCATCCCTCTTACTCCTTGCTTTTATTAGGGACCTCATCCCCATACTTGTTGCTTTCATTGGGGATTGTGATGAAACTTGTCAGACAGTTTCCATTGTACTCTATGTTATGCTTTGGGTATTAACAAGTATCACCTGATGTGAAGTAAGCATGCACTCTGAAATGTCCTAATTCTCATGATAAAGAAATTATTATCCAGAAAATTTGCTGTTTTTAATTTTTGGACAGCCATCTATTGAACAAATTGCTACTGAATTGTATGTCCAGACAACAAGCCTCCACTTAAAAGCCACTTGTGACAACTTCCCTGAAATGCTTATTGTTCATTTATTGATGCAAAAAGGTAAAATGTAGGAAATGAAACATATAATATTTTTCTTATGAATAGGTTCCATAAAGGTGACTGATCATCTACGCAAAGTAAAGGAATGTCGTAGAGAATAAAGAAATGATCAGGCAATTACCATTAGGTACTTTAATTGTGGAAACCGGTAAGTGTCAAGATACATAATACCACCATATTAAGAATGAAAGATAACAAAAATAAGAGGCATAGACAAAAAAATAGTTTGACTGAAATGACTATTTAAAGCTTTGGGAAAAATGTTTAAAACTTGTATCTAACATATTCAAAATATGATAAACAATTTCAATACAAATCTTTAACAAATTAACCCTATTCAGACTACATTTTGCTATAAACCACAAACTACTATTTTTCAAATCTATTTTAAAATGCCATTATTCATGTGATAAAAATCCAGGTTCAAGACACAAAAGTTAATTGCTAATTATGAGAGACGTATATCATCATAAGTTGGTCCATGAGGCGAGAGGTCATAGGCCTGCTTAGTGAGGGAATCATGTATGGATCCACCCTGTCAACAAAACACCACATAATCTCATAAAGGTCTTGAATTATCACAGTATCTTTTACACAGCCCATTATTCAGTGTCAAAATAAACCATAATCAAAGATTCACAGGTATTCTCTCATATTGTCCATTGGGACGAGCTCATGCCAGCACACAATGTATTCAATATAGAGTTAAGATATCAATGTTGACCTCCGCTATCGCTACCCCTAATGGCGATCTCGTGTAGGTGTGATAAAATCCGGATTTCAATGAATATCTGTGTTAACAGTTTTTAGATAGCTGTTGAAATAAAATATCCCAAATTATTTAACTTAACTAAAGTATAATCACATTTTTGACGTGATTCTAAAAAGCGAGAGAGCACACACAATTGAGACAAAGGGTGGTACGCATTGGATCATTGACATTATTTCCTCAGTTTTAAAGGGGCAGTAGCACGTTTTAGAGAGAATATAAGGTGATGTCAGGAAAATGAAAGTAAATGGTTCCAATTGAAAGACAATGCATATATACTTAATGTAGCAGAAATAAATCAAATATATAATGTAAAGTTCAGCCATGCGATTCCTTTTTCTTACTCAAAATGAATTAAAGGTGTTCACACAAAAATGGCTGCCAATGGACTTTATGTGAATCTTTGAAAATTGTTCTCTGACTATGATTGTTTTGTGTAATGAGACTTTTGACACAATAAAATTAATACATAAAGCATTAACATACAATTATCAGTGAACAATTTTAAATATAGAATTTTTAAAAATGTGCTCCTGCTCTTCTAAAAACTTGGAAGTTTCAATTCTTGAAATTTCATTTTAATTTTCAACTATCTTTCAAAATCTTATTCTCTAAAATATTCTACTTAAAAAAAAATTCATTTTTAATTAAGAAACCAACAACATATTTTTAACAGAAAATGCTTTTCACTTCAAATACAAAACAACATTTTTAAAACCTAGACCCTAATCTCTCTTATGTAAACATTTTTTATCATCCTAAGTAAATATTTAGCCAGTCAAGCTCTGACACAAATGGAGCAACAGTACTCAACACATCACACTAGGTAGAAAGTAATATGCTACCAAAAAAATCTTTTCAATCTGTTCCGAACTATAATTTTTAACACGTTTCAAAAAATCTTTAATCAGTGAGTTGATAAATTTCCCACTACTGTGTAAGCGTTTAGCTTGATAATTGCAAGTAACAGTGAAGCGAGTATATAATTAAACAGGCTCCATATCATGTTTACACCGATGTGTTCTCCCTTCACGCATAAAGATCAAAGGGGCATGGAATTTCAACAGAAACTCTCAGAAGAATTAATAACTGGCAAGGTTTTTAATCAACTCATTTTCATACTCATACAAGCTTCACTCTAGTAAGATTAGTAATAACAACTCAGCTATACTTACTTATACATTAAATATGAGAAGTCTTTAAAAGGTTTTTTTAAAATCAAATCTTCAGCATGTTGTTTGAGAGGCATTTTTAGAAGTTGGAGATATCAAGGAGACAAGGAGATTATGGATTATCAACTTCTTTATTGTAGAATGTAGAAACGTTTCAGTATAGATTCTTAATAAATACCGCTACATTCTACAATAAAGAAGTTGATAATCCATAAACTCCTTGTCTTCTTAAATTTTCAGCAAGTATGATTTGAAGTAATTTCTTTAACATATTTTATATGTTAAAATAAGAAAATATCAAAAGAGGCATATATCAATGTTTTTTCACATAGGCAAATTGATCTTAACAAACCATTTCAATACCTAGAAAACATATCATGATCAATCATATCACAATAATCATAATATCTTCATCAAATATTTAATTAGTTGCAAAAAAAAAAATATCAAAGTTTCAGACCCTTTGAATGATAATTGCCACATGGCTCAAATTAGTTTTCTCATCCCGAGGCCTAATGACATCTTTCTCCGATATGAAAGGAATTGCTGACAGCGATTGGGCAAAATTTCAGCTAGCCAGCCAAGCATGAAATAGTTATCATTAACAAACACAGACAAGCAAGCAAAAAGCAGATCAAATGAAGTGGCACCAATAACATTAATCTGATGAGTAATAAAGTCTGGATGTGTGTATAACTAAGTCCATGAGCTGACAGCGGCAATACAGATTGGGTTCGAAGATTACGGCGGTTACACGAATATCTTGTCTGTCAAATTATGTCCATGTCGTCTTTTGAATGAAGACGTGTCAAATCAGACATCGATCTCAAGTCCTGTTACAACTTGCTGTCCTCCCGTTATTAATAACTGTAACTTGCCGATAGGGACGTCTTCATTAGACTAACATTTAGTCTCAGAAGTATTTTTTTTGGTCAATATTGACATATTTTTAAAAAATTCATGTATTTTAACAAAATGCAACCCATAAGATGTTTTAACTTCAGAGACTAACCTAAAGCTGAGTGATTTAGACTTGCTATACTTATATATATATACTTTAGTAGACTTGGTTGGTCGTCAATTGAATATTTTTTATTTAGGGTCTGGATGACAGAGTATGTTTTCATTGATGAAGTGTTTTGTACTTGAGATTATACCAAGGAGAAACAAATATCATTGGTTATGATTTAATTGATGTTCCCTAAAGTTTTGTAATTGACGCTGATCTTGCAATGATGAAACTAGTAGGATTTGAAGAAGATTTATGGTTATTCATTTGTAATTTATTAATAGGAAAAAGACAGAGGATTAAAATTCTTTTCTTTCTCTAGTGAATGAAAGAGTGTCATCACGGCAAAGCATGTGTCCTGTAATGGCTCTCTGTCTTTCTATCATTTATAACTGCAACTTAGCTGACAGGGACAAGTTCATTGATTGATTGTTGAATTGTAGAAAGTTAACGTTACATAAAAAACTAAAGATATGTTTTGCCCTCCAACTGAATAATATTTAAGTAGACTAAGCCAGCTTGATAGGTTGATTGATACATTGCATGTTACATAGCTTACATAGAAAAACATTTCACACGTTTCTATTTGTTAATACTGTACATAAAAACCAACATAAAAGAGATTTCAAGAGAACCAATGACTTAAAGCCAAGTGATATAATTTGACTCCGATTCTAAACCTTACTAAGATCCCCACCCACCCCAGCTTTCTATAGATGAGATTGTCTTGGCAAATATTTTCTTACCTTAATGAAGCAGTAGATTTAGGGGGTTCACCAGAAACAGGGCTACCAATGAAATCAAAACTTTCATTTGCTTGTTGCACCCTGAATTGCAATATAAGTATCTAAAACATGCCTTATAAGAATATTTCAGCACTAAGTATTCAGCGGCAAAGTGATGATAATAACAGTATTAAGCCTTTCATAAAACCAACAAAGACAACATTTTGACAGAACCAATAACTGAAAGCCGTGTGATATAATTTGATCCCGATTCTTAACCTTCTTTACGATATTTGACAGCTCACAAATGAGCTATCACAACTTGCGGTTAAACTTTATAACAGTGTATAAAGACATCCACCCTTAAACATATGCAAAACACATCCACTAAACCACAGCCCTATAATCCAATGGGCCCCAACTATGCATAATACAATGCTCCTCTGAATAGCGCACAATGTTTATGACACAAGTAATGTATGTAATATGGTAATGCGGTAATAGGGACAATGGATGTTGACTGTGTATTCAATTCATTCACAAGGATCTAGATTTCAGGGTGTAGCGGTGACACCGGCATTTCATGCTTGACAAGGGAAAACACTTATTTGCATGTCATTACACAACAAGAGACTTGTAAAATGCAGACTAAAGCAACAAAGTGTCGCCATTAGAAGTTTGTAAAGTTATTTTATAGGGGATTATTTAAAGAAATCTGTTAACATAAGCATTCTTGCCATATTTTGATGTTTTTCATCCTTAATTCTCAAATTCTGTCCTGTTTTTATAACTAAAGTCATTCATATGTTTATGCTGTTACATGCCCTAGTTGTGTCTCAGATTATTATCTGTGCTAGCATGTCATTTATGGTTTACATAACTGAAGAGAATTTTATTAACCAAGAACCAAGGCAAAATTCATATTGCACCTTTCTTGTCCTCTATCTGTGTAACCAACTGTAATTTCCATTTATTTGATTTCTCGAATAATACGACCACTGTTTTCTGAGGTCATAAAGTCTAATCACACCTTCAATTTCAACCACGATCCAAAATTCTAAACTTGTTGTTTCATAAGAAGAAAAATAACTGCAAAGATAACTTATCTCTCTCCTGAGTAATTAATTCAACAAATCGTTTCAATGACATCATCCGTATTCAAACAGCAGCTTGTAAACGTACATGATGTCAAAAATAATTCTATACTCCACATAAATAAACAACTAACAACTTTATAAACATAATCGAAACATGAATCAATGAACAACGATGATAAGGGAAATGTACGGGTTATGTGTTCAAATTACACCTTTGATGTTTTATTCATAGGTTATGTTATTGGTAAAAAGAAAGATATTAATTTCACAAGGAATTCAAATTGTCCTGAATGCAGTTTGGAACATAACTGTTTCACTTTTGGTTGTTAGTGAAAGTGCTGTTTAATTTGCAGAATACTTTGAACAACGTGTTAAGGAGATCATGTGAATAAAGTGTTATTGTAATTGTAATGGAGAATGAGAAATCAATCTTGTAGATGTAGGATTTTAGATAAAGACAACATTTTAAAAATATAAATGACCTCAATGCATGTGAAAGCTGTGAAAGAAGGTCTGACAAACTCTTTCTTTTTTCCTGTTATTATCAGATTAGATAATGTTTTATATGGTGATATCAAGATTGACAACATATATTTGATCAGCCCAACTATTGCAATATTTTATAAGAGCTTCATGTTGTAGCTTAAGGAATTGAAGAGCCATAAAATCACCTACATTAGGTTTCAAACTTGAAACAAATATTTTATAAAGTCTTTCATTCGTGACTAACGTATTGGTTTAACATGATTATTTTGGTTTTGGTTTTCTTTATGTGTCTCTTGTTGTCAAAATATTTTCCAAAGATGAAGAAAGATATTCATTTCCATAATATAGACATATTTCAGCTAATGGGAACACAATCAAGTTATCTGTTTACCATGTTTATAACATTAATCATAATAATTCAGGTTTAAATATCAGTAAATGAGTTGAGTATGTTTGTTATTAAAGCTGTTGATGATAAAGATGATATATAATTTGGCAAAGAAAAGTATGAAAATCCATCATGAAAAATCAAGTGCATAAAGACATCACAAGGGAAATACAGTGTATTTTTGCTTAACAACTCTCTCTTGTGTTCTTGAACGTGAATAACAGCAACTTGTATGTATAATTATATGAAGAATCCGAGTATACTGTTTTGTGGTGAAATCTGAGTGCTTACCCTTAGGTCACAAACAAGATTTCCAAAGGATCAAATGATTTTACCAAAGGATCACATGATGTTACCAAAGGATCACATGATGTTACTAAAGGATCTAAGGGTGCAACGATACACCGATACACCTGTGCAATGCGATTATATGGCCGAATAGGATACACGATACGTTTTGCCTCTGAATCGATACACTACAATACGACCTACAGTGGAATTAAATTTCTTAATTTTAATTTTTTACCCTGTCAGTGTCAACAGTGTTTATTAAATTATTATAGACACATAAAGTAAATGTTCTTTTAATACTTCACTATCCTGTGTAATACGTATCGAGATACGTATCGTATCGTACCTCAAATATCTTGATACGTATCGTATCGAAACCCTATTGTGTGGTTGCACCCCTAATAGGATCACATGATTTTACCAAAGGATCACATGATTTTACCAAAGGATCACATGATTTTACCAAAGGATCACATGATGCTTAGAACAGAATAAAAGACCTGCCACAGGCCCACAAGATTTTACCACATAATAAATATATAACCACAGGATCACAAGATTTTAGTACAGAATCCATAATTTTTTCAACAGAATACATCATTGTTGTATAAAGTTACGACAGGATCAGAAGATATTATCACAGGATCAGAGGATTTTACCACAATATTACAAGCTGTTACCACAGGACCAGAAGGTTTTACATGAGCATCAAAAGTTTATCAAAAAAAACATCCAGTATTTCCAACAGTATTTCCAAAGCTCTCACCTTGTCCAAATGCTCTGATGACGTCTTGACGTGTCCGTCCTTCTCTCGTCGCCGTTCATGTTTCTCTCTCGATGATGACTTTCTTCCATCCATACTGCTCTCCCGGCTCCCAGATTTCCTCTCATTGGAACTATGTCTGTAAAAGAACAAGGAAATTTGATCAATCATGGCAGAATCAAGATATAGAATTAATTATTTGAGCAAGATAATATTGATCATAACTTAAGACAATGTCATCAACATCCCCTTCAAATTAGTTTTCATTTAAACTCCAAACATTTTCCTACTCTGTAATATATAATTGCATCAATCTCATTTCAAACTCTATCAAGGTATTGAAAGCTGTCTCCCTTTACTCGCAGAGAAAGACAGACGCACAGATGGAAGCACGGACAGATGGACACAAGGATGGCTAGGAGCCCAAACCTATATCCCCCTCCCACTTCGTGGCGCGCGAAGGATAAACTGTACCGGTATAACTTATATGATTAAGAAAATCTCATTGTTCAAAAAAGATTGAAGTTTTAAAGATGAGACATGATCTCCTGGTTACAAAATAGGATAATGAAAACATGTAAAACAAGAAGATGGGAGTATTACTAGACAAAATTAGAAAATCAATACACATATGGCCAATTTCCTTCAATTGCCGGCAAGCTTATATTATGACAAATCAACAAAAGCTGAGAACTGAGAACAAATCACCTGAAAACATTGACAGCCAACTAGCGAAGCAACCACTCTGCAATCCACCCAAACATGAACAACAAGACAATATAAATATAAAAACTCTAACCTTTGTCCCATTAGTCAAGAGTGTTGTAAATATGGAATGTAACTGACATGTAAAAGTGGCTACAAATTTCAAATGAAGAAATTCACCTGTGTCCACATTGCATGTTGTAGATGATTCTAAATAACCAGGTAGTGTAATACGACTGATTGGAATGTAGATAAACATTACCTTGCATTCTCTGCATGCAATCACAAAAGTATATCTTTACATCAATAAAAAAGTAGCTCTTTTAACCATAGAAATGTTGTAATGCAAGGTATGCTTTCTCCCATTATTACATTTCTTATCGTGAAAATATGATTTTTATTTGTTAAATTTGGCAAAAATTAGAAATTTAAGTATCTTTTAACTGACTAACCATATTATTGCTGTAAAATATCCCTTCAATTTAAAATTGAATTAGATCAAATCATAATTTATTTTTTCTAAACTTATGTAAGTTTATTTCTTAAGTCTGCTCTCTCAATTCAACTTGGTTTTTCTTATCATATCATTCAAATACATAATGTTTAGCTGTCCTCTCAAGAAGTAGATGAAGTGTTATAAAATCTACAACAAAGGACAGCTAGCTTTGATAGATAGTTTTTTGACAAAATGAGCACAAAAACTGTAATACAGTGTATGAAAACCTACTTTGCAGTGACATTCCATCACAACCCACTTAAAACATATATGGTCAAACACAAGAAAATGAACCTTGGTTGTTTTATCAAAAGATTTAAAAGGTAGAGCTATTGGCTCTGTAGCTCATCAGGCTTCATATCAATTTTTTAATTCAGGGTGTGGTCAATGTGGTTCCCTCCTCAGAAGAGGCCACTAAATGTGCATTCTAGAAATCACATTACCTAAGGAGTCTCTACAAAGCATTTCAGCATACTATGCCTGTTGCTTCTGTGATAGATGATGAAAAAAGGGCAAAATGGTAGGGGCCATGACATGCCGTAGAAATATGTTAAAAATACTAAGCCCACAAATTTGGTATTTCATGAGAAAGACATCATACATGCATGGATGGAATGTGTGTGAATTTCATCCCTAGCTGACCTCTAGTAAGAGCAGAGCAGAGCAGAGGCCACTGCACTTGTGCTCTTATTCTTAATATACTATTACATTTAATCTCCCCTCCACCAGTCAAAACACTCAAAGGGTTCAACAACGGAAGAAAAAACTCCCCCTCCATCCAGGATAACTGGTTAACAATCAACCCTCCACTTCCCAGAGCCGCACCCCAAGGTACATAAATTAGACCCCCCTCCCCAGCAGAACTAACTTCACTGTTTACCATGCACTGGATAACTTGCAGTTGGTAGTGGAGGCTGCTGCTACCTCAACTTATGTAAGTTTACATGTTTATTCTACTCTGCATGCTGGTCCTTGACAAAAAACTGTGTTAATCATCTGTTTGGGAACTTATTGGGACATCTTTGATTACCATTATTCAAACTAGAAAGTGTTTTTACCCGTAACAACAGATGTCTCCCCCTTCCTCAAATGCTCCAAACCTCTAAACAATACTATCATAAAGCACCATTAATGTTCTCTGTATAATTCAACTTGAATAAATAACCAACTCCACAAATGTAGCAAACAAAATATTCAAAATTCTAAATGATTTGATGCTGAAACCCTTGAAAAAGACTAAGTCCAAATTGTTGCCATGGAAATAAAAATAAAAGTACCGAGGGTACAGAAGCTCACCTTAAAATGAATGATGTGGTAAAATGGTTTAATTATACATGTAACCATCTTTTATAAAATTGATTATGGCTGCCATCATGATTTTTTTATCTTTTAAAATACTAGTCTTCTTTTGGAAACGACTAGACCTTGAACAAACATTAATACACGAATGATATAATCATGATAAGTTAACAAGCAGTAGGTTTTTGTATAACTTTTTTGTATATCTATGGCTGAATTGGTGACCATCTTGTACTTTTTAATCTTCAAAATGCTACTTTTATGTGGGCATCCGTATTAATTTCATTATGATATCTTGATTGGTTTAGGTGTATCCATTTAAATGACTCATTCATTACTTACAGGATGGTGGGCACTTACATTTGTTTTGTAGTGAATCATTAATATGATTTCAAGATTATTTCACTGATGGTTATGCTGCATGGGATATTGAGAATCCCAAAAGTACAGATTTTTCAAGAAAAATGAATGACTGATTGAGAGGAAAGTCATAAACACAGCAATGCATAAGACACGTTTATTTTGTTCACACAATATTTACATGTCAAGGGACCATGAGATGTCTTTCATTAAAGTATCAATTTATTTAACACTCATACAGTACTATAATGGTAAACATTTTTTCATTGTCAAATCAACAGAGAGATATGACAAATCAAATTTCCTTACTTTTCTTACTAAACCCTTTTCGATTTTCATCTGCTTATTTATTCCACATCAACTTATCATGTAGATTGCTAAACACAAAGCTTATTGTAGACAAGTTTTGTGTAAGTTGTTATTCTTAGAAAGAACATATCACTGTCATGAGAATACAAGTCCATAACTTTTATTGCATACACATGGGCCATGGCCATATAGCATAATGCTCTACCATATCAATTGGGTCAGGTTGATTATGCAACAGACTAGCAGCTGACACTGTGATGCTAGCAGCCTGCCTTGGGATGTGTATTAGACAGCATAGTGGAATATCTGAACTCTGGTTGACCCCTTATGTGTGGTATTTAAAGGAATATAAGGGAGATACCATTGTTTAAAATTTAACATGTTTAATGTGATTTGGTTTTTGCAGCTAGTTGCCATAAAGATTTTAAACAAATTAATCAATTAGGTTTGTCTTTCATCTTAATTTTTTTTAGAAACACTTAAAAATATAGAACAACTTGCACGACAATCTTAAATATTCCATATTTAAGATAATATTATGATTAGTAAGTTCAAATTAGAGAATTTATATGGTGCCAGTGATCACTTGATGAAAGCTTAAAATTTAATAATAATGATGTGTCATCTGCAGCTGAAAAGTCAATATGGCTGCTATTGCGGCCATCTTGGATTCTCAAAACTGAAACGTCTACCTTTCTGTGTGGAATCACTATAGGTATAACATACTACAATATAAAAATGATATCTAGATTGGTTTAGGAGAAATAGGCTTTGTCATGAAATCTAATTGAAAATTCAATATGGCTGCCATGGCGGCCATATTGGATTCTCAAAACTTTAACGTCTACCTTTCTGTGCGGAATCACTATAGGTATAGCATACTACAATTTCAGAATGATATCTGTATTCGTTTAGAAGGAGTAGTCTTTTTCATGAAATCTAATTGAAAATTCAATATGGCTGTCATGGCGGCCATCTTGGATTCTCAAAACTGAAACGTCTACCTTTCTGAGAGGAATCACCATGGGTATAACATGCTTCAATTTCAGAATGATATCTGTATTCGTTTAGAAGAAGTAGTCTTTTTCATGAAATCTAATTGAAAATTCAATATGGCTGTCATGGCGGCCATCTTGGATTCTCAAAACTGAAACGTCTACCTTTCTGTGGGGAATCGCCATGGGTATAACATGCTTCAATTTCAGAATGATATCTGTATTCGTTTAGAAGAAGTAGTCTTTTTCATGAAATCTAATTGAAAATTCAATATGGCTGTCATGGCAGCCATCTTGGATTCTCAAAACTGAAACGTCTACCTTTCTGTGGGGAATCGCCATGGGTATAACATACTACAATTTCAGAATGATATCTGAATTCGTTTAGGAGGAGTAGTCTTTTTCGTGAAATCTAATTGAAAATTCAATATGGCTGTCATGGCAGCCATCTTGGATTCTCAAAACTGAAACGTCTACCTTTCTGTGGGGAATCGCCATGGGTATAACATACTACAATTTCAGAATGATATCTGAATTCGTTTAGGAGGAGTAGTCTTTTTCGTGAAAGTTTACGGACGGACGGACGGACGGACAGCCAGACGGACGACGGACGAAGCGCCATGACATAAGCTCACATTTACTTTGTAAAGGTGAGCTAAAAATTAAATGTTAAAAAATCTATAACCTCCAAAAGACACATCTACATGATATGGAGAGACAGTATACTAAGTTTGGTGATGATCGGTCACATAGTTTTAGAGATATGCTCCGGAAACGAAATGAGAACGGGAACGGGAACGCCGACGCCGATGGGAACTCAGCTAAAACCAATATGTCTCCCGACCCTTCGGGGGTGGCAAGTTGAAACAGATAAGCTGGTTCCATTCCAAAACATGTTCTGTTAATTCCCACTGTTATATATACAAACTGTGATTAAGAATTAGAGCAGTCCTAATCAAACTCAAAGATCAAGTTTAGCGTTTGTACATTGATACAAAAGTTACCAGTTTTCACTATGTGCGAACAAAGTGAACAAAGGTTGGCAATGAATTTTTCTTGCCTCTAATCAAATTAATTTTTGTGTATCAAAACAAGTTTGGATGTTATCAGGATGACAAATACAAAGTCATAAGTAAATAATATATAAAATGCAAAATTATAGGTCATAACCTATATCCACTCAAGTGAAAGAAATCAGTAACTTCTTCTGTCTGTCATGGACACATAGCCTGTCTTAATGTTCCTGAAACATTATAGTTCCATGCAAGTCTCATTATTGTAGCAAGTTCACTGAGGTTTCAGGCTGAAACTGAACAGATTCAGTGGGTCTTTTTCATTTTATATCAAACAGTTACAATTTGATATATCATGATTTCAGGGACTAAAAGTTAGTCTATTGGATACAAAATAGACACAAACTGGAATAAGTAATGACATTAATGTGTTAGCCCATAACCTTGCCCATCAAAACCAAAAACTGAATACCCGGTAATCATTTCCTCAAGGCCGTCCATCAGACCCTTAAATAAGATGAAAGCTAAGCAAGTTTATGAGAAGACTTGAGAGTTCAATTTCTGAAAATGAAGAAAACTACCGGTAGTCTCCTTTCCATTTTATTTAATTTTATTCAAATTTTTTAGATCTATTTCATTTCAGAACCAAGTGTTAGACTATATTCTCCTTTCAGCCCTTTTTTAAGATATATCACTTTGATAATAGAACTAAGTTATACAGACAAGGGCAATTTAAGAAATCTTTTCCAAGTTTTAACTTGACAAACCTTTAACTAACAAGGACATGTATTATCTTTTTTCTATCAAATTCATCTCTATTTGCAAAGATCATAATAATAAGTATCTTCTCAGGAAAATGACTAACAATTTTTTTTCTTTTATAATTTTCAAGCTAGTAAAGGTTTAAAAGTTTAAAATTTAAACATTACAAGACATCACTACAAGATTACATTATTTCTCTTTTACAAGATTGTGACTTTTAATGTGAAAGAACATAGTTAAGACTTCTCATTTAAGACCAAGAAATACAATTGATTCTAAAGATCTCAAATTTTATTTAGAATTAGTTGATATAAGAGCAGGCTGACTTGTTTTCAAAACTTAAAATCTAGAATTTCCTATTTACAAAAGGTCATATATTTCGAGACCAAGTGTCAGTCATAAATGTATCTCTCCGACATGACACAAGAGGTCAGGCCAGACAACAGTCCTTGGGCTTACCGTCAGGACACAATCAGGCCAAAGGTCATTCGGTGCTCTGAAGCAGCATTGTCTGAATGAACTAGGTCACTCAGCAAAACAATTGTGACGCAATTTCTTTTTAGTGAATTTTTTTATTGTTGTGAATTTTAATTTTTTAGACTCTCATTTGCTAGGCTTGCTAAATGAAAGAAAAAACTTACCAAAGTTTCCATTTTTTACTATTTACCAAATCTTTTTGACCAATATTTTCTAGCTCTCGATAATTCCCAAGATAGTCAGGTCAATATTTATGTGTGATAACCACAGCTAACTTTTCACTAAGAATGCTTAACCTGTAGCCTGCCGGATTGTTTTGAAGTTTTGCTAGTAGCTTGAAGTTGTAAAATTTTAACAGTGATATATCATATTGGTATCTCTCATATTCAACTTCTCTCTTTTTTCAAATATACAGAACAGAAAAAAATAACAAATATTCTTGTGAATAACATGATACTTGCCATAGTTTTTATTTTTTCTCAAATATTCTAATAATTCTCACACCATAAGAAAGCTTGTTTATTTATGATTCAGAAAATATTACTTTGTCATTATATACGACACGTTTGTCGTTTGTTTTTCAAAGGGTCAATTTTCAATAACGTGTCAATTTTTCAAAGTCAATGTGTCTCTTTTTGCTTCCTTCAGCAGAGATAGTATTAAAGGCACTGTCCTATCAACTTGTACTTGATCATGTTTCTCTGGGAAATATCGCAATAAAACGCTGTGCTTTAATCAATTTTACTTTTTATTGAAAACAAACTTTTTGTCTTGATGGATTATACAATCAATTACAACTGCATCCTGATTCAGGGTAAGAACATTACGCTAACTCCCCTAATCTGTACCCTGGGCTCAAAAGCTAGATTATCTCGCGCGGCCAGACTTGGTATTTAGCCCGTCAAATCATTTTCTCGTTATCGAGAAGGTGGCAACAAAATGATTTGATTGGCTATATCCCAAGTCAGGCTGCGCGAGCGAATCTAGCTTCTTAGTCCAGGGTACAGATTAGTAGAGTTAGCATAACGTTCGTACCCTGAGACAGGATGTTACAACTCATTAGTAAAAGTGGTAATGATGCCTTGTTATGCCACAGCAAGGTTTGTCACACTCGTAGCGCCAATGAATGGCTCACATCTCATTTGTGTTTTCTTAACGAGAGTTTTTGGTGGGCTCATCAAAATTTCAAGTTATTTCTATACATTCAGCAACTAATCATAGCCATTGACAAAGCAAACAGCCATAAAAAATTGAAGAATTAAAAAATATACACAACATACCATCCATTAAACATATTTCAAATATGTGATGCCTAGAATTAGAGTTATTTTTCCATAAAAGACAAAAGAAGACTGTTTTATGATATTTAGTGAAAAGTAAAAATACAACAAAGACAACAACAAACACCTCAATTTTTAACAAGAATTGCTTTTTTAAATATCTTAGAAAACTAACAATCCATAGTAAGAGATAATAGGGTCACATAAGCTGTTTTACCTACCGAGAATTATAGTCACTGCATCCTTGAAAACCTTTTACTAAGCTTAAAGTGTTGATGTGTTGAATGAAGTTTATACTCATGGAAACCAAATAAAAAACAAATACTTCTTATCAAAAGGCAGATCTTGTCTTAGAAACTTAGAAACAAGTGCCAGTTGGTTTACAATTTCAACAATACAACCACAACCTCATTCTCTACCCACAGAGGTAGATCAAGTCATAAAATGTTGATACTACCTCTGTCCTAATAAGACCAAATCCGTGTTTCTGGCAGTTTCCCCTGGCGAAAAAAAATTGCACTACAATCCATAATAATTTCTTTAGCAAATGACAAACGCTTCTCGCATGGAAAGGGTGGTTCATATCACAATGCTTTTGCCATAATTCAGCAGCCAAATGATGACTTTAGAACAGCGTCGCTGATTGCACAACTAACTTTGATTGCCACCACCAGGAATCTCCTATTCTAGACCACAAACTCGGCTAATTGGAACAGAGACTGTATCAACATTTCATGAGTTGATCTGCCTCTGTGGGGAGAGAATGCCAAAACTTAAGAAGCACATAATTTTTTGTTGAATGTTAGTGTCATGCACTGTTCAGGCCCAACTTCAGTATCGTTGTCACAAACAACCAGCAGACAATTCATCAACAAACATATGAGTTAAGATTATCCTTTTACATATCCATACAATTTTCTGATTAACCAAAATCCTGATCAACTTTGAAGGTCATTTGTATCATATACTGCCCTTAGCATCCTAGGTGAGCAGAAATTCTGATTGTGATATGGACCCATCAAGGATCTCAGTCTTGTCATCATCCTTGAATATCAAATCTAGACTCAATTCTCAAGGACAAACAGATACTGATTAAGTTCAAGAATGGCAAGTTCATTCAAGACAATGACTGTCAAGACATAGCCTGTCAAATAACCCCTGAAACCATTGATACCACGCAAGTCTACATTTATATGCTGTTTCAGGAAATGAACAGCTCAAGTAGGCTCCTTTTTGTTTACATAAATATAGGTAACATTTAAAATATATCTTCATTTCAGAGACCAAAATTCAATATCATGCTCAAAAGAAGATGTTGCAATTGATGAGTCGTATGCTTATTCCTCTTCAACGATCAGCCCCTCTGGGTATGGAGTCAGGAAGAGCCCCTCTGCTGGTTTGCAACCTCCATAAAACCCTCCACAATTTAGTTTTATTACCGTTCCATTCAACTCTCTAATTGGAGGATGCATGAAAGATTTAAAAAGAAATGTTCTCCATTTCTGATCCTCACTTATTCTCCATCCAGTTCCTTGGAGATCGATAGTAAACAAGCCTTTAACGCCACAGGAAGAAATCGACTTCTTTTCGTGTGGTGTGTAACAATCCACAGCTTGTCCATAGCGTAAAAACCTCTTTTTATTGGAGAAAGTTGCAAACGTTCTGTCTTTTGTGTCCACCTCTAGCAATTCACCTGTACTATTTAGGATCTTGACTTTGCTAAACCAACTATCTCCCCCACTTCCAGTGCAATTTTCCAAAAGCTCAGTTTCTCCGTGACAATCTTCATTTGATACCGGAGGCAAGAAGCCATGGTTTAGGTTTCTCAAAGTCAGGAACTCTTGAGGCTCGTCAGAGGACATTCTGTGACAATAGATCCATGACAAGTACATGTTGGAAGTGAGAACCAGCCAATACTCCCCATCTTTATTTGCAGACTGCATCTGTTTCACCAAGCTGCAGGAGGTCAAGGCCATACAGACGCCACGTGACCATGTGCCATTGTTCTGGCAGATCACTTCCGATTCCGGAAAGTAACCTTTGTTACAGGTGATGTCAAGCTGTGTTCCAAAAGGACTGGTTTCATTCGAGGAGTTGATGACACCATTTTCAATCAATGGAACACCAAGACAGTATTCAACTACACAGACTTCATTGACAGGGTCACAGAACGAGTTCAGTGGGCAGGTGTGGTCTTCACAGGTTCCTGCAACTCTCGATGGCCAGGTGGAGATGTCAGAGAAGATGAAGTCGGGGTCTGCCACCAGGGAGATGACGTCCTTGGTTGAGTTGGTGTTGAGTTGGCACTCTCCTGTCATGGAGTTAAAGTTGAAGGACTTGCATCTTCTCCTAAGAAGACACAATCTTGAACACTGCATGATTCCATCAGTTGAGCGGTTCAACATCTGATACCCTGGCAACATCTTCCCATGTTCCACATTGGTAAGGAACTCTTTCTTGGTACACATGCTACAGTTCCCTCTTTGGTACAGGCTCAGTAGGATTACAAGCATCACACCAGAAACTTCAGACACCATGATGGACATTTGTACATCTAGTCTCTGTTTGCTCAGCAACTGACAATAACTCTGTGACAATGACCCTTAAAGCAATGATCTCAGTCAACTCCGTTCAGATAAACCTATGAAATTGATTAAGTCAGGGTTTGAAGACGAATCAATGTTTTTTCATCAAAGATTTAGTAGTAAGCACTAATTGGGCCAGTTCTCACAAACGACACCTCATTAAATTCCAAGATATCATATAGCCAAGAATAAGGATCTGAATGATAGGCTTGTGATCAATAAGAGATAGTTACCTACTAGAGACTCCAAAACATATTCTTGGTTTCTTTATGATCACGTAAGAAGCAGTCTAAGTTAACCCGCTACTACTACTTGCTAGACTCAATATTGAGAGTGAAGCGAGTATTATTGAGGCTAGGTTTACTTAGACTGTGTAAAAAGTAATTTTTAACTTGATGATGCACTATTTTGTACTAATTAATTGTTTGGTTTTTTTTAAAACTTCAGCTTTCAAGAGCCTATGTGTCAAATGAATTTGTACGCAGTTACATTTATGATGTGCACATTTTCTTCTTGAATCAGCCATAGACTGAAATACATCTGCTTTCAAATCACAAAGAGTGGCAGTCGTAATTTTAAATTGGTTATCTCTTGTATCTTCTGGTTGCTACGTTTAGATCACAATGATCTGATTAATGTGTTCCAGTATTTTCCAAATGTAGAAAGACCTGTTTTTGTGTGAATTTTACTTTTAAAATTGAACTTACTGAATTGACTTAAATGTCGATAGTATCAATAGTTAGACGTGCTAACGGTACTATTGATCGTTTCAAAAATGACTATCGATAAAGTACTAGCGTCAAAGCAACTATCGCGATACGTTGAGCCCCTCGTGCAGGTGTGCTAACGAGATCCCTCCCTCACTCGACAAACTCACCAACAAATAGTGGATAGAAAACCAGTTCTTATCGTAATAAATATTTTATCTTCTTAAATCAATATTGCTACAGATATGAAATGGATTTTTTTAGTGCGTGTTACAACAGCAATATGAGGTTCATTCTCTTGATTTATGATTTATAATTGTTAACATTTGAGCATCAAGCGCTTACTGGTGGAGGGAAGTAAATGAATAAATGCTGTTGGAAAAATACCTCCAATTCCCATTTCATTCGGGGTCAGAAAGGTGTATGGTATCTCCCAATGACATGACAGATGCAAAGCCATGTAAATAGCCCTATTAGTTATAGATCTGGCCTTAATATCACAATTCCTCTTAGCGCTAATGGGGCCCAAAACTAAGGCAGGGTATCTTTCTTGATATCATATTTTGATAGTTTTTGATACCGAATAGTGTATTGCAATCCGTATTGCAATATTTGTACTTTTCAAATTTAGAGTTTTAATGCTCTTTTGCCTAGATAACAGCAATATCAACAGCAGTCATTACTCAGTTGTACGTCATTTAAGAACAGGAATTTTTTTTGTGACTGGTTGAGAGCTAATACATGTATTGGCGCTACATTCACAACACAAGGTCACATTTGTTTAGAACTGCAATTTTAGACTGAATTTTTAATTTTACATCAAAACATATCACATATATTCCATATTTACAGAAGTGTTTACAGATTTGTATCTTTTTGTTTCTGTATTACAATATATACCAATAATACTGCTTAACCAAAACCTCAACTCATAGTTATAATGAGTTATGATCACCTTAGTCAAGGGACATTGTGCAATTTGGCCCAGATAAGTTTTTGAGGAATTCCATATAGGACAAAACAAAGACCAGTGAAAGAAATGAGAATTTGAAGAGGATAAACCAAGTCATGATGTCCCCTACCTGACACAGTCAAATATGCCCATGTCCATAGCCTGTGAAGGTGACAGTCACGGTGTGAGGGGTACACAAGTCTCCCGTACAGACATTAATCTGCCACTTGTTCCTCACATCACATCACAAAATGAACATCTCTGTCGACTCCCACATGTACATCAACAACACTTCCTTCATTATAGCAACACCAGTGCCAACCATACACGATCTGGTCTCTGCTCCCAAACTGAAGCGGTCTAGGACACCCAAACACCTCCTCCTAGCAAATGACACCCTGCTTCATAGACAGAATGAACACTGTGGGTGTTTGGCAAGGAAGGCACTATATTGAGGGGGTCGGTATGGAATCCATCACAACCCTGTTGAGATGGGCCTCTCAGAGACAAAGCTCTTTCAAGCCAGATTCATTACTTTTGTGGTTTGACACGGTGCCAGCTCCGCCACATTACGCTGTAGACCAGAGAAGGTCAGAGTGACACACATGCCTTAACTCTGCCCCTCTCACCACACCGTCACTCTGCATTCTGAAAGAATATTCAGGTAGCCAAAATTATTCATCTCCGCCCGGACGCACTGACACCTGTTTCCTGTCATCCCGCTTCCATCTCAACACTTACATACACCAATTAGTCGTAGGAAGGTATGGATTAACTCTTAACCTGAGGAACTATGTTGCGTCCATCTCAACACTTACATACACCAATTAGTGGTGTGAACGGATAGGTTAACTCTTAACCTGAGGAACTATTCTGCTCCTTCTCAACACTTACACACACCAATTATTGGTAGGAACGATTAACTCTTTACCTGAGGAACTATCCTGCGTCCATCTCAATATTTACATACACCAATTAGTGGAAGGAATGGATACATTAACTCTTAATCTGAGGAACTATCCTGCGGCCATCTCAACACTTACATACGCCAATTAGTGATAGGAACAGATAGGTTAACTCTTAACCTGATGAACTTTGCTGCATCCATCTCAACACTTACATACACCAATTAGAGGTAGGAATGGATACATTAACTCTTAACCTAAGGAACTATCCTGCGTCCACCTAAACACCTACATACGCCAATTAGTGGTAGGAACGGATTGATTAACTCTTAACCTGAAGAACTTTCCTGCTTCATCTCAACACTTATATACGCCAATTAGTGGTAGGAACGGATGGATTAACTCTTAACCTGAAGAACTATCCTGCTCCATCTCCACACTTACATACGCCAATTAGTGGTAGGAACGGAAAGGTTAACTCTTAACCTGAGGATCTATCCTGCTCCATCTCAACACTTACATACGCCAATTAGTGGTAGGAACGGAAAGGTTAACTCTTAACCTGAGGAATACATAAGTGCTTATCCATACAGAGTAGCTAGATTTTTATCCATTAAAACATGGTTATGGAATATCAAAACGATAGAAAATAGTCTATAACGTAAAATATCCTGAGCTGTGAAAGATTAACCCTTCACCGTCTGAATTCATCACAAATTACAGATTCCCATGTCACATAAACACTTATATTTCCTCTTCCTAGATGAATGGATTACAAATTACAAACTGTCAATTAAGAATTGACTTCGAAATTTATAAAGTTTATGGAGGTATAAACTTAAAAACCGCTGTGCAAACTGTGTAAATCCGCGTAGCGGATTTATGCCAAGTTTGCACTGCGGTTTTTTAGTTTATACCTCCATAAACTTTATAAATTTCGAAGTCAATTCTTATAAATAAATCTGCATATACGTATTGTTTTGAAGACATATTGTTTCTCCAAATACATAATTTAACCAAAAAAAAGATGCACTATTTTCGCGAAAAACGGTCCACCACGGGGGCGTGGCTAGATATGACGTCATGTGTATTATGACGTCACGAAATTAAGTTTACACAGGTATGAATAGAATCGCTCTGACGGCCTTCAGCGAATCAGATCCCTGCAAAGCAAATGCTATTTATTTATTAACCCGTAAATATGGCGAAACCCTAACAATGAACTCCCTCCTTTCCAATTGTTGGACATCCCCATCACCTCCCGCCTTCTAAAAATGTTTTTGATCATCCACTGATAGTTGAACAACTAAATAATGTACCGTATTCACTAAAAAAAGAAATGTATTTTTTTATATAACACACAATAAATTAGTAACATGATCAACTTTTAATCAATGGTTTGAATCACACCATAGCAATGCAATTAACACAATTATTTTTAAATTTCACGATCAAAAGGCAATTTAAACTTATACCATAATGCATTTAAAAGGTTCGGTTGTACAACTTTTTGTGATTTCAACATAATATTATGATTCCAAGTTGAATCTGGTAGGAATATACTTGAAACAGAGATCCGTTATTTGAATAACGAAGCCGCTGCTGCGTCAGTTATTCGTTATTCGAATAACGAATAACTAATCCGCTGCTAACTTCAGCCTCCTTATTGGAATCACCTTATTTGTAGATTAATGCAAAAATAAATGCCAAAAGTCATTAAATTTCTTAACAGTGAGTAAAGGATGTGATGAAATATTGTTAATCAATTATTGCTTCAGATCACCTGCCTTGAATAATTACCAGGTTAAATTTACAAATTCTATTAAAGCTTTGGAATACATTCTCTTCTTAGTACTTCTAGCATATATGCATTTAGTGAAACACTTAACCCATTGTAGGGCCCTCAATTACAATACAATATTAGCAATTAGAAAGTCCCAATGATGACGTTTTTTCTTCAAACTTTTTTTTAATGCATACATATCATGCTGTCAAAAGAATACATAACATGCCTTGAAAAATCGCCTATCTTGAATAATCAAATCACTGTTTGAAATAAATATTTTTATTTGCCCGTCGATTATTCAAGGATTTTCAGTACACATTGTGAAATACATCTTACGAACTGGCTCTTCCCATGCACCTTTCCCAAATATGTTATCAAAACCACTTAAAGGTACTATTCGAGCGGGTTACTTTTTGTGGAAACGAAATTCAAGGGACTTTCCTGTTTACAATTATATATGATTTGTACATGATAATTTCACACTTAATTTCAAATATGTTTGTGAGGGATTAAACAATTCCCCAAAGAATGAATTGTATCGCTCAAAAAATAAAAACATCGTAAAATAAAACCAATCAACGAAGCTACGATCGTGGAATGCATTACTACGACAAAATGCTGTCGTAACTGGTAACTTTTATTATGAATTATTTATAAATATGCTCCTCTTCTATCAACCAAGTATTTATTTCTTTATTTTGTTAATGAATTAGCATAATACAGCACATTTGTTTTTTCACAATGCTAATGTTTCAAAATGGCGTACGAAACGTGGTCGAGTGGTGCCTTTAAAGGGCCTGTCCTATCAGCTTCAAATTAGCGATCTTGTTAGTTTTGGAAAAAGTCACAAAACATGCTTCTCTCATGATTCATCAATTTCACCCTTTATTGAAGATAAAAAATGTATCAATAGATTGTAATCACATTTAAATCCATTAATGATAAGACTAAACAACAATCAATCCTTGTAATTCTGTAGCAAAGCTTTTCAAACTCAAAGTGCGGATGAATGGCTTCACTTTTCAATGTTGTTTTTTACAAAATCGGCGCTCTTCATTATCAACTTTACAAATAAGATTTAACAAACATGTTACCACCAGTATATGTTTAAATAGGGATGGTTAAAATCAGAAACACAATATGTATAAACTGGAATGTCCCCTTGAAATTTGTTTCAACAAAAAATGGCCTGATAGGACTGTCCGTTAAATAAATACAAGCTAGAGAAAATAATTTCCCATTATAGTAAGTATGAAAAACATGGATTTTAAGCATGCATAACTCATGTTTATCATAGACGATCATGCTCGCCTCGGTACTAGCTCCCCTACGCTCCGCAGTTACCGAGACGAGGTGCCTCGCATTGAAAAAAGTGGAAATTTTTCTCCGAAATTTTCAATGTCGAAATAATTTAATAATAAGCCTTTTCCTATGTTGGTATGCGCATGCACGAATTAAGCTTTGCAAATGGCGGACGTTTCAAATAAACAAACTGAGATCGCCTGAAAAGTTTGTTGAGTTACAAACCTCATTGTCATCATGACACACATTTCCTAGATAGTTTATCGATATGATAACTTTTGAGTACATTCAGTCACATTCATAAGAATGAATTATACGTATGATTCGGAAAGTCCCCACTTTTTACATAGGTCGGCACCTCGTCGTGGGAACGGAGGTTGACCGGAGATAGTCACGGCGAGCATACATTGTCTAATGTTTATCATAGCAAGTAAAACATAATAATAACAAGTACAAGCAACCGCCTGTTTATGTAAAAATTGCACCTGTTAAAAAGAAATTAATTTAATAAAATAATAATAATAACCCCCTGAAGCACATCTTTATCAAAACAACACAACTACTAAGTGCTACTCCAAAGTTAATATAATGTTTATGCTAATGTAATCAAAGCTTTTACCCACCTTGTTCTAGCTGAATGGTGGTGATGTATCTGCCCTGGGGCCGACATTTTTATGGTCCATCCACACTTTCATTCACTGCCTTGAACAGATAATATTACAACACTGGCCTGTAATTACTTTCATCCTCAAATTGTTGTTGACATTTAACTGGATTCATCATACTTTTTTCCCATGATTGTTACAATTAAAAATCAGGACAAAAAATATCATATGTACTTTAGGAAATTTTTTTTTACACTACTTTAAAATGTGAATTTCAAATTCAATGAGTAATTTATATAAAAAGAGATTGATTTTCTTGCACAGTCCTACTTGAAAATATATGTTATCTATTTCAATAATGAGATATAATAAGAGTTGTAAAAAAAAATCTTAAATTTGTTTACAAAAGGATAACATTCTTTAGAATATTTTTTCCAGTACCGGTATTTGAATTAACACGAGAAACATCTTCGCTTGAATTTATGCAACACTCATTCATGTGAAGTATAAAGCATATATAATTTTTTAATGTATGACACATTTTAAAAATAAAATAAATCCTCTGGTTGAAAGAACACAAAGTTGTAAATTAATTAACAATAAAAAGAGATTGCATTCTAAAAAGACATTCATAGTAATTCAACGTAATAAACGTCAAACAATTTTTACATCTTTTTCAAAAGTGAAATAAATCCTATTACTTTCAAAAACAAAGTTTAAAATTGTTTAACATTTGTTACAAAGTAACTTTGTAAAAACACTATTTGCATTATGTTAATGTGTTACAATATGTCAATTTGATCTACAAAGTTCTTTGTTTGGAGTGTGATATATTTCATATTCACTTATCGCAAAAACATTTTACATTGTCATCTGTCATAAAGTGTGAAAAACAAACAGTAAACTAAAATCAACAGTTGACATTTTAATTTATGGAAGGGTAATCATAACCCCCTTTTCTAAACCTGTAGGGCATAAAAGCACCAAAGTTTGACGGAGTGTTATTAATGTTATTATGTCAAAGTTGTTTACCACGTGTGTTGACATAAAATATGCACAAATATCATCACTAACAAAGGCGAAGAATCCACCAATCCATATAGCTGAAACGTCATTTCCGCATAAGGTGTCTAGTGAACTCCTTCCTTGTGAAATTTTGTCTTTCTTGAACTTCGAAAGGCTGACATGATGTTATCCTATTTCATATTTGATGTATCTACCAGTTACCAAAATAGTCTACATGAGTTTGAAATTATCCTTTGAAAGATATAAGTCAATAATCTTTATACTGGTTTCGTTCCATAAGCACATCGATGTACCAATTTTTCCATAAGAGACTTCAATATTTGCACCGGTAATCCATTTATACTCGAACGGAGAAAACTTTTTACTCACATCCGAAAAAGTTGCGTTTTATTAATAAAGGTCATAACGTGACGTTTTCTTTCTCTCATAGACACTGTTATATTACCTCGACACAGGGTCAACTCAATTTATCGTACATCTAATTGAAATGGGTTTTTTTCAATGCGGATTAATTCATACCAACTTGTTACTTGAGATGCCATCCCCTTCGAGTGCACACGTGAGGTCAAGGAATTACTTCCGCCTTGGGGCCGTATCTCTCCAGATGTATACATTATGAGCCAGTGATGAGAGGATCTACATGACATCTCGCCGATCTCTGCAATCTCTCGTTTGATTGAAAAACAGAGTTTACCGAACGTAAGATGGGTGAGTTGGGTTCGTTTTGATTTTGTTATGCACGTGTATTAGAACAATTATGTCAAACATGACACAAATTTATTAGTCTCCTTCAAATCAGTGAAGATAAATAAGATGGCTCGGCCATATTATACACAATCATTATATGTGATTACTTTCCAGGACTGTACATTATATAGAGACGCTGAACATGTTAAATGGAACTCCGTAGGAAAAGAAAGCTTAATTACCTTTTGAAGAAAACACATGGAGAAAATGGTACATTGTCAATAAATATGTGACACTTCTTCTATACTTTGTACATCTACAGTAGACAGTACCTTGTACTGAGTCTGAAGATGTTTTCAGATATTTTCAAAGAAACAGTTTGATAAAATGTAATTGGTGTGATATAATGTAAAATCCGTTTCTATCCTGTTGTAAGTTAAAATTGGCATCACTTATACAACTCATTTTTGTCTTCAACTAGTCATCCGTCATTACATACATGTTACATTATATCAGTCTTTTATCAAGGATGTGACACAATGTTTCCATTATTCTTTGCTATAATTAAGATTGTTGAGTGAAATATAAGGATGACAACTTCTTTAGTCATGATGTGCGACAAAGGAGACCCATAACACTACTTACATTTAGATATCTATGTTTTAGAATAATAATACATTATATATATGTTACTTTCCTGTTCCCATGATGTTAACAGATTGAATGGCAGATAAATGGCTATGCAAATTGATGACAGATAAGATTTTATACAGATAGAAGGTTAACAACTTGGTATACAAATGGATGACAGATAAGATTTTATACAGATAGAAGGTTAACAACTTGATATACAAATGGATGACAGATAAGATTTTATACAGATAGAAGGTTAACAACTTGATATACAAATGGATGACAGATAAGATTTTATACAGATAGAAGGTTAACAACTTGGTATACAAATGGATGACAGATAAGATTTTATACAGATAGAAGGTTAACAACTTGATATACAAATGGATGACAGATAAGATTTTATACAGATAGAAGGTTAACAACTTGATATACAAATGGATGACAGATAAGATTTTATACAGATAGAAGGTTAACAACTTGGTATACCAATTGATGACAGATAAGATTTTATACAGATAGAAGGTTAACAACTTGGTATACAAATGGTTGACAGATAGTCAATCCATAGAAGGAAAGATACAATACATGCTTATTTAAGGACAAAACTCTCTAAATTCTTATTGCTTTCTAACATTAAGCTTTTTTAACTAGAGCACTGCAAAGTCATAATAACATATTGATGTAAATGCAAAAATTAAAAATGTCCATAATGTGCTACTTCTCACAATAAAGTTAGAGATTTTGGGTTTGATTCATTGATCTTAACTGTTCTAAGAATGATTTCACAGAGAAGCAGGCAATATCTAAAAGCAGAGAAGTTTTATGGATTATAAACTTCTTTATTACAAGCAATAGTGATGTTTTGGTTTTGAAGTTCTTAATCAGTAGAATGTATGCATTACCCATAACGAAAGGTTGCTATTGCCTATTATTACCCATATGGTTGAAATTAAGTGGTGAAATATTTTCAATATGAGCACTTTTATTTACTTTTACCTAGCAATGAATGTTGTAGCACGAGTCCCCATATTTTTTCACCATTGTTTCATGACGTTAGCCTTCCATTGCTCTCGCTGTACAATACAAAAATTCACACTCGTTTCGTAAAAATCATATGACACACTTCCTCAGGTAATAATCTCTATTTATAGAGAGTTAATAATCCATTAACTACTTGTCTTTCCAATGATGATCTGTAGACTGGAAAGTAGAAAACAATTTGAATACTTAATGTGAAAATAGATTTTATCAGGTCAGCCATCTTAGAGGTAAAGTGGCTGATAAAAAATAATTTGGTAAAGTCATGATGCCTGAGGAAATGGAGCTTTGGAAGTATTGTTTTTCCTTAAAGGGGCAGTAGCACATTTTAAGGGGGAATATAAAGTGATGTCAGGAAAATGAAAATTAATTGATCCAATTGAAAGACAATGTATTTAAACTAAATGGAGCAGTAATAATTCAAATATATAATGTAAAGTTTAGCCATGCGATTCCTTTTTCTTACACAAAATGAATTAAAGGTGTTCACACAAAATGGCCGCCAATGGATTTAGAGTGAATCTTCATACTTTGTCCTCTGACTATGAATGATTGGCTTGTGTAATGAGATTTTTGACACTTTCAAAATAATACATTAAGCATTTACATACAATATCAGTGAAAAATTTAGAATATAAAATTATCAAAAAACGTGCTACTGCCCCTTTAACCTATTCCCAGTGTAGTCAGTGTTGATAAGAAGTAATGGGAGAGAAAGCATATGCATGCTAGCGGGCCAAATCAGTTTTTGTTCTCTGTTGTTAAAGCAGATAAGAAAATCTTTATTAGTTAAGGGTCAACACTTGTTATAAAAGTATTAATAGTGTTTTGAACATTATGAATATTCTTTTTGATTGATTTAAATGTTTTTTTAAAAGGATTAAAGTTTGAATCTTCTTTTAAGATCCACTAAGGGCATAAGTTTTGGAGTAGATTGAATGTGATCATATAATCTTACATGTTGTCTAAATCATAATCTTATACACAATAATGCTGGTTATACTGTTATTTTCATAAAATAGTTGTAGTAAAGTTGGTTATTCTTAATTTTGGTTATTTTTCAAAGCTTAGTCTCAATGGTGTGAAAGCTTATTTTCCACATACTTTAGCCCAGATTATTTAAAAAAATATCTGAAGTGGGTAAGGTGTGGGAATTATGACCTCTTATGTATCTGGTTGATTTATTTGCAGACTAAAGATTTCTAAATTTCTTTGCACATTTGAATTAAAGCATGTCATTTTGGCCTTATAAAAATACCTCCATAAAAACGATCCCCATTACCAAGTACTAGCAGAGGAGTGGTCCCTTTCCCTCTTGAGAAATACAGTAGAACACGGATATAGCGAACTCGGATATAGCAAACAATCGGATATAGTCCATGGTAATTTTCAAGTCCCGTCCCTATATAATACCATTTAAATTATATGTGTATAGCGAACACCAGATATAGCGAACTAAATTCTTTGGTCCCTTGGAGTTCGTTATATCCAAGTTCTACTGTAACTGTAAAATCATAACCCTGTGCAATGCTTCACATGCATGATGGGCTAGTTCCAGCCAATGCTCACAGGTTTCACCTCAAGGCATAACCACAATATTGTTGTGGGCTTTCTCCTTACAATACATCCTGTCTCAGGGTACGAATGTTACGCTAACTCCACTAATCTGTACCCTGTGCTCAGAAGCTAGATTCGCTAACCTGGCCTGACTTGGGATATAACAAATGAAATCATTTTCTAGTTAAAATTTTATTGAGAAGGTGGCGAGAAAATGATTTGATTGACTATACCCCTTGTCAGGTCGGCGAGCGAATCTAGCTTCTGAGCCTAGGGTACAGATCAGTGGAGTTAGATGCCTACAATAATATTTAGACTAAGCAGGAGTGACATAAGTGAAATACTTTTGGAGCAGTGATAAACCCCAAATCACCTCATCACATCCTTCAGGATTTATATATAAAGGGTGCAATTTTTTGCCAAACAGGGGTCTGCACTCTAGATTTGAGTTAGGCTGCTAGCTTCTATTAGATGGTAATAGAAATCTGCACAACCTTTTGATTTCTGGGAAATCTGACATATAATTGCATTTTAACTGTTATACCATATGTCACATGCCAGCTCAGATGGTAAACGGCATTGATTAGCGATGGAGTAAACAGCTCTGTTTTCACATAATTGTCTATATTTCTTTGTTTATATTTTCGCCACATCAATAATCCATTGAGTGATGATCAGCAACTAACAGAAGGGGATTTTATTAATGGCACTTATGCATAAGTCAAGATGTAAATATTGTAAAGAATATTCGATACCCCAGAAAAGTCACAATAAAATGTTGAAGTTTCTTTTAGTGTTCTACCTTTGTTTTGACAGTACTTCCCTCAATAAATTATTCTTCTAACTCCCTTGTACTGTTATGATCATTCATTTTATCCTGGTTATTACACTCTGAAATTTCTAATCTGTTAGCGTAGATCAGCTTCTTTGACCTCCCCTACACAATAGGTAGAAAAGATGAACAATGTACCTATGTCCATGTTGGGTAGTTCAGTTGGTTTTGAGACCTAGTCAATATATCAAATGTCGAATAACTCCAAAAGCAAACACATTGTTTTCTTTGTTATCTACACGTACAATATTACTATATATACACTCCACCTTATAGAGAGAGAGACTATTCTGTTGTCCAGACCCTAAAGCAAAAATAATTAAAGGAGCCTTCTTAAGTCTAGATGCCTCAGAGAATTAGATATTTTTCAGGGCTTCTTTTTCTTTATTTTAAATAGAAAAAAATAATAATAAAAGTAGTTATGAACTCTTATTTTTCAGGGACTATTATGTTTGTCTTATAGAGAGACAAACACTTTTGCCCCTAATTCAAAAGAGAGGAATTGTCCGAATCATCATGAAAGAGATTTTTCACATTGTGAACATTCGAAGACAATTCGTAATTAATTCTTGTAATTCTTAAAAGAATAGTAGTTGATTTGGCAACATTCCTTCAATTCTTGGCATTTGTGAATTTTTCAACTATTTCAAGAATCAACAAAGTTTAATTTTGTAGTTGACTCGTATACTATTCGTTCTAATACATGTAGATCGTAACCAGTTCTTGGGAATTTGTGGCTGATAATTTTGATGGTCTCACCTCCAATTACTTACGAATCATCTACGAATAATTTGTAAACAAGTTCGTACATTATTCGTGATATTGTATCCACTTTGTGGAAATTTGTAGTGTTTTTGCAACTCTTTCTTGATTATTTCATACAGTTCATACAAAACTTGTAAAACACTCGTAAACAATTCTTATGTTTCATAGGGTTTCAGCATCAATTTTCATAAACGTTTTGTTCAAGTGAAATTTAGGTTTGCAAATCTTGCCGAATGTTTACGAATTTATACTATATCCTATTCTTGGCTTTTTGTGACAATTCCTCTCGTAGTGAAATAGGGGCAAAACTTAATGTTGTATGCTGTCCCACACAATGGTTTATAGCATACTCCATCTTTGTTTGATGGTTGCTAGGCATTTGTTAATAAGTTTTATGATGTTGATTATCTTTGACCCTATTGTTATGATATATAGAAAATCTCACCCAAGTGTCTTCTGATATCAAATATATCAACACAAGTTGCTAAAAGTAACAAATATATCTCCTGTGGAACACAGTTTTTGATGATAGATAATGTATGTATATCTAGGTTTTCTAACTCATTCACTGCTCAATTCTCCTTTACTAAAAACTAAGCACTGAAGTGATTAGTGCCAAACTATTTAAGTATAGGAATAATAAATTATCATTTCAATTGTAAACTGTTATGGGGTAATTGATATATTGTGTAAATTAAGTTAGTGTCTTACGGTTTAATTCAGAGACCAATACATCGATAAGATACACAAAATTGATCAAGGTTAGTCTGTTTTGATGATTTTGTTCAATTGATAATGAATTTTTCATGCCAGTTTCTAACTGATATTGCCAGTATCAATAATATGAAATGATAAGGATTGTGGTGTAATTTGATCATGCAACCAATACCTTTGTTACTTGAAACTTGTTGGCAATTTTATGGAATCTAGAATAAGATTTTATAGAAATCAGCATAATAAAAAATTCAAATACCGTAATCACAAATAAAAAGTTATGAAACAGACCTTTACCATAAAAATGTACTTTATATAGATTGAAAAGATCGAGGATGTTTTATTATCATGTCACATAACATAAATGAAATATTGCAATTTTAAAAAATCCCTAAAAAAATAACATCAGCCATGAAGCTGACAAGCCATGAACAGGCAAACTAATGCCAGATAGATATCAACTCCTAGAATATCACCAAATGTATAGATATTCTATGTCCACTTCTGCTATTGTCTCCACGTCTAGACGTCTGTCTGTGGTGGTAACAATGAACTATACAAGGCCCGATATACATCAACAAAGCTCTTGGGTTGAGAGGTGTTGCTTGCTGGGTCCTCTGGAGTGGTCGGTGTTTGAATAATTTAGTAGTATCAAACTGGCTAATCCAATTAGACTGCATTCATAAGGGCCGATGTTTGATGGCAGCATGGTTATAGCAATTTTGGCTCAGATTTGTGAAGCTATTGGAGTTGATACAAGCTTGTTACCCTGTTTTCGATGATGTTGACAGGTTCTTGGGACAATGTAATGATATCCTTGATGAACAGTGTGTTAAAGGGAATCAACCTAGCTTATGAAACCTAATTGACCATAGTAAATGAGAGCATCCAGACGGGTAAGGGGGGTCACATGACACAAACTTAGTACTGGTTGTCAGCTGTAAGCGGTTCGTAACCAAAAGATTTCATCCCTACCGAGCATTTACGACTCTTTCGGTGCCCTGCTAATAAAACTCTGGAAGTTAAAAATTCGGGTTGCAGACCCCCTTTAATGAATGAGGAGAATGGTAATTGTATGGTATTTACCATTATCTTAGTGCAAGGAGAGTTGATAAGATGTTGTGTCTGATTTTCAATTTGTTATTGATCTGAGATAAGGAGAATCTCATCAAATTTCTTGTGGTATCTATTGTCATCTTGACTTACAAGAAAAACATGTCCAATGCTTGACAGTTGTTGGAGATGCTATTGTCTGAATAATTGACTCAGTGCTTGAAACATGTTTTAATCTCTACAAGCACAAAAGGTTTGTGGATAAGAAAAATCAAGACGCCCTTCTAACAATGTGAGAGCCACCAGACACCAAATACCAAGTTTGTGTCATGTGACCCCTTACCCGTCTGGACGCTCTCATTAACAATGGTCAATTAGGTTTCAGGATCCAGGTTGTTGATTCCCTTTAAAGTAACCAGCAATCCCAGAGGTGTTCAGAAAGAACGTCCTAAAAAAAAGTAGCAAAAAAGTCCTTAAATTTATTCACAAGGAAGAAAAGGCCTCCGGAAAAAAGCCCTTATTTTGATTTTAGGTAACAAATATTGAAATATGATCATCTTAAAGGGGATCAACAACCTGGCTCGTGAAACCTCATTGACCATCGTTAAAAAGAGCATCCAGACGGGTAAGGGGGGTCACATGACACAAACTTGGTACCGGCTGTCAGCTGTAAGCGGTTCGCAATCAAACGATTTCGTCCCTATCGAGTATTTACGACTCTTTCGGGGCCCTGCTAATAAAACACTGGAAGTTAAAAATTCAGGTTGCAGACCCCCTTTAAAGAGCATGAGGATGGGAAATGCTGCCAGCACAGTTGCATCACAACGCCTATAACTCTGTCAAACTTGGTTATTCTTGTCACACGGAAACATGACATTTGTAAAGTTGGTTTATGACCACATTAAGACTTCTAGTATAGATGTATTACTGTCATGTTTATGTTGCAAATTACGTTTCTAGCCTTGTAACTGGTTTGCTTTCAGCCTTTGGAATCTTTAATTTCATAATCATAATCTTATTTTAAACAGATATAGACATAGTTTTGTATTGGAAACGTGCCCAAATCAGTGTTAACAGTTCAAATATTGAGCCTGATATATGTTGTACTCTCTGCGTGAGGGAACAATCAACACAAGTTGTAAGCTTTATGTACAATACCTTCCATGCTATGGAGCCATTATTGTTGAATGCTGGCAGACACGGTCGTGATATTGGTGAATTATTCCTTAACTGTTTTAAAACCATTCTACAAGTTGGTAGAACATAAAGGAAAAGGCTTTTAAGGATACTACTTCTTCTACTACTAAGTATTTGTATAGTGCAAATATCAAGGTCACGGGGCGCAGCTCAAAGGCGGTTTTGTTTTCCCTCCATCATTGGATATTCAATTACTATATTTGACAGTTGTATTGGCGGATCCATGATTTTTCCAAGGGGGTGATTACTGAAAAGGGGTCACTCATTTTACAAGCAATTTTGAAAAATATATTCCAAGAGTGGGGTCAGACCTACACTAAGTTAGACACTAGACACTAGATATCTACTATCAAAAATGAAAGGTGCCCATTGAAGCTGTTCATTTTCAGGAACTGAACTTGATCTAAACAAAAACATAACATAGACTTGCATTGGGCTATACCGGTAATGATGTTTTGTTTCAGGGGCTGTAGGAGAAACTAGCTCACACATTAAAGAACCCCCGTCTCCCTGCCAAGACTCCGCTACTGAAAAGCAACATTTGGTTAAGATATAAAGAAGCTTTGTTATACTATGATGGTAATTATCCTGATAGCCACATAGCTCTTTGCAAATTTGTTTTCCTATTTATGATTCATTATCATATAGTTGATCAGGGGTAATATATCACTAAAGCATGCAGTTTTGCGCATTGATGAAACAGTTTAAAAGGACTTGCTATTTATCATTTTATCCTCTATTCAAAACGAGGTTATAATCATCAGGAATTATATGGAGCTAATGATTAGCTAATAATCCATGGTACAAAAACATCAGTTCTTAATTGCCTAAGTGTTGACAATTTTATGGAACCGGATCTAGTTCAGCCGGGTATGAAATTGATATATTGATTACTACGTTTATTTCGTATGATCAACTTGCCAGCTAGTGATATATAGCCTGTTGGCACACCTGGATTCACCTGGATTAATATATTTAAAATATGGATGACATTTTATATAAACACAGATTGTTGAAATATTCAATATAAAGACAGCTGGTTGAAACATAAGCTATGTGCTGAAGTTAATGAGATTCTAATGGTAATTTATGATCATTATGATATTGAAATAGTTATAAATGAATTTATGGTGATATTCATGTAAGTCAACATGATTTATTAGATTGTCTAGACTAATCTAACTAAAGGCATAAATCTGTCATTGACACAAGGTTTTATCCATGATTAAACAGAATTGGGACCAGAAAGTGGTTTGCTTTCTTTATCACTATTACCTGTTCTTTTTAAAAAGGAGTTAAACTTTACAGAACGAAAATTTAAATTTTGTTATGATTGATATAATATTAGATAATTATGATAACATGTATTTACAAATTGAAAGAACATCAAAATCTGATGCGTGAATTTAAAAGTGCAAGTTCATCAAATTCTTGTACAGTAGTTTTGAAGATAAATACCATAAATTCTCTAATAATTTGACCTCAAATTTTCACCACAGTTCAGAAAATGTCAATGGTTGAACTCAGGGTACACCCTGGTTCAAAGTATGAAAGGTAGAAAAATCTTCCCTTGGCCTAATATAATCGGATTTTCAGAGAAAGCAATGGAATGTTTGAGAAGAAAAATAATAGTTTTGATTGTTGCAATGAGACTTTCTCCCCACATTATTATTGATAATGAGATATCTTGATACATTCATTGGTAAATATCCAAACATCCCTGTCCAAAGTGATCCCTGGTTGAACGGTATTTTACTTTTCTTGGGACTATGGACAAAATATTAGATGAATATCAAGAACATATGCATTGCTTAGTTTTTATAGATCACCACAAAATGACAATGTTATAAAGAAATTTAGAATTTATTACTGAAGTACAAAAATTCACTTTGCAATCATTATGTACCGGTATCCATTTTTAGTAAATTAAACAATGATTTCAACCAATGGTTGAATCATAGGAAGCTCAACATTTATCAAAATTTAGAAGTGATTGGAATTTGTGACCTAAAAAATATGTGGTTGAATTATTGGAGATGTTGAATTAATAGAGAAATGGTAATTATCAGTTGAATGGATGTTGTGTGTAATTAGTTACTGATGATTAGCCAGTAGAGATGAGTTAATTAGGGCGACGAGGCATCTTTGTTTATGTGCAGGGCTGCATGTGGAGTCACATCACCGGGTTTGTCTGTAGAGAAAATTCACTTTGCAGTCATTATTTATATATTTTTAGTAAATTAAACAATGATTTAAAGCAGTGGTTGAAAAATAAGAGCATCAACACTTGTCAAAATTGATTTGAATTTGTGACCTAAAAGAATATGTGGTTGAATTATTGGAGATGTTGAATTTTTGGAGATTTTGAATTAATGGAGAAATTACGACAACCAGCATTTGAATGGATGTTGTGTGTAATGAGTTACTGATGATTAGCCAGAAGAGATGAGTTAACTGGGGCGACGAGGCATGTTTGTTTATGTGCAGGCTGCATGTGGAGTCACATCACCGAGTTTGTCTGTCAATACTCATATTTGTTGTCTCCGAGTTCACCAGATAGCTAATGTCACAGGCATGTTGACAGCACTTTACAGGTAATCACTACCTGGTCCACGTACTGTGGTAAATTCTCGTTAAAGGTAAGAACAGCTGTCTTCTTATTTAAGGTTTTAACTGTTTATATTTTGTTACATTTGAATTTTTTCATATTTAGGATTTGTACAGCTGATTTCAAATTTAGTAAACTTTTCGTATTTTGCTATATTTGATTATTTTCGTATTTAGGGTATGTAGAGCTGTTTTCAAATTTAGTTGAGTTTTCATATTTTGTAACATTTGAATATTTTCATATCTAGGGTATGTACAGCTGTTTTTTATAAAAGGTTTTTAACTGTTTTCATATTTCGTTACTTTTGTATATATTTGTATTTAGGGTATTTATGTGAATGTTTCTATATTTCTTGGTTCATGATCATGTGGAGCAATATTGATTTATAAAAAAACAGGTTATGAATTAACCAGGAACAATTTCTATTTCCTCAGCTGTAATAGATACTGTAGATCTGACTTTGCATATGTAATGATATTTTATAGAACAACTGAAGACATGCTAGGGTTGCAAGAAAAACATTTACCTTTTGAACATAAGTACTTAGTACATATTTGTTATCATGTCCCTTTCTCACAGGTATATGTTTAAAAGTCCTTGACTGGCTACTTTTTGCCAGGACTGGTTCCTTTTTGGTCAGGGGTGGTAACTTTTCAAATTTTTTCATTATTTTCCCCTTAGGAATTGACCAATTAATTTTCAGGACAGGCTAGGTTTCATATCTATTTTATACACTGGTATATGGAAGGACATCTTTGACAATGGGCCATTTTCATTTTTTAAAATAAATTTCAAATGGGCTGATCTTCAAAATTTTAACTGGTTCATTTTCACTCATGTGAAAAATTGTCCAATCACTGATCCCAATACATAATCCCTAGTGTTACTGAAGAACATTTCTACATTTTAATTACAAGGAAGATTTTTCTGAGGGTTGTTTTTTGAGGAAATGAATTCTGATGTATTTCTGTATCTATTGCGCCTTTTATTTTTATTGCTAGACCAACTGACTCTTTATTACCTACAGATACATATGTTGTAGCGGAAGGAAACGTGCACAGGAAATTGGCTGGAGTGGAAGGATTGTCTGATTAGGCTGAGTCAGACAGGGTTCTCTGCTATGGGTGCATCTCTCTGTTTGCATTATTTACTTTTCAATTACCAATGGTGTGAATCTGAATAGTCTTGGGAAATTGAATGAAAATAAATGTAGATTGGAACCAAATGCATGAGAAATTTACGACCAGAAATTGAAGTAGGTTCAGGGATCGGTGATGTCTCTAATTACACGGTATTGTTAAAGTGGAGTTGTACTGCTGGATCACTGGATGTTATATGAATTCTGATAATCCAAGATGTTTTTAACAAAATTATTTTTGATATAATCACTGAAATAAACATTGAATTGCCATTTTTTCTGCATATTTGCTTAACGATTGAGATGAAGTTTCAAGACATTAGTGTCATAAGTCTGCTCATGTAATCTTATCTATGAATTCTTTTGAAAAAGAAATATGAATGTAAACAGCCTTGGCAAAACCAATGTTGTAGAAAATTGTTTTCCAAGCAGTAAGTTTCAGTGCAATTGAAGTTTAAATAAAACCATAGTCTATTAAAGTTGTTGTTCATTTTCAGTCTCTAGATAAAAGGCCAGCATTGGCTTTAATGAGAACATTATTCATACCTTAAAACCAAGAAATATATATTGAACACAATATATAGAAGTAAATAAATGATCTTCCATTTAATACTATTTTTATTAAACAAGTTAATGATTTTGTATAAAATGTGCGAAAAAGAGTTTGATGAAAAAAATATTAAATGGAAGGGGGTTTAGTATTCTGTTCTATTACTTGTCCTAAAAATCAAGAAAACTTGCCGACAGAGTGCTGAAACAAACATTTGCGACCCGCAGCCATTGTGACGGCACGCTTACGTCAAAACCGATTACTACTGTGACGTTATATTCAATGGTGTTAATACACTAGTTTAATATTGCAGTATAAATATTACACTGCGATATCTTACACAAGCGGGTAATAATGCATTTTATTTGAAAGAATATTTCATAAAATAAATCTTAGTCTATTGAAGTCGCCGCTTTTTTTTTACAGTCTCTAGATTACAGGCCAGCCTTGACTTTATCAAGCACCTACTTCATACCTGAAGTCCAAGAAATAAATAATTAGTACAATATTGCACTTTATTTGAAAGAAATATTTCATAAACTAAATCTTAGTGTATTTAAAGGGGCAGTAGCAATTTTAGGGGGAATATAAGGTGATATCAGGAAAATGAAAATAAATGGTTCCAATGGAAAGAAAATGCATTTAACTGAATGAAGCACCAATTAATCAAACATATATTGTAAAGTTCCGCGATGCAATTCCTTTTACATAGACAAAATGAACTAAAAGTGTACACACAAAAATGGCCGCAAATGGACTTTATTCGAATTTTTATAATTTGTTCTCGGACGATGAAAGATTGGTTTGCGTAATGAGATTTTTGACACTATCATAATAATAACATGTATATAAAATTATCAGTGAAAAATTGAAAATATAAAGTTAAAAAAAATGCCCCGTTTTAGTCTCACAATTACTTTCAGTCTCTAGATTACAGGCCAGCCTTGGCTTTATCAAGCACCTATAGTTCTGTGAACTCATGCCAAGTAATTCAATTCTCTGTGTCACTTTCAACACATGTGTGTTCCCTGCAAGCAAGTTTGTCTGAAAATCAATTGAATGACAATCAAACTGATTCTGTCTTATTAAGTGTTTGAATGGCAAGCGATTCGTCTTGTGAAGGATTCTTTTGGGTAGGAAAGAATCCCTGTACGTCCAAAGAGATGATACATGAATTTGTGTTTAAAAGCTTTTTTCTGACATATTTTAAGAAAGCTTTAAAAAAGCTGATTCTGCCTTATTAAGTGTTTGAATGGAGAGCGATTCGTCTTGTGAAGGATTCTTTTGGGTAGGAAAGGATTTCAGTACAGTGTCTTTGCTTGTTGAAAAGATCTCCGAAGAGATGATTCATGAATTTGTATAAGTAACAAGAGATTATTTTTTAAAAAGCTTTTTTCTGAAATATTTTTAAAAAGCTTGAAAAAGCTGATTCTGTCTTATTAAGTGTTTGAATGAAGAACAATTTGTCTTGTGAAGGATTCTTTTGGGTAGGATCCCTATATGGTGTGTTTGCCTGTTGAAAAAGGATTCCAAAGAGATGATATGTATGTGAATATGATGAATGTGTATAAATAACAAAAGAGTAATTTTAAAAAGTTTTTTTCTGACATATTTTTAAAAGCAAAAAAACTGATTCTGTTCTATCAAGTGTTTGAATGGAGAGCAGTTCGTCTTGTACAGGATGCTTTTAGGTAGGAAAGGGTCTCTATTTTATGGTGTGTTTGCTTGTTGAAAAAGAACTCCAAAGAGATGATACATGAATTTGTATAAATAAGAAGAGAATATTTTGCAAAAGCGTTTTCTGACATATTTTAAGGAAGTTTTAAGAAGCTGATTCTGTCTTATTAACATTTTAAATGGAAAGCAGATCGTCTTGTGAAGGATACTTTTGGGTAGGATCGGATCCCTGTATAGTGTCTTTGCTTGTTGCTTGAAAATGGTATAAGAATCTATACCGAAACGTTGCTACTGTCAAATAAAGAAGTTGTTCATCCATAGAATTACTCTTGTCTTCCTTATACCATCAACTTCTAGAATGTAACTCAAACAGAACATATAATTTGTTATTATATATGTGTAAGAAGACGCATATGCTTCCAAATGTCCTGGGGGGGGGGGGGGATAGCGCAGTGGTTAGCGCGTTAGTCTTCGGATCAGGAGGTCCGTGGTTCGAATCCTGTCAAGGGCTCGGTAACTTTATCTGCAGTAGAGAACTGTTCTACACGGAGTCAGGTTTGGGTGCAATGTCACACTGATTTTCAGTGCAGTACCACCCATGGTTGCTAGTTCCAGCAGTTGCTCGCAAGTTTCACCGCAATGCATAGCCACAATAGTGTTGCGGGCTTTCTCCCTGCCATAATACTAGCAGCCGCGATATAAGAGAAATACTCTTGAAAGCGGCGATACACCCCAGATCACCTCACCTCACAATAAAGACGCTGTTATCAAGGAAATCTTGCTCTTCATAGTCAAGGATTGTTAGTTGTCCATCTTCAGAACAAGAACATCCAGACTATGTTTGAAATTCAATACAGTGTAAGAGAATACACTACAGCTTGTATAACAAGTTTCTTATCATGTATCCATTAATCTCTCAGGCTTGCTGTTGTTGTAATTACTGATATTGTACACATGTTATTGGTAACAATTTGTGGCTAGCTATAATGTAAGTGCTATCTGTGTGCATAGATCTGTTAATGAAGTAATGGAACTATCCTGGTAATGAGCTCTTATAAGTGCTGGTCACACCCACTCTAGCCTGGCTCAATGTCTCTTATTCATTATTTGTTGAGTTTCAATTCAAAGAATAAAAAAATGTTTCTGGTCTTTTCATTCAGGAAAAACTGATGCGATGACACTGATTTTTTTATGTTTCCAAATTTTTAAGTTATTGAACATGAACAAAAAAGTGAGAAATATAACCTTTGAATAACTTTTTCATTGCCTCTTAAAAGGCACTCATAGACATAAAATGAGTAACATTTTAAGAGCCTGCCTTTCAATGTTTTTTTAAGACCATGGTACTAAATTTGATTTTTTTCCCTTGTCAACATTTTGAAAAAAGGGATGGTGCGGGAGTTTGAAACGGACACAGACGGAAACCAGAAACAATTTTTTTTCTATGCCTAAACTGTACTTAACCTTATTAACAACTTTTATTTCTATGCTACGAACTCAAAGTGAGGCATTTTTACAATACATATTAGGAACTTTGTGCACAAAGCATGCTTGTGGAAATCTTGTGGATATGGTTTAGTTGAAATGTGGGTAAGGATGATGATATTTGAGACATTTTGCTTAAGGTTCTCAATAAAACAGTTACATTTCTTATGTTGAAAAGTTACATGCTTTTTTTTAGCCATGAATAACGTCAGCTGTAAGATGCATTGCTTTGATAGATATCAGAGTATTGTAGGAGCTTTGCACATACTAATATGCTGTTGTAGCATTTGCCTTGGTAGATATCAGAATATTGTAGGAGCTTTTCAGATACAAATATGCTGATGTAGCAAGATGTAAAACAATGTGCTGATATTGTAATGATTGTAAAAAGTAACCAATGCAAGATTGATATGTGAATTATATCCCAAATAAAACTTAATTAAATATTGAATTGTGTTCTAATGTTCCAAATAGTGAAAGGGCTATACCCCGGTCCCCTATCTGTTTGTAAGTGAATACTAAGGATTGGTATCGTTCCCCATTTCCATATATATATGTCCATACAGAAAACCATATTACAATACGTATCGCAATATTTTGGTTCTTTCCAAATTTGTGATTATGCACGTTCTTTGGACTAAAAACACTGATAAGAATAGCAATCATTGCTCAGCTGTCCTCTGATTAGGAAAGGGAGACTTTTTGTGAGATTATTAACATATTTGCGCTTATTTCACAACACATGTTCACACTTTGTTTAGATTTTTCTGTAAAATTCTGATTTATGAGTTTTTCTGCAATTTTAGATGGAAACTGTTTATTTTATAATGTTTGAACTATTAGATATTTTAAAAAGTGTGTACTGATCCGTATAATGTTGTTTCTGTATTAATAATAATAATCAGTTTATAAAGTGCCTTATATCCACCATCAAGATGCTCGCTGGCAATAACAAGAGAATAAAGTTCAGTTGGAGTTACTATAGGCAGCAGTGAACATATGAGTTTTCAGCACAGTTTTAAAAGTTTCCTTCCTTCCTGAAATGTTCCTCAATTCTTTAGGAAGAGAATATACTGATATACCGATAAAACCGCACATCCTTAGTGAATGCACCATGTTGAGTGTTGTTAGATGTGCTGTGTACAGCTAGCTTTTAAAGGCGAGATGTCTGGTGTAGAGAACAGGGGATAGATGTTCACTGTACTGTGTTATTTACCAAATAATGAAAGGGCTAGACCCCTATCCAATGGATGGACCATGTAAACAGTGATGAGTGATGTTGGATGTGCTGTGTACAGCTAGTATTGTAAGGGGAGGATGAAATGTGTATGGAACAGGGGATGGATGCTCACTGTATTGTGTTATTAGCTCATCAGAGTGGCCTGTAAGGCCCGTTGGGCTAATGGCATGGCATGGTGTTCGACTTCGGTCCTTCCATCCGTCCGTAAACTTTGTGGAATTTTGACTTCTTCCACAGAACCATAAGGCCTAGAAAGCTGAAACTTTGTGTACAGCCTACTTGGCAAGTGAGGATAAAAAAATTGCAACTTTGGTGGCCACACCCAAAAGCTAAACTCAAATGTAAAGCCTGATAAGCTACAGAGCCAATGACTCTATTTTTTTCAAAATAATGAAAGTGCTAGACCCCTATCCAATGGATGCACCATGTAACGAATGATGAGTGATGTTAGATGTGCTGTGTACAGCTAGTATTGTAAGGCGAGATATCTGGTGTATAGAACAAGGATAGATGCTCACTGGTAACTGATAGGTCAACACTCGGCCAGATCAATATCACACAAGACATAAACTGGCCTCGTTTGTTGGATGCTTGATCTATCATCTCAGTCTCCGTCCTTGTCTTTGTTTTGTTACAATTCCAGGGATCTCTCTTGTTTCTCAACCATAATTGAAGGATAACCAGTCTGAAATTTTAGACATTGTTAAAAATTTGTTTCCATCTTTTATAAAATTAAATCTTTTCATTGTCTTCATGCAATCACATTTGTTCTCATACATCAAGTCTGTATATCTTATTTGCAGAAAAATTCAAAGATGGATGGCTTTGAAATTTTGACCACCATCTTGACCATTGTTAGCTCACCTTTACACAGTAAATGTGAGCTTATGTCATGGCGCTTCGTCCGTCGTCCGTCTGTCTGTCCGTCCGTCTGTCCGTCCGTCCGTCTGTCCGTCCGTCCGTAAACTTTCACGAAAAAGACTACTCCTCCTAAACGAATTCAGATATCATTCTGAAATTGTAGTATGTTATACCCATGGTGATTCCTCACAGAAAGGTAGATGTTTCAGTTTTGAGAATCCAAGATGGCCGCCATGACAGCCATATTGAATTTTCAATTAGATTTCATGAAAAAGACTACTCCTTCTAAACGAATACAGATATCATTCTGAAATTGTATTATGTTATACCCATGGTGATTCCTCACAGAAAGGTAGACGTTTCAGTTTTGAGAATCCAAGATGGCCACCATGACAGCCATATTGAATTTTCAATTAGATTTCATGAAAAAGACTACTCCTTCTAAACGAATACAGATATCATTCTGAAATTGTAGTATGTTATACCTATGGTGATTCCGCACAGAAAGGTAGACGTTTAAGTTTTCGAGAATCCAATATGGCCGCCATGGCAGCCATATTGAATTTTCAATTAGATTTCATGACAAAGACTATTTCTCCTAAACCAATCTAGATATCATTTTTATATTGTAGTATGTTATACCTATAGTGATTCCACACAGAAAGGTAGACGTTTCAGTTTTGAGAATCCAAGATGGCCGCAATAGCAGCCATATTGACTTTTCAGCTGCAGATGACACATCATTTTTATTACATTTTAATCTTTCATCAAGTGATCACTGGCACCATATAAATTCTCTAATTTGAACTTACTAATCATAATATTATCTTAAATATGGAATATTTAAGATTGTCGTGCAAGTTGTTCTATATTTTTAAGTGTTTAAAAAAAAATTAAGATGAAAGACGAACATAATTGATTAATTTGTTTAAAATCTTTATGGCAACTAGCTGCAAAAACCAAATCACATTAAACATGTTAATTTTTAAACAATGGCATCTCCCTTAATTCTTTTAAATACCACACATAAGGGGTCAACCAGAGTTCAGATATTCCACTATGCCTAATACACATCCCAAGGCAGGCTGCTAGCATCACAGTGTCAGCTGCTAGTCTGTTGCATAATCAACCTGACCCAATTGATATCGTAGAGCATTATGCTATATGGCCATGGCCCATGTGTATGCAATAAAAGTTATGGACTTGTATTCTCATGACAGTGATATGTTCTTTCTAAGAATAACAACTTACACAAAACTTATCTACAATAAGCTTTGTGTTTAGCAATCTACATGATAAGTTGATGTGGAATAAATATGAAGATGAAAATCGAAAAGGGTTTAGTAAGAAAAGGAAGGAAATTTTATTTGTCATATCTCTCTGTTGATTTGACAATGCAAAAATGTTTACCATTATAGTACTGTATGAGTGTTAAATAAATTGATATTCTAATGAAAGTAAACATAATAAAACAAAATAAACATGTCTTTTGCTTTGCTGTGTTTATGACTTTCCTCTCAATCAGTCATTCATTTTCCTTGAAAAATCTGTACTCTTGGGATTCTCAATATCCCATGCAGCATAACCATCAGTGAAATAATCTTGAAATCATATTAATGATTCACTACAAAACAAATGTAAGTGGCCACCATCCTGTAAGTAATGAATGACATTTAAATGGATACACCTAAACCAATCAAGATATCATAATGAAATTAATACGGATGCCCACATAAAAGTAGCATTTTGAAGATTAAAAAGTACAAGATGGTCACCAATTCAGCCATAGATATACAAAAAAGTTATACAAAAACCTACTGCTTGTTAACTTATCATGATTATATCATTCGTGTATTAATGTTTGTTCAAGCTCTAGTCGTTTCCAAAAGAAGACTAGTATTTTAAAAGATAAAAAAATCATGATGGCAGCCATAATCAATTTATATATAAAAGATGGTTACATGTATAATTAAACCATTTTACCACATCATTCATTTTTAGGTGAGCTTCTGTACCCTCGGTACTTTTATTATCTTTTATTTTGATTTTCGATATGATATTTGATGATATTTAAAACGGAGCATTATGAGCAATATGAGAAAAAACATGAATCTTGTTTCAAAACCTTTTTTTTATTTGATAGCAAATACAGACCTTTGATTTGTTGAACATGTTTAAGCCGTTTTGCTGATTTAGAAGATACCAGTAAGTGTTTACTCTTTACGGAAGCTGCCGTTTGGCTCTATGTAAATTGACAAGCAATTCAAGTAATGCTCTTTTCAGTTAAACCTTCACATCTCTGTCAAAAAAATTTTTCTTCATTTACTTTGCACTTTTAAGCCCATCTGGCCTGTAAGGCCCAATGGGCTTTTGGCATGGCATGGTGTCCGTCCATCTTCTTCTCCAGAACCAAAAGCCTAGAATGCTGAATCTTTGTGTGCAGACTCCTTGACTAGTGAGGATTATAAATTGTAGTTTTGGTTGCCCCATGGCCCATAATAAGGGTCACAGAGGCCACACCCTTAAACCCTATTTTCATCTTCTTCTCCAGAACCATAAGGCCTAGAAAGCTGAAACTTTGTGTACAGACTCCTTGATTAGTGAGGATTATATAAATTGTAGATGTTGTGACCCTGTGGCCCCTACTAAGGTGGGGAACCACACTGACCACACCCTCAAACAAAATTAAATGTTGAGCTACAGAGCCAATGTCTCTATTTTTTATGGACATAGGCTATATTCTGATGAGTATCATTGATTATTCTTTGTTGTTGTCCTTTGAAAACTGAGCTTCAGTCAGTTCTATGATACACATGTTATCCAATTATGAAGATGGATAATTGACAAGAACTATTGTAACATGACTTCGGTAAATACTCGTTTCTGATTGGTTGATTTGAAGGATTTCCCAGTGTTAAATGGCAATGAACACCCGCAAATTGGCTAAGGCGAATCACCGCGAAAGGATACATTATTTGATCCGCCTCAACATTAAAATGTTCTAATTCTCCAAATATTCGTGACCGATTCACATTTTACTGTTGTTGCTGTCATTTTCTAACTTGCGCATTCCCGTAGATGCCAAAAATCCTTTTCTATTTGCTTTAGTTTTATGTAACCAAACTTTCATAATTAGCTAAGTTTCTCCTAATTTGCCGCCTTGTGCCATGCGGCCGGTTTCTTTCGAATGCCGTTCCCATGGCACGACGTCACAAAGGCCAACGGTTATGACGTCATAATGATCGGGTCACCGTCACAATGGTCTGGGCGAGTTTAAGATATTTGTTCAGTCGGGTTTGTTCCTGTTGGTTTATGAATTATATAACTGTTTTCTCTCTCATAAATTCCACAGTGAAAACTATAAGATCTCATCATTATGAGCGCTACTGGTTTGCAATATTAGAACACTATTTTAATGTCTATAACACTGGGAATTCCTTTTTCTTTATAGCTGCGAACACCTATAACAATAAAGGACCAGTCGTTAGATCCTTTCAACTCCGAGTTCCCTACGCAAAAATAGAGTTCGCTCTTAAAATGCTTATAACTAACGGTCATGTTACAATATCGATAAATAGGTGCGTTTGTAAAATTTCCGGGATTCATTGTTATTCAACACCCGCAAATTTAAGCGTTTAAAACCTCCGGCTAACGCCGTCGGTTTTAAACTAAATTTGCGGGTGTTGAATAACAATGAATCCCGGAAATTTTACAAACGCAACTATTTATCTTCTAAATCAATAATGGTTAGTGAGGATTGATGGTGGTAATTATGTATTCAACAGGCAGGGCAAATCTAGATGCAGGTTTATTGATGAGACTCATGTATCACAGATGTGCGGTGTTCTATACAGGAGTCTATTGTTGTAGTATAAGGTGAAGACTTGTGTTTGTTATTTGCCAGGAGTCATTGACTTTTCTGCGTCCAATTATTGGGTTTAAATCTTTTACTGTTTATTATTCATCCTATGTACTGGTTTTCCATCACAATTGTTTTTTGCAATTCACTGTGTTTGTCCTTGTAATTGCAGGTTACACTTCATTTCAGAGTGCAATATTTGTATGGCTTTCTCCCTGTTACAAAATCAGCTTTGACTTTAATATTCAGACTATTTTGGACTTGAATATCAGATCATTTACACCACCTTATCAAATATTTACTCTTGATATGTTTGATTGATTTGGTAATGGTGTTAATAATATCTCTACACAAAGGTCTAATGAAGGGGGTCAAGTAAACCTAGCCTCAAGAATACTAACCTTACTCCTTTATTGAGTCTAGCAAGATATAGTTGCAGCTGACCTTTTGTCGACTCATGACCCTTACGTTATATGTGCGAATTCATACTATTACAGCTTGGTAAGATTATCCCTGATTGGTCAATTCAATAAATCAGTTGGCACGACTCGCTACTACGTCTTGCTAGACACGATATTGGGAGTTATGCAAGTATCATCAAGGCTAGGTTTACTAAGACTGTATTCAACAAGACCACAAAAAAGTTATTGCTAACCTGACATCGATGCTGTTTCAAAAGTAATGAAGAGTCAATAAAAAAATTTCAACTTCCTCAAGTTCAACTACAGTTGTGACTGTATGATTACTAAAAGATTGATTTTTATCATCTCCATAGTCCACAGGTGGGGTAGAGAGTTGAGGATGTGAGATGGCTGTGCAGCTATGGCGGCGCGTGACGCGGGGGCGAGGCCTGTACCGCAAGGTGGTTGTGGTCATCGTGGTGCTTCTCATCGTGTGGTGCGCCACCCTCGCCAACGTCACACTCATCTACAACAGCCGCCCACCCAGGGAGAGTCAGGTGCTTAAGGTAAGCTTGATCAGGGCTTGCATCTCAGATAACCTTAAGTCGAACATGAATATGAAATAGTGAAAGATTTGTGCTCCAAATGTGTAGTCCTTCATAGCCCTGTTTGACACTTCAAAATAAAAATTGCAATTACAAAATTATCTACATATTCTTTAAAAAATCTTATTTAACCCTAGACATATTTGAGGTTGATGGTTTTGTGAAATCGAGTTAGTGTTTGAAATGTAAATCTATCTCAGTCCATGTTTTGTAAGACAAAACTCACAATTATTATTTAGAAAAAATATGTTTACATTATTTTGAAAAAGTTTAACATGTGTTGCAAAATTCCTGACTAATAACTTCCAGATGTATTGGCACAAATAAAGCCTTGATAATATGAGTTCAAAGTATTTGAAGCACCTTATTGAAAAGGATAAGATATTCAAAAATAAAACAAGCTGAGGAAGGAAATTTTGTTTTTCTTCTATGAGCCATGATTATGAAAAATAAGCAATGTATTTCAGAACGAGATTATCCGGCTGAGTGAGGAGTACGTGAAGGCGTTGTCTCGAGAGAACGGGGATGTGGTGGACGGACCGTACGCTGGCCGCTTTACTGCTTATGGTATGTCTCTTGTCTGGGGTCCTTAGCTCTTAGCACTGCCAAACCACTATGAGTAACCATTTCACAGAGATCCCCAATCAAGCACTTTGCCAACTTGCAATCAGCTATCTCATGATCAGAATGTTCAAGGTTTCAATTTAATGGTTAAAAGTAGGTTTGTATGGTGTGTCCCCTTTCGACCGTACCAAATTTACCATTTATGAACCAACTTGAAAAGGGTCTAGCATACAAGAATTCTGTTTCCTGAAGTTTTTGTTTGGGATATCAAAACATTCAAGGACGAGTTAATAGAAGTTAAAAATGACACCTACTTGACATTTTACATTTGTGTTGCTTGTGTCTAGACCTGAAGAAGACGATGGCAGTGCTTCTGGAGAGTATGCTGGAGAGGCTACAGCGTCTGGAGAGTGCCGTCAACATCCCTAGCAACAACACCCTCAACAACGAGACCATCAGCTCCACCTACAGGCTGGAAGAGAGGCTGAAGACAATCGGAATCAGCGCTAGAGGTAGGTTAGAGAAGTTATTGTGTTTTCCCACACAAATTAAGGTTGTCCTTATTGAAGTTTGTTGAATTCTACTTAATATACTTTTTTTTTTTAATTCCTGGAAAAAATTACAGCAGGAATAGGGAATGGTAACTATGGTAAGGATGCATTAATACAATACCAGGATTTACACACAAGAAAAGAAATAAAAACAAAGAATAAAAAAAAACAAAAAAAAAACAAAAACAATCATTCACACACTTTCATACACACACTACATACAGGCTAGAAGCTATGTAGACCTTTAAAGTCGAAAGTACTTATTATACTTAGGAAATACCATTAAACTCCGTCATAAATATCAAAGTTTTGATATTACCAAAGGATTTCCTGTTCTCTCACATGTAATAGTAAAGAAGTTAACCAAGGAAATACCTTCATGTTTCTCATTTTGTTATTGTTAGACCAAGCAATTCTCTTAATGTTCCCTTATATGTAAGCTCTCATGTTATGTTACAGACCTGATCAACGGGCGGATTGAGAAGTGTGAGCTCACTGAGGAGGACCGCAAGCAGTTCCCTCACTGTGAGGGCAAGATGAGGGTAGGTTCCCCTATTATATTGCAGATATCATTTATCTTTTAAACTTTGAATAGAAGAATAAGGATAGAGATCATCTATTTTTCAAACACCTTTGAAAGGTAGAACATCAAAGAGTTAAAAAGAGAATTACTTCTGGAAAAATATGTGTTTATTGTAAAAAACAGGAAGCATTTGATTGTATTATTACTCTTTAATCAGGTGGTTTTTTGGAATAGCGAAATAGAGTATTCCACATCGCTGTGTCAAGTTGGGCAAGACTTTCTTTTTTTAACAATAAAAAAAGTTGTTATCCAGAAAATAAAGCTTTTCTAATATGTACACACTTCTTGTTGAGAGATCAGGTTCTTTGATTTGAAGATTTCTTGATCTCCCATTTGTGTTGCAGTGGATGGGGAAGATGTGGAAGTCGGACCCCTGCTACGCCTCGTATGGTGTGGATGGATCAGACTGCTCCTTCTTCATGTACCTTAGTGAGGTCAGACAACTCTCCCACGAAGAAAACTTTAGCTGCTACTAGTAGAAATCTATTTAGCTTTGTTAGACTGCACAACAGAGACTTTCAGACAACTCTTGACACTACAGCTATTTAGTTTGAAATCAACATTCAGCTGTGCATTGAATTCATTGAAACCCTTTTGCAAATTGTTTTATGGCAAATGTGTGAACAACCATTTGCTATTTTAGACTCTCTCTCGTTGAATTAGAGCCTTTCACATATTTGGTATTATCTTGAATATAACTTTCAGTCATAGCTTCCAAGCTATAATTTGTAATAAACAAGTATGAGATAGCCTTAATGAAAGCAATTCATAGTAAATGAACAAGATATCAGAATCATATTTTGCTGAAGTTGCAAATCAATATACACTGAACAAAGTAAATAAGAGATTTTGGAATTTTTCTGCTTGAAAATTTATCAAGAATTAATTTTTAAGGATGATAACATTTCTAAGTATCATTTCAAGTCTATCTTATTCTCTTGTCATTGTTATCCCACCGGTATGTAATACCGTGGGATATAGTCATCACCCTGTCTGTCTGTATGTCCGTCCGTCCGTCCGTCTGTCCGTCCGTCCGTCCGTTATCATTTCGTTTCCGGAGCAGAACTCAAAAACCGGTCCACATATCTTTCTGAACTTGACATGTGTATTGTCCACCTACTGAAGTGGTGCCTTTTGATATTTTCACATTTCTGAATATTTTATTTTTAGCTCATCTTTACAAAGTAAATGTGAGCTTATGTCATGGCGCTTCGTCCGTCGTCCGTCTGTCCGTCCGTCCGTCCGTCCGTCTGTCCGTCCGTAAACTTTCACGAAAAAGACTACTCCTCCCAAACGAATTCAGATATCATTCTGAAATTGTAGTATGTTATACCCATGGTGATTCCCCACAGAAAGGTAGACGTTTCAGTTTTGAGAATCCAAGATGGCCGCCATGACAGCCATATTGAATTTTCAATTAGATTTCATGAAAAAGACTTCTCCTTCTAAACGAATACAGATATCATTCTGAAATTGTAGTATGTTATACCCATGGTGATTCCTCACAGAAAGGTAGACGTTTCAGTTTTGAGAATCCAAGATGGCCGCCATGACAGCCATATTGAATTTTCAATTAGATTTCATGAAAAAGACTACTCCTTCTAAACGAATACAGATATCATTCTGAAATTGTATTATGTTATTATCATGGTGATTCCTCACAGAAAGGTAGACGTTTCAGTTTGAGAATCCAAGATGGCCGCCATGACAGCCATTTTGAATTTTCAATTAGATTTCATGAAAAAGACTACTCCTTCTAAACGAATACAGATATCATTCTGAAATTGTAGTATGTTATTCCTATGGTGATTCCGCACAGAAAGGTAGACGTTTCAGTTTTGAGAATCCAATATGGCCGCCATGGCAGCCATATTGAATTTTCAATTAGATTTCATGACAAAGACTATTTCTCCTAAACCAATCTAGATATCATTTTTATATTGTAGTATGTTATAATACCTATAGTGATTCCGCACAGAGAGGTAGACGTTTCAGTTTTGAGAATCCAAGATGGCCGCAATAGCAGCCATATTGACTATTCAGCTGCAGATGACACATCATTATTATTAAATTTTAAGCTTTCATCAAGTGATCACTGGCACCATATAAATTCTCTAATTTGAACTTACTAATCATAATATTATCTTAAATATGGAATATTTAAGATTGTCGTGCAAGTTGTTCTATATTTTTAAGTGTTTCTAAAAAAAATTAAGATGAAAGACAAACATAATTGATTAATTTGTTTAAAATCTTTATGGCAACTAGCTGCAAAATCCAAATCACATTAAACATGTTAAATTTTAAACAATGGTATTTCCCTTTTATTCCTTTAAATACCACACATAAGGGGTCAACCAGAGTTCAGATATTCCACTATGCTGTCCAATACACATCCCAAGGCAGGCTGCTAGCATCACAGTGTCAGCTGCTAGTCTGTTGCATAATCAACCTGACCCAATTGATATGGTAGAGCATTATGCTATATGGCCATGGCCCATGTGTATGCAATAAAAGTTATGGACTTGTATTCTCATGACAGTGATATGTTCTTTCTAAGAATAACAACTTACACAAAACTTGTCTACAATAAGCTTTGTGTTTAGCAATCTACATGATAAGTTGATGTGGAATAAATATGCAGATGAAAATCGAAAAGGGTTTAGTAAGAAAAATAAGGAAATTTGATTTGTCATATCTCTCTGTTGATTTGACAATGCAAAAATGTTTACCATTATAGTACTGTATGAGTGTTAAATAAATTGATACTTTAATGAAAGACATCTCATGTTCACTTGACATGTAAATATTATGTGAACAAAATAAACGTGTCTTATGCATTGCTGTGTTTATGACTTTCCTCTCAATCAGTCATTCATTTTCCTTGAAAAATCTGTACTTTTGGGATTCTCAATATCCCATGCAGCATAACCATCAGTGAAATAATCTTGAAATCATATTAATGATTCACTACAAAACAAATGTAAGTGGCCACAATCCTGTAAGTAATGAATGACATTTAAATGGATACACCTAAACCAATCAAGATATCATAATGAAATTAATACGGATGCCCACATAAAAGTAGCATTTTGAAGATTAAAAAGTACAAGATGGTCACCAATTCAGCCATAGATATACAAAAAGTTATACAAAAACCTACTGCTTGTTAACTTATCATGATTATATCATTCGTGTATTAATGTTTGTTCAAGCTCTAGTCGTTTCCAAAAGAAGACTAGTATTTTAAAAGATAAAAAAATCATGATGGCAGCCATAATCAATTATATAAAAGATGGTTACATGTATAATTAAACTAATACCACATCATTCATTTTAAGGTGAGCTTCTGTACCCTCGGTACTTTTATTTATTATTTCCATTGAAACGGCTCTTATATGGACTCTGTTCATGAATGGTTTCGTTTCCGGAGCAGAACTCAAAAACCGGTCCACATATCTTTCTGAAACTTTACATGTGTATTGCCCACCTACTGAAGTGGTGCCTTTTGATATTTCCAAATTCCTGAAAATTTTATTTTTTATTATTTCCATGGAAACGGCTCTTACTTGGACTCTGTTCATGAAAGGTTTCGTTTCCGGAGCAGAACTCAAAAACCGGTCAACATATCTTTTTTAAACTTTACATGTGTATTGCCCACCTACTGAAGTGGTGCCTTTTGATATTTTCACATTTCTGAACATTTTAATTCTTTAATACTTACCTTGCTCTACATATGCATCTTCAATTACCTTAACGAGAAGTTGAAAAGCGCTAGTCTTCTGAAATGAGAGTTCGACTCACAGTCTGTAGTAACCCCAGTACTACCGGTATGCATGTGCATCCGGTCCGTGACGTCAGCATACCAATCCCTCACTTTCAATTTCTCGTTCGAAGTGGAAAGACGTGTCTTTTGAGAGTTATATCCTTCTTAGATTGTTTCTATCTTTGATATATGTTTTGTATTTGTGCATTTACTTGTGAGGTGCGTATTTTATACTCTTACCTCGCTTTTTCTATCCCACGTGGGTTTTCGTTCTTCCCTCGTGTTTCGGTATTATTCTCGCATTTCTCACGGTCTGTGGGCTCGGCAGGTTTGCTTCACCTGTCGTGTCTTCGTTTTCGCTCGCATTTTGCGTTATATTTAGCTATTTTGGCTTTGTATCTCTCTCGCACGTTTTCGTGTGAGTGTTTTCCTTCTCGCCATTTTGTTTTTGCTTTACCCGGCCTTCGCCATCTTGATTGTTAAATATGGCTTACGCGACCTCGTGTGACCGGCGAGCCCCGTTGCTTTTTCCTTTCGCATTTATTGCTCATTCTTCGCATTTTGCTCCCCGTTTTTTCGCGGATATCTTTATCAGGCTTTTTTCTGTATCGTTACAGATTGGTCTTCCCTTGGTGCATGTACACTAAGCTGTGTGCTAGTTGCAAGGGACGTAAATCAGCTAAGGATCCCCACCTTTTGTGCCCTGACTGTGTTCCTTCGTGTTCAGTGGACTCTAAGTGTGTTTCGTGTGACTTTTTATCGTCTGCAGACTTTAAAACTTACCTCAGGGTTCTGCACAAGAGAGTTGTTCAGAGGGCTAGGAAGATGGCGGACCCTCAGGTATCTGTTGCGGATTTGCCCCCCCAGTCTCCTACTGCGCCTGTTACCTCCGTTTCGGCGGCGGTGACGTTGACGTCTCAGGCGGCCTCTGTTGTGTCTTCGGCTAGTGGGTCAGTTACGCTTACTGTGGCGTCGGTGGGGTCCTCGACACCTTCTATGGGTAGTCTGAGGCCGCCACTGCCGTCCCAGACGTCGCTGGCAACTGGTCTGGGTACGACTCAGGTCTCTCTTGGGTCAATTTCGTCACCGTTTCCGACGCAGGGGGCGTTCCCTCCAACGCCAGGAGCGTTTCAGCAGACGCCAGGGGCGTTTCCTCTAGCGCCTGGGGTGGGTGCTGCTTTTCAGCAGGCGCCTCCTCCTCCTCAGCAGGCGCCCTTTCTCCAGCAGGGGTGGCAACCCTTCATGAACCCGTTCCAGATGATGGCTATGATGTCTCCTCAGATGTCTGCTTGGACTCAACCTACTCCTCAGGCGCCTCCTGTGCCTCCTGCGCCTCCTGCACCTCCTGTGCCTCCTGTGCCTCGTGTTACGGCGCCTGTCCCTGACGCACCTACACCTGGGACGTCTCGTTCTTCGTCCATCCAGTCTGGGGGGCAGCCTTCAACCTCTAGGGGCTCTGGCAGTAGGAATAGGAGCAGATCCCCCTTGCGTTCCCCTGTCTCTGAGTCGGAGTTTGTTCCCGTTTACGAGGGAGATGTTGACCAGGACGAGGTACTTGGTTTTGCCGGCATCATTCCTTGGATTGCAGACAACTTGGGGGACTTGTGCCTTTCACCGGGGTCAGACGTCCCACCTCTCAAGACAGTGCACCTAGACCCTTTCCTGCTACCGCCGCATGCTTCTGCCTTAGATGTCGTGGACACTCTGTCGGAGGATTTTGCGAAGTTGTCCCTTAGTCCATCCTTTAAGGCTACACCGCTCAAGAAGGGCCGTTATGGAGTCCATAGTCTGGATTTTTTGGATTCAGCTGCCAGGGTGGATGAAGACATCAAGTCACTGACCGGTTCCTCTTCCTCCTTTGCGTACACTCGCCGCTAATGGCTGCAATATTGCCCAAGCGGCGCTAAACAATAACTCACTCACTCACTCCTTTGCGTACAAGACGACAGACAGCAAGGTCGCTCAAGTAGAGACTGAGGTCAAGAGGTCCCTCAAGATCTTATCGGTTTTGTTCTCTGCTACGGATGCCATGGATCAGAGTTTGGACGTTGAGAACTTGGAAAGGATTCAGCAGCTTCATACGCTCTTGGCTTGGCAGGCAAGGTCTCTCTCGGATCTGTTTTCCCACTTGAGGGGTGCGTGGGCAGGCCTTCTAGCCTTGAGGAGGTCCGGCTTCCTGTCGTTGTCTTCGTGGGATGAAGCCTACAAGAAGAAGCTGTTGCGTCTCCCTGTGGACCAGCCTTTCCTATTCGCAGATAGGATTCCGGAGTTCCACAAACAAGTTGCCGATTCAGCCCAGTCAGAGGTCACCTTGCGTCTCCTGAAGAGCCTTTCAGCCAGGATGTCCCCCAGGAAGAGGCCGAATAATTACACCTCGAAGCGCTTTCGGCAGGCCGGGTCCAAGGATACCAGGTCGTTTGGGAAGGGGTCCTTCAAGTTTAAGAAGGACGTCCCCGCCCGGTTCAAGAGGGGGGGCAAGCGCCAATGAGGCGCCCCTGACGTCCGACTGGGACCTCCCGCCTTCAGTCGTGACGGTTATGGACAGCCCAGTAGGCGGGAGACTGGGGGTATTTTGGGAAAATTGGGCCTGTTTAGACGATCCCTATATTACAGGCATTCTGAGGAACGGATACTCCCTACCGATAACAGGCTCACCCCCTTTGACAGTGTCACCCATGGAGCAGGCTTATCCTGCAGAACAGCAGGCCCCTCTACAGGAGAATATAAACATCCTCATTCAAAAGAGGGCTGTGGAGAGGGCACCGGTCGGTTCTCCAGGCTTCTATTCAACCATTTTTCTGGTCAAAAAGAAGGGGACAGACAAATTGAGAATGATCCACAATTTGGCAGCCTTCAATCAGCAGTTCCTCGAGAAGCCACCTCATTTCCGCATGGTTACGCTCCCACAACTACGTTTGGAGGTGGCCAGGAACGACTGGCTTGTTTCCCTGGACATCCAGGATGCCTACCTGCACGTCCCGATTGCCCCGGAGCACAGGAAGTTCCTCCGTTTCGTTTTCAATGGGGTCCACTACCAGTGGGCGGTTCTCCCATTTGGAATTTCCTGGGCCCCGTGGTTATTCACCAGAATTACGGCACCAATTGTGAGGTTCCTCCATCTTCGAGGAATACGGTTCTTCCCGTACATAGACGATTGTCTACTCCCGAACAGAGACAGGACATTGCTGGAGACTCAGCTGCAGTTTACGATCAAGTTTTTGCAGCAGCTCGGGTGGTTGATCAACCTCGACAAATCTCACCTGTCCCCTTCTCAGGATTTGCAGTTCATCGGGGGCCGGTTTCTGACCTCGATCGGCAAACTAGCGGTCCCGGAGGAGAGATGGTTGAAGATTCTCGAGGCGAGCTCTCTCGGTCTAAGCAAGCCCCTTTCGCTTCGCGAGTGGCAGACCCTCCTGGGGTTGTTGACATCGGCTCAGGATCTTACGCGTCGAGGGAGGTTGATGTTGAGACCTCTTCAGAGGTTTGTCAATCCTCTAATCAGGTCAGACGATCTGGTTTCACGTTGGCCTCTTCCAGTGTCGCTTCACCAGTATCTCAGTTGGTGGTTGGTGAGGGAGAACGTTTGCGTGGGCGTCTCTCTCGGTGTACTAACGCACCAACTGGAGTTGTTCGTAGATGCCTCTCAGGAGGGCTGGGGAGCGTACATGAGCGGCAGGACGGTCTCAGGAGTCTGGTCTCAGACGCAGAAACAATGGCACATCAACAGTTTGGAGTTTCAGGCTCTGATCTTAGCAGTCCGTCACTGGGCAGCAGATCTTCATCAGAAGCACATGTTGGTGGCAACGGACAACTCGACTGTCGTCTGGTACATCAAGAATCAGGGGTCGACCGGGTCACAGTGCCTCCTCGATCAGACCTTCGAGTTCTTCGATCTACTAGACAACCTTCAGCTGGAAGTGTCGGTGCGTCACATTCCAGGCTGTACAAACGTCCTCGCGGACACTCTGTCCAGACCAAGCAGGCCAGCCCCGACCGAGTGGATGCTTCATCGAGGCGTCTTCGAAGTTCTGGTAAACAGGATGTTTCGTCCTCTTCTCGATCTGTTTGCGACGTCGCTCAACAGACGACTTCCAATCTTCGTGTCTCCAGTCCCCGACCCAGCAGCGTGGGCAGTCGACGCCCTGTCGCTGTCGTGGGAGGGTCTCGAGGCTTACGCGTTTCCTCCACCGGTCCTACTATCGAGGGTCGTAGCCAAGATCAGGGCAACGAGGGTCCTCAAACTGATTTTGGTCGCGCCTTGGTGGCCGGTGCGTCCGTGGTTTCCGGAGCTCAGAGAGTTGGTAAGCGGAAATCCTTGGCCTCTGCCAGAAAGAACCGACTTACTTCTCCATCCATGCACGAGACTTCCTCATCCGGACCCGCTCAGGTTTCGTCTGCACGCATGGCTCATATGCAGGGAGCCCAAAAAGCTAAGGGTTATTCTTTGCAGGCGGCATGGGTCATTGCTAACGCACATAGACCTTCTACTAGGGGGCTTTACGATGACAAGTGGTCATCTTTTCAATCTTTTTGTCTGGAGAAGAAGAGGGACCCCTTGGAGGTCTCCCCTCAGTTCCTGGCGGAATTCTTTATTTACTTGAGAGAGGTGCGTCACCTTAAGGGTGGCACAATAGCTACTTACTTGGCAGCCGTTAACTCGGTCCTGGCTGTTAAGTGTAGCAAGAAGATATCTAAGACACCGGAGTTGGTTTCTATGCTTAAAGCCTTTAAGCTAGAGGACCAGAAGATGAAGTTTAGACCTCCGGCTTGGGATCTGAATGTTGTCCTTGACCACCTCAGGGGGGCACCGTATGAACCGCTTCAAAACGCCCCTTTTGAGGTGTTGACTCGGAAGACTGCGTTTTTGCTTTCTTTAGCTACGGCAGCTAGGGTTAGCGAGATGCATGCTTTGGACGTTACTAGAATCCGTTTTGAGAAGGGGAAGCATGCTGCAGTCCACCTCGGATTGGCCTGGGACTTTATTGCCAAGAATCAGCTTCCAGGCCAGCCTGACAGGGAGTTCACCATCTCCCCCTTATCCTCGATTGTGGGGTCGGAGGATGAGGAGGAGTTGTTGTTGTGTCCTGTCAGAGCCTTGAAGGTTTACATCGCCAGGTCCAAACTCAAGCGACGTACAAGGAAGCGTTTGTTTATACCGCTCTCGACGATCTCAGACAAGGAGGTCAACAAAAATGCTCTGACTCTTTGGCTGAGAACCGTTATCCTAGAGGCTTACAAAGCCAAAGGATTGGACCCTCCGGCAGCTCATAATCCACACGAGATTAGAGCTTTAGCCTCTACGTTGGCTCTTCACCGGAACTGTTCGGTGAATGCCATCATGGAGGGCTGTTTTTGGAGGTCGACGTCTGTGTTCGCCTCCCATTACCTCAGGGACTTGTCCGTGGAGGACGTGGAGGGCTTACAGTCCTTTGGTCCCCTAGTGGTGGCACAACGGTTAACCAAACCTCGGTGTTAGGTGAGTTCTGGCATGTTCTCATTCTTTTCTCACCTGGTGGTTTTCTGTTTAAGACTTTAAGTTTTGGTCGCGCTGTCACGCCGATTGCCTTAATACGTCTTATGTGACTATGTTACCTTAAACGGTAGGTTAACCTCTGGTCCTAATTTTGTCTCTTTGGGTTGATTGCAGGATGATGGGGCGCCCGTCACTCCCTCCGACCCGAGACTGTCCGATAAGGATGCATATGTAGAGCAAGGTAAGTATTAAAGAATTTATTAAAATCTAAATATTTTAGATATTTGTAAATACTTACCTTGCTCTACAAGTCTTTATCCCGCCCTGCCTTCCCCTGGGCTCCGGGCGCCAGCTCCTGCTGTCTCTCTCTGAGAATTGAAAGTGAGGGATTGGTATGCTGACGTCACGGACCGGATGCACATGCATACCGGTAGTACTGGGGTTACTACAGACTGTGAGTCGAACTCTCATTTCAGAAGACTAGCGCTTTTCAACTTCTCGTTAAGGTAATTGAAGATGCATATGTAGAGCAAGGTAAGTATTTACAAATATCTAAAATATTTAGATTTTAATAATTTTTTATTATTTCCATGGAAACGGCTCTTATTTGGACTCTGTTCATGAAAAGTTTCGTTTCGTATATATTAGCTTATACTATTATGAACCTTGCTTGAAAAATTTACGATATTCTTTCAAAGGTTTACATCTTACGATCATGTGGAACCGGTGGGATATGTCATCTTTTGATGACTCTTGTTTAATTGGATTCTTATTCGATCTATTTACATCAGTATTTCCTGAGATTGCTCTATGTAATGTCATTGCATTTCTGAGAAATGCTTACTGTATACCTATTCTGTGCAGGTGGAAGGCTGGTGCCCCAAGAAGGCATGGGGAGGATCTAGGAAGCTGTCTCTTCAGGAAGGGCCAATCCTCTATGTGCGTATTAATTACCAGAAGTCCAATGTTTATTTAACCTTCTGAACTGTGAAGTAAGAAAAGTGCTTTAGAAGTTCTCAGATTTTATTAAACAATTTTAGTTGAATGGTTCCTTCAGGTCCCTTTAGATGAATCTTAGTTGAGTTAACAGGTTAGTAGGTAAACCTTAATGTTGTTTTGTACCGTGTCTCTTTGGTACTATTCAATAAATCTAAGGTGAGTCAGCACTATTTTTAGCCCTAGCATTGAGATTGTTTTGTATGACACCCCCCGGACCTTAACTTCTCATATCCTCCCCTCCCTTCATTCACCATCTTCCTACGCAGAGCCTAAAAGGCCAGTTTCCAAACTGTCATTTTATGCCTTGCTGCAGAGACTCTACTTTTCTGTGCTGCTATAGTGCCCCTACAGACTAGAGAGCAAGCACAGAAAACTCAAGGCTATGAAGCAAGGCATAAAACTGACAGTTTGGAAACTGGCCTTTTAGGTTCTGCGTAGGAAGATGTTCATTCACCTGTTTCTGCTACAGGCTGGTATTGACACAGACCTTGATGGTCTGTTGAGGTTACTGCTAGATCCCAACATTGGCTCTTGGTCAAAAGACTATTGTGACCATCCATAAGTGTACAGGTTGTTCCCTTTAACTGAGATTTCTCATATCCCTTCATTGACCTCTGTTTTACTACAAATTGACTGTTCTGGAGGATCTGTAGAGGTTACTGCTAGACCCCAACAAGAGCTATTGTTCAAAACCCTATATGACCATCCATAAGTGTCAAGGTTGTTCCCTTTAACAGAGACTTCTCATATCCCTTCATTGACCTCTGTTCCCTCTACAGGCTGATATCAACACAGACCTGGAGGGGCTGATGAGACTGCTACGAGACCCCAACGAGAGACAGGGCTATGCCTGGATCAGGATGCGCATCACTCGTATGTGGGACAAGTGGTCCTCCGCAATGTACAGGCTCTCCCAGAAACAGAACCTGGCTAGCAGACGCAAAAAGAAGGTCAGATTAAATGTGATATTTGGTTGAATTTATAAGAATATGTCACACTACTCTTAAAAATATGTATTGATTTGAGGAAATCTTTTGTAGACTATTAATGTCCAATATTGTTAATGATGAATCGAATTGGAGAATGCTTTTGGTGTGCTTTTGAATACCTAAATTATTTTTTTCTAAACGTAAGTTGTAAGTCCTCCATTTATCGCAAAGTTTTTTTGAGGTAGGAATTAACATGATTCTAAAATTTATCTAAGACCTTGATGAAAAAAGCAAGTTTATCAATCTAAATACAATGAAAATGTTTGAGAAATATGATATTTAATGTTTTAAATTTGTAAAACTTTATTTTCAGATTTTAGTCCACCTTGGTCTCCTGTCGAAGCAGTCAGGCTGGAAGTTTGCTGAGATGCAGTTCAAAGGTTTATATGTGTTACCATGGCAATAATTATGTAGAGTGTTTATGGGCTAAAATATGTTGTAAAGCAAAATCTCATTCGTTCACTTTGCAGAAAAGTGACAAACATCTTATTGAAAGAAAAAAGAAAGACGGATACATTGTAATTAACATTAAAAGTGACTTCTTTGAGTGGCTTCTTTGAGTGGCATTTTAGAAGTTGGAATGACAATAATGAAGAGGAATATATGGATGACAACTTTGTAATTGAGAACAACACAAGAATCTGTGTAAAAACATTGCATACCGTTAATAAAGAAGTTGTCATTCATATATTCCTCTTCATTATTAAAAGTGCCTTTAAACGTCATAATAGTTAAGTATGACATCACAATGTCAGCAGGAAAGCTGTGGTGGTCATGTCGGCCAATTTCGTTATGTTTGTGACGATGTAATTAAGCCAATAATAAATAAAATATTTAACTCAGTCCCTTTTGATAACCCTTTTATGAAATTAAAGAATGGTATAAGCATTGAACTGGCTTTCGCTAGTTAAATACCAAAACATTCACTCGTTTCAGAAAAATGTTACATAACATGACCTATTTTCTCTTTGTCTGCAGGAGGTCCACTGGGCGAGCTGGTTCAGTGGAGTGACCTCATCTCCACCCTGTACCTCCTGGGTCACGACCTCACCATCACCAGCGAGGTCGAACAACTCGTAGAGTGAGTAGACATGCTAAATTTTGTTCAACTCATTTTATCTTGCCTGTTTCTTTGTTTTAAAAGTGATTAGTTAACTTGGGCCATTAGAGCACCGTTAACAGCAAAGTCAAACAAGTTATTGAGTAAATATACAGATTTCTATATTTTTCATATCTCACTTATTTTATGATGTTCAGTCATTACTGAAGATGTCGATGCATGACAGTGAAATTTCCTTTTCATCTTGAGAAGATCATGATTTAGATTCGGACTCTGCGATACCTCAATACCAAGGACTAGGACGACTCTTTTCAGCAGCGTCTCTCTAAATTGTCTGTTTGACTGTCTAGAATCATGTTTACGAATATCTCATGTGTTGCACCAGTTATCCTCAATTTAGTTATGGCTTACATTTGATGATTACCAATGCATAAGTTGGTAGAGGCATCCTTTATTGAAATTTGCCACAACTGTTTATAACTTTTCAAACTCATCTCGTCTACTGTTTCTGGTTTCTTTTGTGACACTTTAAAAGTTCATGTCATTTGTACATATGTGTCCCTTTATTATGTAAGGACAATAGGTTAGAATTATTGAGAAGAATATGAATATGAATTTTTTTCACAGGCTGAGTTGGAGATGGGAAAAACACCATGTGATAATTAATTAGCTTTTCAAATAAAAGGGTAATTTTACCGTGGGTACCTTTTGAAACCTTTCCAGTTGGTCTTGACTTGCATTAACTTGAGGGCTGAGGTTATGGTTATTTCATCTGTAGTTTTTATAGTTTTTTAGAAGTTTTTTCTGTGGGTGCATTATGCATGAATGTTTGTAGGAGAAGGACAATATCATATGTGTGGTAAGTTTGTCAGGATATTCTTTATATTAAGGCTTAACTAATGAAGACTTGTCAAATATTATCCTTGATTATCTTCGTGGATCATTAAACCTGGGTTTTAAGTTAAGGTTAGTTAGATTTGTGTGGGCAATGATTTCAAGTTATTGAGATTTACCTCTCTAGTAGGTATCATCATCCTTAATGTTAAACTTATTGATTAAGGGATCTGCATATTTTAATTATTCTAACACAGTCTATTTGAAAGATTGCTATTAAAATATTTTTGCTGGGGATAAAATCAAATCCCTTGGAATCACTAGGTGTCAATTTTTTCCCCATAAAACTACAGTTTTATCTTGAATAACCTGGGCCTCGAAATAAACCCCTGTGCTCATTGGTTTGCTGAGGTAAACATAACCCGAGTTTGAATATACCGGTAACCAAGTAGGGTCTCTTTCCTGAGTCCCGCATCATTTCAAGGAACATGTAATAGATTTGCCCCTACTTCACGAGGTGTATCGCTTGATACACCTTCTGTTTGAATCATGGGTCTCCGAGGCATAGTGTAGTGGAGCCGAGGAAACATGATTCAAACACAATGTGTATTGAGTGAGTCACCAAGGGTTGAATTCAAGGATATATGGTATGGAGATAACGTCTTCATGATGAGAAGTGAAAGGGGAGGTAATCAAGTTAGTGATGGTTTCCCATCGGGTAATCGAGGATGATCTTTGGCCGAAGTCACCTGGCCTATATAAGGTTAACAAGGAATAACAAATGAGTTATATTCTACATTATTGTACATACATAAACAGTTGATCTTCTGATCATATCTTGAATTTACCTGGCTTATATATGGTTAACAAGGAATAACAAATAAGTTGTGTTCTTCAATAGTGCACATGCATAAACTATTGTCATCAGATCAGATATTGATAGAACTGTCAGTAGTGCATAGCCCAGTGTACAAATGTTGGTAGCGGAAGATTTCAAAGGAAAGATTCACGCTGTCCCACAATGCCTCTGCTGATTGTGTGACTACAATTGACCCATGGTCTGAATATCATTTGCTATATCCTACTTTTTATAGGCTGACTAGAGTCAAAGTATGGTCCAATAACAGTGTACCGTATATGACCGGGTATAAGCCGAGAATTTGACACCAGAAATTAGGGGGTCAGAGAGGGGGGTCGGTCTATACCTGGGTTATATGATGCAGATGAAAAAAATCAAGGGACCAAGCACGAGTATCGTCAGCCCAGCGAGTTAGCGAGTCGATGTTTACACAGGAAGCAACATGCACAATCATCGAGGTCATTTCTATAGTGAACTTGTAAAATAAAAATACTTTTGTGATGTTGTTGTTTTTAATGAAAATATACAAAGAGAAGTTGAAAAATATATAAAGATATATTAATATGCAACGGGAACTTGAAAATATATTCAAGCAACCTTTACGTACTGTTAGATTTCGACAGATCGTAGTTGCTTCACTCGCATCCACGATCGGCAATTGAAACCCGGTTTTTCAAATATTATCAAAAGTTATCACTTCAAAAGACTTGTTGTCCATTTTAAAGTATTAATAAGACATATTTCCAAACTTATCAATCATATCTTATCGAAATTCAAGCAAATCTTTGTCAAAGATACACTCGTGAAAGCACGATGTTTTACATTACTTTGATTTCAATCGTAATTTTGTGACGACGAATAACATTCCTTATATAATTTGTTGCTCATGGTTATATTTCTGATCGTTATTCTTCGACTTTTATATACACAAATATTTCAATTAACTGCATGTTAAGTTTGAAATAATAAAATATAGAAAACGTGTAAGAAAATCTGATATATTTACACATTTAATATTGTATCGGCAAAATGTTGTCATGAAATTATTACGACCACGTTTTATGTTTCGTAGATCTTTTTAAACCGACTTGCTGATTGGTTGACCTACATAATTTAGCCAATGAAAAGGCTTGTAACAAATATCTCATTTCCAGCAAACACTTCATGCACCAAAGGTTGTTGACTGTCGTTCGTTAACAATTTGTCGAGAATAATATGTAATATGATTAAAACAAACAACAAACACTGTAAGTGAACACTTATAATTTCTTTTATAGTTTTTTAAAATAATATACGTCTTAAAATTAACGTGTCATTTGAGGATTCATGAGCTTTTAGTTTCAATGCAACTGGCATCATATCGACTTACTGTCAGCAAAATAGAGCTGCGAAGAGGGGGGTCGGTCTATACATGAGATACTAGGTTTTGACTGGAATTTGGGGGGTTGAGAAAGGGGGTCGGTTTATATGCGGGGTCGGCTTATACCCGGTCATATACGGTATGCTGTAAGGCGTCCGCCAGTCCGCTACCTGGTTACTTTTGGTCCATGCTGGTATCTTTTTGAGTTTTTTCTTCAATTTTTTACCATTATGATTAACTACATAACTCTTTTGGGCTCGTTACTTCTCAAGCTTATATCATGCCATGCAGCAAAATCTTTGGCTCTAAATCGAGCTCTTACAAGTTATGTTGACTGATAGTCATTGCAAGAGAATCAAAGCAGCCTAACCTTTCCTTGAAGATTGTGTGTAACATTCACCAGTTCTTTCCCGAAACAGCAATAGGGACCTGCGTCCCCTTCTGTCGGGTCAATTATCTAAACAAAACATCAAAATCACCCTAAATTGGCACAGTTGTTAACCACAACTTGTCGAGTTTAGACCAATTTTGAATTTTCTGGAATGGATGTGTGTGTTTGAAACCTCACATTCAGGAAGTTATGTGGTGTACAATTTGGACAAGTTCTCAGAAACTTCTCGATATAGATATGTGAAATTTTTGTTTTTGGTATACCTGATGATAATCTTGATCTGATTCTAAAGCCAAATTATGTATTATTATTCTTGAAGGAGTTATTGCCCTTGATTGTGCAATTGAACTCTGAGTTTTTAATAGGTCTGATGCTCCAATGGGGAAAAGTTAGGTGAATAAAATGTTTATTTAAGAAATTGTCTTTCATTGACTCATGACCTATGGGGTATAGCAGACTGCGGGTATATGGGATGATCATGTTTTCTTGTTTTAATTATGATTACTTTTATCAATAATCAAGAGTTTATGTACATGAAAAGACATGAGGAGTTTAGTTTGCCGACATTGTTAGTAATATTAACAGGGTTTTGGCAGTTCTATAAATTTACTTAACCATGAGAATGTCATTGCATTCAAGTTTCAAACTTAAAGATATTTTTCATAACATTTCTGTGAATTTAATAGGCTTTTCAAATTCATTCTTATTAGTGATAAGGTAGATGATGAAGTTGTATTGTTTTGCAGATATTGGACTAGAAATGGGTATATTTTCTATCCTTTCATTTAAGTTCTACCAATATTTTAGTACATTTGTAAATACAATAATTTAAAATATCTTCGATAATTATTGAATCAATTCAACACTGAACAATGACAATAATAAGTTTTGACTATTCGTTTATCACAGTCACATTAGTTAATTAGCAGCCCCGTCTAAGGACGGGGCTGCTATCAGTTTTTGTGAAGTTTCCATCGCCGCCGCCGCCGCCGCACTCGTACTACTAGCTATAATTTTTTTCCCCTAAGTTTTCCAGAACTCTTATTCATACCTTACTACTCATACCTCGGGGGAACGATTTTGACACGTTCACTTTCAAGGTCAAAGGTCAAGGTCACGAGCTATGTATTCACTCTAAGAATTCCTTGTAAACGCGATAACTTGAAAAGTTTTTGTGCTATGAAGCTCTAACTTGGTATATATCATCCTTGGAAAAGTAAAAAATTTTGAAAAGGTTTTGGCTACAATCCGTCAAAGGTCAAGGTCACAGCAAGGTCATGACGTAAGCATGTTTTAGCGAAAATGCTTTATTTTAACTATGAACACTTTTAATCAATACATGATTGTTATACTCAACAAAAAGTGTTCAATGATTGTGTGACCTTGAAGGTCAAGGTCATGAGATGTGAGTTATTACAAAATGCACTAAATTGGGGTATAACTTTATCCCATTTAGCTTTTCAGAACTCATGAACATGTCTAAATGTTAATACTTCCAGGGAATCATTATGACATGTTCACTTTCAAGTTCAAAGGTCAAGGTCACGAGTTATAAAATCACCACAAAATTCTTTGTAAACACGGTAACTTGAAAAGTTTTTGTGCTATGAAGCTCTAACTTGGTATATATCATCCTTGGAAAAGTAATAAAAATTGTAAAGGTTTTGGCTACAATCTGACAAAGGTCAAGGTCACAGCAAGGTCATGACTTAAGCATGGTTTAGCGAAAATGCTTAATTTTAACTATGATCATTTTTAATCAATACATGATTGTTATACTCAATAATAAGTGTTCAATTATTGTGTGACCTTGAAGGTCAAAGGTCAAGGTCATGAGATTTGAGTTATTGCAATTCCTTGTAAACACAATACCTTGAAAAGTTTTTGTGCTATGAAGTTTAGATTTTGTATATATTATCTCTTGAGAAGTACAACATTTTAAAAAAGTTTTGGGTACGAACTGTCGAAGGTCAAGGTCACAGCAAGGTCAACATATATGGAGAAAATGGATTAATTTAATTTTTAACACTTTATTTCATTACAATAATGTTATACTCAATGAAATGTGTTAATTGATTGTGTGACCTTGAGTGTCAAAGGTCAAGGTCACGAGAAAATTCCCAATTTGGTGAGGCCTGTAAAAGGCGGAACAGGGTAAGGCGAAACACAAAGTTCCGGGGCTGCTCTGCTTTTGCGGTATCCCGCAAACGCTAATCTAGTTGTTTTAGATTATTTATTATCAATCACTCTAGTATTTTCAAGGATAGGAAAGGTTATCAAATATTGTTATACTAATTTACAGCTCCAATTTTCATTTTTGTAATCATCGTCATAAACACCCCAAGTCATGAACTCCTTATTCTAGAATTTAGTATTGCAAACTCAATTCTTATACAATAAGACAAAATCAAATTGCTGCTATCTTGATGACTTGCCACAAGTGTTTATCAAATGTAGATATTGTCTGTGCTGGGGTACTCATGACATTCATCATGATTCTTGCATTAATTTTGAAAAATATCCTATGGAGATTCATTCTCTCCCCACATGGGCAGATCAAGTCATGAAATGTTGATACAGCCTCTGTTCTATTACACCAACTTTGTGGGATAGAATGGGGGATGCAACATTGAAGGCCATCAAATTAAGTTGTGTAATCAGCGAAGCAGTTCTAAAATAATCATTTTGGCTACTGAATCATGGCAAAAGCATTGCAATATGAACCACCCTTTCCATGCGAGAAGCGTTTTCATTTGATAAAGAAATTCAAAAGGATTGTGGTGCAATTTTTTACTGCCGGAACCCAACGATTTTGGCATAATAGAACAGATGCTGTATCAACATTTCAGAATGTGATTGAATGTAAGCGCCTTGAGCAACCACGAGTGGATGGATATGCGCGCTATATAAATATTCATATAATAATAATAATAACAACATTTCATGACTTGATCTGCCTCTGTGGGGGGAGAATGATGAAAACTGGAAAAAATAACTTCTTTGAGAGGCATTTTAGAAGTTGGGATGAAAATAATGCTGAGGAATATATGGATGACAACTTCTTTGTTCATTGTATGCGACGTTTCGACACAGATTCTTGTGTCGTTCTCAAGCAGAGTCGAAACGTCGCATACAATGAACAAAGAAGTTGTCATCCATATATTCCTCAGCATTATGGAAAAAATAATTTAAAAAAAATTAAGTTTATGTTAGTTTAGTAATGTTAAAGTACATTTCATTTTATTTATTTTCACAAGGATGTTGACCATCACTGGAATGTCACGATGTCATGTACTAATAGGACACCGACACTGGTTCCCAAATATGATCATACAATATCACTTTATTTTACAGCAAAACACAGGCATGTATGTCACTGAACTAAACTAACTTACAATTTTATATGATTATTTTGTGTACAACTAATGTCTATGTGCAACTTAACCCTTAACCTGCCTGTAGAATGGAAAGATGTCAGAATTTACAAATCCATTAATACTTACATTTCTTACAAGTAACTTATTAGACAGTTTCAATCTTCTATGGTAAGTACAGTTGTCACATTCCCACCATCCAAAAATGATGTCAGTTCGTACATTTTTTTCTCACACTTGAAAAACGTGATCCAGATGCAATTTGAAAGAATTTGGACTGCAACGGTCAGGATATTAAAACTCCTGAACAAAAGAAATAAAAACACTTTTTTCTCTCATTCGAAAAGAAAAGTGTATTTAGAAGCAATTTGTTGGAATTTGAACTGCAACGGTTGGGATATGAAAATTCCTGTACAATATAAATTAAAACAGTTTGAAAGATTAAGAGAAAGCTTTCGGTGAAAAAGGGACACACAAAATGGTTGCAAAATAGGATGTAGAGCAAAGTTGATCTTTCTTTTAAAAAAAGGATGAAAGATACATTATGTTTCATGATATTGTAATCAATCGTAGTATACACGCTGCCTTTTTATGGTCTCTGCTTTGCTTACTTTTTTCGATGTGAAGATCACAGAGTACCTGAAAGCTCCTAACCTCATATGCATTTGCACTGGAGTAGGTACTATTCTTCAGTTTGGAGACCCTTGTTCTGTCACATCCTGGGTCCTAGTGAAGGGGCGGCGCTAACCTACGCTATAGAAGTAGAAGTGAATAGAATGTCATAGCTGTGGATTAAATGAAACTTAAATGAAGTAGGGGAGGGGGTTCAATGTCAAAATACAGATAAAACATTCAGATCAGTTTCCACATTAAAAAACGTTTTAGGGGTCGTTTAGGTCTGATGAAGGGGCTCAAACGACCCCAGAGATGTCATTATTAAAAGTGGAAACTGATTAGAGGTTTTTATCTGTGTTTTGACACCCCCTTCTACTTTATGTACTGGGTACTGCTTCACAAAGCAATTGTAAAGTTACAATCCATTGTAACCTATTTGTAAACATTGATTACAATCGATTGTAGCCTTACAATCAATTGTTAGTATTTGTGGAACAGAACCCTGATCTTACCATCATGCAAAGACCTGTGTACTGTATCTTAGGGATTGATTTGTCAGAATTTTGTAGTTGGTTCTAATTAATACAATTCTATAGATCTTCTAATCTGTTAGAATATTGAAATGTAAAAGATTGTGATTTTCAGTGTTTTTCTAAAAATCTAATCTGTAGAACTTCAAGCGTTAATCTGTTAACTTTTAGCAAACGCTTGTGATGACTAATAATTTCACATAACATTTTATTATTAAATTTAGTTTAACATATAATTCAGTTCAGAATTAATTAGGTTTATAACATTTAGTTTTTACTAATTGACCATCAGATTATGGTAGTTTTAACTTTTGGGCAAGTTAACTCTTTATGTTGTATGATAATGAAATGGCTAAAAGCAATCATTTAAATTATAAAAATTGAAGATATGTCAAAATAAAGATATGAAGAGAAGGGGTATGACCAAAAGTGACCTAATAATGTAGTTGTTAATGCCCTGTTGGCTATCAGGGGATTGCACCTCTTGTGATTCACATTTGACAGTCAATTATTTTAGTCTACAGTCTGATTGAAATCTTTTTCCAATTAACTCAATCGAGATACAAATTCTTCAGCATCTGACAACATCCCCGTAGGTCGCATGATTTTGTATCACTTTAGTACAGGCGAACCAGTCGCATCATCACCCTCATAAGACTGCTAGCAGTGATCATGTCAAATGCATGGTTCACTGGAGTTACTTGCCCCTTGCTTCTAATCCTGAAGGCTTTTGCTGGACAACTTTTGATTGGTTATCAGAGCTTATGACAGCAAATGTGACCTACGGGCTGAGGTTGGACTTAGTGGAGAGAAAACGAACAGACTGAACAAGCTCAAGGCTCAAAAGAGTTAATATTTTGAAATTTTAAGCAGATTTGAATCAGACTGGTTAGTCTTTGAACTTATGTGTACCAATGGAAGGAATTAACACTTTCCCTTCTAATGAGTTTGATTTATTGAAAAATTAATGTTTAATTAGTTCATCAATGAATGTAATGACCTTTAATTTGAAGTTAGTGATTCTCAACTGCATGATATGAAACACTCAAGATAACAAATTGAAATTGTTTAACATCTTATTGCATGAATAAAGACCAATTCATTAACCCTTAGCCTGAGAATACACAATTGTCCCATAAGTTCACCATCCATTACTTGTAAGCCAGGAGTAATGTATGGTTAGTCTTCAGTAAACTCTACAGTCAGCATTTTAGTTGTTTGACGTCAAATTAAAATTAATATTTATGGACGATTAGATCTTTGTTCTGATGCTCTTAGAATAAAGTAGTTGTTATCCATAAGTACTGTATTTGTATTCATTTCTTCAGAAATGCTTTGGGACCTATAAATTCATCAGGTTTACTTTGAGATTTTGCATGGAATGATTGAATGAACTAATAAGATTGATTTATAAGTGATGTGCATGGAATGAGCAAGAAGTTAATTAGACAATATGATTCAATGAAATGAGTTATTAGATATGCCAGAGGATCCTCAAATTAGTTGATATTTTCATGAAATCAGTTTGATAAAGGTTGAGAAATACAAAGACTAACAAGCTAGATGATGTTGCAGGATTCTATCTCACCTCCCGGCGGCGAAGTCCCCGTGCCAGAGTCGCAAGGAGCTGCCAGTCAACATCATTTACACGGACATTATGGGACTAATCCAGTTCAAGAAACGGGTCAAAGCTGGATACGGCAAGTTCAGGTCAGTGAGATATAATTAATATTTTACCTTTCAGCTGCTGGTACAACAACTTCTTTGATTGACAGTGATTCTTGGAGTTTGTTGATAAAGATTGAATATGAATTTTTTTGATTGAACAACTTCATTTTGATCAAATGCTTGATAACTTGGGTGGTGTAATGGCAGGGCAATTTGTATCAAGGAATATGTATTTTTCATTAGAAAAGATGAAAATTTTTATAAAGGAATATGTATTATTCATTAGAAAAGATGAAAATTTGTATCAAGGAATATGTTTTTCATTAGAATAAATTAAAAACATGTTTTCTTATGTATCATTATTTCCCAGATGTCTTGTTTGTTGTGCTATTTGGAAGGTACAGATATAATCAATAAGAATCTTGAAATGTGTTGGGATACATAAAATCAAGACTTGTTAATTAAGGAAATTTTAAGTAAAGATCCTGGATAAGTAAAAGTGTGTTTTTTTCATTTCATTATTTTTTGTATCAATTGATTTATGTGGATTCTGTTAAAACATTAGATAACTTTACTTCAGTCTTGATGCATGTGCACTTAATGAAATGAAATGTTTTCTACTTCAGTTGCCTGTTTCGGATCGTGGACTCATTTGGCACAGAGCCTGCCTACAACCATCGCAGCTTCGCCAAACAGAACAAGATCCTCTCCTCGTGGGGCGGGCAGGATCTGCAGCCCCGACAGTTCTTCACCATGTTCCGTGAGTTACCTCCCCTTGCTTTGATAGCTGTGTTTGCTTTGTTTAATCAGTGATTGTTATTACTTGTGTATCGGTCAACACAATGGTTTAAAATTGTTCTTCATGGTCAATTTTTTTTCGATTATACTGTTTATGTAGGGGAAAGCAATTTACAGCCTCTAGCATGGTTTAAAGATATACTCAGTGATTTTGATGGCATCTAATGGCAAATTTCTGAAACGACATCATTGTGCTACATTGTGAAATTTGTTGAACGATTTAGATTCAGTGAAGTTGTTTAGCCTTCAAGCAACAATTCAACATCTTGGATTGAGAGTGACATGAAATACTATCAATATCTAAACTCTTCCAATGTTGTTATGTTTCAGCGCACAGCCCAGACAACTCCTTCATGGGGTTTGTGGTGGAGCAGCACCTCAACGACTCACACGCCCAGAGACTGGAGCGAGGCAACAAGGCGCTGGTCTACGGCAAGAAGGAGTATATGTGGGATGTGAGTCAGAACACAAATATGCTTACACTCATGTGATCATTTACTCGGTGTATGAAGTAAAATATAGTAGCTACATCGAATTTAGAGTCTGACTAATCGAGTCATTTATGTTTTAGCATCTTGCTTGTTTTCCCCTATCACAAAACGGGAGGGGAACAGAGGTTTGGGCCAGTGTGTCCATCCGAGTTAAAGGGGCAGCTTTTCTCAGAAACTATTTAAGTTAGGATAACCAAATTGCTGTGTGTCTTCAGGGTATCAATACCTTGGTGGGGTTTGGAAATGTGCATTCAACTATTTTCTGTGGAGTTATTGCCCTTGTAGAAAAATGTTGGGAACTATAATGACAATTTGTAGGGTGTGTTGATGACTAAGCCTTCTTGTTATGCATTTGATGAAACTGAATCTATTAACTCACATCAAACATTTTGACCATTTTTCTGATTCTATGATCCATAGTCAATTTGCAAATTAAGCATAGTGTGCTGTAGGGCTCTTACGGGTACTCGAGTACCTGGCAACGGGTCGGGTATAGCACGGACTCGAGTCCAAATACAAGGTCTCGAGTACCCGACTAAGAAAGATAACTAACTCTATGTCAAACATTATTATTTTCTGTTCAAGACTTACAATAAACAAATCTCTGACAGAAATATAAGTGTGGAAATGTCGATAATACATGTTTAGACTAAAAGAAGTTAAGACTAAATATGAAATACAAAATAATTCAGCATCTGTATATACAAATGTCAAATAAATTGTTGTTCACAGAAGAAAGATGATTATCTCAGTGTCATCAACAACTTCTTGGAGATCCATGGCACCGTGTACTATGACAAGAAACCGGCCAGGTTACCGCAATATGTCGTCAACCACGGACTCCTCAGGGGGCCCGAGCTTCACAAATTACTCAGGGAGTCAAAGGTGGGTTTCAGATGTTCAGTGAATGTCATTGTTATAAGGCCATCTGTACTATTTTTTGTGTTTCTCATCTAAGTCCTTCTGCATGTGGTCGAAAAAAAAATAAAAATGGAAACAAATAAAAGTGGTGTCTAATTAGAGTTATAAAGTCATGTCATGATAAAAAAAATGTAAAATGAAAAGCCAAATGGAAAAGGAATTCCTGGTTGAGATAATGTAGAAATGTTAATGGATGTGCCATAGAACAATTTTGATGTCAAAGTCGGGTGATATTGAATATGGCAGCACAAAATGACAAATAAAAACATTTTTTGTTATTTTACGTCGAAAGGGTAAATCAGGGTCGGTGGGAGATGAGAAACACAGAAAAAAATATGGTTGGATAAATAGTGTTGCATGTTTTTAAATTAAGAAATTTGAATTGAAGTATTTTATGAATGTGGCATTATTATTATAAAGCTTGTCTTACAAAGACAAATAAAAAACTTTATCTGTTGTGCCTGAGATATTCCAGGGTATTTTTGTTTAATATTACCCATATGGGAGGAGAGATACAGGGAAGTATTTTTCCTGTAAGTCCCTGTCTTTTAGATTCAAATTAGATGTTGTGCCAAAACTATTTCATTCATCTTTCAAACTTTGTATTCAACTGTATTCAAGTTGTTTTCCCAGATTGTAATTATAAACAAGTTCAATTTATTCAATGTTATTGCTATCTGCCAATTTCACATGTGCCGATGCAAATCACGTTTGATCGGTCAGTCAAATTGTCCAAAAGTATAAAGAAATTATTGATCACGTAGTAACTTTGTTGTTGCGTAAAGCTTTCGGTCGCACAGAATGAGACGGGTTTCGTTCGATTGTAATGACGTCATAGACACGAGCGGTTATGATGTCAAAGTTCTTACAGCGACGCCATAGGAATTTCAGTTTCAAGGCTTGAGAATTACAAAATTAATATCACTCGGGAAAGATAATCTGTCAGTCTGATTTAAATCGACTGTGATTCGAGGAAAAAAGTGTCAAAATATTATCTCTATTATCTTCAACCAGCCCGGCATTCCTCTCATTCAGTCTGAAGGCTCCCATATTACCCGCATGTTCTGACACAAGCTCATCTAGCCAATCGAAAGGTGCACTGAAAGCTTTCGATATCATACTAGGGGCAGGTAACTCCAGTGTACCATTCGTTATAAATAATCGCCGCTAAACGCTATTTAAAAACGAGGATGTGATTGGATAGCTTACGACTTTTTTGGTTTGTCTGCGCTAAACTGGTTATAACAACACGCGATAGAGGTGGGTGCATTCAGACCGAGACGGAGAGGATATCCCGAACGATTCGAGCCCCAATAGAGACAATATTTTGTAATTATATTCCTCGGAGCACGGTCGATTTTAATCAGACTGGATAATCTGTCATTCCCCGTCACTTGTAAGTTATCGTCTAAATCATCACCTATGTTGTGTTGCAGGTGTTTATTGGGATGGGGTTCCCCTACGAGGGTCCAGCACCTCTTGAGGCTATAGCCAATGGCGCCGTCTTCCTCAACGCGAGATTCGACCCCCCTCACAGCAATAAGAATGATCCAGTCTTCAAGGGCAAACCCACCCAGAGAGAGGTATGGTCATTGTTTGTGTTAAGTACTTCTCAGGGGTATTTGATGATGGAACAACCTTGGATTTGAAAAAGTTATCTTTGTGACCATTCTCTTTCCACAGAGGTCATGAAATGTTGATACAGCCTCTCTTCTCTTACGCGGAAATCCATGGGTTCCGGCAGTTTCCCCTGGCGGAAAAAAATTGCGCCTCAATCCATTTGAATTTCTTTATCAGATGACAATGCTTCTCGCATGGAAAGGGTGGTTCATATCACAATGCTTTTGCCATGATTTCAATATATAGAAAAGCAAAAGTTCCAACATGAGGGAGATAATTCAGTGTTATTTTAAACCTCTTCCTCTTCTTGTCTAGTTTTCTTGTCAATTCAATCAAAACACATTATGTGTCACAGTCATTTTACACCTTGTATCAAGTACTATTATAAGCTCAATCCTAATTAAAACAATTGTAGAAGAAAAAAGAAAAGGGGTTTAGTAAAGGTTGCATGGGAATTATGGATGGTGATTTTATTTTGTTCACATATCAATTGATACAGTTTGGTCAGTGTAGAGCAGAAAGACACGTATGGTATTGTAAAACTTGTTTTATTTCAGCTGACAAGCCAACATCCGTACGCAGAGATGTTTATCGGCAAGCCACACGTGTACACCATCAACATCAATGACAAGAAAGAAGTCACAAGAACTTTGAATGAAATCCTCACAAATAACACTGTAAGTAATTGCCTATCCATTGTTGTTTTGGAATACAGAAAACGGAAGTGCCGCTTGTCTATAGTAGGCTTAAGGAGGTAATAAGATTGTAACTACATGGATCCACTAAAGGATACAAGTAGCCCGCTAACACATTAAACATTAGAAAAGAAAATGAGAAGGGGATGCGGCTGCGGCTGCAAAACATATAGAAAACCAGCCGGGTGACACAGATTGTAACATTTCACCATTGATTTTGGAAGAAGATTAATATTTCAGTTGAATGTATTACTATTAGAGACTTAAGGGTGTAGGATATTGTTTTAATCAGCTTAAACAAATGTCCTTAAGTTGACATCCTAATCATTTCCAATCTTTGTCCATTACAATTTTCAGCCGTGTTCTTATCAAGTCCATCTAAGAAACATTTGTGACATTATGAAATTCAATATATATTTTTGTAAAAACAGTAAGATTCCACCATAATTGATAAGCTGATGTTGTAAGCGCTAATACATCTTAGGGGGATAAAGTGGATATATATATACGGTAGAACTCGGATATAGCGAACTTCAAGGGACAAAAGAATTTAGTTCGCTATATCCGGTGTTCGCTATAATCATATAATTTTAATGATAATTATATAGGGACGGGACTTGAAAATTTGTTCTCTATATCCGATTGTTCACTATATCCGTGTTCTACTGTATGTATATAAATATAAAAATTGTGGGATATTCACTGTTGGATTTTACAACTCCACTACTCATGTGCAATTAGTGTTTCAAACAAAGCAAAGTAGAATTCCTATAATGTGAATATTACAACTAAGCTATCTTGTGTAACAGGCAGTAACTTGAAACATTTATCCAGTTTCAGCCATTCCTCCCGTTTGAGTACACGGAGGAGGGGATGCTTCAGAGGATGAATGCTTACATTGAGCATCAGGACTTCTGCAGATTCCGCAAAGAAATTGCACAATGGCCGCCACCAGAAGCTGTGCAGCTGCAGCTTGGAGAAGCTGGTCTCAGCTGCAAAGATGTCTGCTGGAAAAAGAGTAAGTCTTTGCCTTTTCTGAATACAGATTCTGACATGTTTCACTTAAAATCTTCCTTTTTGTGTTGAATAATTATTTCACATTAACATGAAGAAATCCATTTGTATTATTGTACTATAAAATTGTCTGTAGCCCAGTCTGTAGACAGAACCAAAAAACCTAGAAGGCTCAAAACTCAAAACCTTGAACCGGAGTGTGATGGGAAACCTGCTGGCCAGAGGCTCATGGGTTTCCCATACCCCAAAGGTTTATAACGTATCAGTCATATCAAGCTTAGGAAAGGATGACAAGTTTTGTATAAAATCATAGACTTTTTTATCGTATGGAATGATATTAAGAGGTAAATGACACAACAAACATACGTCAGCTGACATAAAGCTTCTGTAGCTCAAGTTGTAAAGGCGCTGCTTGACAAGATAGAGGTTTCAGCTTCAAATCCCACTTTTGTCATTATGAATTTAAAATTTCCAAAGTTTTCATGTCCATTTGCTTGTTTCTTGATTAATTATTTTCATGGCCAAATTAGGAGCATTGTTTAGAATTTCCCAATGATTTGTAAATGCCCCTAAAAGGAGGTTTACCCAGGAAAAGAATAAAAACAACACAAATATGACGCCTGAGGTTTATGTGTTGTAGATTTGGTGAATCTGTGGTATCTATTTCTCGCATCAGTCATGCTGCTTATTTTAAGCCTAAGGTATAATGATTTGCCATTACAAACCCCTCCTTACATTCCAGATCTGATCTGTGAGCCGAGCCACTTCCTGGAGCTGAACTCCCTGGACCAGCTGGAGAACATGTTTGTCCAGTGCTCCGGTCAGCTGAGCTCGGCCAATATCTACTACCCAGCATACAACACAAACACTAAAGAGTGCACCCTCCAAGGGGAAGAACTCTTGTTCAGCTGTGTGGGGGGCAGGCAGGACCTGCGTCGTCTGTGTCCATGTAGGAACTATATGAAGGGTCAGTCGGCCCTGTGTGTCGGATGTGAGAGATGATACTAGCTCATGCACGGCTGGTTGTTGTGTCTGTGATCTGAATGGAATTCAACTTCCTAAATGGAAATCCACTTACTAAATGGAATTCAACTTTCTGAATGAGTTCAACTTCATGAATGGATTTCAACTTCATGAATGGAATTCAACTTCATGAATGGAATTCAACTTCAGGAATGGAATTCAAGTTCATTAATGGAATTCAACTTTTTTAATAGAGTTCAACTTCGAGAAATGAATTCAACTTCCCTGCAAGGCAAACCAAAGCCTCTTACCTCCTAGTTTTAATTTCTGTAATTTTCCAACATAACCTCTGTTTCAACTTGGTCATATTTCACAGATATCTTACAACAACAATACAATCCTTATTTCTTTTTAATCAAATATTGTTTAAATATCCGACTAACTTTTTTTGCAGGAAGAAATGTGTGCACATTTTACATGTTAAAGAACAGTAACAGAAACATCAGTAACTGGAATGAACTAAATCATCAGTTTGAAACTTCATTGTTTACATAACTAATTGTAATTGCAGCCAATTGGGAATCAGTATTTCTCGTATGCCCATTGTTCCACTTGCAACATAGGTTAACATGGGAAAAAAGGACCTGAGTAACCTATGATGAGAGAAAATTTTGTTAGAAAATCGACGGTTTAGAAATGTGAAAAAAAGTGTATCATTATTTAGTCAAAGACTGAACCTGGCAAGCAAGGAAAGTAATGTGTTTCCAAAAAGCAGGATTTACCTTAATGGGAAGTTGAATGATACTTTGTACAAGATTTGATGTCATGACCTCATCGCTGAAATCCATATTTTTCCCAAGAAGTCTTTTTTTGATGGTCAGTATCACATGAAGGTTTATGTATTGAAGTTTATTTCTTTACGAGTGCTTATCCTGGTACTAATATGTGTTTGTTTGTCGTAATATTTTTGTCCCTAAGTGACTTTTCTTTTCACTTGAAATCCATCTTATATCATATGCCAGAATTGAATTATCACCAAGTTTATCATGGCTATGTTTGTGATCCTTGTTCATGAACAGATTTTTATTGGGTTCTACACAGGGTGATTACTACCAGGGTGTTCTGAAAGCAAGCCCTCTCGTTTAGAAGCCCATGGGCTACTATTCGGAAAATATAAGGAGAAGACTGTGTGCTTCTGTTTAAGTCCAAAATGTGAAAATAGCCTCCCCTTACTATAACAATAATAGTAAATGTCAACCAGCGGTATATCTTCCGTATTTGAAATAACAAACATTATTTGTTTATGCTCTGGATATTGTTATTTGTGATTTACTATAGTTTTTAAAACATTTTGACACTCAAAGAGGTTCAATTCTTTAAATTATGGAACATTACCTTATATTTAATTCAACAAGAGTTAAAAGAATTCTGTATTGTGTATGATCGTCACCATGAAGACATTCCAAATACAAGCCGATGTAACCTAATATAAGCCTCTATTTGGTGCAAAAGTTCACTTGTCAAAACCCATGTTTTCTGTATAGAGGTGTTGGGATTGCTTTTGGAAAACCCTGGTATTTATCTGAAGATTGTCAGTAAACATTAATTCTTAGATCAAATAGATCCATTTAGTTGAAATCCATCACTTTATAAATTGTGTTTTAAATATGGTCAGTATCATAGCTCTAAGGAAGACTAAATATCATTTCATTTTTTTGTAATAGAAAATATTTATTTTATAACTATGACTAGCAAATTGAGTTTGTTGTGTTTAGCAAATCCAATACAGTAATGAACTAAGGTTACCTACAATTTTTAGATGTATGACAAATTGAAATTCCATATTTATCAATAAATCATGAAGAAATAATGATTTTTCCTTAAGTATACAATTTTCTTGGCTAGTTTAAAAAACCCAGGTTTATATTTCTTGAAATACTGTTTTATTATTATTTTGTTTTCTAATTTGAATAGGTACACTTTTATCCAGTATTGAATTTTTTCTTTTGACTATTTTGCATTTATCTCGCCCAAGGGTCATGAAATGAATATAAACTAGCTAAGTGCATTTCTTTGACCTCGTAATAACAAAACAATTTCAATGTTAAATTTAGGCTCATTTTCAAAGTCGTAAATCAATTGTGAATTTATCTCATATAAAAAGGTCATGGTAAGCAAATTGTTGTGATTGAAAATTTGATTATAGTTGTTTCATGATCCATGGGGCTAAAGAATGTTTGTTAAAGGGATGATTTCATCAGGGTATTTAAAACGAGAGACATTCACTGTTAAAAGCCTTTATTTACCATATCTAAATTTCATGTTTTATCAATTAATACAATTTATCATTATAAGTTGGAAAATAAGTAAAAATAAGTTTTAACACCTTTTGAAAAAATCAAAATGGTAGATTCTTGAGTGATAGAACAGTCTCTTTAAGAAATCTATGGGTATGAGCTACGAGCACAGTGCATTTCTGCTTGATCTCAATGAACAACTGCCTAGTTGGGTTTGTGTACATAATATATCTTATAAGATAACGATGATGGACAAATTCTGATGAAACAATTGAAGGGTCCGGGGCAAAAAGTTGATAACCCTCAAAACCTAATTTTCCGAGATTTTTATCACAAGTGGGTCGCAAGAGGCAGATCTTTCATTTTCTTATGAATTACCTCCCTTAGCTCTTACAGTTTGAGATCATAGAGTTTGCATCATATCTGCTTTGTGATAAGCCACCAAATTTTCAATTTTGTTTGGTAAAAGTGTGACAAGCCTCAAAAATAGGGCAACAGAAAACATTTTTGTAGATGGATTTTCTCTTCAGATATAGAAAATACTGGCAGAAGCCTACATTCTACTTATGAAGAAACATCAGAAGAATCAAAATTAGATAGTTACAGTGTCATGACCAATTTTTGTGTGGAAAAATTAAGGTTTTTGTGATGGGACACGGGGTTATCATGTTTTTACCCCGAAAAGGACTCTTTAACATGTAAAAATTTCAAACGTGTTTTTCTCAAAAGTAGAAATGTGTGGGTTATTATAGTCTTGCCCCGGACCCTTCAATTATCCATTTTGTGCTGTAGTACATTTGCAAGTATGTAGGTTCTGCTTGTGCAATACTTTACATGAAATGAACTCTTTCCACTTGAAAGAATATTTGTCCATTTATAAGGTTTTATATATAAATAATTATTCTTAAAAGAGTTTTTGTAATCTAACATATTATTTCTTTATCGATCATTCATACTATTTATTTAAGAGCATGTACCTTATTTGAAATAGCTGATTTTGACTTTTGTCTTTAAAACTTGAGTTTACGTCCGTCATTTTCTTGATCTTTTGTTGAGTGCTACACTAATTCCTGCAAATGTAGGATTATTAGCTAATTGTGCCAAACACTTTCAACATATTTTTATTAAATTTAAGGTCTTATTTGTTGCACTTATGGTAATTTAATTTTATTCGCAATTTCATGTTTTCTAGTCCTTTATATTCTCCAGTCAAGATACCAGCATTTTGCAATATGAATTTCTGTGTTCTTTCTTGAAGGTCCCAAAATCATGTGTCGGCTATCATGTCATTTATATATTTCATTCCAGAAAAACATCTTTTACATTGTAAGGTCAAGGTAAAAATAAGTATCTTGATCGTTATAACATCATGCTTCAGGGACCTGTTATATTTGTATCCAATTGTCATGAAACTGCCGTTGATGGAATTTCTCCCCTTTGGAAACTTTTTTAACCATTTTAATACTCTGATCCACTTGATCAGGCTTTCCTTCTAAAGTCCCATCTTATTTGTTAAAAATCGGCCATGGTTCCATTTCATCAATATATATTTCCATTTTAGTCACATCTACCAAATGCATTTTTTTGCAATGCCTGTTTTTAATTTAAGTATTATAGCTAGTTTGATATTAAAAAAGTCCCATAAATAAGAGAATTACACACCATTTATAACATAAGCATGTATTATTTCATTAACCTACTGGGCAAATGAAATCCCCTTTCTTTTATGATGTGTAGATATATATGTATACATGTACATATATAATTGTATATTTGTATCAATTTCTGTTGTGATATGTGCCAATGCATTGTAGCAGAAATGTATGTGTTTGATGTTAATTTCGGATACCTATGTTTATCATTGCAATTGCCATGTTTTGTATGAATTTATATTTAAAATTTTATGGCAGGTGATTTTACAAAACAGGGTTTCTTATATTCTAAGTCAGTTTTATGATGTTCATAGAATTTGTCCAATTGTTTTAAATCTTGGATTGAACACAATAAACAATTAACATTTTTTTAAAGAAAAATTGTGTGCTAGGCTTTTAAAGATATGAAACTGAGAACATTTTGTTTCTCATGTTTTTATCTGCATCATTTAAAGGGGCAGTAGCAAGTTTTTGAAAATTTTATAATATATATCTTTCATTGATAATTGTATGTTAATGCTAAATGTATTTTTTTCATTGTTTCAAAAATCTTATTACACAAACCAATCATCCATAGTCAGAGAACAAATTATAATGATTCACATAAAGCCCTTTGGCAGCCATTTTTGTGTGAACACCTTTAATTCATGTTGTGTAAGAAAAAGGAATTGCATGGCTGAACTTAACATTATATGTTTGATTTATTACTGCTTCATTTAGTTTAAATACATTGTCTTTCAATTTTTCAATTTTCTTGACATCACTTTATATTTTCCCTAAAAATGTGCTACTGCCCCTTTAAGAGAAAATTATTTACATGGTGTTTCAGATAAGAAATGTATATTTATCAAATTAATCTACATTCATTTCTAGCATTACACCTACAATTTTCAAAAGAAACATCCAAAGCAATAATTCACTAGGTAAAATTTTACAATCATTGATTTACTATTTAGCCATTGATTTATCAAAATAACCAGTATTATTCATAGGTAAATGTCAGAGTTACTCTTCATTATTATTTTTTGAATACCAAGGCCCATAACTTTCAAGGAATGGAGAGTTATGATAATATTACATGATGTTAATTACAGTCAACTCATTGCTTATTCAACAACAAACTTTTAAAATATTTCAAGTATAAAACTTGAAGTAAATTCAGCGCTTCAGTACTGAAACATAAAGGATTGAGAGAACAATAGGCTGGATTTAAACTTGTAATTCAATCAAATGTCACTCCTACACAACCTCTGTTTGAACTATTTACCTTCATGAAATAATAAATAAGGATGGCTTAAATTTAGTTTGTGATCATCCCAAATTGCCTCAAACTCATGATTAAGCAATTTAATTAGTTGTTATACCTGTAAATTAGCTATTTAGATTTTTAGCTCATCTGGCCTGAAAGGTCCGATAGCTTATGGCATGGCATGGCATGGTGTCTGGCGTCAGTCTGTCCGTCTGTAAACTTTAAGCATTTTCGACTTCTTCTCCAGAGCCAAAAGGTGTAAAAATCTGAAACTTTGAGTACAGACTTCTTGACAAGTGTGGATTATAAGCTATAGCTTTAGTGGCGCCAGATAAGGGCCACAGGGGGCACACCTATTTTCATCTTCTTCTCCAGAAGCATAAGGCCTAGAAAGCTGAAACTTTGAGTACATACTCCTTGACTAGTGAGGATTACAATTTATAGCTTTGGTGACCCTGTGGCCCCTAATAAGGGTCACAGGGGACACACCCTTAAAACCTATTTTCATCATCTTCTCCAGAAGCATAAGGCCTAGAAAGCTGAAACTTTGTGTACATACTCCTTGACTAGTGAGGATTACAATTTATAGCTTTGGTGACCCTTTGGCCCCTAATAAGGGTCACAGGGGACACACCCTTTAAACCTATTTTCATCATCTTCTCCAGAACCGAAAGGCCTAGAAAGCTGAAACTTTGTGTACAGACTCCTTAGAAATGAGGATTCTAAATTTTTCATTTGGTGACCTTGTGGGCCCCTACTAAGTCGGGAACCACAATTGCCACACCCTAAAGCAAAATTGATATGAAGCCTGATTAGCTACAGAGATAATGGCTCTATTTTGTAAAATTTCAGTTTTTAGTGTAATATTTTTTGTGCAAATAGTTAAGATGAATAAGACTTAAAAGTTTCATGGAAAATAATTTTAATTTTCAAAACCCACTTCGACATTTGAAATTGTCCAGTTGGGCTTTTTGTATTAGCTTGTAGAAAGGTTATGTATGATAATGTTATTTTAGATTATTCTATTTAGGAATAAAGGTTTCTCATACATTATTTAGCAAAGGAATTGGGTTGGTGTACTTTACCTAACAATTCTTCTGTTCAAGAGAATGTTATAAATTAATATCGTATGACATATTTATATAAAATGCGGTTAAAGTGTTATCTGAATTAGGTCTTCCACGGGTACTCGAGTACTCAAGCCTGAGTCAGGTCAAGCTGGACTCAAGTCCGCCATTTCTTGGATTCAAAGACTCAAAAGAGGAGGTCAAAGCAACTTATTCAAATTGTGTCTGTGATGTGAGAAGTTAAATATCAACATGACTATTACAGTGCATTGGTGTTAAAATAATCAGTATATGAACATTTGTAAGTCAACGTATGGGTTGATAATATCTGGGTTGAACAACAATTACATGTTTATATAAGAATTTCAGGTACTCGGATCCGAGTCGAGTCTGACCCCTCGAGTACTTGAATCCAATATTTTTGACCCGTGGAAGTCCTATTCTGTATGTATGTGTTGTGTAAATTATGTAAAGTCAACAAACATTTACACCAGCTGCAGCTGGTAAAGGATCCTTTCACAGGTCCTTTGACAGATCCTTTGAAAGATCCACTGTCTGATATCCCATCATCCCCCTTGTTATATTTATTCCAGAGTTTTCAGGGATTTCATACAGAACATATTATACAGTTTAAAACTTTATACAACAAAATGTTTTTCAAGATTTTTTAGATGTATAATTTTGACTGTTTAGTGCAAAAAACCAAAATTTTGCAAGCTAGTCCTTTTACTAGTCACATATTTCATTATGTACTGTAGTTCATAGTTACTTCTAAACTAGATAATCATGTAATACAAAGGTTCACACTGTTTTTATGGTTTATGATTAAGAATCTAAGTTGGAAAGGTGAAACTCAATTTAGGTTCATCATATTCTGTGCAATCTGTTATTCCTGTTTAAGAGCCACTCCGTGCGTAGTTTTGGGTCACATATGCCAAACTTTGGCAATCATGTCATTTACTTAAGAAGTATCGACTGTTGCAGAAAAGTATCATTTTAGAGTCCATCAACATTGTTTACTAGCATTAGGAAGGTTTGAAGTCCTGATCGAAAACTGGACAATGACGCGTGTCAATCAGTCAAATGTAATTTTGGAAACTTAACGAAGTAGTCAGAATGACAGTTAAGAGTTGATAATGTTAAACATGTTATATAACTATTAATCATGTAAAACGAACGTGAAGTTGACTTTCGTGAATTTGTAAGGTTGTTTTAAGATTTTCATTAAAAACAAGAGTTATCATATTATTATCATTTGAAGATGAATATGTGAGATATTTTGAATCTATATCATTAAGAATGCAATCTACGTTTGTTTCAAAGCAAGACTGTGCTGTAATTCCCCGAGTGGCTCTTTGATTCCCCTTCTTTCCCCCATACTTTGATCTGTTTGTACATTTTGAATACATGCTTAAAGTGACACAGAGTATCTTTCTTAAAATGTTATTTGGTTTTGATAAGCTACAAAATATCTAATATGCTGATTGAAGTTCATATCTCATCACTGGACTTGTTAATATATCCGTTTATGCATGATATCTCTAAAATGCTTGATTTTGTGGAAAAATCAAGAAAACATCTCAAATACGTTTAATATTCGAAATTATGCATCCAATTAATTTACCTATCAGTTAAAATACCTAATAAACACTATCAAATCGAATATATCTTCCTGTCAGCTTATGACAAGGTTTCAAAATTATCTTTGGCGAATTTGCTCGCGCCACTTGAGCCACATTGTCCGGTTTTCCATCAAATTCCCGACTTTGAATGGCCGTATTTTCGATCTAATGTACTGATAGACCTTTAAATTGTCAATTTCAGTAACAGTTAGTGGTTCCCGATGTAATAACATCGATTTCAAAATTTCACATATGTGATCCTATCAACATACTCTGTGTCTCTTTAATGCACAATCGTATTTTGACATGTTACCAAGTAAAATGAATTGATGGTATTTGATTTTGTAATTTGACAAACAATCATTAAATTTAATGAAAAATGATAATAGTAAAGGTGTTTTGGGAACCAACAAGAGTGAGAGTGTGGACACAGGCAGTCACAAAACACACTTTATTTCTCTTAGGGTTAATGAATCGCTAGATTGGTGCATATTCTAACACTAAGGCCCCCAAAAAATAATAAAATGTTTCTGGTCTTATTCAGGTAAAAATTATGTGATGACGCAATTTTTAAAATTTTATTTCACAATTTTATTATTGAACATGAAGAAAAAAGAAATGAATATAACCCTTGAATAACTTTTTCACTGTGTTTTTAAGGCACTTATCGACAGAAACAAGTAACATTTTGAGAGCCTGCATTTCAAGGTTTTTTTCTAGGCCACGGGACTAAATTCCATTTTTCCCTCGTCAACATCTTGAAAAAAAGGCTTCATGCAGAGTGTTTGAAAGTGACGCGTGCGGAAACCAGAAACAAATTACTTTTTTTTTCTAGGCCTAAGTGTTTTATCATTTACAGAATTATCTCATTTTGCACAAAAATAAAAAAGGAATCTAAACCCTGCACCTTTAAGAGGTTCACTTGTGTAAGTGACTCCTTTCACTTGTGTAAGTGACTCCTTTCACTTGTGTAAGTGACTCCTTTCACTTGTGCAAGTGACTCCTTTCACTTGTGCAAGTGACTCCTTGTGATGTACATTGTTATTGGAATGAAAGTTGAGATGCATATTTCAATTTATATATGATCAACTCTTTGTTCTGAAGTCACCAATTTTCCAAAATGCATGTATGATTAACGAGAGAATAATGTTTATAAGAAAACACTTTGAAAATATGTTTTTGTTTTCTTGAATTCATCAGACATTTTATTCTACATATCATTGATTTATGTAATAAACATTGCATCTATCATATTTCCTTGAATCTTTTTATCATTTCGGATGTATTTTTAATGATCACATCAACATGAACTGCCTTATCTGCACTTCTAAATGGATGTTTTAATGAGAAATAAGTGTAGATAAATAGAACTTTCAAATATGTTTATTGGAAACTTTAAACGTTGACTGAATTAATCATTTGGGAAACAGGACTATTTCTGATGATAATTGTAATGCAAAGACATACATTCTCATTTTAAAGTATCATTTTCAGTCAAGGACAAATTAAACAACCATAATTTAGTTTCACTGTTGTATATACTTGGTTAATATGAATGATACAAAATGTTAATCATTATGAAAAAAAATACATTTCCTTTGAAGAGTAAGTTAAAATGAATTATTCTTGTAAAATTATTTTTTCTAAATGTTTTTAAAGGCAAAATGTAGTGTATTGCTATAAATAAATAATGTTGAATGTTCCAATTAAAACTGTCTGCTATGGAAAGGGTGGTTCATAACAGAATGCTTTTGCCTTGATTCAGTAGCCAAAATGATGAATTTAGAACAGCGTTGCTGATTGCACAACTAACTTTGATTGCCTCCAATCAGGCATCTTCTGTCCCACAAAGTCGGCGTAATAGAACAGAGGCTTTATCAACATGAATTGATCTGCCTCAGTGGGGAGAGAATGACTTTTGTGAGGTCACCCATTGAATTAAAAATGCAAGTCTATAAGAGAGGAAAACAAGTTCTTATCTCAAACAATATTTTCAAAATAAATAATGAGATTAGTAAACCAATCTTGACCAAGGAGGTGTAAAGAATGCAAGTTTTGCCATTGCCATATCAGTGTTATTAGCAATGCCTTATTTATAATGCAATGTCTAATGAGCTACAGAGCCAATGGTTCTATTTTTAGCTCATCAGGACTGAAAGTCCAGATGGGCTTATGGCATGGCCCGTCGTCCGGCGTCCGTCCGTCCGTCGTCCGTCGTCCGTCCGTCGTCCGTCCGTAAACTTTTGTCACTTTCGACTTCTCCTCTTGATCCATACACATTAGAGAGCTGAAATTTTGTGTACAAGTACCTTAGCATATGGAGATTCTAATTTGTAACTTTGGTGACCCTGTGACCCCGAAAAGGGTCACAGGGGTCACAACTTTAAAAACCTATTTTAATCTTCTTCTCCAGTTCCAGAAGGACTAGAGAGTTGAAATGATATGTGCAGACTCCTTGGCCAATGGGGATTCTAATTTGTAACTTTGGTGAACCTGTGACCCCAAATAGGGTCACAGGGGTCACAACCTTAAAAACCTATTTTCATCTTCTTCTCCAGTTCTAAAAGGACTAGAGAGTTGAAAGTGATATGTGCAGACTCCTTGGACAATGGGGATTTTAAATTGTAACTTTGGTGAACCTGTGACCCCAAATAGGGTCACAGGGGTCACAACCTTAAAAACCTATTTTCATCTTCTTCTCCAGTTCTAAAAGGACTAGAGAGTTGAAAGTGATATGTGCAGACTCCTTGGCCAATGGGGATTCTAATTTGTAACTTTAATGAACCTGTGACCCCAAATAGGGTCACAGGGGTCACAACCTTAAAAACCTATTTTCATCTTCTTCTCCAGTTCTAAAAGGACTAGAGAGTTGAAAGTGATATGTGCAGACTCCTTGGACAATGGGGATTCTAATTTGTAACTTTGGTGAACCTGTGACCCCAAATAGGGTCACAGGGGTCACAACCTTAAAAACCTATTTTCATCTTGTTCTCCAGTTCTAAAAGGACTAGAGAGTTGAAAGTGATATGTGCAGACTCCTTGGACAATGGGGATTCTAATTTGTAACTTTGGTGAACCTGTGACCCCAAATAGGGTCACAGGGGTCACAACCTTAAAAACCTATTTTCATCTTCTTCTCCAGTTCTAAGAGGACTAGAGAGTTGAAAGTGATATGTGCAGACTCCTTGGACAATGGGGATTCTTAATTGTAGATTTCGTGACCCCATGACCCCAAATAGGGTCACAGGGGTCACAACCTTAAAAAGCTATTTTCATCTTCTTCTCCAGTTCCAAAAGGTCTAGAGAGCTGAAATTATATGTGCAGACTCCTTGGCCAATGGGGATTCTAAACTGTAGATTTTGTGACCCCATGACCCCAAATAGGGTCACAGGGGTCACAATCTTAAAAACCTATTTTTCTCCATTAGATGACAGTCTATGGCAAATTTATTTCTCCTTGGATATTTTAGTGTGGACTTCTTTCACTGTCTGATATTGGCGATCTAGAAAGTGCTGAATAATAATACATTTGTTTTGTAATTTTTTTATAGGTTTTCTTGCAATAGGTGACATCAGTTTCATTTTTAGCTCATCTTGCCTGTATAAAGCAAACTTGATATGATGCCTGATGAGCTACAGAGCTAATGGCTCTATTTTTTATTTTTGAAATCTGGTAAAAGTACACAACTTTGAGAAATCAGTGTTATTAGTAGCGCCTACTTTTTAAAGGGCATACATAAAGCAATGTCTAATGAGCTACAGAACCATAGTTCTCTTTTTATTTTTGAAATCTCATACAAATACACAACTTTGTAAAGATAAAAATTCTCGCCAGGTATTAAGCCTAACTGGCTGTTGTTCAGGGACATGTGTAGGAAGAGTATAAATACATTTGTTTGGTCTTCTTACATCCTGCTACATCAGCCGTTATGTCTCTTGTTATGCTACAACCTATCCCCTGATATCCTTCTATAATATTCTGCCATATCGCTATATATAGCAAACCAATCAAATGATGCCCTTTCAGCGATAGCGGCAAACTGGTTTCTTGGCTTCGTTCCGCGTGCTCACTACGTGATTCAAATTAACCAATGGGGGTGCTATTAGATGATAAATCTGATTCTCATTGCAGACTCCCGCTAAGCTCCAAATCGCGCTCTCTTTGATTTCCACGAGCGACATCACTAGACAACAGTGTATAGAGTTCGAAATAGTTTGACTGAAAACAGACAGACTATAAATAGCGCTGAGTAACCGCCCGTCAGCGATACGGCTGAATACCATATAATGATATCAGGATTTATGTATTCTTTCGTAATCTCAGATGAATGTTGATTAATGTCATACCAGAAAAAGTTCACATCATCGTTAAATGTTCACGTTCTGTTATTTATTAATTATTGCATATCAGTTTACAAGATATGCATCACTATATTTTCCTGTAAGATTAAGCTTATAAGATATTAATAAAGGCTGACATAGAATTGCCAATAGGAAAATCTTTGAAATTTGCAAGAGATGCATACAAACCTTCCAGACAATATTAAAGGCAATCCTAAATAATTCACCCTTTAAGAGGTTTAGATGTCATTGCTATTTCTGTATCCTTTCCATCGTGTTCAACTCAACAAAAATCTTCCTACAACAGTCCAAGTAAACCTAGCCTCAATTATTCCTTTCACTCCGATATTGAGTCTAGCGAAATGTAGTACAGGGTCGCTTCAGCCGATCGTTCGAATTGACCAATCAGGGCTGGCTTACCATAGCGCAATAGTCTGCTTTCGCACATATAACGTTTGAGGGTCATAGGTCTCCGAAAGGTCGGCTGACGCGACCGCTTACTGTATCTCTCTAGAATCAATATGGGAGTATAGCGAGTGTGTTTGAGGCTAGGTTTACTTAGACTGTTCCTACAAGTAATTTCCCCCATGTAGAATTTGTTACAACTCTTCAATATTTTTCGGTTCCAGATAACTAAACCCTTTAGAAACAGTTCATTTTCGTCATTTCTAGTTAAATGTTGGTTTTATTCAAAGTAAAAGCGAACACGATTATGGCGGCCTTTCCTCTGCCCGTAGAGCTCAGAGAGAGAAGTCTTCCACATGAACTTCATGTGCGAGTTGTAGGCGTACAGCATGTGAGTTCTGTCCACAAGGTAAGTTGTGCCATGGAGAGACGAGTGTATCTCGGACACGTCCTGTGTGAGGAGATGTCTGGTCTCATTTCCAGGCTTTCCAATCACTAGGGTATGAGAAGGGCGGTCCCAGTGAGCCAAGGTTCCCGTCCCATGCATCAACGTGTCTCCACGTAGTTGCCTTCCTAAAATCACCACACTACCTGCCTCGTTCACTCTCTTAATCCTATTTCCTGCAGTAAATTGTTCTAAGATGAATACATACTTCCCGTCAGAGCTGAATGAGATATCCCCAACATTTTTGACCGCATATTTAACCTCAACCATCAACGTCAAGTTCCTGTCGTAAATGCATAGCGAATCTTTTCTCCTGTATCTTTGTTCTTTAATGAGGGCTAGTTTACCCGTTGACTGGAAAAGTCGGAGTAATCTCATATGTGAACTTACTGTTTTCGTGTCGAAAAAGTTACTATTCAAGCCGAGTACGACAAGTTTGAGTTTGAAGATGTATATGACCTTGCAGTTGTTGAAATCGATCACATATTCAGAGTTTCTCGACACCTTCTTGTCGAAAGCCTCGAACTTGTGGAGAGTGTGGTTGAAGATGTGGAGACGACTAGACTCCGATGTGGCCGCTAGTCTTGTGTACTGCACCGTCGTGTTGAGCGTGCAGTCGTAACTCTTACGGATCTGCGTCTTTGTCTCTGTAGCCTCACAGGACTCCTCGCTGACTTTCTGGCAGCTCTCTACAGCTTGTCTATCTGCTGGCCAAGATGCAAACAGTGTTTGAGATATAAACAGAGAACATGTCATGTAATATGTTTATTTTTCTGTTGGCAGATATAAAACGGTATTTGAGATGTGAACAGAGAAACACTGTACTATAAATCTAACTAATATGCGTGTTGGCCAATCTACAAACTTTATTTGAGATGTGAACAGAGAAACACTGTACTATAAATCTAACTAATATGCGTGTTGGCCAATCTACAAACTTTATTTGAGATGTGAACAGAGAAACACTGTACTATAAATCTAACTAATATGCGTGTTGGCCAATCTACAAACTTTATTTGAGATATGAACAGAGAAAAACTGTCATATAATTTTTACTAAAATGGTTTCCTTGTTGGCCGAAATAAAACAGTATTTGAGATGTGAACAGAGAAACACTGTCATATAAATCTAACAAATATGCGTGTTGGCCAAGCTACAAACTTAATTTGAAATGTAAACAGAGAAACATCGCATATAAATTCAACTTATATGGTTTCCCTGTTCGCCAAGATAATACGTTATTTAAGATATGATCAGAGAAACAAAGCCATAAAATATGGTTTCCCTTTTGGCCAAGATAATTTGAGAGGTAAACTTAACTAATATGTGTGTTGGCCGCGATGCAGACAGTATTTGAGATATGAACAGAGAAACACTGTCACATAAATAAGCGAACCCTAACCGATTTTCAGCAAAGCGTGGCCTGGCTCGTTAGGACAAGCTAATTAGCCAGTTTCGATAACTATGAGTCTCATGTTTATTGTCGACGCAGTGCAACTTTAATATGAAACTTACCAAGCTTTTGACACGTGCTTCCTCTGGTAAGGGGAACACAGATGGAGCCGGGACGACATTTGTGGTCCTCGCATGCACCCGCCAGCTTCTGAAATGGTAACAGAGTCAAGGAACACGAGGAAACGGGATACAACAGGAAATTGTCAATTGCAAAACAAGCATACCGTATTTCCTCTATTAAGCGCCCGGGCGCTTATTTTTTCAGCACCCCTTTACCCCCTGGCGCTTAATAGAGGCGCGGTGCTTATTGAAGTTTATGTTAAACAGTATTTCATTATGAATATCTGTAAAAACATTACTAAGGGACATTAATTCAATGGTTTGGACCCGGCGCTTATTAGAAACCCGGCGCTTATAAGAGGCCCGGCGCTTATTAGAAACCCGGCGCTTATAAGAGGCCCGGCGCTTATTTTCTCAGCTACATATGACCCCCGGCGCTAAAAGGGACCCGGCGCTTATTGGAGACCCGGCGCTTATTAGAGGAAATCCGGTAACCAAGGCGCCTCTATAATTTAAAAACCTAATGACTGACAGACGACATCTTGGATAATATTTAGAGAGGATATGAAGATATGAACATAATTAGTGTAATAAAAAGTGAAAAATTATTACGGACGACGAGCTTTGACGTAATCTTCCAATCAAAGGTATTATCAGTTATTTTGAGAAAGACCACTGTATATGTAATATGCATTGATTCAAATTCAATAAAAGTATTTTTGAGAAAAATAAATATCCCTGGTCACATACTTTTGATACAACGTATATAAAAAGGTACAAATACTGTTGTAAAAATACGCAACATGTGAACATATTAAAGGAATTAGATTTAAATTCATTTGCCAAAATCTTCTCTCAAACTCCTTCTTTATTTCAGGATACAGCAAAAAGCAGGAGCTTGAACCTGACAAGGGTAGCATTATTTGTATTTAACAAGCTCTAAAATAAACAAAATAAGAATATTTTAAATTCAAATGAAAATGAATATGGTCAACAGAACTTTTGAAATTTTTAATTAATATTTGTTATGGTTACCTATATATGTGTAATGTTCTTATGTATTTGATATTAATGCTATCATCCGCAAAGTACATGTATTCTTGTATCCTATTGAGAACACGCATTCGAACACACCTTTGGCTTGTTTGGTTGTCCTTTTTCGTGTACAATGAACATAAACAAATACGTTTAAATCATTTAATATTTATTTTTTCAGTTGATAACAACAATGCCAACATGATCTACACGCTTTTTATAGCTTTCTAGTTTAAAATAAAACAATAATTGTTTATCATATTATGATTTAGAATAAGATAATCTGTTCTACCAGTGTTTCTAAAACATAACAATTAACCTTATCATCATATGAATTAGAGTGAGATAATCTGTTCTATCAGTGAAATAAACCCCGATATATATCTGGCTTCAGTGACGAAAACCTTCACCGTTGCTTTATTTTTATGCGATGAAGCATTCAAACAACTTTGACTTAACATCAAAAGATAATTTTGTTCGCGTTGTGATTAAACATGAACACATCGTGAACTGAGGTGATCATCTCGTGAACTGAGGTGATCATCTCGTGAACTCGTGTAAGTGTACATGTTTTGTTTAAAGTTGCATACTTTGCTTAGTTAAAAATGACATTTATTGGTCAGTTAGTTAGTCTAAAACACCATTTACATTAATTGGCTGAAAACCGAAGAAGAAAGGGTAAAATTTGGTAAAAGCTTTTGCTTATCATGATTTATTATGATTTGACTTACTCAAACCTTCACTTCGGGTCTTTGGTTGTTAGAAATGGTCAACTTAGTGATTCTTTATCAATCTGACCACCAAACAACTTGGCACAGTACAAGGTTTCATAATATGTTGATTCAGAGTTGACCATTTTGAGTCTGTACGATTCAAATTTAGTATTGTTCGTGTTAGTGTCATATCTGTAACTTGTGAAAATACCAAAAATACCACGTTCAAATATTCTTACTTATCGTATTAACATCCCTGTCGCAAATTGTATCAATAAGACAATAAGAATATCTACGCCCGTCTTACATAAATGCATACATAATTGAAAAGGGCTTTTGTATTGTACCATTGACATTTGTATTTATCTTAATATACGAAGGTCTCATAGGCCACATTCGCTTATCACGGAGGCAGATCAAGTCATGCATTGTTGATACAGCCTCTGTTTTAATACGCAAAAATCCGTGGGTTCCGGCAGTTTTCCCTTAAAGTTTCGGCCTTCAAAAAATTGCACCACAATTCATTTGAATTTCGGTATAAAATGACAACACTTCTCGCATGGAAAGGGTGGTTCATATCACAATGCTTTTGTCATGATTCAGTAGCCATAAAGATGTTTTAGATCCGCGTCGTTGATTGCACAACTGCTCCAATTAGGCGTCTCCCATTCTATCCCACAATGTCAGCGTAATAGAACAGATCTGCCTCTGTGGGGAGAGAATGGCGATTTAAAAGATGAATGCACATCTGGAAAGCAAACTGTTGATACCTGCTAACTTTTGATTATTAAAGTGAAAAAGAACAACGTAAAAATCAATTGTTTCGATTTTGAAAGGGAACGTGTATTTATGAGTTTTTTTTATCGTTTCGTTTTCTTTTCTTTGCTTTGATAGATAAATTACATTATTTGACAACTTCCCTTTGATCGTCAAGTTACGATGTGAGAATATGTTAAGTTCCAATTACATCGATTTTCAGCTGGGTGAATTTTTACGTACTTTGCAACATCATAATTGCTGTAAGATATACAACATGTTTTATTGCTGATAATTGAGTAATTCATTGTATAAGGAAGTCAATCAGCCTTATTCACTCATGTGACATTATATACCTATTGAATATGTACTTAGTTCCGATTATGAATGCCTGAAAAGGCGTACATACGAAATACAAGAAAATACACTCAAGGTTACTTTTTTGTAATATAAACAACACTTGAAAATTTACAAGAATGCAGTTTTAAATGTTGAAGAAGTATACAATGACACAAAGTCAAATAAAACTCAAAAACATTTCAGTGAAAATATGATCCCACAATGAAATTGACATAAGTTAAGAGATATATACACATGTCCAGAAGAAATTGACGAGCTGAAAATACATACAAAATGGAAAAAATGCAGATATTTTCATTTCGTGAAAAAACTGAAAACATTCAAAACTGGTTATAAAATCACCGTTTTTCATTTTAGAAGGTGGTAAAAAAATAAAAATACCATAACCTTAGATAAAGAACCTCGATATGCATATCAACATAGGAATATAAGGTCTCTGACGATACGGCCATAGAACTGCACCATTGAAGGAAGGTAGCAACAGTATGGGTTACCTCATCATGTGACATACAGAGCCCAGAGTAACCGAGTCTTTGGATCCTACCATGAATTCGTTTAAAACCACCCGAATCGACGTCAGAAACTGACGGTGGCACCAAAACGGCGGGTTTTCCGGTTTCAGCTACCCAGGAACCATAATGAGTCGGATATGAATCCCGTAGATCATTTTTTGGACCATCTTTTGAGACAAAAATGTCTCCTTGACAAGTTTCAAATCATCAAGCCTAAAGTCACACAACGTCGATGTAATGTCGTGCCTTGGCATGCATATAGGAAATAAACGCTATAATATTAGTCAGTGGATGAAAATTATATTTTTGCTTGCATGAACTCCTAAACTCCTTTCCTTTGACATATAATAATCGTAGTTTTCATTTGAGATAAAGTTGGATACAATGCCTTTTTAATTTTGGACATCAGTGTGTATGGTAGTATATTTAGCAGCCCCGTCTAAGGACGGGGCTGCTATCAGTTTTTGTGAAGTTTCCATCGCCGCCGCCGCCGCCGCCGCACTCGTACTACTAGCTTTAACTTTTTTCCACTAAGCTTTCCAGAACTCTTATTCATATCTTACTACTCATACCTCGGGGGAACGATTTTGACACGTTCACTTTCAAGGTCAAAGGTCAAGGTCACGAGCTATGTATTCACTCTAAGAATTCCTTGTAAACGCGATAACTTGAAAAGTTTTTGTGCTATGGAGCTCTAACTTGGTATATATCATCCTTGGAAAAGTGAAACATTTTGAAAAGGTTTTGGCTACAATCCATCAAAGGTCAAGGTCACAGCAAGGTCATGACGTAAGCATGTTTTAGCGAAAATGCTTTATTTTAACTACGAACACTTTTAATCAATACATGATTGTTATACTCAATAAAAAGTGTTCAATGATTGTGTGACCTTGAAGGTCAAAGGTCAAGGTCATGAGATATGAGTTATTGCAATTCCTTGTAAACACAATAACTTGAAAAGTTTTTGTGATATGAAGTTTAGATTTTGTATATATTATCTCTTGAGAAGTACAACATTTTCAAAAAGTTTTGGGTACTAACTGTCGAAGGTCAAGGTCACAGCAAGGTCAACATATATGGAGAAAATGGATTAATTTAATTTTTAACACTTTATTTCATTACTATAATGTTATACTCAATGAAATGTGTTCATTGATTGTGTGACCTTGAGTGTCAAAGGTCAAGGTCACGAGAAAATTCCCAATTTGGTGAGGCCTGTAAAGGCGGAACAGGGTAAGGCGAAACCCAAAGTTCCGGGGCTGCTCTGCTAATCTAGTTGAAATATGTGTACACACATGTTCTTATGATGATAGTTTTATTATCTATTGGGAATTAACCCGGTCAGGTACCTATTAAGGGAATCGAACCTTCTCCCCTCTGATCCATCGTTAGCAAAGCACACTAACTACTACTTTGTTGTGACCAAGTTCTAAATAACGCAATTTTCACGGACGAACGAGTGGTCTTACTAACCATTAATTAGACATCAAGGCCCGAATGGTCTTATTAAATAATATCATAGCCACACGTGTAATTTATCAAACATTATGTTATATCATAAGTTCATATTACTTTTGTTGAAATGATTTCGAACTATTTGACGGCGACCGTGTCAAGCAAGTAATTGACATAAAAACAAAACCATAGAGCTCGTGAAATTTGCGTTGGGGCGCATCCTCACGAGATGCACGTGCAGCTTCACTTTGGACATGCGCATGCAGAGATTTTGTCATTTGGGCAAGGGCTTTTGGCTCTTTAAAGTGGTGACAATAGCAGGTTATTTGATAATTTTATATTTTCAAACTTTCACTGATGTTTGTAGGATAATGCTAAATGTATTATTTTGATAGTGTCAAAAATCTCATCACACATACCAATCTTCAGTAGTCAGGAAACAAATTATAAATATTCACATTTGTGGCCATTTTTGTGTGAATTCATTTTGTGTAAGAAAAAGGATTCGCATGGGTGTACTTTACATTATATATTCGATTTATTACAGTATGACCTAATATAAAACATGTTGATCTAAATTTATTTGATTTATTACTGCTTCATTTAGTTTAAACACATTGTCTTTCAAATGTAACCAGTTATTTTCATTTTCCTGACATCACCTTATATTACCCCCAAAAACGTGCTACTTTCCCTTTAAAATGACCTCATGTTTTAATACTGAATCTGCTTCAAATATAGAGTATGGATTATTGCCCTCTATCATTTAGTATATATAATGTAGATTGTATATACCCTTTACGTACACGACATTAATTCCAAATATACTTGCATCGAAAACTTCATAAAATCTTAAGATATAAAAGGAGAGTTAAAAAGTCGAGAATTCCTATTCTCTGAACTTCGGACTTTTTGTGATTGATTTAGGTAAAAATAAGTTAAATGTTGATATTTCATACTTGCTTCAACTTCAACATTCCGTTTAGATATTTTTGTTATCGATATGTATGTCAAAGGAAAAGTAAGATAACGATGAATTATTTAAGATCACGTGAGCTTCACCAGTGCAACTCTGTGAAATATTTCCGATCAATATCGCTTGCATCCCACGCGTGTGATATGATATGAGCTAGTTGTATACAACCAGACAAGTCTATGTATTATTTATTTATCTTATTTATTTATTCATTCATTCATTCATTCTTCGTTTGTTCGTTTGTTTGTTTATTTATTTATTTATTTATTTATTTATTTATTTATTTATTTATTTATTTATTTATTTATTTATTTATTTATTTATTTATTTTTATTTATTTATTTATTTATTTATTTATTTATTTATTTATTTATTTATATTTATTTATTTATTTATTTATTTATTTATTTATTTATTTATTTATTTATTTATTTATTTATTTATTTATCTATTTATTTATTTATTTTTAATTATTCATTCATTCATTCATTCATTCAACTATTACTGTATCTTCTTATACTGTAGGACTGTTTTTCATAAAGACTGTACCTTTTGAACGAAACTGCATTTTCGTCAGAATCATTCTTTTTTGGCGAACAAGAAGGTCTTTACATCGTTTGATACTATCGAAAAATCTCAAAGTATAAATATGAAATATTACTTAAACTATTATTTAGGCAAAATATGCAACTGGTAAACAAAGTTTTCAAGACCGAAAACGTTGCATTGTCATTTCAAAATACAGTAAGTCATTGCAAATTCACCCAGAACTAAGAATCACTATTACAGTAACTATTATATGTACAACCTTCGTGAAAGAATTTAGCATTTTTGCCGTTTTAAGTGATTTTTCTATTGTGATTTTTTGGTGATAATTGTTCATAAGACCAAAAAATCACGTTTAAGCATGCATACCTTAAATTAAAGAAAATGTTTTCTATTTGTAAGATATCACTCATTGAAAATGTCAAACCTATTGGAACATCCACTAACCTCGATTTTCGTTCCAAGATTTTTCAACAAAATAAAAAGTGGACTTGATTTTTGTTAATTTGCCAATAATTTGCCTTTAATTAGCCTTTCATTAAAACAGCGTAATTGTGAAAAACCCACCTGGGTTAGGGGTTAACTCGCGCGGGTGTGACGTAATAAGCAGACTATACAGAGCAACGCATCATTATTTATACTGAAATACAGCCTAAAAATTGTTTAATTATCATTGATGTGGATATCTTATTTACACCAAATGCTTATTAGTGTTACATCGTCAAATGATTTATCTAACTGAAAATCGTTAATTATTAGTATTTTTTTCTGTGATATTTTTACGTTAGATGTATAAATAACGAGGCTGATTCTGTTTATGACGTCACAAAAAGGAGCCGTGACCAGTCAGGCATTCGCTGGTTTGGCCAGATAGGTCTAAGCGGCCCATCAAAAGTTGCTTTCAAAAACGACTTTCATTACCAATATATTTAGTAGCGATCATTGACGCACTATACAGTATTGTAATCAGACTTTCATATATTCTAAAGAAAATAGTGAAATATGTTTGTGGTTATGAGAACTTTAACATTAAAGGTATATTTAACACGCATCAGTGAGCACAAAACCTCACCGAAAAACGTGATCTCAATTCCGACCTCACCGAAAAACGTGATCTCAATTACGACCTCACCGAAAAACGTGATCTCAATTCCGACCTCACCAAAACATGATCTCAATTCCCCGAAAAACGTGATCTCAATTCCGACCTCACCGAAAAACGTGATCTCAATTCCGAAATCCCTAAACTCTTTTTACACGAAATAGAGTGCTCAAAATGGACCAAAGCTTGTTTATAAGACATCCTTTACCAAGATACCTCAATTGACCTGAATCCCCATTCATATCATAACAATAAACAATCGCTAGCACAAAACATTTTGGTTGATAATGAATAGGGCCCAAAAAACGTTATTTGGAAGTTATCAAGATGTTGCCATAAAAACATTGTCTTGTTTTTCCTATAGTTAATTGATAATGATTTTAATGAGGAATCATTAAAGAAGCTTTGACAAGACATTTAAGAGAAAACAATTATAAGTATTTCTCCGGCATAGAACATCCGAGGGCTTGTACCGTTTACAATGCCTTCACTCAATACACCTCCTTTTTAATCGTGTTTCCTCGACTACGCCTCATGGACCCGCGATTTGAACAGGAGATGTACTGAGCGATATATCTCGGGAAAGTTGGGTATGTCTACTACTTGCCCTTTGCTTATTTGTGAGGACAGTCGTATTACAATAACTTGCTTAATTGCATGATCGATTAACATAATGATATTTAACTATATTCACAGCACCTTAAACGTAAGTACCGAAGTATTTATATGATCGTTCCGTGTAAAGGAACGTTTAGCCTTTGGTAATCGACGATATCTTGGCTTCAAAATACAATCAGTTTAGTTAAACGATAAGGTACTAGAAGTATCCAATCGTATCACAATTTCATTCATCCTGTCTCAGGGTACAACTTATACGCTGCGGCTCCACTTACGGGCGTCAGCGTATACGTTGTACCCTGAGACAGGATGATTTTCATTGAGGTGGGGTGAGTTGATTTAGGGTTTATCGCCGCTTTCAAGAGTATTTATACTTCCATCACGGCCGCTATTATTATTGCTGGGGAAAGCCCGCAAAACTATTGTTGGTATACATTGTGTTGAAACTTGCGAGCGTCGGCTGGAACTAGCGAACATGGGTGATACTACGCTGAAATTAAGTGTACCATTGCACCCAAACCTGACTGCGTGTAGAACAGTTCTCTACTGCAGACAAATTTGCCGGCCCCACTGCGCTATCCCGCCCAGAATTTGCCTATGACGAATACATATAATGACGTTATTGTAACGTAAAACGCTTCAGGATAAATAAAACCATGAAGGTATTTCGCTACATGTGTCGTGTGTAGTAAATTAAAACATGCCAAATGTGTTAATTTCGTATTTCAAAGTACGTGGGTATGCTTTCAACTAACAAGTTTTTAAATATATATGGTCTTTTAGTGTTAAAAAGTTAATGATAATGTCCCTTAACACATTCAACCTTTGTTATCATTCCCTTTTATCAGACCCGAGGAGCAAGTATATATACTGCACTATGTATAGATTGCTTAATTTTGCCACTTACTTTCAAAACATATTCTCACGATTGAACAAGTTAGAGTGAGAACACATCAGAGCTATCGCCTTATCGCCTTCGTTTCGTTCAAAAAGTCAAAAAGCTCTTGAAATCGGGACTCTTTATCAAGATCATTAATAATCAAAGAACGTTTGACATTTAAAGAATGATCATTGTCTTGTACATTCTTACATACAATTGTATGATAATCTTCGAATGATCATTGTCATGTACATTCTAACATGCAATTGAATGATAATCTTCGAATGATCATTGTCTTGTACATTCTTACATACAATTGAATGATAATCTTCGAATGATCATTGTCTTGTACATTCTTACATGCAATTGAATGATAATCTTCGAATGATCATTGTCTTGTACATTCTAACATGCAATTGAATGATAATCTTCGAATGATCATTGTCTTGTACATTCTTACATACAAGTGTATGATAATCTTCGAATGATCATTGTCTTGTACATTCTTACATGCAATTGAATGATCATCTTCCAGCATTATACATTTATCAAGCACAAGCAACTGAGACATGGGTATTGCTCATTTACTATATATAATAAGGCTCTTCAACCGCCATATTTTGACCCCCGAAATAAACATAATAACAAAGTATTCTTTCAGTGACATCAGTTACGTATCGCCTGTAATGTGTTCCAAAAGACCTAATATTTCATCACACATCGATCTTTTACCCTCATAATTAGAGCTATGTAGCGTTAATTGTATCAGATGAGTCTAACGGAGTCATTACAAGACGGAAGTGTCGATATATAGGGTCAAAAGGTCGCGACCTCTTCTCTCATTGGTCAACCAATTGAAAAGCCTGTTATATATAAAGTAAATAAGCAATACCTGTGCCTTAAGTGCTGATGTGCACACTATATTTTAAAGAAACCATATTTTAATATATTCACTCAACCAGAAAATTCAGAATATCCCCCCCCCCCCCCCCAAAAAAAAAAACCCCAACAAAAAACCAACAAAAACAAGACAATTTAAAAGGATAATATAGATCATGATATCAACCATAGATAATAATAATAGATAAAAATAAGTTGATTTTTAATTATTAATATTTTCTCGAACTGCATGTTCACATTCCGTTTAAACGTGTTGGTATCGATATGGCCATCGAATAAAAAGTAGGATAACGTTGAATAATTCAAGATCACTCCATCTTCATCAGTGCGGGTCTGTGACATATTTTCGATCAACATACATTTTGAATCATATTCTGTCAGTATTATACATTTATAAAGCTGACAAAAAGGAAGACAGTGTTTCTTTGTCCTAACACAATACATAAAACCAATTAATGTGTATATTAATTTTTAATAATATCATATACTCAGCCAGACTTCAGAATCAACAAACAATCTTACAGATTATCATGGCTCATGATTTGAACTATAGATTAGATTAATTAAATTAATATTAAAATCGACGTGCATTACCACTGCGGCCGCCCCGCTATTTTGCGACGTCATTCGCAGTTTAATTACGTCATGTCAGTCAGTCAGCACGTGATGTTATTTAAAGATGTGTAATAAAAATTATAGATTCATTAAAATATGATATCTTCAAAGGTCGAGTAATATTGGCAAAGGTCGAACCTTTCATTTGATCCATATGAAATGAAAATCGTAAACATTGATGCCTAATGTCATTTTGCTACGAATGTTGTGTCTATCAATCATCTTGCTAAATGCCCTCACTCTGTCATTGGAACTTTGAGGACGTTTTATGTTTCATAATCATCTGATTTGGTTGATTTTAAAGGGGCAGTAGCTCGTTTTAAGGGGGAATACAAGATGATGTCAGAAAAATGAAATAAATGGTTCCAATTGAAAGATAGTGTTTTCTTAACTAAACAAAGCAGTTATAAATCAAACCTTTGATATAAAGTTCAGCCATGCGAATTATTTTTGTTCACGCAAAACTGGCTGCAAATGGACTTTATGTGAATCTTAATAATTTGTTCTCTGACTATGGTAAGTGTAATGAGAGTTTTGTCGGCTTCAAAGGAATAAATTCAGCATGTAAATTGAAATGTGTGTATCTGAAAGGGCTGGCAAGTACATATACTGTATAGAAATTGACGTTTGTGTGTTTATTCAGCTCAGGACATGAAAATACACAGCCATTGTTTTATCTGATATATAAGACAACAGGATACAGTGATTGATCCATCTGAAAAACTCGACAAGGTTAGTCAGTGTGTTATTTAATGCAAAGTATTCAACAAATCTAAGTAACAATTTTATATTGTCCCTTATGCACTTTATAGTTCGTTAAACAAACACTGTCTTATTGACATATTTGAATCAAATACTACGAGTGATACATTTTTAGTCTTCGGTGATTTTATTGTTTTGGTAGTGGTGGCCCTTTAAGTGAATAGCTATATAAAGACATTTTCCTGAAAACAAGTGCTTAAAAATAAATAATTAAAAAAAAACCAACCAATTAATAGTATGCCCATAAAACTTCAAACAAAATTTTTTGAGCTGCAGGCATTTGGTGACATTGTACGTATGTTTTGTTTTATAGTACAAACGACAGACACCATTTTAAATGTATCTCAAAACAAAAAATGTATGCTTGTTATATATTCATGTTTATATTACGGATCAACCACAATATATGGACAGTGTATGTCAATGGATTGTAGTAAAGGAAACGGACATTGTATGTGTATAAATTGTGGCAAACAAGACGGACTTTTAAAAAAATATTTCGGTACAAGAAACACGTATATCATGTTTTACATTACAAGATTTTGACATCGTACACAGTGTATCATGATTCAAGAAAGGGACATTTATTGTCTTAACTTAGTTTATGATTATGCAAGGCAGCGACTTTAAATCAATATGACTATGCGCAAAAATTATGAAAATTGCATTTCCATATGAACTCTTTAAAGGGGCAGTAGCACGTTTTTTGATAATTTTATATCTTAAATATTTCACTGATAATTTTAAGTTAATGCTTAATGTATTATTTTGACAGTTTCAAAAATCTCATAACACAAGTCATTCATCCATAGTCAGAGGACAAAGTATGAAGATTCACCTAAAATCCATATGGGCGGCCATTTTGTGTGAACACCTTTAATTCATTTTGTGTAAGAAAAAGGAATTGCATGGCTAAACTTTAAGTTATATATTTGAATTATCACTGCTTCATTTAGTTTAAATACATTGTCTTTCAATTGGAACCATTAATTTTCATTTTCCTGACATCACCTTATATTTCCCCAAAACGAGCTACTGCCCCTTTAAATGTCAACAACATAGACATGATAACTATAACAAAACTTTTATATTTAAGTTTTTCTCACGGTAGAACTTTTTACATATTTTCTTAATTTCCTTGTCGTTTTTATTTTGCTTAACCTTTACTTTTCTTTGATAATCTAACGTTCGATAGATGATTATAGACATTAAGTTACTTTATCCTTATCTATATCATTCTATCCCCACAGAGGCAGATCAAATCACAGATCAAGCCCACACACTCAGCGTAATGTAACAGAGGCTGTATCAACATTTCATGACTTGATCTGCCTCTGTGGGGAGAGAATGTATCTATATCAGGATCAATGAACTGCGGTAACTTCAATGATAAAGATTTTACTTGTTCAGCAATTTTCATTTCCCCTTAATGATAATGTCCTTTCTAATCAAAACACCAAAGGTTGTTGAAAATGTGGATTTTCCAACGTTTGCAACAATGAAGTTTAGTGAATCGATATCTTTATATTGCATGGGTCAGGAAAGTTAATTCTATATAGCATCAATAGAGAATACTAAACGACGTCACGTATAATAACATTTATGTGAGTGGTTGATATTCAAGGAGCGAAAGCGAGTTAAATACCGATACCATTCACGAGTTTCATAGACATTTTATTAAACAAGATTGAGTTTGCATTTTGTCTATCACTCACGGAATCAGATCGTCAAAACATCAAAGAAATTCGATGACATGGCCATGGTCGCCCCGCTAACATTGTGACCTCATCCTTAACGATTATGACGTAATTCTGACGTCACGTTGTTCAACCAGCGGGCGATGTTATTAAACAGTGTGTAAACAGTGAGTAAGGTAAAATAAAATCCGCTTTATCAGATTTACCTTTGTTTTGAACCTGCATGAAGAGCCTACAATTATTAAAAAATATAAATCACCTTATTAGACTTACCTTAGGCCACCTGGCAATACTGGTGAAAGCAAATCCATCAGTTGATCCTTGTTCTACACAGAATGTCCTATGGTTTTTAATTCCAATTGAAATGAGCGAGTTTCCCCCAGAAAGGTAATCTTTTTTAATACACTCTAAAATAACACTGCTGTTAATGATTTTAAATTTTTCAAAATCTTTTGGTTGTGTGAACATAAAAAGGTTTTGTAGGGAATGTCCAACATTACAGTATACATCTGACAGGTGCCCTGGACAGAGACAAAGAGAGAGGAGGAGACACGCGAGCACTGGAGACATGAGACTTCTCTGAGCAGATCGTGTCTCACTGTACGGACAGCCTTACTTCTCTTGCACACGATCGATGGCCCAATGGGAAGATTATTTGTAGGCACAGCATTAAGTCACTGGGTGAAGACTACCGCTCCAGTAGCTTTGTTCACCTTTTGATTGTATACATATGACTTTAAATGTCATGCCATTTCGCAGTCTTTGATATTTAAACAAGAAATCTTAATGTTAGGCAGATCAAATTGCGTATTGTGTGAGTAAATTCCAAATGTTTATCTTATACAATTCCCTCAACTGTCATATGCAGATTCAGTAAATATTTCTCAGAATTTCACCTTTTGAAAAACCTCATTTTTGAATCGTCTAGAGGCACATTTCCTTATGTAAGTTATGATATACTACATTTAGGTGATAATGTATATTTCAATGTGAGGATTTCTGATTCCCCAAGGTTTCATTGGATGCTTTGTTAGTGTTTTGAACTTGGTCATAATGCAAAGTCATTAATTAAGGTCTTTAACCAACCAATTTCTGTATTTAAGTCGATTGATTATTGTATATGAAATAATGAAAAGAACTAAACTGTTTGAAAAATAACCGATTTTTCATTTGAAATTGCTGAAAGGAATGCTGTTTATAATAACCTTACACGGGACTTAGGCGTTACCTTTCCTCTCGCTGGAACCTCAGCCTCAGCCTCAGCCTCAGCCTCAGCCTCAGCCCCAGCCTCAGCCTCAGGCTCCTGCAACAATATCTCAGTCAGTCCTAGTTTCCATGATTTATACTTTCTATCTTAAATTGACCTGCATGAGAGGCCGCATTCTCTCCCCACATAGGCAGATCAAGTCATGTTGATTTAACCTCTGTTCTATTACGCCGAAATCCCTGAGTTCCGGCAGTTTCCCCTGGCGGAAAAACCCCGCATCAATATCCATTTGAATTTCTTTATCAAATGACAACGCTTCTCGCATGGAAAGGGGGGTTTATATCACAATGCTTTTGCCTTCATTCATTAGCCAAAACGATGGTTTAAGAACAGCGTCGCTGATTGCACAACTAACTTTGATTGCCTCCAATCAGGCACCTCCCACTCTATCCCACAAAGTCGGCGTAATAGAACAGAGGCTAAATCCACATGACTTGATCTGCCTCTGTGGGGAGAGAATGGAGAGGGGGAATTTGGTGTGAAATATAGAAACATCTGAACTGACCAATCAAATTCGGCGTTTCGGCGATTCAACAGTCCCCCTTCATGAAAGACCTGAAAAACCTTATGACCTGTTTTAAGAACTGTTTTTCGACTGAATAACAATGTTTTTATGCCCCCGAATCGGAGATTCCGGGGGTATATTGTTTTTCACCTGTCCGTCTGTCCGTCCGTCTGTCCGTTTGTCCACAAAAACTTTAACCTTGGTCATAACTTTTGATTGGTCAGAGCTAGGTCTTTGATACTTGACATATTGATCCCTTGTGATGAGACCTTTCAGATGACACCATGACATTTGACCTTGTGACCTTGACCTTGACACAGCGAGCAGGATGCATCCGGGGGCTTTCGTGTTTCACAAACACATCTTGTTTTTACATATTAAGAACTTTTTGACCAAATTATTAAATTAAGGTTGTATAAGACAATGTTGGTTTATGATAAACGTATATACTCTATTGATTTAAAAAAAAAGAATTGAAAGGAATAAGTAGAATGACTTTTGATAAAACCATTCTTTAACTCCGATATTATTAATCGCAATGCGAATTTCCATGCGAAAGAGAGCAGCGAAATGGAGCATATCTTCTGATTTGCCAACTGGCGAAATGTCAAAGTTCATCATCAGAAGGGCCAATTATAAAAACTGTTCTTCTAATTTTATTTATCTAGGTTGTTATCATACAAGAAAATTATATGGATGTCAACTTCTTTATTTATTTCACACGACGTTTCTGGGCTAGTTCTTGCCCCTTCTTCAGGTGAGTAATGATCATGGTGGCAGATGCAGAATATATAGTTGCAGGAAGCCAGTGAATTCAATTATGTACAAACACTTGGACCTTGAGAATTCTACTGCTGGCTTGATGTAGGATTTTGGAGATAGATGGGGTGCAGTTCTGAACAGGAGACCGGAGTCTGAGTCCTTGGGGAACAATTTTGTTATCCCTACATCGGAGTAGGAAGGTAAGATGGTTCTTGGTTTTGATGATCTTGGAATTGATAGAAGAGTTAATGTTGAGAATTCGGATTTCTTCATCTCCATGTAGTTGTCTTATGAAATTCTTCAAGGGCATTTAGAAGTTGGGTAGTAATACAAGAAAATGATATGGATGTCAACTTCTTTATTTATTTCACACGACGTTTCTGGGCTAGTTCTTGCCCCTTCTTCAGGTTGTTATCGAAACGACCTCGTGTATTTAGAGTAGTCACAGAATAACGTCACTGGGTTATCACATCTGTGTGCATTTTGGTTTAGTAATATCCATTGACAGATAATCTTTTACAAATCTATATGTTTGAATAAGAATATTATAGTGTAGGAAATGATAGTTGTTTCTCCGAAAACAGAAGAAACACAATAACGACTAAGAGGTTTGCTTTGTATAGAAATGACATTTCGACTGAATTGTAAAAGAAGGTGAACTTTCTTCTAGGATGCAGTCCTATATGTCATGCAGAAATGAAATAAAGTGTTTCTAGTTGGATAATCTTGTCCAAATTTCATTCATTATGCATAAGTTCAAATCATGTTTGTTTTTTGATTTGTTGATCAGATATGTTTTTAGGGCTGTATTCAAGCAATAACCTCGGTATCTTTCAGCGTATCTTATTTGATATTTATCAACGTTCTATTTCTGTAGTTATATCTACATGTTGTCAGATATTTTTGTTCGTTCTATTTCTGTATTGCACAGAAGCATTTTTATAACCTTTAAAAGACTTACAAAAGTAGTAAACTTTCGACAAATAATCTAAACAAATCGTTAAAATATGTATTTGAACATTTTGTCAAAACGTCACTTTGACAGTTATAAATAAGGACAAAAACTGTAAATCTTGAATAATCAAAATGTGGAAAATGTTAATCTTAAAAATTAAGAATAATGACAAACACTATAAAACTTCAACAGGTTGACCAAACTCTACTGAAATGGATGTTCGCGAATCATTGCCAGTAAGATGCCAATCAAGAAATGCTTTAAGTCGTATCAAAACAGTAAAATGACCTTGGCGCCAACGTTTGGACTCATAACACATGTTGACAATGTGCAATTAATTCAGTTTTAACGTGATTCAATTTTTGTTGTTGGGTGTATTGATGTGATACTTAACGAATACAGTGTCTCATAGGCCATATGGTCGGGTACTTTTTACAATCTGTATATGTTTTATGTATTGTATCTTATTTTAAAGGGGCAGTAGCACGTTTTTTCAAAACTTTATATTTTCATTTTTTTACTGATAATTGTATCTTAATGCTAAATGAATTATTTTGACAGTGTCAAATATCTCATTACCCAAGCCAATCATCCATAGTCAGAGGACAAAGTATGAAGATTCACATAAAATCCATTGGCGGCAATTTTGTGTGAACACCTTTAATTCATTTTGTGTAGGAAAATTGAATCGAATGGCTGAACTTAACGTTATATATTTGAATTATGACTGCTCCATTTAGTTTAAATACATGTCTTTCAATTTGAACCATTAATTTTCATTTTCCTGACATCACCTTATATTCCCCCTAAAAACGTGCTACTGCCCCTTTAAAGTACGTGACACATAAATAACATTTTCTCTCTCTTTTTCTCTCTCACTAATAACACACAAGAACAGAACAAAAGCGCATGTTGACGTGTTTGACAATACTTTGTTAACAACCTTGTTAATTTTCACTTTCTTACCATTGAAGTTATGTGATATGTTCTAAACTTTATGCAAAATATTCCAAGAAAAATAGCTCATGCGTTTCTTGTTTTGAAGAGTATACTTTCAAGGACATTCGATGTAGATGGTTGAACGTGGTCTTATTCTTTGGTAAGTCGACCGCTATTAGTGTGGTTCAGCAACAACGGGCGCGGATCGCTGGATGAGTAGGTTACCTGCTCGTTGCTGCATAGACTAAAAGTTTAGAGGATACAAAATATTCCAAGAAAAATAGCTCATGCGTTTCTTGTTTTGAAGAGTATACTTTCAAGGACATTCGATGTAGATGGTTGAACGTGGTCTTATTCTTTGGTAAGACGACCGCTTTTAGTGTGGTTCAGCAACAACGGGCGCGGCTCGCTGGATGAGTAGGTTACCTGCTCGTTGCTGCACCGACTAAAAGTTAAGAGGATTAAATTCTTTACCCCACGCTGAGACATGAGGTATGAGATTTTATAAAAAATGTGCCTCTGTTCACCCAGCAGAAATGGGTACCTGGTAAAGAGTTGTGTTGGTGGTGACCTTCTAGCGACAAATATGTCAGCTTCGGTTAAACTAGAGTCATAATATTCCTAAAGCGCCTTGAGCATACATGTATATGAATATTCCGCATGTTTTCAAATCGATATCCAGCATAAAAAAGTTAATTAATGTAATCGTTGTCTTCAAGGATTGGTTTGAAGCCGTTCAATCTTGTTTATTCTAAAATTGTTTGGTTCATGTATATTATGTTTGGCAACAATGACAATTACGAACGTCATTCATTTGGATAAAACGCATCATTCAAAGGCAGTATCAGTGATTATATTATACCTATTTTGTGAATCGTTATTATATTCAGTTTCACAATTGTTAATATGGTCCTTTTATCTAATAAACGCTATCACTACCTTACATTAATAAAGCCAGGATTCAGGAAAGGTATGCATGATATAAGTTATTAATCCACAGGGATGACGTCACCCCAAAATAGTAACAGAGGACAATTCTAGTCGACCCCGTGGTGTAAGGTTTTGTTGATGTTTTCACGATATAGAGGCAACTTGGGTATATGTTTCAATTCAATCTCCGAATAAGGTATAAAATATATTATATTTCATAATGGTTGTCAGCAAATTCAGGACATAGTTTCGTTTTTCGGTATATCCTAAGATGATATTCTTTTTAGAAAATATGATATAGGTTCCTGTTTTTTCGAGTATCCATTCTTCCAATTTTTTCCATATAGTTTTGGTAAACCTACAATCATAAAATATATGAATTGACTCGTTCTCTGTTTTGCAAAATGTGCATTTGTTTGATTATTGTATCTCATTTTTCTTAGAAGCTCATTTGTTGGAAGAAATCTATGCAAAATACTATATTGGAGCCATGAATGTTTAACACTATTGTAGGATTTAAATGTTAATCTTTCTATGGTTTCCCATGTATTTTCGTTAATAACTCATTTAGATCTTGTTACCATTTATCTCGGTATTTGATAGTTTTTGTGCTTTTTCTGTTTATGAGTATGTCATATATATCTCTACATCCTTTTGCATCGCCAGTTATATTTTATTTTTCCATATAAACTTGTAGCAGAGTTGTTCAATTTCTCTTATCATTTGATCGCTTGGGTTTGGTAAAGTTGCAAATAAATGGTTAATTTTTGGTAAAAGTAAGCTTTTAAGAATGGTATTGCGACCTAGTAGAGTGTCTCTAGCCAAACACTGGTTCATAGATATCTTAAACGTTTTTAAACGTCTTTATAGTTGCGTTCTACTATTTCTGCTACATTGTGGGTAAATATGATTCCAAGTAGTGTAAAGGAGTCATTCTTCCAGTCTAAATTCCAGTTTCGACAAAGTTTTCTTTTGAGTTTTTCGCAGCGCCTATCCATAATATATGTGTTTTGTTAACATTTATTTTTAATCCTGATAACTAAGCATAGTGTTTCAGTGTTTCTAAAGTCGCCTTTAAGCATTTTTCAGTATGTGTGTACATTTAACGGGTAAAGCGTTGAGCGCACGTGCAATGCGTGCCATGATTGACAGCCAACCACATAGCGGCGCGTGTAAGAATGGGGATACACCTACATGAATCCATTTCAAATTGCATAATTTTATTAATATGTGGGAAATACTCATGAAATACACAATAATGATAGCTTCTTGAAGTCATGAACGGATTAAAATTGAGAAACCTTGATCAATTTTCACGAATACATTTCTCTTCATTCTTCAAATGTAAGTTTCCTTTCCTTTCCACTTCGAAATTAATAAGTTAGGCTATTTATTTCATTATGATAGTAAGTGATAAATCGATGATATGATGTTACATATAGTATAATATATATAAAGTTATATATACTGCAAAATTGACATCCATATTTTACGAAGTCTCAAGTCACATCGCCATGGAATCAAAATGTCAACTGATAGTCTACCAAAACAAAAGATCAAGATAATTTAAGTAATAGTGGGCAATTTGTCTTTTTAACGTCCTTTCAAGACTATTTCACCTATATCACGGCGGCTAGTATACTCTCCCAAAAAAGAAACGCATTTGTATTTTTTCAAATCAAATTATTGCTTCTAGCGGCTAAATGTCATATAATTTCGATGGTAATAAAGCTAGAAAAGAGTAAGCCACTACGAGATCACAAGTTTTAGTTCTGTAATCATCGGTGGCGTTGAAGTCCTCTGTGTGGCTGTCTTTTGCAAGAATTCTCGCGTGGCATCCCTTTGATAAGGAATGTATACAGGTTCGTGGTGCTAACTTCAATTCGTCCCCACTCTTCCATCTTCACAACGTCACGGGCGAAACGGAAAAGTTTCTCAACTTTTCCGCTCCTCCCTTGACATCATTGGCCGTAATTTCTGTGCTAGCATTTCAACCCACTGCACGGAAGTAGAATAGTCCAATCAGAAGATGAACTTCGGCTGTCGAGTAATCGTGCAGCGATACATTACCACGGGCTAACTGAGGACATTTTTTAAAACATAAATAATTTTAAGTATTAGGTAAGTGTTTTAAATCCCAATACACATCAGAATGACCGCCTATCCTTTTCTTAAAATTCCACGAAGAAACGTATTTCAAATCAAGCTAATAAAACAGTGTGTGATCAATCAATTTTTTGGCGTAAATATATATGCACCGACCTTCAGTTTCAATTTTCTTGCATAGAAAGTATTTAAACTTTTTTTTTATAAGGATTGTTACATGTTTTAAAAAATATCGTGAACAAGGAAGAAAATGCGTATTCAGTAAAAACATTGACTGCTATAAATAAACAGATTTTTTGTTATCCTTCAAATGATTATGTTTATGAAAAGTTTATATCGTGTTGGAAGGAATTATTATTCGTACACCACATGTACAAGTTCTTTCTTGTACACAAATCAATGTTGGATATCATGTGAAAAATAAATGCTTTAGACGTGATTATTTATCAAATAACCCTGTTAATAGGCAAATCGGCGAATTAAATAAATTTTGACAAATTTAAGAATTACTTAGAAAAGAATGACAGCAATTTAGTAGAGTAAAAATAAGCTACTCTAAAAACAAGCCGATTAGAAAAAAATACTTTTGTATGCGTTTTACAAGGGAGAGAAACACTATATTTGAGTGATACATAAATGTTTATTTTCTCAGCATTCTCGGTGCTCATCAAAAACATTAATACATCCATGCGGACTGAAGTTTGATTTTAAATTTCACTAGGATAGTTTTCAAAAAGATCGTCTGTTAGTATTTTGAATTTGTTACGAATGAAACGGCGCTTTCATTGGCCATTGTTGAAAGAGCTGGTAAGGAGCGTATCTCGCGATAGGTGTCGCTGCTCCGGATCACCGGTTTTCTATCTTGTGATGGCAAGGCCTAAACGAGGAGAGTTGCTCGATACGTTTTCACCTTGCCGTGGGAAGATGCCACTCTTCCTGCAATGCATTGGCCAGTCGATGTTGAGTCGCAGCCTAGTGTGACGTTGACGTATACGTTGATTGAGTTCACACCTTTAATTTTATGGCTTGAACCCTAGTGTTTGAGAAATCACTTACAGCTAAAGAGGTAGGGTAATAGATCATCTGACGTTCTGTCTGTGAATTCAAGTTATCATGCTTGAAACACTCCCTCCGTCGATCTATAATCTGATGTAAATGAAGTTGTGATTCTCGAATTCTTCAAACCACCAATTATCAATATCTTTGTGTATTGGACATTGCACCTCACACCTTCGTCGTTTCGACCTAATCTCTTGACTTTTTGCATCAACTATTGACAAAAAATCCTTTTCCCAACGGAAAACAACCCTTGGACATGTTGCGTTCAAGTTGTTAGTAATTTTTAATTTTTACTTTTTTTTATTTACTTTTTTTTTTTAATTTACCTTTTTTGTTGTTGTTAGTAATGACTAAATTTTTATTCATTACTGAACTTAACTTTCCTAAATTTTCTAAAGTTCATGATTTTGAATTTAGTTCATATCATTGTGTTCTTTGAGGCCACCCAAGACAGGGTCAATAACTGACCTTCGTGGTCAAATATACACCTCGTGCAAACGGTTTCGTAGAGTTTGGTCTACTGTTTTACTTAATCAGGGATGTTTTTAAGAATCTGTATATCTTTGGCAAGAAAATGACACAATTTTGTGACCCGGATGTAGAAGATTTGTTTTTTTTCTGCAACTCTTTGATGAACTTTTCTTCTTTGGCATCTTTTAGGAAGCTTTCAGGAACTAACAAAAAGGCACAATATGTGTGATACTTCTGATAACCTGACTACTGCGAATCATGAAACTTCAGTTTCAATTTCAATTTGACGCACGGCGACGTTTTCATCATCCGCACTTTGTCATTGCATTATGCTAACCTTTATTCCATGTCAAATGGAATAACAAAATTTGAAACACTATGTGACATTGGTTTCTAAACGGTACCATGTGGACTAGGGTTTACTTATGTGTATTTTGCTTTAGATATTTTCATGTATATATGTAGATGTATATATTTAAGACATTTTGATTATAAAGTAAAGTATTTAATGTTTAATACGGGTGTTTTCAAAGAAGTATAATTGCTAAGTGTAAAAACATTCAAACCCCATAAAATAATGAGAGCTTCAAAATGCCTGGTCCCGAATTTGACACAATATGAAGAGGAATCTTTACTAAATATATCAAAATGAAACGTGAGCAAATCATTTTCACCCGCCAGTTATTTATTTTTATTGAGAAACTCGCTCAACTTTCAAAATGCTAAATTTACATTCGGAGCAAGTTAAGAATTAACTAATTATAACCATTCAAGGGCAAATAATGAATGTTTCATGACATACTTTCCTTAAATATCAACTAACCTTCATACACAAACTAAATGAGAAACTCGCTCAACTTTAAAAATGCTAAATTTACATTCGGAGCAAGTTAAAAGGAGTCGTTATTTTAAGAATTAATTAATTATAACCATTCAAGGGCAAAATATGATTATTTCATGACATACTTTCCTTAAATACCAACTAATCTTCATACACAAACTTGCAATGAATTAACAAGAGTGAAGAACATCAATGTTATACTTGATGACTCACAATATACAGCTTCCAGTGATCTGGCTGTCCATATCGATAAATAATTACAAAATGTTTTTTTTTCGGCAATTCTGATTGGTCGAGAGCTTTCAAAAACGTGCATCCATTTTTAAAAAAAATCATTGTTTCCCCACAAAGGCAGATCAAGACATGAAATGTCGTTACATCCTCTGTTCTATTACGCCGACTTTGTAGGATAGAATGGGAGATGCCTGATTGGAGGCAAGAAAAACCTTATAACATCATTTTGGCAAAACAAATTGTGGTATGAACCACCCTTTCCATTCAAATGGATTGTGGTGCATTTTTTACGCTAGGGGAAACTGACGGAACACAAGTAACTAATTAGAGTTCTTATTAAAAGAAGCCGGTTTTATTTACATTTCTTCTCGTTCAAAAAAATGATAAAAGGTCATTTTATGTATAATAAATCAAAAATGATACTATTAAAAGAGAGGAATCCGGGCGGAAATATAGGCCTACCATATGCCGTTAACTACACAAGGTTAAAAATATCACATTTCAAAATAATTCTTGAAAAATATATCAGTTGATCTTTGGGTCTGTATTGATTAACAATGAAATGTACAGATTAAAAGCACTGCTTTTTGTTATATTGCAAATTTGATATCCACCAATCATAAACAAAACCTTCTCATCATAAATATTTCATAACATGTCTCTACATATCTAGGCAAAAGCATTATATATATATAAATCATAAAACATTGATAACGATATAGTGAAAACGAAAGAACTGAATTGGGTCTTCGAGATTATATTCATGCTTACAACGTTTTATGTATGATTTATTTCAAACAAAATAGCCCAGTACAGTTAGTTAAAAGTTAATCATTTTAGTAAGCTATTAGTAAGCTGTTATTGGCATCAATTTAAAGATTGAATGATGTTCATTGGTAACCTTAGCGAAAACATTTTGCAAAATGATACTTCAATGTATATGTTTTGGATTTATGATGTCTGTTGCAATTTATTTCAGAGAAATCTTCTCCTTATTTCTAAAAAAGTGTAATCTTTTAAAAAATGATCAAATGAAAATATAGATAAAGCCAATCCGTACATAAGGAATGTACTCTTCTGATGCATAAAATATGTTTAATACAAACTAATGTCTGAATGTCTTAAAGTTCACATAACTACAAACATATTTCACAATTTTCTTTGGAATATAGAACGTCTGATTACAATATTGTATAGTGCGTTAAAGGTCGCTACTCAACTATGTTTAGTTTGGTAATGAAAGCCGTTTTTGAAAGCCACTTTTGATGGGCCGCTTAGACCTATCTGACAACAAACAAGTGAATGCATGACTGGTCACGCCCCCATTTGGTGACGTCATAAACAGAATCAGTTTTGTTATCTATACATCTATCGTAACAATCACACAGGAAAAAACCCTAATAATTAACGATTTTTCACTCAGTTCGATAAATCATTTGACGACGTAACACTACTAAGCATTTGGTGTAAAAATCCACATCCACATCAATGGTAATTAAACAATCATTTAGGCGGTATTTCAGTTGAAATAATGATGCGTTTCTCTGTATAGTCTGCTTATTACATCCCACGCGCGCGAGTTTTATGGCCCCTAACCCAGGTGGGATTTTTACAGCCGATAATTACGCTGTCTAAATGAAAGTCTAATAAAAGGTGTTTATTGGACAAATTAACAAAAATTAAGTCCAGCTTTATTTTTTTGGAAAAATCTTTGAACGAAAATCGAGAAGTGGTAAGGTCGAGGTTAGTTGATGTTTAAGAGCTTTTTAAAATGATTCATTGGAAAACGATCCGCACATATCATTTTATATGTTAGCCACTGGTCTATTTAGCACGTTTGAAGCAAACTCATTCATATTAACAGAAAATGAAACAAAAACGTTCTTGCTAAACGTCATATACTTATACGTCAAAGCTCTCTGGGGGGTAGATTGCGTAATGTCATAGTTCTTAGGACCAATGGTAGAGGAGACATAAATCAGTCTGATTAAAATGTAGGCCTTGTTCCGAGGAATTAAATATTCAAAATAATAACCCTACCGAGACATGAAATCTAATTAAATAATTATTTCTAGTCAATGTTCTCTGTAGATAACTTTTTATTGATACTCTTATACAACGATGTGATTTGTGTTTTCTATGCAATCAGAATTCGAATACTGACAGACATTTTAACATAATAAAAATATCGCTGCATAACGTCATTTGTTTATATTTATGTTAAAGGCTTACTGCTCGTATTTCACTGATCAAGGGTTTTTAGAAAGTGTCAAAGCAGCATCGTCAATCGGCCAGTGAAAGTTCAGTAAGTATTGGACAATCAAACATCCATTTCTCTGAAGACGCCATCGAGTGGAGTGCGTTTTGACTCAGAACTTTCAATCAACAAACAAAATGACAGCCTCTGACTATCCTTACCATCTACTCTTCGAAGTATATGTGTTTTTAAGTATCAGGAAGGTTATTTTTTACAACTTTCTCTACTGTAATGAACCATAACCACTAAGTTCACTCTGTCTAAAAATTGAAAAAAACTTCTTTCTGTTCCGTCATACAAATCATCAAGCAAAGGCGATAAATCCTTCTTAATCAATGCCCCAAAACTTTGGAATTGTCAACCACTCAACATGAGACATTCTCCATCTTTTGACTCTTTCGAAGCTATGCAGAAATTCCATTTGTTTAAGCATACCATCATGAGTAGACCCCTGTTAACGTTGTACAAAATATATTATGTATTATATAACCTAGCCCTTTGAGCATGCACATACATGTATGAATCGAGGCTAGCGCGTTTTAAGAACATATGTTATAATTAAATGTTATAATCAATTGAAGGGAAATTATAATCAATTTGTCGCACTTTTCTTTACTTCAAAGTCCTGTATAAGATATCTGAGGTAAGGCTATCAAAGCCTGAAAGTAAAGATAGTGTTATCCATAAAATAACAATTTAACATTACGTTTTGAAAAATGAAATAAATGTACGACATATATCAGTGACTACGAATCGATTGGGTTTAACTAATGCGCCCCTTGTTCTCTGACGTCATAACATGTCAACGTCATAAACTAAAGTCCTCATGCCGTTCACCTAAAAGTGTGAAACCAATAGGGGATTTATACCATTTTTGACCTTTTTCAAATATTCATCGCTAAATCTGCACGAAAAAAAGATTTTAGAATAGTGGCGAATTTCAAAGACAACCCATTTGTTTAAACTTTATTTTGCCACCATGATCTGATCATGATATAAAACGATTTTCGCACAACGACAATTTTAAATCTTTTATACATCAAGATTTGAAGATTGAAAAAGAGGTGAGCAACTTTTGTTTTGATCTACATTATAACTTTATTATCTAAAGCATTTATCTACTAATGTACGTTTAAAACATATAAGAGCATGGAATCGTTTATCAATTTCATCATCACATTCTTTTTATCTATATAATAATAATAATAATAATAATGGGCATTTATAAAGCGCTATATCCATACACAAGGTGCATGCTCAAAGCGCATTGAAAACAAGAAAAGCCTTTAAAAAGGCAAGCTTTGGGGCACCCGGTTATGTATCACTATGTAGAAACAGGAAATTTAGGTTAGGGAGGACGGGGACGGGGACTTCTACTTGAATAAATTGTTCCAATCGGAGACGCATGTTCTTTGCTCTTTGTTTTGATAGTTATCTGTACACTATGTACATAGTTAAACGACTCGTTCGTTCCGTTTAAATTTCAACAATGATAGATACGTCTCCTATCTCAATTATGATATAATTTTTTAAACATTAATACGGTTATTCAAATTTATGTTGCTTTAAAAGATAGCTGACGATGAGTTTAATACAAGAACCAGTGATTAGCTAGAAGATAAATAGTTGTGCTATTGAGTTTCAGGTTAATTACATGTTGCAAGAATAATTTTCCTTAATTGAGTGTTGATCGAATTACAGCCGAAAGTTGCTGAAAAATTTAGAAATGATCTCAGCTAAAAGTTCATAATTTTCATTATATTATAGAGTGAAATTTAAGAATAGTTTGTCATACTTTAGGCTCTATGTCAATACTTTCTTCGAAAGACACCTTTGATCGTAAATAAATCATCCATAACGTTTGTTTTGAAACATGAAATTTGAAAATGGCCTGTTCAGAATCATTTTTTCCGTGAAGCGATGAGATGCATTGAGTGAACGATCAGTCATTGACAAGGCGGGACATTTAGCGCTCGCGTTATAGTAAAAAGAATTGGAGGAACCGAATTCCTAGTTGATACAAAAAAATAGCCCGAATAACTACAAAACAGCTCACATGCATATGCAAAATTGATATTTATTAATGGTGTAAATGCTCATCTATATATTTTGGAAAATTTACGATATATTTTACATCATAGCATTATTATAATAATCAGTTTCCAAATTAAAGCTTGCCAATTATTTCGTGGTCACGTGGGTATAAATTTGCTACAGCACGGTCCATTGGCCGTTGAAATACCAGGATATGCTTAAAACAAATACCATTGGCTGAAACTTCTCTTTGAAGTTTCCAAGAGTACTATAGAGAGAAACTTCTGCCATTAGTTTTCAATATCAGATGTTACATAACTTTGGGGTCTCTGGAAAAAAATTTAAGGTGATGAGATGAAATGCTATGAAATAAAGCCTAAAAGTAATACTGGTAGCATTGATTAAGGATATTTATAATTAGAGTCTATGGGTAGAATCTATGAATAATAGCTAGAAAATAGATGAGTTTTGAGCTGTGATTTAAAAACAGTCAGTGAGGATGACATTTTGATGACATAAGGAAGTTGGTTCCAAAGTCTTGGAGCAGTACAGCTGAAAGATTTAAGTCCATAAATGGTGTTTTTATACTTTGGCATCTGGAGAAGCTTCAAATTCTGGGATCGAAGATCTTTTGCAGGGGTATAGTCCTCCAAGGAATTTAAAAGATATGCTGGAGCCATATTATGTTGACATATTTTTTTCATTAAAAAAAAATATGTCAACATAATATCAATATTTTAAAAGCTAACATAATAATATCATATCAGGGCATGAGCGTTTTACTTTTACAACTGCTTTCCAAAAGTTTCTTACATAACTTTTGTACTCAGTACAAAGATAAAAAAACCCACTGCTGCACATTTTCTACTGCAGTTGATTCTGCAAAGTGAAAGTTGATTTTTTTCATTAACTGACATAAGGTTTACTTGTCATATCAATCACTTGAATAAATAAAAATAATGCTGTCGAAATGAATACAGTTTTCCATAAAAAAAAATCTTGTTTTATAATTTTAGTTCATTTATAAAAAATCTTATTAATATAGTTATGAGTCGAGTGACACATGATATTTTTTGTGATTGTTAAAAATAAAAATATCAAAATGTTTATTATCAGTTTTTTAAAGATAAATCACCTATAAATAATGAAGCTATTAATAACTATTTCTATCTATCAATAACTATGTTGCCATTTTCATTTTTAATTTGGGAAGGTCATTTACTTATCTTTTGGATATAATTTGACGTTATGATATTTTTTGTAAAAATATACGAATATAAATAATAATAGTTTCTTTATTTGCATCAACTATAAATAATTGGTTTCATATGATTAAAAGTAAGGTTCACTAAATGAGATGTCTTCATATGTGGCTTTATTACGATCAACCAATCAAACAATCCTTCCAAAATCAACATTTTAGAAAACAATGGCATTCTTGACAAATATATATGCTTTTTTTCTGTGTTTCATTACAGCAAGATTTGAAAACACCTAATTGCTTTATATGGGCAGTACCACGCTTTAAAAAAAATATATATATCTTAAAACTTTCACTGATAATTGTACGTTAATGCTAAATGTATTATTTTGATAGTGTCAACAATTTCATTACACAAACCTATCAGCCGTAATCAAAGAACAAATAAAGATTCACACAAAGTCCATGGGTGGCCATTTTTTGTGAACACTTTGTGTAAGGAATGCATGGTTGGACTTTACATTTCATATTTGATTTATTAATGCTGTATTTAGTTTAAATACATTGTCTTTCAATTGGAACCATTTATTTTCATTTAACTAATATTCCCAACCTTCTCGTTATACACTTTAAGTGAAACTATAATTCATTTCATGTTTGAATGTAATGCTTATGATTTGATAAGAGACCGATATATTCATGTAAATGGTCAGTTAAATTCAGTTCCTCAATTTAACAATACAATTACTAGTAAATGTAAACATACTCTTGTAAATTTGTCTAATTATATAAGAGAAGCGCTTTCTCGTAGAAAAATGTTAGCTCATTAGCCATGTAATAAAATAACATTGTATATCTTTAATTGTCTACTCTTAAAATACTGAAATGTTATCTAAATATTGTACATGGGCCTATGGCCTACAAACCGAAATAAAAAGAATTGAAAAAAATTGAAATCTTAAGTGCCTTTTACTGATGTCATACCTTGTGTTTTATTCATTTATCTCCATCACTTTACTTACTGAAATATGCAGACTACTTATTGCTCTGGAAAACAATACGCACATAAAATCAATTGCATGGTATTAGAAGTGTATGTTACATACTGAACCAACGAATTATATAGACATAAAAGAAAACATGAACAAAACAATCTTCTTCAACATATGTATATTTTAAAGGATGGTCGTAAATATCCTCGTTTAAGTTCTTAGGAATGTTAGGACCAATGTAGATTCGACCATGACAATTCAAAATCCTCGAATTTCTTTGGTTATCATACCAAGAAAACTAAAAAGGGTTTATCTCATAAGTAAGTCAGTAAATGTTCAGTTTGTTTTCAAAATTAAGTGAAATATAGACCAACGGCAGCCGTGATACAAGAATAATCAAAACCTTTGTGCATATAAATTGTCACCACAGAAGGTAAGTATCAAAATGTTAAGCTTATATTTGCCAATGAAGGGATGACGTAGCTCAGTGACGTAGCTCAGTGGTAGAGTGTCCGCTCGTCACCCGGAAGACCGGGGTTCGATTCCTGGTCGCGTCATACTAAAAGACGTTAAAAGGTGGGAGTTGTTGCTGTCTTGCTTGACACTCAGCATTGTTAAGGCAGAACAACGCATTAACTTGCGCTGCACAGTGGCTGCCGGGTGCCATGGGCACAAAACAAATTTCCGATGTACTTGTACTTAGTACAATAAAGTGTTATTATTACTTATTTCAAAGGACAAATCCATTTAAGCTTGTTTCCTTGACATTTCATAGTGCCGGAAGTTCCCTTTGACAGACAAATGAACAAATAGCATGTTGCTGGTTGCTTCATAATCATCTACAAAGAATAGTAAACGTATTAACTATAAAATTCCCAATAATTATATCATTTCATTACTTTTGCAAATGCAAAGCATATTAGCTTTAAGGGACCCCACCTTTAAGCAGATTTACGCAAATATTGTTCTATAAGGTAAAACTTGTTATGATAAAAAAAACATTATATAAACATACCAGACCAGTGTTAACATTTAATGTCTCTTGATCCAAGTGTTCAATAAGCTATACAAACGGTTGAAAACTAGTCAATGATGTCACAAAAATACAGCTTTTCGAATCCGGCATATTGAATCTATAAGATTTAAATGAAAAAGTAGGAATAAGGATCCAAGAAAACGTCGCGTATACAAAATATAGAAGCTGTGCATTACATATACATAAATAATTTTGCAACATCATGGAATTTCAGTTGAAGGTTGAAAGGAGAATATAAAAACAAGAACACAGATGCCTTTCATTTACTGACGGCGAAGTCAACCCATTTGGTGAAACGTCCTACTTTTTTTGTTCGGGAATCCTTTTCATTGATACATTAACATTTAAAGACTGTAAACACGAGTAGCAATTTATGAATATATATCTGAATTAATAACGTATTGACGTCATGCATGACGCTAATGACCTATTTAGTTGACATTCAATGACATAAACATCATCACAACCTAGATATAATTATAAACAATTAATTTTAAAAGCTAAAGGCATTTAGTAAGTATAATGAGTTCTACCTGAAAACGATGTAAATGCCATTACGATAAATCTCTTTGTGCATTCGTTTTACTATTAATAAATGCATCGCCAATTACATAGATTATCAATGCAGAAATTGACAAAGCTTTTAGAAATCAATAAAAACCTTTTTGATAAACATGTTAAATCAATAAATTGAAAAACATATTAGAATCCGCTGTGCATTTTTTTAACTATTCATTTCAAAGGGAATTAATTTTGTCATACATTGGACAACCGTTATTGCAAAACTCGTATTTATTTGATCAAAGATAAAGATAAAGAAGAAGAAGATGAAGACGAAGATGAAGTAGAAGAAGAAAATGGTAACAATATAAACATTCAGTTTACATGTAACAATTCAACATAACACATAATGTTTAGTGACCATTAGGTTTACTTTATCAATATGCTATAAGTCTTTGGGCATGCATGCTTGATGTTTTGATCTTTGTTTTTAAACAGTGACATTGGCTTTGGCTTGATCGCAGTTGATTGAAAGAAATAATTAGTTTTTTGATGAAAACTGTACTTTTTTCCTACATTCGATCAATTATATTAAATGTTATTAAATGATAACTTCAGTTCAAAACATTCTATAAATGGTAAAGTAGGCTCCTCGTTGCTCATGAATATAATAATTTCAACGTCGTTCTTCGGACTGATCTTATCATTTTCGATCGATAGGTAGATCATACATGACGTATGAATAAAAGTTGGTTGTGAAAAAATAAAGCATTTGTGCGTTATCATAGTTTCTGGTGCACTGTCCAAGTAAACCTAGCCTCAATAATACTGGCTACACTCCCGATATTAAATCTAGCTAAAGGCAGCAATTTGTCGCGTCAGTCGATCAATGGAATTGACCAATCAGGACACATCTTACCAAGACGCAATAGTCTGCATTCGCACATAACATTCAAACTTCAAATAATACCAACAGTAGCCGCTTTATGATTGGAACAATCCAGTTGGTCATCTCACGTTTGATTGGAGGGTCATAGGTCGCCTAAAGGTCGGCAGACGCGACCTCTTACTGAATCGAGCTAGACTCAATATCGGAATTGTAGCGAGGCTAGGTTTACTTAGACTGTCTGGTTTCAATTAGTTAACTAACAAAATACTATTTATATTATGTATCTAAGGTAAATGTCTTGTCAACGCCATGCTTATAAATAGGTAATTTATCTGTTAAAGATTAATACATGTAATAAATTCTCCTTCATGATATTTTTGTGATTGGTTTTGGTGAGAACTGAATACACCTATACCTGCCAGTCAAAATTTCAATTGATGTATAATCCGATGAGTGAAAAATTTCACGGAATAAAAGATTTGAAATGAATTGGTGTACCAACATATTTGAAGGGAATCCATGTGTCTGAGAATTTGCAATCACTTTTTCTATTTGTAGTTTTGTTCTACAAAGGCATTACTACTTTGGTAAGTTTAGTTAATCAGCAATAGAATTCGTGGTCAGATTTTTACTTTAAATACATTTTGATTATCATATTCTTTTTTGCTATTGAAACTCTCAATCTAGACACAATCGTAAATATTAAATGAGGGTTAAATTAAATATGTCAAATTCCAAAGGTTCAGGTTTCTGCGAGATATTTTGAATAATTCATCATAAAGTTATTGATCTATTTTGCGAGTTATTGTAGAGATAATCACGTCCAACCAATGAAGGCTTCTTTGTCTGTTTAAAAATAGTTGATATTGTGTGATGGTTTGATGATGAGTTCAAGCGGCCAAAGTGTCCTCACTTGTCCTCACATGTCTAGAATTATTTTTATAAATGTTTCATTTTTCACCTATTTCATTCAAAAATGGAATATATATTTGTCACAACATGTATCAGCGATTTACAGGTGCAAAAATTAATTTATTTTTTATTTTTTATGAGGTCAGCAATTTGACCTTCTGTGGTATGATATTTGCTTGAAAAGTAGTCAGCCCAAAAATATATTTTTTTAAATAATAAAACTGAATTTGAAGAAAACTATCAGAACATTTCAATTCCTTGTAACAAGACTTTAGTCCAATCATCAGGACGCGAATGGTTAGCAAAATTGAGTTCGCACAAATATCTTTGTCCGCTAAATGACCTTTTCTTTTGGACACTTTGTCTCTACTATCATTTGTCGTGTTAAACAGTATTTTCTTATTTATGGCCGGCACTAAATTACGAATGTATGAGTCTATTTTAAGCTATACCTTACTTTGTTTGAGAATTATATTTGTGTTCCGGCAATAACTACCCCTTTAGTAGAAATTCTGCGTTGAATTATTTCATTTTCATATATATTCCCAGAAGCGTGGGGGCGGGATAGCGCAGTGGTTAGCGCGTTCGGCTTCGGATCGGGAGGTCCGTGGTTCGAATCCCGCCAGGGAATCGGCAAATTTGTCTGCAGTAGAAAACTGTTCTGCACGCAGTAAGGTTTGGAAGCAATGCTACACTGAATTTCAGTGCAGTACCACCCATGGTTCGCTAGTTCCAGCCGATGCTCGCATGTTTCATCGCAATACATAGCTACAATAGTGTTGCGGGCTTTCTCCCTGCAATAATACTAGCAGCCGCGATATAAGTGAAATACTCTTGAAAGCGGCGATAAACCTCACATCACATCACATCACATCCCAGAAGCGTAAATCACATATCCAATTTACATGAATACTTTTTATATAACTTATCGTATAAAAAATTATCCACTTCTGACTGTCAGTCTGGCTGCGTTAGTAAATTTTTAAAATTATTCTTGACTGATTGACGCACGTCATTGTCCGGATTTCGATCATTATCATTTGTCGATCCTTTTAATCCTATTGATATCCTTTGGCATAAATGATCCACTTCATTTTGAATTGAAGTTGGAAAAACCGTAATGGCTTATGTATCAACATTTATCTTTATCCTCTTCCACTAAGTTTAAACAGAAGCGTTGACGTCATCTTGAACATTTTTTTATTTTCAAAGGATTAAGAACAATCGTAGTGTCTCTTATCAAAGCCATTTTACATTTCATAAACTATTAATACATCAGTAAAAGATTTTTCAATAGATAATATGTCAGATTTCAAATTGTTTGATATCGGTGAACCCATAAAAGCTATTAAGACCAAAGTATATACAATCTGCTATCGTTAATGTTATCTTGAAACAAAGCAATGGACTATCAAATGAGAAAGACAAAACTTCTTTTATGAAGTCATGTTGATCACTAAACGATATTTATGGTTTGATCTATCAAAGGCAATATTGCGATTTTGTCATTATGTAACTACCCCTATATCTACTATCTTTGCTGTTCTCTCTGAATACTTAATGTGTAACCAGCCCTATTCTTTATTGGGATAAATTTTGCAAAGGACGTCATATATTTTTAATTTATGTTAGGTTACATGATGAAATTCATCACTTATTTATTCCAACAAGCAATATCGCATTGAATAAAATCTTATTTATTTAATCAAACAAGCAATATCGCATCGAATAAAATCTCATTTATTTATTCCAACAAGCAACATCACATTGAATAAACTCTCATTTATTTATTCCAACAAGCAATATTGCATTGAATAAACTCTCATTTATTTATTCCAACAAGCAATATCGCATTGAATAAACTCTCATTATTTATTCCAACAAGCAACATCGCATTGAATAAACTCTCATTATTTATTCCAACAAGCAATATCGCATTGAATAAACTCTCATTTATTTATTCCAACAAGCAATATCGCATTGAATAAACTATCATTTTGTGTATAACTTTCATATAATATCAAAAGCGAAACTAACATACTTAATAAAATGATATTGATTACTGACAATCAACAAAAAACCTCAATAACAATGAATTTCATATCACAAAGGGGTATGCTCAAAGCGTTACTCTTGATTACTGTTGTGTTAGGACAGAGAACGTCTAAAATTCATCAACTATTTTGGAGTATGTAACCGGTATGCAAAGTATGTCTTCGTATGTTTATCACTTATCACTACTCAAACCAGGTACCCAATCGTAAAGCTTGATGATCAGGCAGCTGTCGTCATGAAGCAAATAACTTGTGTCTCAGTGTGAGGCAAGGAATCAAGCAATCAAACTCTCAGTTTCTTCATTCAATTTATCAACTTTCTAGCCACATATTGTTATGTTTGAAAGGGTCTTCCGAAATGGATCACCTGTTTTGAGGGATTTACAACCTTTTGTTTCCCTCTAGGGGGATTTACATTGACTTATGTAAGCCATGAAAGAGGGATTGCAATGATTGTAAAACCTAACACAAGTTTTCAAAACACAAGACTATACCATACCGACACTCGAACCCGCATTCCGACACTTCCTTATCTTAACGCTTTACCGCAGCGCTATGGAGCCGACGAAACAGAAATGCTTAATAATTAACTCTGTTAAGCTTTACACTTCCTAATATCTCATTATAAGGCAATCACGGGAGACATACACCTTTGAAACAAGGCATCCTCGGGATTTTACTTCCTATCAGGGTCCACAACCGTAGCTTATACTCGGTTAAATGGTTTCTCCCTATAAATTCACCCATCCAACCTTCGAGCTTCACAACTTGTTGCTGAACTGATAGAGGTAGAATGAGCATTGCACAGGATAACGTGTTTCATCACTTGTAGACTTGTATTCAGTCTAAAAAATTAATGATTGTCATAAAAGATTATTTATCAAATATAAGCAACGAGTCGTGGAGTATAATCTATTTCAGTTTTCTACAGAACAAGACTTGTTCTTCAACTTCAGTTTTGAGAGTAAGACTACACAACCTCGTGGAGCGGGCTTTAAAGAGGCAGTAGCACGTTTTCAGGGTGAACATAAGTTGATGTCAGGAAAATCCAAATAAATGGTTCCAATTTATAGACAATGTATTTAAACTAAACGAGGTGGTATTAAATCAAATATTTTATGTAAACTTCAGCAATGCGACCCCTTTTCCCTACTCAAAATGAATTAAAGATGTTCACACAAAAATGAATCTTTATGATTCTATCTCTGACTATGGATGATGGGTTTGTGTAATAAGATTTTTGACACTATTAAAATGATACATAACGCATTATCATACAATTATTAGTGACAATTTGAAAATATAATATTCATAAAAAAACGTGCTAATTCCCCTTTAATGACAAATAAGGTAGAACTTTACTGGAAACAAAATATCCATACTATTTTGACAGCTGGCAATTGTGGTAGCTATTTCTCCTTCGATATCATGTTACTAACAGTTTTTTTCTTCTAAAAGCAGAATGAATTTTTAAAAGTGTTTGTACAAAAAAGACTAAAAAATTGAATTTGTGAAGTATGTAAAGCACTGTCAACCTTCATCAAAACTTGAAGGTCTAATAACTGAATTAATATCGTATCTATCACCTTTTGGTTACTTTATCTTAACTTCAAAATATCAAATTATTTCAGTGATAATGATTTGATTTGAATTTGATGACCTTATTGGAATTGTGAAACACAGATGACAGAAATGATAGAGCCTTTTGATCCCTTACAGATTGTATCTAAAGATTATTTAAAGAATTTATTTTTCAAATATCTAAAAGATAGTCTATAACGAGATTTAATTATTGAATGAATTAATAACTAGTACAAAACTGTGAAACTTGCTCAGATCGCGTTAAATTTTACTATTTGATGAATTTTATTATCTGAATTATTGAATAATGCTAAAAACTAAATACAATTTGGTTTACGTTGAAATTCGTTCAAATTGAAGGTATTTATTCTGAATAAGCAAAACAATTATTAATATAAAGATACATGATATGTATAATGCGATAAGTTACGAATAACAAATAACAAATAGTATTGTCCAGGTATACATGACGTGATTTGAAAAATGAAACTGTAATGTGCATATAGTCAAATAGAACGTTACAGCTTTCACGTTGTTGATAAAAGTTTCCTGGTTTTAGGGGGACAGTTTTCATGATTTCCTTTAATTAATTTAGTGGAAACGAAATTCAAGGGGTCATCCCAGTATTATATATTTGTTATTAGTACATGTTTTTAGCACTATCCAGTTGAAATCTTTCACTTTTGGTAGTAATTTTATTTATTGTACTATATTGTAAAATTTGAAACATTACAGCCGTTTTTTCATATCATTTTCACAAAAATTAAATGGCGGCCGGAGCACTGATAGATCGGCAACTTTAAGCAATCTGGCCAATTAGTAGATCTGGTAAACACAGATTTCTGTCAATAGAAAGTCGTTTTTATGATTTAGATAATATATAGTTTATACATTTGTATTATAAAACAACTTAAGTAAGGAATGAACTCCGAAAACTCGCCAATATTTGCGGGTCAGGTAGCTTTAATCTATGAATGCTCAACCTTTTATATAAGTTCATGCAAAATGCTACTCAACCTTCTATTTGATCAATCCGAGTATCAGATTACAGTAAGACAAAGTTGTCACGTATTGCATGATAACTGCATGCGGCCATTTCAGTACAAAATGTTGCAAAGTTTACCAAAAGTGTTTTTTTTCCACATTTTCGTTTTTCTTCGAAAATACAATAAAATATATATACATTATTTTCGTTCTAATCTTTTTATCATGGCATCACACGTGCAAATGTGGGGTTCACCAATATGCAAAACTAAGTCGCCAATATGCAAAACTAGGACGCCAATATGCAAAAGTAGGACGCCAATATGTAAACATATGATGCCAATATGCAAAAGTAGGACGCCAATATGTAAGACTAGGACGCCAAAATGCAAACCTAGGACGCCAATATACAAACATAGGATGCCAATATGCAACCCTAGGACGCCAAAAGGACAGATATATTGGACTGTAAATTTGCGATTACATAAGCTAAATACACATAATGACACCTAATTTAGGTTTAAGTGAAGAATATACAAAATGTAAGAACATTGATCCCCTAAGTGCAAGGTTCTATCTATAAAGTATCAGAGGTTGGGGTTCAGCAGTTCCTGAGAGGTGATTGTGATTGAGAAGTGCCTTTAGACGATTCCCGACGGAAGAAAGAAAACTGGCCCTATATGCATGTCGTTAGGCCTAAAAAGAAAATATATTGATATATTTTGAAACTGAATATCAAGATAAATCTTTATCTTAAAAAATGCATGAACACTCTTTTGACCCTTTGATTAATTGCCCTCACTTCAGTAGTTATCTGCGTCAGAATAAGATATTGAGTGGAAATTGTAAATACTCAATAGGAAATAATTGTGAAATTGACATTTTTTTCTGTTTGGAAGAGAAACTTCATCACTGAGTGTTCTGTTAAAAATTGCTAGGGACATGCAAATAATCAGTATCTTTTTATTATATACGAAACATTAGAACCAATGACGAATCTGAGAGCATAAATGCTGATCATTATACTAAATAAATTTAGATCTACAGCTGCATACCAAAAGTTTGTTCACCTTGTGATCTTAGTGCAAATATCATGTAATTTGAGTTTCGTTTTGACGTTCACAAAATAACTCCATGACCACTTACAGAAGCATATCAATTGTCCATGTGTAAAATAACAATTCCCAAGCCATATTTCGGGATCGGCTTGTCACTGGTGCTGAATGTCGATATTTGGCATTGTTGAATAGACAGATGGGGTCATGTTTGTGAAATTCGGATTTTCGTTAATTTCGATTAAAATCATCGATGTAAACTTTGTATGGCAAACATCAGCACAGTTGCCTTGCCTTAACGCAAAGGAACACATATGAATAAAGCTGTTGATCACTTTTGAAGGATTTTGTAGAAAAAAAAAGAAATCAGTGTTTTTGAAATTTTGACCCCTGGTTACTTCAATGACCTGCCCAATTTGTTACAGCTATCTGCTAAGTATGTCATACGAATATGTCAACGCAAACTGAATCTTTACTTATGCAGTGAAATTTCACCATTATCAGTTATCATCTAAAATCTCTTAAACTAGACCGGATAGGATAGTGAAAATGGCCCTTTTGCTTGTTTCTAAAAAAACTTACAGGCAAAATGCGTGAACAAATTATCTTATAGCAAAGTTATATATTTTGATATCATCTTAAATTTATTAGATTTTTACATTTCATAATTTGTTTATTCAAATTCCAAAGGTTATACCCCTGAGTGTACAAATAAGGAAACCTTTATGCACAAATAAGGAAACCTTCGTGTACAAATAAGGAAATCTTCATGTACAAATAATGAAACCTTCATGTACAAATAAGGAAACCATCGTGTACAAATAAGGAAACCGGGAATTGATCAATCAAATTTCCAGTTCCAAAATCGCAATTAAACTTGTGAACTGAAGAAACGTATGACGATGTATGACCTGTACTCAATTACAGTGTGTTGAACTCTGAAAAAATATTCTCGTTTTTGTTACTGATAGGGAAAATATCATAAAGATGATGATATTTTTGTTGTATCAAATGTTTTTTTCTTTTATTATTTTGAGTTTAATTTCTATTTTGTTTAATTCATTGACGAGAAATGAAAGAAATTGGTACAAATGGTTTTTTAAATAAATGCAGTTTTTCGCTCGTATTGACATTAATTTTTAACTTTGTTATTATCATTCCACAAGTAAGTTCCTTTGTGAATGTTTCATCAACAGTATGAACTTTTTGAAAACTTTTGTATCTAAATTGTTAAGTTTGCACTTCAATGATCTGACATATTGAGTTTTTTTTGGTTATTATGTTTGATATAAGTGCAGTTGTCATGAAATATATTTTTCGTTTAAGTTCAACTTCACAAAGCTTTTCATCATACCAAAAGTTATGATTTTTTTGGAGAAAATGAAGAAATTTCATTTCCTTATCAAATAGTTAAAGTTGATACACAAAGAACTACAGTTAACACATTTGGCTGTGATTAATACAATACTGGAGGTAAAGTTGCCAAAACTCTATTTTTTCATTTACTTACTTACATAAAATAAATTAAGTTAAATTGCTAAGGAATATCTTTATATGGTCTAATATGACGATTTTGAACTTTACTTGAAATTGTGACGAAATGCGATCAATCAATAAGTAATTGCAAAAAGAATTTCGACCGCAAGCCTCCCATTTTTCGGTATGCAACATATATATCCCTCATATATGCAGTGTGAATATGTTCCCTTTACACAAAAGTATTTATAAAAAGAGGACTATGAATTATTTTGTTAAGACATGGTGGCCATGTAAAATTTTCTAAATTTGGTTATATTACATAGTCACTTCAACTAATTAACCAAACTTCCGTCAGTGTAGTACAGATTTTCTCTTTCGATAAAATTATTTCAAACATAGTCTAGTCATCTTAAAATAGTTTTAATAACAGAAATAATTTCTGCCAACATTCATTACGATTGCGTTTGGTTAGTACTGCGTTCACTTATATGTGGCCGGGTATTTGTCTCTGGGAAGAAAGATTCCATTGAAATTAGAAATTCGAGCATCCACAAATAGCACATCTGTATGAATCTGACTATCCTAGGAGTAAAGATACTCCTGTAACCCTTTTTACATGCACACATTTACTCCTATAAGTATATTTACTCATAGGAGTAAATATACTTACAGGGAGTAAACGTGCCATGTAAACAGTCCAAAACTAATTTACTTACAGGAGTATCTTTACTCCTAGGAGTTAAATACTCCACCCCAAGAGGTAAAGTAAAAGTATATTTGCTTTTACTCCTGTAAGTATCCGTGTCATTTTCTATAGTATTAGCATAGTTGAATGATTAGGTTGAGGTAATTGACTTGCATTTATATAGTTTCTAAACACTAATATTATTTTTTCATCAATAATAACTTATATTCAAAAGTATTCTTTTTAATTTGTCGAGAGCATGTTTCCTAATGAGGGAAATTAGTTTTTTTTGGTGTTGAGTGTCATTCTTTTAGATGCATTTAACACATTGACATTTCTAAAAAAAGAAATTCTACTGTAAGCAAATCATGATATACTTAAGCGTTCTTAAATTGCTATGGAACGTAAAGTAAATATACTTTTACTCTTAGGAGCATAAATACTCCTAGGAGTAATTATACTCTGAGGAGTAAAGTGCGCATGTAAAAAGGGCAGTATCAATTTTGGACTGCTTACATGGCACATTTACTCCATGTAAGTATATTTACTCCTAGGAGTAAACATACTTATAGGAGTAAATGTGTGAATGAAAAAAGGGCTTAAGTTATTTTTGATTTTTTTACATATTTATAACAGTTTGGTGTATCCGTGTTAATGTTAATTAACTGGTGAATGGTGAAATATGAATCTATCGGATAATAGACTACTGTCAGTTAAGTGTTTATGGATTTATATATCTCTTTATAATTCACGAATGAGATGATGTGAAATGTAGAGTCTAAAATTTCAGAATGAATGTCGTGTGATGGTAAATGGTAGAAAGACTGATGTATATTATTCAGGTTTTTTTCCCGGTGCAATAGTAATAGAAACAATACTTTTGTAGTTATTTTAAGTGGTCGTAAGCTATTAACGCAAAACTCTGGCCTACTTTTTGTGTTAATGTTCCTTTTTGTTGTTTGGTGACATAGGTAATGTATATGATTAAACATGCCTGAAGGTTTTATCAAATTTTAAATCTCGCCACCAGAGTGTATTAACAAGAGGGGCGGTAGTCCCGAATGCTTATCTCGGGGTAAGGGTTTTAAATCTGATAAAAACCCAAGGGTTAATATTTTATCAAGCTTACAAAAGCACCTTACTCTTAAAATCTCAATTTCGTCTAATATATAGGGTCGAGACAATGTTTACAATCCACCAACAGCTGAGAACGCGATATCTGGGTCACATCTGCACGTGCAGATCGCGTGCCACAACCACATCACTATTAGAGACAGCAGAGCGCGTCTTTCAACTTGAAGGAGAGGACATTACGTATAGGTTAATGTCCGAGTAACTCTCCATTCCTAAAAAAATAACTTTAAATATTTAAAAAAGTTAAATTTCAAGTAAAAAACTTGATGTAAAATATAACGCTCCATTACTGAAAAATAATGGAGCGATAGAACAACAGGCTGACGTCACAAGTGTAATTTAAAACCCTGTAATACTAAAAATGGTCGCCACGATCTTGCTAGTCGAAAGTTCTTGCAAAAACATTGAAACTTGCAAATGTTCGTCAATAATGTTTGAAAACAATTCCATGAGAAATGCCACACCCTTAAGATATTTCAACAATCTTAATCAGCCATGATTAAGACCTAAACCAAGGTAATTGTATTAGCTGTGGCATCCTGCTACATCAGCGAAAGTGTCTACGCGTTCTGCTCCAACCTATCCCCTGATATCCTTCCAGCAAAAACTTTCGTATCGCCGTCGGCAGGTTATTCAACGTTATTTATAACCTGCCTGTTTTCAGCCGCTATTTCGAGCTCCGTACGCTGTTATCTAGCGATGCCTCTTGTGAAACTCTTATAGAACCCTGCTTGCGAGCTTAGGAGACTGCAGCGGTAAATGAAAAATATTATCTTACAGCACTTTCATTGGCTGATTTGAATATCACTATGAGCAAGCGCAACAAGACTTGGGAACCATTTTGCCGCTATCACTGAAAGGGCATATATTCTCTTTAATTTTTTTTTTTATGAAAACTTTATCTTTCCATTTCAGTTCCTGATTGACTACAGTTGAAATATTGATAACTCATTGTCGAGACATAGGCTAGACTATATATTTAATCGTGTAAACACATGATATTGTAATAGGCGGGTCAGGATCGTTTGGACTATTAACCTCTTACAGTGAAGCTGGCTACCTTTAATGGAGACTTTGCGTTGTGTAATTTAAGGATCTTTCTAATTTAGGGCCAACTTCAAGGTTCAAATGGTATCAGACCCAATTGCTGACATGACAAAAGATAACCGAGAGAATAGTAGAAAACAATGGTTTATTTACAAAGCAAAACATAAACTCAACTGGAGTAGAAACACAAATATCAACATCACAACATAACAACAATCACACACATTTCACAATTAACGACCTACGACCGAACTCAGATATCCTGTTTCCGGCGCCCTAAGGATCGGCTCACCTCAAGAATTCTTCAAGTGAACTGAACAGCGAAGAGTTGAGCCTTCTCCCTTTTATACCCAAGTACTGCACGCACCGCATGCTGCACGTGCTACCACAGGCCCCCGGGTCATTGAGCAATCATCCCTTAAAAAAAATTAAAAAAAATTGAGATGACCCCCAGATTTGACAGCCTTCGTAGATACATAATATTAACGTATCTACGAAGGCTGTCAAATCTGGGGGTCATCTCAATTTTTTTTTTGTTTTTTTTGTTTTTTAAAGGGATGATTGCTCAATGACCCGGGGGCCAGTGGCCTGTGCGTGCTACGGCAGTACAGTGAAGAGTACGGGTGCGTTCGGCGCTCCGTTCCACTATTTCCGAAAACATCCCACTAGCAAATCTAACTAAGAAACAACTGATTTCCTACAATATCGTGAGTCAGAGGAATAGATAACGATGGTAGAAGTGGGATGATGAACACATATTGATAGTCAAATTTGAATATTGTTAGTAACTTTAACAGGCAGATATGTGCTTACAGTTACACTCAACTTATGGTTTTAACTCTTCACTCCTGAACAGTGGGCTTTTAGGCCCGAAAGACACTTTGCACTGAAATATATAAAAACCTCTTTGAAGTGCAGGTATCCTGTTTCTGGTATTCCTCAAGTTAGTCAGGATAGTCATGTCATGAATTTTTCAAAACAATATTTTGAAAAGTAATGAATTAAAAAAGAAAGTTACAACCGTTAGGCCCCAAGCCGGGCCTGATGGGCCCAGTCCGTTCACTTTTATTTTTAAGTATTGATTATAACAAAATGTTCAGCTCATTTTTTGTTTTCAAACACGGAATGATACCAAAACCAAAGTGTGCATAGAGGAACTACGAACTTTTTCAAGATATCATTGTAAGCAGATGGAAATCAGAGTTACAGCTTATTATCACAAAGAAATGGAACTTCTGATGATAGCATGTATGTTCATGAATTGAAAATGCACAAATGTTACTATAAGAACAGGAGGAATGTTACCATAACAAAGATGGCATTTGTATGCTTTTACTTGGTCACCTGTCACTTAATATTCATAATGAAAAAAGTGTGCTTATTCTCTATGACAAAACGTTTAATATGAATGTTTAATCTCTTATCTGACATTTACAATGCTCCTTGTAAAATACCTATTGTCTAAGGGTTCCGGGTCGTTTCGCTCCAACATCCGTAACCGATCAAAGAGGATTAGTTTTTAGAGAAGATCACAGTGGCTTAAAGACAACTTATATGCCTAAAACTGAAACTGTGTATGGATTGGACTTATTTTCACACCGGGACAAAGTAAGCAAAACATGTTGCACGTCCAGTCTTAGCATTTTAGTCTTAAGAACTTTCCCTAAAGCTGCTCGAACGTTAAAGAAATTTCAAAAGTGCTCAGTTTTTTTATTGAAATTAATTTCATACATTAATACTTTAACTTGAGGCATATTTTACCCCCAAATCCGAGGTAATAGTAAACGACCAGTTCCTTCAACTTAAAATGCTCAATATATGCAAATTGAACTAGAAAAGTGAAAAACCCGCAACCTCGAGAATATACTGGCTCTACCCCGTCACTCAAAGAGAGATAAGTGATCTCACACTCAAAACAAATAATATCCTCTATCTCTAGATTTCAAATATCTCATTCATGAATTATAAAAGATTGATAGATTCATAATCACTTATCAGACGTGTTCATATTTCATGAAAAAGAATATTAGTATAGTTGTCCTTTTCACACTCAACATTCGCTATATACCAATGTTAAAAGAAAACACAAAAAAAAAAATCAAAATTAAACAATTGTCACTAAAGAGCAATGAAAAGTAGGTCCTATCAAGAAGCGCATAGTGACTATTGCGCCATGGTCGATTTCTTCGTTTCGCGATCCGTCATCTATCTACTGATTGAGTATTTGATTCTCCCAAATATGCTATTGGTAAGGCCCTGGTTGCTTGAATTTGTTTTCAATGGAACTTTATTTGAGATCTTACTGCCCGGATACAAATACCCAGCCACGTAATTCTTTCATTTTTACCCCCAGTGTTGCGTTAATCACTGCCAAATTTGTTCCTGTAGTTCTATTTGTGTCGTCTTTAAGGATGTGATGAGAAAATGGTTTTTCTTCATCTACTCCAAGAGTTCATTACATTTGGTAAGGTAAAAAACATAAGAAGTCAAATTTAACGAAAAATATATTTCATGACATTTGCACCAAGTTCAGACGTAATTACACAAACCTTGTTACACACCTGTATAAAATTTACCCATGCGATGCTGTATATATAAGATCATAAATGCGTCATTTATTGTTTTGTTTATGCACTTTAAGAGTGTAGAGAACTACAATCCTTTTCATTTAAGATCAACATGTTTTTGTAATATGTCGTACTGTTGATGTTACATTGGCCAATAAGGCGGGCCGTCCCGCTGAACTCTGACATTTTGCCGCTTCGCCAATCAGAAAAGTCTGGAGTCTTCCGACAGCTCAACGCGATTCGATGTTGTATGGAGTTCATCTTCATTCGGAAAATGCAAAGCGACATGTCGATGGAAAATCTGATCAATGTATTCACAGATTACAATTTTTGATTTTTAAATCGTTAAGTGTATTTTCTAGTTGACACTGGCAAATACTGACTGCACATCGCAAAGTCTACACAAAGTTATTGAGAACAGGACATAAGCTTTCAAATATTTCTTCACACGATGAATGCGCAATTTTTAAAATTTTGTGACGCTGAATATTTGATTAATCAATTCGAGGTTTCCTTATTTGTACACAATGGTTTTCTTTTGTTCTCGGAAGTCTCTCTCATAAGGCAATCTCAGATCGACATTATCAACATAATGGAACTGTCGATCCGAATTTATTTATATTGAAATGTTCCATAAATAATAAAAAGTACTGGTTATTACAATTTTTTTAGCAAATTGAACAAAACACTCAGTGATTTAGTGTCTCTTCCAAACAGAACATAAATGTCAATTCGAGAATTGTTTTCTATTTGGCTTTTACAATTTCTACTCAATATCTTATTCTGACGCAGATAACTATTGAAGTGAGTTTCAAAATTTATCGGTATATTTACTTAGCAGGCCTAATGACATGCTTATAAGGCCAGTCATCATTTCTTCAGTCGGGAGTCGTCTAAAACACTTATCGATCAAAATCACCTCTCTGGAACTGCTGAACACCAACTGCTGATAATGTATCGCCGCTAATGGCTGCAATATTGCCCAAACGGCGCTAAACAATAACTCACTCACTCACTCACTGATAATGTTTACACTTTTTATAGTCTTCACTAAAAGGGGCAGTAGCACGTTTTTACGACGAATATAAGGTGATGTCAGGAAAATGAAAATAAAGGGTTCCAATCTAAAGACAATGTATTTAAACTAACTGAATCATTAATAAATCAAATTTATAATGTAAAGTTAAGCCACGAGATTCCTTTTCTGACACAAAAAGAATTAGGCCTAAAGGTGTTCACTCATAAATGGCTGCCAATGGATTTTATGTGAATCTTTATAATTTGATCTCTGACTATGGATGATTGGTTTGTGTAATTAGATTTTTGACGCTATCAAATGAATACATTTAGCATTAACTTACAATTATCAGTGAAAAATTGAAAATATAAAATTGTCAAAAAACGTGCTACTGTCCCTTTAAAAGGTATAAACCGTAGATGTTTCTAAACCATGAATACGATTTTCTATTGACCGAAATCTGCTGTTACCAGATCTACTACTTAAAATCAGGAAACTATTCATCATCACTAAATGTTTATATATCAAACAAGTTGAAAGCATTATACTTCTATTTGACTATCTGCACAATTTAAATCAACAATCCAGGCATGCCTAGACAATAATATGTGCTATGTGTTAACATGAAATCTTATTACACAGAGTCCGTGTGTATAGTTTTGAAACATTTCATTGTTATTTTTTGTAATAAAGTTATTTTGCTGTTTTAGTAAACATACCTCAAGTTTAAATACATTTTAAGGATTATAGTTATATTCTGTTGCTACTGTACAATCAATCAAATGATAAAATAGAACCATCTTTTTAGCTCATCAGAATTCATAGTTTAATTTGCCATATTTTGACAATTTGTTTCCCTTTTGAAGGGACCACAGGGTGGCCAATTCTAAAATGAAGTATAAAGGCAATGTGATTTCAGATACCGGTAATGAATTCAGAAATTAAAATTGCTCAAATATTCAAAGAAAATGTAAAATGTTGTAATGTTGTCAAGGAGTATGTAGAGAAAATTGAACATTTCATGACTTTACGTTTTTGGAGAAGAAGATTAAAATTCTAAATTAGGTTTTAAGGGTGTGACAACTTCGGCCCTTATTATGGACCACAAGGTCACCAAAGCTATAAATGATAACCTTGTTATTCAAGGAGTCTGTACACAAAGTTTCAGTTTTCTAGGTCTTATACTTCTGGAGAAGAAAATAAAAAAAGATTTTAAGGGAGTGACCCCTTACAGACCAGACTAAAAGTTCAAATTCATCAAAAGCAAAATCTTATAGAAAGCTGCCAAAATCGTCTCAGATGGACAGGTTCGTCAGATGTTTGTTGGATTAGTTCAGTTAGTTGCAGAAAGAATTGGCCTCTTCACTAATTAATAAATTTAGTCTCGTTATGGCTATCTTGGAGATATTTTTAAACATTCATTCATCAGAAGAAACTATCTGTAAGAGATCAATAAGCTTTATCTTTTCTGTCATCTGTGTTTCACAATTCCAATAAAGTCATTAGTCATTAATATTAATAATAATAATGAATATTTTGTAATCAGTTCTACATTAAAGTTTATCAATATCATTGAACTAATTTGATATCACGGATTGAAGATAAAGTAACTAAAAGGTTATAGATACGATATGAATTCTTCAAAATAAGTTTCAAGTATTGATAAGATTAGAAATATCTTGCTATGAAATGCAGTTACAAATGTTGCTGCCATAATTTGCTTTTCTTTTAAAAGTAAAAGGGTAGGTTTTTTATAACATAAAAAAATGGTTCTATAAAAACAACAATAACACCCTTTGTATATTTGTTAATAAAAACCACAGCATGTCATCAACCATCATCAATGTATGAAACACTCTTTCTAAATAAACAGCAATGTTGCTACGAAATGAGAAACATGTAACTCCCTTTTAAATGAAATATCGTCATATAGATCATTTGACGATATTTATGGCATAATTTATCAATGGTAACATTGCAAATTTCTTATCTTTTAATTTGTGATTTTCTAAATGTATGTATTTCGATGATATTTTCACCCTTTTATTTCACACTGATAAACAGAATCCAATGCGAAAAAATAGATGGTTAATAAATATTACATGACTTTATCATCCTTGACATGAGGCAACGTCATAAAACTACTTATATATCCATCTAAATCTTCATATATCAAAACACTTAAACAATATGCTTGACAGGGACATGGATCCGAATATTCTTCGTTGATATATATTTAGATATATTTTGCAAAGAAAAGCTTATCTCTTTAATTGATATAAGGTTACAAGATCATTACATATTTATTCAAATTGACAATGGTTTATAGATAATAGGTTATTTGATAACTTCTTAATGTAATAATTTCCATAAAATTTTAAAAGCCAAATCAACTAATAAAACTAATAATCCCACTGATGATGATGATGGGGATGATGATGATGACGATGACGATGGTGATGACGACGATGGTGGTGGTTGTTGATGATGATAATTGTGAATTGTGCCTATACTATTTAAATCTATTCTTGAAAAACCAAATCAATTCGTAACAGTCATTTCATGGAAAGATAAACCTTATCAACACGTATATGTATAAAGGTTTGAAATCATAATAACGAATTGATATTTTATCTATTTCATTTTGGTTTCTTATCTTCAAATCATAACATCAAGTTCAATTTGGAATTGATTTTCAACTCATGACCTTAATATAATGAATTATACACAGATGACTAAAAATGTAGAGCCATTTGCTTCATTGAATTGTGTGTTCCAAGATTGTTTGTTGAATGTTTTAAGATATCATGATAGTCTGGCGTTTGCGTAGGAAAACAATGTCAGGGGCATGTTTTAAACAAAAAAACATATTTGTTAAGCATTCATTAATATACTGATCCGAAAGCTATATTTAATTTAAGGACATTAAGAAGGAAATGGAACATGGTTCAGACAATGGTTGAAATGCAATTATGTTTAAAATGGAAGCATTTCATTGCCAAATGCCAAAGACGCATTAAAGAAAATGAACATTATTTGACATTTTTATATTTGAATAGTTATTCTTTATCCATAGTTTGCACAAACAATATTGAGAAACTATTTGCTGATCGGTATATAATGAAAGACAAACATTTATAAATGTCTGGCGTGTAATACATATGTAATGCAATTTATCACCAGAGAATGTTAAGAAGACGTCATCGACATACTCCGACAAACTGATTGACATTTAAAGAGACAGTAGCAGGTTTTAGTGGGAATAAAAGGTGTTGTCAGGAAAATGATAAAAATGGTTCCTATTGAAAGACAATGTATTTAAACTAAATGAAGCAGGATATATAACGTATAGTTTAGCCATGCGATTCCTTTTTCTTACACAAACTGAACTAAAGGTGTTCACACAAAATGGCCGCTAATAATTTTATGTGAATCTTTATACTTTGTTCTCTGACTACGGATAAACAATCAAAATAATATATTTAGCATGAACGTACCATTATCAGTGAAATATTGAATACGTTTGATTATAAAAAAACGTGCTACTGTCCCTTTAAGTTACTGACAAATGCTTAGGTAATAATGTGATACCTAGGCAGGCATTAGCGGTATTGCACAGTGCTAATGCCAAGGATATGAGGTTGACTTTTACACTATTGCCGGATGAACAATCATCTGTACAATAAACAGTGTATAGAGTTAAGGTTACAGTTTGGATAAAAATTATACATAGAATTATATAATTGAGAAGATGAAATGGAATAAACCCAGTTTAAGGAAGCCTATGTAAGAACCTAAGAATGTAAGAATGTAAGAACCTAAGAATGTAAGAACCTAAGAATGTAAGAATGTAAGAATGTAAGAACCTAAGAACCTAAGAATGTAAGAATGTAAGAACCTAAGAATGTAAGAATGTAAGAATGTAAGAACTTAAGAATGTAAAATTTAGAACCTAAGAATGTAAGAATGTAAGAACCTAGGAATGTAATAATGTAAGAACCTAAGAATTTAAGAACTTAAGAACTTAAGAATGTAAGAATGTAAGAACCTAAAAACATAAGAATGTAAGAATGTAAGAACCTAAAAACATAAGAATGTAAGAATGTAAGAACCTACGAATGTAAGAATGTTAGAATGCAAGAACCTACGAATGTAAGAATGTAGGAACCTAAGTTTGTAAGAATGTGAAAACCTAAGAATGTAAGAACCTAAGAATGTAAGAATCTGAGAACCTAAGAATGTAAGAATGTAAGAACCTTAGAATGTAAGAATGTAAGAATGTAAGAATGTAAGAACCTAAGAATGTAAGAACCTTAGAATGTAAGAATGTAAGAATGTAAGAACCTTAGAATGTAAGAATGTAAGAATGTAAGAATGTAAGAATGTAAGAACCTTAGAATGTAAGAATGTAGGAATGTAAGAATGTAAGAATGTAAGAATGTAAGAACCTAAGAATGTAAGAACCTTAGAATGTAAGAATGTAAGAATGTAAGAACCTTAGAATGTAAGAATGTAAGAATGTAAGAATGTAAGAACCTAAGAATGTTAGAACCTTAGAATGTAAGAATGTAAGAATGTAAGAACCTTAGAATGTAAGAATGTAAGAATGTAAGAATGTAAGAACCTAAGAATGTAAGAACCTTAGAATGTAAGAATGTAAGAATGTAAGAACCTAAGAATGTAAGAACCTTAGAATGTAAGAACCTTAGAATGTAAGAATGTAAGAATGTAAGAATGTAAGAACCTAAGAATGTTAGAACCTTAGAATGTAAGAATGTAAGAATGTAAGAACCTTAGAATGTAAGAATGTAAGAATGTAAGAATGTAAGAACCTAAGAATGTAAGAACCTTAGAATGTAAGAATGTAAGAATGTAAGAACCTAAGAATGTAAGAACCTAAGTAAGAATGTAAGAATGTAAGAATGTAAGAATGTAAGAATGTAAGAACCTAAGAATGTAAGAACCTTAGAATGTAAGAATGTAAGAATGTAAGAACCTTAGAATGTAAGAATGTAAGAATGTAAGAATGTAAGAACCTAAGAATGTTAGAACCTTAGAATGTAAGAATGTAAGAATGTAAGAACCTTAGAATGTAAGAATGTAAGAATGTAAGAATGTAAGAATGTAAGAATGTAAGAATGTAAGAACCTAAGAATGTAAGAATGTAAGAATGTAAGAACCTAAGAACCTAAGAATGTAAGAATGTAAGAACCTAAGAATGTAAGAACCTTAGAATGTAAGAATGTAAGAATGTAAGAACCTTAGAATGTAAGAATGTAAGAACCTAAGAATGTTAGAACCTTAGAATGTAAGAATGTAAGAATGTAAGAACCTTAGAATGTAAGAATGTAAGAATGTAAGAATGTAAGAATGTAAGAATGTAAGAATGTAAGAACCTAAGAATGTAAGAACCTTAGAATGTAAGAATGTAAGAACCTTAGAATGTAAGAATGTAAGAATGTAAGAACCTTAGAATGTAAGAATGTAAGAATGTAAGAATGTAAGAACCTAAGAATGTTAGAACCTTAGAATGTAAGAATGTAAGAATGTTAGAACCTTAGAATGTAAGAATGTATTAAAATACAGCAGTGACGTCACTCCATTGTGTCAATCGTACATTATCCTTCAGGAATCTACTGCAACTAAATGGGAAGTAGAGATTTGTGAGACGGTCCCTACGACGTTCTCATTATTAGTTGGCATAATTTGATTGCGTAACATTTCATTTCATTTTGCATTGAAAAAAACAAAATAACACGTTGAGATTAAGCTATTTTATTGAACTCATGATTGACAAAACTTTATTGAAAATGTAACCTTGTCAAGCGTTGTTCTATAAATAATCGTATTAAATCGCAGTGCCTCTGGTATCCGTCGTCCGCCTCAATCGTGGTGTTTTGTGTTAGGCTGCCGTTAGTTTGACAACATTGATTCCAAGAAGATTCAGCAGTGTTTTCAGTATATTCACACCTTTATGATTCACACCCACAAGTAAATTCCTGGTAAAAATAATAGTTTCCTTCTCTATGTAGAATATCTTAGAGATATCCGATCTAACAACATTTCACACAGTTATCGATGTCAAAATTCCGAGTAATACTATAGTTCACTTTTCAGATGAATCTCCTGAGAATCACATTCTTCTCCTCTGCAGTTATTTTTTAAAATGTTTTCTTGAAAGAACGTCTCTTTTCATGGCATTGGTAGGTTTTCATACTTCGTCCCAGTTTTGCATGTTTATACATCCATTGTTCCCGTCTTAGTTCTCTTGGAAAATCTGGAAAACAAACAAAATCATTATCAACTCTTGTTCAGAAAATGTTTGAACTCTGCACTAACCTTGTTGAGTTTGGTTAAAAATTTAACAAAAGTAGAGTGACATCATTCCTGTAGTTCAGTCCCTTTAAAATATATGTTAAAAACTTAGAATTTCGATAATATGGAACATTAGAATAAAACATAATCTAGAATCACTTTCTTGTAAAGAGACTTATTCACGTATCAAATAAAACATAACACTAACGTAAATCATCAGTATAGTAGATAGAAATAAAACTTACCGTCTTCAACAGGTCATTTTGGTTTCACTCTTTGGCACAGCAAATCGTCCGTTGCTTCCTTCGAATTCCTTTGGACCATGAGATGATATTCGGTCGTCATTCGATGAAATAATTTAGTCTTCGCCGTACACACATGTGCATGGAAACGATTTGTCCCTTTCTGTGTGACTTGTGTTGAAACATCATCGTCTGATAAATTATCATCAAATTGAAGATACTCGGACGTATTGTCCCTCCAGAAACACTAAATTACCGCACACAATGTCAAGGTATAACACTTACAACGTCCCTTTTATACCAAACCCAAACGATTACTCTCGTTTAGAACCATTTGCACGTGCATTAAGAATGTACTGGCTATATAGTTGGGTCGCACGTGCAAGAATGTTCTGGCACGCTGGTTATGACGAGTACGTTTTGAACAGTTTACACGTGCATTAAGAATGTACCGGTTTATCAGATTTGGGCATCTCAAAGGTTTTAAGGGAAAATTTATATTGAAACATGTTTCTTGTTTGATTGAGTTTCTGTTAAAATTTAGTATTTATCACATAGAGCCAATGTTGAATGTTGTAAAAACCTAGGCTGTATTTTAAGTCAGATAACATACGCGTAACCGTCCATTCGAGAAAAACAATGAACTCGCCGCTTCGCGGCTCGTACATTCTTTTTCACGAATGGACGGTTACTTGTATGTTATCCTTAACAGAATGTAAGAATGTAAGAATGTAAGAATGTAAGAATGTAAGAACCTAAGAATGTAAGAATGTAAGAACCTAAGAATGTAAGAATGTAAGAATGTAAGAATGTAAGAATGTAAGAATGTAAGAACCTAAGAATGTAAGAACCTTAGAATGTAAGAATGTAAGAACCTTAGAATGTAAGAATGTAAGAATGTAAGAACCTTAGAATGTAAGAATGTAAGAATGTAAGAATGTAAGAACCTAATAATGTTAGAACCTTAGAATGTAAGAATGTAAGAATGTTAGAACCTTAGAATGTAAGAATGTAAGAATGTAAGAATGTAAGAATGTAAGAATGTAAGAACCTAAGAATGTAAGAACCTTAGAATGTAAGAATGTAAGAACCTAAGAATGTAAGAATGCAAGAATGTAAGAATGTAAGAATGTAAGAATGTAAGAACCTTAGAATGTAAGAATGTAAGAATGTAAGAATGTTAGAATGTAAGAATGTAAGAATGTAAGAATGTAAGAATGTAAGAACCTAAGAATGTAAGAATGTAAGAATGTAAGAATGTAAGAACCTTAGAATGTTAGAATGTAAGAATGTAAGAATGTAAGAATGTAAGAATTTAAGAATGTAAGAATGTAAGAACCTAAGAATGTAAGAATGTAAGAACCTTAGAATGTTAGAATGTAAGAATGTAAGAATGTAAGAATGTTAGAATGTAAGAATGTAAGAATGTAAGAATGTAAGAATGTAAGAATGTAAGAATGTAAGAATGTTAGAATGTAAGAATGTAAGAATGTAAGAATGTAAGAATGTAAGAACCTAAGAATTTAAGAATGTAAGAATGTAAGAACCTAAGAATGTAAGAACCTAAGAATGTAAGAATGTAAGAATGTAAGAATGTAAGAATGTAAGAACCTAAGAATGTAAGAATGTAAGAATGTAAGAATGTAAGGTACCTCCACATAATATACCAGCCTATATGATACAGCAGTTCTATCGAGATGTTATTTATTTAGAGAGGTTTTGGGGCGGTGGTCAACGGACAAGGAAACAAGGATGACTGTAACGACAAACTTTGAATAAGCTTGCATTTCCCGATGGGTTAAATATTTTTTATTTGATTTTGAGACAGAATATCGGAAATACATATTTATATCCCAAACTAATCTTTCCCAAGTATGGCAACTCAGTTATGTTTCTTTGATCTAGTAATACGACTAAGTTGGGAGAGAATTATCCCAAACATTGATGAAAGTTATTTCTCCTTTTCCCATTGATTTTCAGCTCCAGCTGCACCATAGTGTATGCGTCAGAATAAAATATTGAGTGGAAATTGTAAAAAAAATTAATTAGGCAAAGAAAATTGTAAGTTGACATTATTTTGTGTTATTTTTGCAAGAAGGAATATATAAGTAAGTGTTTTGCTTCAAATACTAGCATATGAATAGAACACGAATAGCTTTTTATGTTTTTTTAAATAGTTGAACCAACGTCTTTCGAATCTTTCGTGTGAAAAAGACAACTTTGTATTTTCCTGTCATGAAATAAACACGAAACATCACGTAATGGAAAAATGTCAGAATTTTTTTATGACTGGGACATGTACAATAAAGAGTGTAAAACAATTGATGATCTTATGATGGTCTGAAAAGGATCACTGACACAGTGGGATGAATGTTCTTCTCAGTCTTCTCAGTCAATTCAGATTTAAAGGGGCAGTATCACGTTTTTTGATAATTTTATATTTTAAAATTTTCACTGATAAATGTACGCTAATGCTAAATGTATTATTTTGATAGTGTCAAAAATCTCATTACACAAATCAATTATCCATAGTCAGAGGACAAAGTATGAAGATTCACATTAAATCCATTAGCGGCCATTTTGTGTGAACACCTTTAATTCATTTTGTGTAAGAAAAAGGTACCGCATGGTTAAGCTTTACATCATATATTTGAATTATTACTGCTCCATTTGTTTAAATACTTTGTCTTTCAATTGGCAGCATTAGTTTTCATTTTCCTGACATCACCTTATGTTCCCCCTAAAAATGTGCTACTGTCCCTTTTACACTTCAGGAGTGTTTCTTAGGGCACTGGTCAATTTAGTTTGGAACCATATTTCATCAGAACAGAATTTTATTTCTCATAATTCACAACAGTGACATAGAGAAAAGTTAAATATATTACATACACATATATATATATATACATACATAGATAAAAATTGGAAAAGTTAACTGGTACACAGTTTTACATAATCAAAAGATAAAAAAATTACACGAAGCCAATCAAAACTCCAACATGTTTCAATGGTATCATCAGGGAGTCTCATATCAATCAAAACATATATATATATTTACAAATTGGAATAATAGTGTGCTGCATTCATAAACATGTGATATGCATAATTTAAAACTTACAGAGACCTTCTTTTATGAATTTTGCCAAGTTAAGTAAGAGTGGTTTATAGGTAGTTTTCATGAGGGTTATATACTTATCAATTGAAGGATACTTACAGTAATACGATGGGAGGTATTTACTTCTTAAGTCTGATAGAAAGGGGCAGGCCAAAAGAAAATGAAATTCGTCACCGGTGGAGATATTACAGAGTTTACAAATTCTTTGGCCCTTATCGATTTTACTCCACCGACCAGTTTCAATAGGTAATCTATGGTTTGAAGTTTTGAAGCGGGTAAGCCAAATTCTTAAATTGCTAGGAAGTTCTAAAATATATGAGTCCATATGGGGTTTAACTTTGTAAAGTTTTTAGAGTTTAGCTTTTGAAGAATCAATCTGAGAAGCAGTCCACATTTGAAGAAATTGATCAATAAGGACTCGTTTAATAGATGATTTTAAAATGTGTGAACTGTTAAAATTTTGATTTATCCATACATAATTAAAACCTGTCTCCCGCAATATTCCTTCAATTGAATTAATTAAATTGTAATTAAATTTAGGTTTGGCATTTTGTATAGTATACATCAGAAGGTACATTTTATATGATAATTTGTTAGGGTTTTGCAACATTTTACACCAGAAAGAAATAATACAAATACTGAGAGGATAACGGCCAAGTTCACCATATACCATATAATCTGGCGTAGACATTTTTACTTTAAGAATATATTTACGAAATTTAAGATGAAGCCGTTCAAGACAAATAATATTTTCAAAACCCACACTTCAGATAGTATTAAGTGGTTGTAATTCAAATATAAGGTTATTTCGTTTTTTCGCAAATCTTTGATCGTTTACTAGATTAAAGTCCACAGTGAAACGTTGAGGGTGAGAGTGACTGCAACTTCAACCACAAATCGGCATAATAGAAATACAAAGTATTCGAGTTCGATTTTCAATTTACGTTAATCCTCCCACTCTCGATATCATGTTTACATTAACTATAATACGTTATCTCAACTTCGCTTCGACAACTGAATATATGTGTCAAAATTTAATCAGCTAAATGAAAAGTTTTGGTATTAATATTTAATTATTAGGTTAATCGTTTTGGTCATCAAAACGATCACAGACTATGATCGATTTATGTTGATAAAATCTGACCATTTTGCTCTTGAGATTAATATTTCACATACCACAGTATGAATGTTTTGACTTTGCCGTGAATCTAATACCTTATTTGATGATATAAATCCCAGACAAAAATATGACACTCATTTCAATTGAAATCGAAACATCCTTAAATTGGATATGCGAAGTAGACAATTAAGATTACATCCATTTTTCACTATCAACTAACTATCTATTCATTCTGCTACATCAACGTTTTTTTGAGTGAGCGAGTTATTATCTAACGCCCCTTCGGCAATATTTCAGCCATTAGCGGCGACATATTTTTTGAAATTTCAAACCTTCAAGATGTAATTAAAAGTGACAATACTAAACCACCACAGCCGGTCATTAAACATTAACAAACGCAAACAGTTGGACTTTGCAAATTTTAGATTTGAATAATACAAGGAAGTTATTTAAGAAAGAACAAGTAGTTGTCACTAACGTGATCATGTCCCCCGCCGCAAGAAAGAAATTGACTAAAAAGGATTGCCGGTTTGTGTCTCAAAGTTGGCCTTAAAACGATGTTAAGGTTACCAAAACCAACTGGTGTCTGCATATCCAATGAACAATGACATTTGAGTCTGAAACAAAGGTTTTTGGTGATATCGCGCTAAAAAGGTTTTATGTATTGGTCAAACTCCTGTTGTGATGTTGAAAATTAGGCAAATGTCACCAAAACCCCAAATCCACTGGTGTCTGCGTAACCGCCCAATGAAGATGGATACCAAGTTTGAAGGCTCCAGGTGCAAGATTTGTGAGATATCAGGATAACTATGTTTCCCTGTCGTGACTTTGAAGTCAAGGTCACAATAACTAAATAGCGTCTGCATATCCACCCAATGAAGACTTATACCAAGATTGCAGGCTCTAAGCGCAAGGGTTTTGAGATATCTCGCTAACAAGATGTATTGTACTAATCATAGTCCAGTCGTGACATTGAAAATTAGGTCAAGGTCACAAACACAAATTGTTGTCTGCATAACCACCCAATGACGACTCATACTGAGTTTTAAGACTCTAGGTGCAAGTGTTCATTGTGATATTGCGCTAACAAGGTTTAACATACATGTCAAAGTCCTGTCGTGACCTTGAAACTTAGGTCAAGGTCACCAAAACTGACTGGTGTCTGCGTATCCTCCCAATGAAGACTGCTACCAAATTTGAAGGCGCTAGGTGCAAGGGTTTGCCAGATATTGTATTAACAAGGCTTTACTCACAGGTCAAAGTCCTGTCGTGATCTTGCAAATTAGGTCAAGGTCATGAACACTAACTGGTGTCTGTGTATTCTCCCAATGAAGACTTATACAAAGTTTGAAGGCTCAAGGTGCAAGGGTTTGTGAGATATCCCGCTGACAAGGCTTACACAGTGGTCTAAGTCATGTTGTGACCTTGAAAATTAGGTCAAGGTCACCAAAACCGACTGTGTCTGCACATCTACCCAATGAAGACTGATGCCATGTTTGAAGGCTCTAGGTGCAATGATTATTGAGACATCGTGCTTACAAGAAATAAGACGGACGGAGCTGAATACTGTATGCCACGCTTCGCGGGGCGAGGGACAACAAAAGTGGAATTTGATCTCCTGAACTCTGTTGTCAAGCAGCACCTTCACCACTTGAGCTACCGAGGATCCATGCCACTTGATGCACATTTTATTGTGTCATGTCTGTATTTTTTATTTTCCCATAAAAAAATATCCATATTGAAAAGTTTTTAATGTAGAGAATCAAGTTTTTAGTTACAAATCTCAAGCAGAAGTGTTTTGTAAGTATATAGTATACCGAGTCTGGTAAAGGCACATTGAAAAGCAAAGTGTCTATAATAAATTTGTATATCAATAAAGAAATAAATAACAATATCTTATATATATATGAAAACTATTTGAAAAGGAAAGTTTCGTTGTTACGCCCTGTCGCAAGGGTGATCATGTAAATATTAACCTGCATCCGAGGGACAGTACTTGAATAATTACCTTGAAGTGCGAGACAGAAGGAACAAAGATAGTAAATGACTTCAAAGATGATAGAGGTTTAAAATTAGCTTCACAAATTTCCTTAATTCTTTTGGGGGACAAAGGGAAAATAAGTAAAAAAGTACACAAGACAAAATATACCAAATTTCTCATTTATTCAAGGTCATCAACCTATCCTTTCAACAAAATCTTTTTATTGTGAATAAAATATACAGTCATAATAGATAAGAAGTCTTTTTAAATGATCCTTGTAACTATTTCACATTTGTATGATTTCAAGTCAATAAATTCAAAAAACAAACACAACAACTAATAATCAAAAAATAAGTAAAGGGCCCCAATTTTCAATATCAAGTTTTTTTAGTTCAATATGATAAATATTGAATATTGGGTGGATCTTTACTTATTTGTTGAGTATATTTTCTGTTACTAATTCCAAAATGACAAAATGTAATATATTTGCATTGATGAAATCATTTCACATATATGGTAAGAGGAGACATGCAGCAGAGAATTAAATCAGTCTGGCCTCAATAATACTAACAACACTCCCGATATTGAGTCTAGCAAGATGTAGCAACAGGTCGCAGTAGTATGTATTCACACATATAACTTTAGAGGGTCATAGATCGGATGACTCGACCCGTTACTACATCTTGCTAGACTCAATATCCGTAGTGTAGCGAGTATTATTGAGGCTAGGTTTACTGAAACTGAGAATTAAGTTAAACAAAGTAATTACAAAGAATAATTCACAACAATGTGAACTACAATGTTTGCCACACATTCTTGTTGTCGTGAAGAGAAGCCCATGATAAATATCATTGACATCAATCAATTTTGGGGAACGCCTACGATACACAAAGGTTTCAGTTACCCCCCACACACTTTTTTGTGAAATTTAGTGTCAAAACATTCTGTTATGGAGAGGATGGACAATGGTAAGTCATAGACTTATGATAATATACAGATGATATCAGAGTCATTGTTATCATGTAACATGTAGAAATGTTATTATATATCAGGAACTAGGAAAGACAGGGAACATGGAGCATTTGACTAATTGTATGAAAAATTGACCATTGAAATTTTTATTTTTAATATCGATACAAGGGAAATGCCCAATTCCAAAGTTAAGAGTTACTAAAGCAAATTAAAATGGCCCATTGTAAGGCTTCCTTCCAAATAACTGATAAAGAGAGATTGCATTTAAATTGCTTTGTTCACATAAGGTAATGATGCCTAGAAATAGCTACCAGGGAACTGTATGGTTGTTTTTCAAGCATCATAGTTCACGGTCTAAAATGCTTCAACCATTTTATAAAGACAAACCACTACTGCATTCACAAGTTGCAAAATAACTTACGTAAAAGCGGGTGTTAATCTAAGCTTTAATTTTTAGGGCTGGGGTTGGGTCTCAACTATTTGCAAGATATCAATACAAGACGTCAATATCACAGTGAAATGAACATTTGCTATGAAACTAACACATAGTTATCCATTTCTTATGAATTCTTGCACAACATAATGAAAGGTCACAAACACATCAGATATATACCTAATTCTTTGATATTGTCAATGTTACACTAAACTACAAATTAAAGTTAAGAACAGCAAGATTAAGGAGGCATAAAATATACTCATACGTCGTTCTGCACAAGCCAAGTACTTGAAAATGGTAAACATAAGACTAATTCTTATGCAGAAATTAGCATAGCTAAAGGCATATTCAATTAAACTATTTAATATTTTATTACTTCAAAATACTCCCAAGCTACTGAGGCTCATCAGATGTTAGAAATAGCTAACGTTTGGATCTTAATGACATGAGTACAATTTGAGATTTTGTAGCAGTGGGCAAGTGAATCCGCAAACAGGATATTGCCTTTCTAAAGCTATAAAGCCATTGCAACTGACAACCAAATTTTGCCTTTTTAAAGATATTTTTTGAAGGAAGACCGAATGTTTTTTTTATGAGGTACTTGAGTGGTCAAGCGAGGACACTAAAAAATAACATACAAAATATCTTGGCATTCTACGGTTTTATGGTAAGAAAAAAACACCATCTATCGGACAAAAGTTCAATAATGCCAGTCAGTGTTCATCTAAATCAAATACAGAGAATCATAGACATGAGAACAGAAGGGTGGACCGAATGACACCATGCCATGGCATAATCCACCGGTTCTTTTAAACCTTATGAGCTTTAAATGAGTGATGATGTTGATGATAAGCTTATTTACAAAGCAAAAGAAACCATTTCATTAATGAATTGTTCAGATTTCACAGCAAAGATGACCTTCTTCTCCATAGTTCATGTTAAGTCTCTTTCGATAAAATTTTACACTCTACATGCAGGTTGCCATATCATTTCAGTGCAGCCGACTTTCAGATATAAATATGTGTTAACAGATGTTAAAATCTGGTAAGAATCATTGTCTTACGCTGCTTGGGCAATATTTCAGCCATCAGCGGGGTGTCTAGTATTGGCTTGAGATAAGGATTGGCACCACAATGAGCCCAGCCTGTAAAGGGTTAAAATAATGCTCCATGTCAGTCACCAAATTGTATCAGTAGGGCTTAGGGTTCATTACTGTCATGAATTTGGCACCAATAGTTCTCACATAGTGCACCACATGAAATCCGTTAACAGCAAAACTCTGATGACTTACTGATTTAAATAAGACTGCATGAACACCTAAAGCAACATTCTCGGCAACAAGTTACAATATAAAACAATTCTGTTCTACTCTGGGACATCGAGACATATCCAGGGACACTTCACGTTTCTCATATATACATCCACATCGTCTCTGAAATCGTGTCCATATTTGTAAGTTCACAGCAGGAAATCCAGAACTGAATGTACAACAATGCTTCACAAGCACTTGGTACATGGAAAACATTCTGCATTACCCTTTATCTAACATTGGTACATGATCCAGAACGATCAAATTTAAGTCATTGATATAAAAGACTCCCTGTTCAATACCTAGAGACACTAAATTATTTCAGACTTATTATTCAGACGAACAGACTATCAAAATTGTTCAGACACAGGCGTCCATAAATTATCAACAGTTTGTGCTGTGACAGTGAAATAGGTTAAAACTGTATCCGAATATCCTTAAATCTTAAAAATGTGCTCTGCATTTGGGGCCGCCTAAGATCATTATCTCATAATGCCTTTTAAGCAAGTAGCGGACCCACAACAAGTTTCTATGAAGGTGCCTAAGAAGATACGGAGGTCAACCGAACTGGAAGGTGAACCCAGGGTGACCTCCTCCAAAGCTGAACTGTTGGAATCCTCCCGGCCCTGCACCGCCTCCGAAAAAGGTCTGGAAGATCTGGTTGGGATCGATATCTGAAAAGATAATTAGTTTCGGATTGAATTAGAAACATTTTCCATGAACATTTAAATATCTAGGATATTTAAGTGGCTAGTGATAAAAATAAGACTGCTGAGTTCAGGGACTAACAAGCAATGTTTTGTGAGTACGTAGATTTTAATGAGTCATTCAATGTGTAAATAAAAGCACCATGTGAAAACACTGAAAAGCCTTGCTTCCTGAGACAGAGCTTAATATTTTATGAGCCCTTCAAATTTTTTCGAGTACTTGAATTAACCCTCAGGGGTAAGTTGTTGAGAAGATGGTAATCCATGTCCAATGAGAATTAACTTCTCTTTTTCACAGATGGTGAGGTTTCTTTGTAGATACATTCAAGGTCATCAAACAACATTTTTGACAAAGAAAATAGCCATTGTGATAATGAAGACAAGAGTAATTCTATAGATGAATAACTTCTTTACTTGTGATAATATTAACAACTTGATCTATCATCGACTCACAATCAATATATATATATATTTGGAATAAATCAAGAATCCTTATAAACAGAGCCTGTCGAAGCATGAAAAGGGCAATGACAAACCCAAATGACTTAAAAATATTTTCGACACCCAATTGAAGGGCAATGTAGTGTGTGCACCTACCAGCAAAGCCTGCTCCGTCCATCTCCTCCAGGTCCTGCCCACTGTCGTACCTCATCTTCTTCTTGGAGTCTGACAGGATGCTGTACGCTTCACCGAGCTCCTTGAACTTCTTCTCTTCTTCTTTCTGCTTCTCCACTGTGTCGTGTGAGTGCCGATCTGAACATGCATGCTTAACATGAGAATGACCAGTTTGCTGCAGTGAGTGAGTTATTGTTTTACGCCGCTTGGATAATATTTCAGTCATTATCGGCGTGTTGCTGCAGTGAATGGTTACAATCATGCAATTAAGGGGGATAATTAAACGCATTAGCTAAATACTACTTTCATGAAACACATACCAGTTTTAATTTGGCATACAATGAGCTAGAGCAATTCTGATACCAAATCATTCATGAATTTATTGGATAAATCATAAAATATTAATCACAGTATCTTTAGAATTCTGTCAATTTCTTGTAAAAATCAATCATAATTGTCTATTGTGTGCTAAAACTAACCAATCTGACTTGGGTGCCATTGTGTTTACTATGATTGGATGTCACAACTACACACTATTGTGACGTCATACATACAGAAGTATTACACTAGTTCAATAATGCTTTTAAACATTATACTGCACTGCAATGGTAAAAGTATCCAACTTCTTTAAATTCTATCGGACACCAAGCCAAAGGGGTGGGCAAATTTCCTAAAGACCCCCTACAGAAAGGCACTGCATATTGTATGCTAACACACAGGCCAATGCACTGATGTATATAAGAATATTCCAAGACACAAAGACCAAACCCTAACCTGGATGGTGGATGAGCGCCCTCTTGCGGTATGCCTTTTTGATTTCATCGTCGGATGCGCTCTTGTGAACTCCCAGTATTTTGTAGTAGTCCTTCCTTTTACTCTTCTTCAACTCTAGTTTGGCTTCTTGTAACAGCCGCTTGTGTTCTGGTTGGAAGAGAGAGAAGAAATAGTATCATATGGGAAGTGAAACAGAGGACAATGCTTAGAGATGTTCAACATATATTTACAATTTCTCAGAACAAATCGCTCAACATATAATACAATATAAAAGAAAGATGACATGATTTGAGTGACAAGGAGAATTTTGTCATAAACATAAAATGTCTGGATACTCATTTAATAATCTCTATTCATTTTTACAAAAGTGTTAAATAGTTGAAAATACAAATGCATTATTATTTCATGATGCGAAAAGAAAGGTATGGAAATCTTAAAGCTGATAGACTAAAATCAGTAACAAGTTCAGAAATGTTCAAGGAAGCAACAAGTTTGAAGAGAATTGTTCATTCCCCAACTGCTACAACTGAACAGAGGTTTTGTCCAAAATAACAATTTCATAGCCTCTTAACATGGTAATTCCATATCAAGAGATAACTTATTTGAGTAGCATTTAGAAGTGAAAAATCAAATAAGAAGGAAATTTATGGATAACAACTTCTTTATTCTGAGAACACAGTGTTCTCAGAACATAGAAGTTGTAATCCATAAATTTCACCATTATATATACATATCAAGAGTGATCTATGATGTTGCGGCTGCTTACCTTTAGAGCGGTCTAGTTTGCAGATCTTCTCATAGTCACACACTGCCTCCTGGTACTGCTCTGTGTCCATGTAACTGTTAACACACAGCATACACGCTTACATCATCATATATAGACAGTTGGTCAAATAACTGAATATTGCTGACAGCATGTTAAAACCTTTCCACTAATGACCGGTTTGACAGTTTTTACATCTATATTGTTCGAAATAATTAATATATCTCAAAAATTTTTTATATACTTTTCAAAATTAGTTTTTAATTTTTATGTTTATGATTGATGTATCGTCAGAGTTTCAAAGTGTTATTTTTGTCAAGCGTATTATAAGTAGAATATAAATTTGAAAGTGTAGTTAGCACTTGACATGAAAGCAAAGAATAGTGATTTAGTTATTGTCTGCCTTGTAAATGTAGTCAACACACCTAATTCTCCGATATTCCACTACAAAAGGGAGGTAACTCTTAATTAATTGCTGTAATTCTCACCATTTTGCTCTCCGCAGGTATGCCTTAAGGTATCCCTCGTCTAACTCCACTGCTTTTGTACAGTCTTCTATAGCTTCCGGTAGCTTTGTTAACTGAAGAAAAAGTCTACATTAACAACAACATAATACATATTTTGGCACTTCAGTTTAATCATCAGAGGGTAGAGAATAAAGGCTGTTGAGGAATGAATGATAAATAGCAGATGCCTAGATTTATGGTTATGAAACTGTCAATTAACACAAAAGGGGAAAATAATTGTAGCTGATAATCAATTTTCTAGCAAAGGATAATTATGGGATGGCAAAGGGCTTAAAACAGTATTCAAAGATTATCACTATAATGACATGTGAATTGTTGTAGTTATATCCACATCTTCATCAGTTATATCTACTTCTAAACATGACACAACTTGTTACCATAAACAAGTTATCAACAGAAAATGAAACTAAAGATGACATTGAAAGTCTCCATGTAAAGATTTTTTGTGAACATCCCGGATCTTTTTCTTGCTAGAGACTTAATGACAGTATTTGTAATTCACAATGTGCAGATAAGAGAGACTTATGTGTGACAATAACCTTTGAGAAGAAATTGTTTTGTGAACACATCATTTTGTTCTCAAAGTGCATGTTACATGAAGTTTATGAAGAACCAACACTGTGACAGTTACCTTTGAGGAGACGGTAGCTCTGTTACAGTACAGCTTGGAGTTTGTGAACTTGTTATTACCGTCGATACCCAGAGCCTCAGAGTACAGGTTGTAAGCTTCCTCGAAGCGACCGGCTCGGAAAGCAGCATTTCCCTCTTCCTTCTTGTTCTTCAGAGCTTTTGCTTTCTGTAATCACATTTTTCAAATTCATTTCGATATGAATGGAATGACAGAGCCCTGTATAAACATTTGTATTTTTTTAACGCAAGTAACATTTGTTTGTCACTCAAATTGGGTTGTTTGAATATCTGGGGTTTTTTTTCATGAAAGTACCTCAACAGTTGATATCAATTAAAAACTGACCACATAAAATTTATCCATTGGTCTGGCTGAAAATCTAAATGCTTGCCTCATAAAATATGGTTATTACTATAGGGGTCAAACTTAGTCTTATCTCATTACCTCCTATTCATACTAATGTGTTTTGTAAAAAACCAGCCGTTAAAGATACGATCCAGTCGAATAAAATCTAAAAAGCATTTAGTCTTTCAATTAAACTAGTACATTGGACTATCACTTATTATATTGTACATGCCTAGGTTATTTTACTAACTTATCATGAACTACTTGATCAGTTTTAATTTATAACCCTGTACTTGGCTTTTTATCGATGTTTACCTTGTAAATGTCTTTAGCTTTTTGATGATCAGGTGCTCGCCGAAGAACCTGCTGGAAATGTTGAAAGGCTTTTTCGATATTGTCCTGATAGTACAGACACATCCCCCGCACATAGAGGGCATCTGCGTTGATTCCTTCGCGCTGGAGTATATCACTGAAAGCAAATTGTATTTGTTTATATTTATTTCATGTATGCCATGTCCTCTAGACTGGATGTAATCGATTAAATGGTTGTTTGCCATTGAACAATTCATGATCATTTGAAAGACAATGAAGCAGATTTCTGCTTTTTAGTGATTTTTATGAAGAGGAGAAAATGAAAATAGCTTTAAAGGATGTGGCCTTACAAGTCACTAACAACAAAACTTAATCAGAAGTGCCTACCACAGTAGAAAAGTTTACATTGATTTTATCCCTAGAACAAAAAGACTTCCTGTTGATGCCTAAGTTCTTTCATAGGTCAATATGAACCATAAAATGTACCGCTCATAAAAACTGACTTTACTATACTTACTTTGCTAGTTCTTGTGACTCTTGATAGCGACCTAATAAGGCCAGAGTTTCTGCTTTCCTAATTTTGAACTTATAACAGGCAGGACAGCTTTCTATACATCTGTCCATACAGAATAATACCTGAAGACAGAAAATTTACAATCCGTAAATTGAAAATGACAAAAGTCTATATGAAATGATCCACACAACAAAGAAAGATATGCTGCACACAAAATAATTTAAAAAATTTAATATATCAAATGAACGAGCAATTGAATCTTTCAACACATTAAAGTTAGTGAGTGAGCAAGTCATTTTATAATTCAGCTCTGGCAATTTCAGACATTGGCGGCGTCCAATCTCATTTAAGATGTCTATATCAAATTATCCTAAATCCAAACATACCATGACATTTTACTAAACACAAACACTGTGAAATTTGTAGATGTAATCAATGACATTGATATATCAGAAGGTAGAACATAAATCAAATGAGGAAGAGGGAGAAGAAAGTTACGGAAAGATACCTGATGTAATGTATGAGCTTACTGTTCTAAAGTCGTCTTTACTACTGCACTTGTCTGCTCGATCTTCAAACTCCTGCACTGCTCTTGCTGAGTGTAACTGAAAGACACAATACCAGAAATAAGAAGGGGTAGAGAGATGTCAACAAATCATAATGTTTCATCAAGCTGCTAGGATTCTAAAGTTTAAGATGAAAAGAGATTAGAATGCAGTATGTTCAGTCCTTGTAAGAGAACCTATGCTCCAGACCCAAAGAGCAAATAGCTAGCACTGGAATCGCACCTCGTAGTTAAGACAATAAATAAAGCTTAAGATATTGCTCAGACCCAAATACTTAATGCTAGTGCTGGAACCAATACTCAGAGTATGGAACAGAGAGTCTTTCATACCAGTCATAAATAGTCATTAGGGGTCGAAATTAGTCCTATTGGGATACTAGCCATTCAGACTAGTGCATTCCTGAGAGCACTAGTCGAAAGACATTTTGACTAGCCAAATACACTGATATAATCATATTTTCATGAAATTCAAATAGTCCTTCCGACTACCAGTCATTTCACTTTACTAGCCCAGCATCTTTTGCACAAGCCAAGGGCTACTGCTAATTTCGAACCATGGTCACAAACTGGAACTTGTAAAGTTGTCATGAGCAAAACGCAATTTGAAGATTGAGCTACTCACATCCTTCTGTGCTGCTGCATTGTTTGGTTCCCGCTGCAAGACCTCCTCATAGCTGCGTATAGCTGCAGACACCTCCCCCATAGCCAGGTGGCACTTTGCCTCTCGTAGGTGGCCCTACATAACAAAATATCTTACAATTCACTTGCATCATTGATAAATGTACTTCCGCTTCCTGCTTCAAAAACTCATAAAATTTTAGAAAGGACATTTTTAAAATATAAGGTGTAGGTACTGGGAAGCAAAATTTATGATGTTGGAGGTCTCTTTTAAATCTGCTGGGACTCAAAACAATTTGTGGAAGTGAGTTTTGTGGAAGTGACTCCCTGGACTCAGCGAGTCAAATCTGTGGATTGATTAATGGTTACTTACTACAATTAAATATTTTTCTTCAAAGAAATTAGCATTAGATGTATGAAGGAATAGCAAGAACATTTCAAAGATGGCTAATCTGTTTGTCCGAAACCACCCTAAAACCTATACTTGTCTTTTAATTAGAATATCGGTACCGTAAGTAGATAAATAAGTAAATTGATGTGAATGTTATCAAGAGTTGTGACTCAACAAGAAGAAACCATTGTTAGTCAAGACTCTTAAGTAGAGGGTTTGAAAACCAAACTTTAATGAAAATAAATCTTATAGAGGCAATGCTTTATATTAAAAGTAAAGTAAAAAGATGCAATGTATTGGGTTTGATTTTAACAATATTGAAAACAGCTTATAATGTCAATCAACAATTCATCGTTGTCATTCCAACACTTATCTATCATAAATGAAAGACAACACAACACAGGTAGTTGAATCCAAGAAAAGACATTGAAAAGGAATCAAATGATACTTATTATTTATGACCATAGGCTGCACCAACCTTGACAAAATTTGGATCAATCTGTACACATTTACGAGCATCTTCCAGAGCATCTTTATACTTGTACATCATGATGTATGTCGCTGCCCGGTTTCCGTAGTAGGCTGCACATGTTGGACACAAATCTGCAAAAAAACAGTAGAATAAACAAGTGGCTTACACAGGAACAGTAAAGAGTGTATGGATAGCAACGTTGATGTTTCGAAGTATCATACTCAAAAGAAGACATATGCTTTTTCCACAGTATTCGTCGTCAGGACATACTGAACCAATTTCAACAAGATTTCTTTGTAGAAATTGGAATTAATATCCTTTCATTGCATAGAAAAATAGAAACATGTCAGACAAATAAATTGTTTGAGCCTTAACTTCTTTTGAGGAGTATATATATATATATATGCATACTCCATCTAATTGAGGAAATAAATATACTCTAAAATATCATTGTTTTTATCTTGATGAAATTGTTATCCACAAAATCTTTCCGCACTTCAGTAGCATTGGACATCATACATTAACTGCACGTGACTACCGCAGAATTACACTACTTATTAATAACTAAAGTGACAATGTTTAAAGATGATAGATCATTACTTATTTAATCTCAAACAAACAGGAAACATATGTACATAATTTTTTTTGTTAGTTTCAACTTTGTATCAACCCAATAGGCTGCAAATAAGACAAATCATGAAAATCGAAATCAACATTTGTGAAGTGCAATATAAATGTTAACATGTAAAATGAACAGGACCAAACCCCTTTTTGTCAATAGGTAAGAAGGTTGTCAAAAAATTGGATGGAAAACTTTACGGCGTATTAAAACAATTTGAAAGCTGTAGAATATCTGTGACCTGCCTATCAATCTGAATCATACTTACTAATAGCCTCTGTGTAGTGAGACAAAGCCTGGGGGTAATTCTTCTGTTTGTAAAAATCATTCCCTTCTTCCTTCTTTTTCTCTGCTTCTGCCACCAGTCTGCAAAGAGTTATTAAATTATGTTAAAAATGATCGTAAGGAGGAATAAACAATCGTTTCATATTATATTATCCCTTTCATATTACTATGGTACCTACATATCAAGATAGGATGCATATCACTAAAAGAGACATTATTACGGTGAGACACAAATTCAGGGATCTAAATTTAATATTTCTCTGCACAGATATATTTTGTCTAGATTTGTGTAAAATCAATATATCAGAGAAGATCTTAATTTAAGCTTCCTGTTTGTGTTGTTCCTTGTACTCACTGCTGCCCAAAATTCTATGGGGTGAACAGCAGGATCTACAACCATCCATCATTCTTGATTTCATAAAAACAAATCACAGCAAATCTAAGTGAGATATTCACTATCAGCTTTGATTCAGTTCTTGTCTAATAATTATTTCTTAACATGTGTCAGATGGCCCAACTTTATTCAAAAATTAAAGTGTTGGAACACCCATTTTATTAGGCAGAAGTGAAACATGTATGGACGCATGTCAAATTTACTTATGTGTGCATATTTACCATCATAGCATACACAATTTTGCATATGAGCAAAGTTTGTATTTATAAACATTAAACAAAGCATAAGATAAGCCCAAGGCCAAGCCTGGATGAGAATAACTGATTTGACAGTACATGCAGAATATGTAGCATTCACTATTCATCATCCAAGGGTCAACGATCACAAATATAAAATCAAATATTTGGTATAATACAGGAGTTTAAAGAATTATTGTGCATACACAAAAAGCCCTTAGTTATTGAAACGTGGTTATGTCATACTCTCTGTGTCACATGTTCACCGGCACGTTATAACTTGTTTTTGAAGTTACATTTATTCCTACGTTGTAGATTATTATAAACGTATTTTCACAAATTTAATTCTTTGCTCTAATGCCATTATCAACCAAATTATGACCACGCCTTTCATTGAAAGAACATTCGAGAAATATCGTTTAGAAAGATTGAAACAACTTTCGTTATCGTGGTGTAGTAAAAACCGACGATCTTTGAAACTACTACAATGTATTTACACATTAAACGGTCATTGAACACATTAATGTTTATTTGATTGGTTCAAATCCAAAACTCAACTGTTCCTCTGTAAAGTAAACTGTCTCCTCCTCTTCTTCAACTTGCATTGCATCCGCTTCGCACATTTCTGTGTCCGACATCTTGGATCACTACGAGAGAATGCGTTAAAACACGAGATGATAAAATTCACAGAAACAACTTCCGGTTTAATTCGGAATACTACTTGTAATACAACATGCGACACTGTAATTATAACGCGTTATTTGATTTGATTATAGGGCTGAATATTGCACTAAATTTCGTATTGCAATATATTGCGATACACAACTCTTGTACTGCAAAAATATTGCAATATATTGAATGAACTCTACAGCCAAGCTTTTATACTTTTTATGCACTTTAGACATTATATTTTTGCCAAAATGTGTTTCAGATCATTAAAAACATAAAAAATTACTCAAAAACATTACATTTGTAGGTAAATGTTGATTATATCTATATTAAACAACATCTACTATCATGTCTCAAACACCTTTTCTTGCACACTTAAAGAATTTTCTTCATGCTTGAAAACCAGATATTTCAATAAATTTGACTTGACATTAGTTTACTTAAACAAAATTGCGATATATTGCACAATAAAAGAAAAAACTCAATTATTTTATTGCAAAATCTGTATTGGGGTATATTGGTTTTGCAATAATATTGCACAGCCCTAGTAATGTGACAATCCGTATGCTGTTATAGTCAGATAAATGTACAAAACGTTAGGCCAAAAGGTTCTGATAAATATCTTTTCATCAAACAGTACAATTCATGACAAGATTAGTGACAAACAAGAACCAGGTTGTTCGATCTCAAAAGTAAAAAAATAGCTCCCCGGATGGTTAATTCTTTCTCCAAACAACTTTTATGTCTTTAGAATTTTTTCTTTCTATTTTGTTAATTCTTACTTTAACTAATGTATAAAACAATTGAGTTCTAAAGTGTTGTATTTCTCTTTAACAAGTCGTATAAAACCAGTTTATCACGATCGTCACGTTCATATAGAACTTCTTTTAAATAAACTAAAAGCCATCGTCAAATTCAAAGCATTTATTTTTATTTCAACTTTTTTGATACAAAAATAACTGAGTATTGTATTCTTTAAAATTTGTGCAATTTCACGAATGCAAAGACCCAGTTAGAAGACGGTGGACAAAAAAGGCAAATTGTAACAATTTAAACTACTAAATACATACTGAATTTAACTTCTTTGAGAGGCATTTTAGAAGTTGGGATGACAATAATGCTGAGGAATATATGGATGACAACTTCTTTGTTCATTGTATGCGACGTTTCGACACAGATTCTTGTGTCGTTCTCAAGCAGAGGAAGAGTAATGAGGTAGGGGCATATATATAAGTAAATAGTACAATGCACAGTGACAGTAAAACGTCGCATACAATGAACAAAGAAGTTGTCATCCATATATTCATTCACAGCATTATCATACTGAATTTAACAAAAAAATATATGATTTTTCCAATTTTATATTGATTGCTTTACTTGAGCTAAAAACGTCTGACAGTTTTGTTCTTATCGAACAATATTCGACAGCAGCAGCATATTGAAAGGATCTTTTCCCATAAGATGACAGTTTGAATGGTGGCACTTTAATCAGGAACTGGTCTTGGGATCTAAGAGCTCTTGTCGGGATGTAAGGTATAATCATTTCAGTGATGTACTCCGGTGCCAGGTTGTGAAGACTTTTATATACAAAACAGAGGATTTTGAAATCTATTCGGTATTTGATGGCTAACCAGTGAAGGGATTTCAGTGATGGAGTAATATGGTCAAATCTTGAAGTTAAGCATATAATTCGAGCGGCAGTGTTTTGGATCTTTTGAAGTCGGTGGAGCTGTGATGTGTTGAGACCATACAAGAGGCTGTTACAGTAATCCAGACGAGAGAAGATCAAACACCTGACTAAGATATGTGCAGCTTCTGTTGTGATGTATTTACGAATGCTTCCAATTGTCCTGAGCTGAAGAAAACAGATTTTGCAAAGATTGTGAGTCCATAGAGAGGTTAGAATCAATGTACACACCCAGATCTTTCACGACCGTTGCTGGTTGGATGGCTGTGGCATCAATATCAACCTTGAAAACATGCATTGGCTTTTGAAAGATTTGTGCAGTTATTAATTGAAAACGTCAGTGCTCAACATCGAATCAAGTGTATGTAAGAAGTTTTGTAACCCTATCTAGAAATGATATAGATACCCACCAATATTTTATAAAACATAGCAAAAAACTCATCGATCTTAATTATTCATATGTTTTCGGTGACCGTCAGAAGGCTATTCATTCAGCTCAACGTTTGTAAATAGTCGTCAACCTAGTAGTGTGGCCATGCTTCGCGCACTTGTTCAACAACAACAAAATGTCAAGTTCTGCTGATGATCGTGCTCTTGTGTCACGCTTGAAGAAAGCGGTCGGATCTAGCGATACTCAAACTGTACAGAGACTGCTGAAGGGCGGGGTTGATGTCAATCAGACATTTTGGGTACTTTGAATTTGTTGAAATTCATTTAGAACTCCTTGGACAAGCGGTGTGATTTTATTCCTCTTCGCTTCTTTATGGTCATCTTTGTAACATGTTCAATAAATAATATCATAAAATCATGGGTTAATTAAGGTGTTGACAACTGAATATTACAACTGCTGATCAGACGAGGGAGTCATTTTGGCAAATTTTAAGCAGAAGTGAGTAGAGCTACTTTGCAATGGTAAAAATGCATCCTAATCTTATAATATCATTATAACAAACACCATGGCAAAAGAGTAGGCAAATTTCTCAACGACCCCCTCTAGGGACAACACTGTATATTCATCACTGGTGATGCTTAAATCACAATACAATTTGTCATGAAAATGTTAAAAATAAGTATCATTTGATACAACGTATACCGGTAAGTATCATTTGTACATACCACAGCTAGGCACCAATTCTCAAATATTTTTATATCAATGATAACTTTTTTCTTGAAGCGTACTAAGATTAGGGTTTGAGGATCTAGTGTTGTATTGTTTATTAGTATACACAAATATACAGATATGGGAATATCACAACATATGAAATGTCAAATTTGCAAATCCATCTATTCATGCTTGAGGAGTTTTGTGCTTGTTAATTAGTTGAGTCTGAACATGTAAGAGACATTAGTGAAAGCTGAGATCATTATTAAGGGGTGGCAGGGATAATACAGGTGGATTAGACTGCAGGGATAATTGTTTTAATCAAGTAGGTGATTAACTGAATAAAGATTTTTTTAAAGCCCCACTTTTTTTACAACTTAATGATAAAACTAGTAAGGGTATTAATATTAACCAGAATAGTAAATAACCCGAATTAAGTACAATAACTGAACATTGATATTCCAAACCTCAAAGGCTTTACTTGCATTATGCAAAGAAATCTAGTGATAATTTCTTACGGGAATATGATATTTTATGCACAGGTATTTACAAGAAATGTATATATGTACTATATGTACTATACTGATACACTGTTTCATAAAACCTAAAGCAAGAACATCCAAATTGCTTCCATGTGTAAAAATACAAACAACCAGCAAACACTTCAGTTATTATCCTTCAAATTGATAATGTCGTGGAAGTAACTCTTGTAAAACTGTTCAATTAGACAGTAAGCAGATTTGTTTGATTATCAACAAATACTCTGATGGCAGTGGATAAGGGTATTGACATAGTGCAATAACTGAAGATACCAAAAGTCAGTATTCGTGTAAACCCAATAAATACAGAGGGATGCAGCACTACTTCTCATGGATTGAACAAATGTTGATGTTATCTTTACATTCTTTAGAGTAATTGGTTCCACTGTGTTTTGATAATGCATATGTCATATCTTGAAAAGAATTGTTGTTTGTAATAACACGGGTGAAAAGCAAAATCTGATAGTTGTTGCATAGATCGAGAAATTCCAAACTACTCTTCAGCGTCTATTGATATGCTCCAATGTTGTTAAGGCCAAACTAATGTCAAATCAAACAATTATTGGATGTTTTTATTGCTAAAAAATTTGATTATTGAAATTATGTCATTCGTCCAAAGAGATGTGATTTTGGCTAAATCATAAACATCATCCTCCTTCATCCACAAATTTGTTTCCACATAGGTCCAAGCTTACCCTGATGTCTTTCAAGGCAAAGGCTTTGTGTAACTCTTTATAAAATCATCCTATGAAATGACTCAAATCCAGTGATAGGGGTTGGAGGAAGGAGGGTCAGGTTGAGTCCCTATATGAAGAGGCAGGAGATATTTTGTTTTATCATACAATGGATAGTGTTCTCGGCATAATAAAGCCAACGGATATTTTCGATATCCGTTGGGCGTGGCTAAGGGTCATATACGGATACCGATGCAAATTTCAAAGGTCAAGGTCAGAACTTCTTTCGAAAATTCTGATGACGTCACAAGCGTTAACATTTTGAACGCCTTTAGTAACAAAGAGAGGCATTACAATATGAATGAAACATTGCATAAACATTAATCTAAGAAATAACAACAAAACTGTATGGGTCTTTAGCCATATGTATGACTTAGCAGTGCTAAAACACTGTCATCACGATTTGAACAAAACCGTCAGAACAATTTTACTCACAGGTACCAAAGGCAGTTCAAGTATCGTATTCAAACACTTCATTTGCCAATCTTCGGTGTTCTTTACTTTAATATTGTTGAGTTTGGATTCGGAAATCCACAGACTATGATCTAGTTTAGCTCTCCGACCATCAATGTTCGTTCAATCGCTGTCTCAGCGCAAGCTGCCATTGTCACGTAGGCGAAGGGAAGCAACTCTTGCCCCTTGATGAGATTGACTTGTCCTCTCGATGACGTCGGATTAAAGAACGTCAGTTCGATCCCGCCAAAGACCATATAAAATGTGTCTAATTTTTAAAATCATCGTATTTTATAGATTTTTAATATTTCAAAACTTTGGAGTCGTGACAAAATAACTCAAACGGCAATAAAAGGCATCTATAAGGAGGAATTATATTTTGTCAATCACCGATGCAAATTTCAAAGGTCATTGCTCTATTCATTTGCATATATCAATGCGCGAATCTTAAAACAATTTCAACTATTAAAATAGTATTATCAGGCATTTTTTCGAATTAAATTTTAAAATGACATTGTATGATAAAGAAGTTATCATGCTCGTGTGTTTTGGGATCGTAAATATCCTGCATTAGGAATAAACACTATGTATTTAGCTCGCCAAGGCTCGCAAAATACAATGTTTATTCCTAATGCAGGATATTTACGGTCCCAAAACACACTCGCATGATAACCTCTATTTAGGCTCCACAAATAAAATTTCATTGGCTAAAAAAAGGGTTATGTGACCTCAATAACCCCTGTCAAGATTTCAAGGCATTTGGCTTGCTAGATATCAAGGTATGGTTTAACCTATGCTGAAACAAATATGCTGATGTAGAAGGATGCGTTTAACATAAGCTTGTTTCAATATTAATACAGTGTCAATAAGAAAGCATGTTTATTGTTCCAGTATGGAAGCACTCTACTCCTGGAGGCAGTATCAGTGGGCAGTCTACCTATTGTTCAGGCTCTTGTCAGGGCCGGCGCTGATGTCAGGGCTACTAACGAGGTACGATTGCTTTACCTGATTGAGGGTTGAATTATTAGAAAAATTCTTTTTCTGTTTAATTCTTTATTTTTCTACAGGTTTCGTAAGGTTTTAAAAGTTGTTATAGGTTTACTGCTTCTATGATAACTGTGTTACTATATGTTTCCATTTGTTACATTTTATGTTAGTTATACCACTAAATTATAACCCTTGTTGCTGTATATTGGATTTTATGATAACACACCAAATGATATGTTTTTACAAGAAACTCTTTATCTGCTATAGCCTATGTTGTTGTAGTTAGAATAGTAAATAAAATGAGTCATACATTTTGTGATATTCCAAACTAAAACTTACGATGAGGATATAAGTGATGAACCACTCACTAATTGTTCATTGAAGAACATGCTGCAAAAATTGTTCTTCTTAGAACATATCAATTAAACATTCAAGTCTTTGCAGAGCATTATGAAGTTGCTTAGGTAAGAAAATTGTTTGTTCATTGGTATGGACACGAATTACCTTTAATGAAAAAGGTATACTATTAATATTATTTATGATGTTGAAGGGGGACAGCACAGCTCTACACATTGCCTCCCGAGCTGGTTTCACCGATATTGTCAAATCTCTCATCAAGGGTGGAGCCAGACTAGATGCAAGAACATTGGTAGGTTGTCATTCTTATTTTTTTATTTTTATGCCCCCGAATCGGAGATTCCGGGGGTATATTGTTTTTCACCTGTCCGTCTGTCCGTCCGTCCGTCCGTCCGTCTGTCTGTCTGTCCGTTTGTCCACAAAAACTTTAACCTTGGTCATAACTTTTGATTGGTCAGAGCTAGGTCTTTGATACTTGACATATGGATTCCTTGTGATGAGACCTTTCAGATGACACCATGACATTTGACCTTGTGACCTTGACCGTGACACAGCGAGCCTTTTCCGAAAACTTTAACCTTGGCTATAGTTTCTATACTGTCAGTGCTAGGTCTTTGATACTTGACATGTGTATCCCTTGTGATGAGACCTTTCAGATGACACCATGATATTTGACCTTTTCCGTCCGTCCGTCCGTCTGTCCGTTTGTCCACAAAAACTTTAACCTTGGTCATAACTTTTGATTGGTCAGAGCTAGCTCTTTGATACTTGACATATGGATCCCTTGTGATGAGACCTTTCAGATGACACCATGACATTTGACCTTGTGACCTTGACCTTGACACAGCGAGCATTTGAAACTTTAACCTTGGTCATAACTTTTGATTGGTCAGAGCTAGCTCTTTGATACTTGACATAAGGATGCCTTGTGATGAGACCTTTCAGATGACACCATGACATTTGACCTTGTGACCTTGACCTTGACACAGCGAGCCTTTTCCGAAAACTTTAACCTTGGCTATAGTTTCTATACTGTCAGTGCTAGGTCTTTGATACTTGACATGTGTATCCCTTGTGATGAGACCTTTCAGATGACACCATGATATTTTACCTTTTCCGTCCGTCCGTCCGTCTGTCCGTTTGTCCACAAAAATTTTAACCTTGGTCATAACTTTTGATTGGTCAGAGCTAGCTATTTGATACTTGACATATGGATCCCTTGTGATGAGACCTTTCAGATGACACCATGACATTTGACCTTGTGACCTTGACCTTGACACAGCGAGCAGGATGAATCCGGGGGCATTCGTGTTTCACAAACACATCTTGTTTACATTAGATTGCGGAATTGACCTTTGTGATAAGGTCCTTTAGGATATTTTTGTTTTGTGATGAAGTAATTCTTGGGTATTCTAGTTTTGTGATAAAGTCATCTTTAGATATTCAGGCTTTGTGGGGAAGTTCCTTAGGGTATTCTACCTTTCTGAATCATTTGCGATTTGTGCACAAAGATTCATACATACCAAATCTATCAACATGTTGTCCTTCATGTCGACCTGCCTATTTGCAAGTAGGGGGGGTCACCTTATATATACCAGTTACCGGTACATGATTTTTGACAGCAATGCTGGGGGGCTGAAGAAAGGGGTCACCCTATACACCAGGCCGCCTCATAGATTGAAATATTTATACGGTAATTATATCAAAAAGCATTTTGAATTAGCTTAAACTTATTTAGGTGGAGCAAGATTTTCAGGTTCAGTTGACAGCATTTTTATTGTGGAAAAATGAAGTTTGAGATTCGAAAATCGTGGCTCACTCTGCAATAGTACTTGTTGTCATGATAGAACAGACTCCTATGCGGCAGTACTCAGATGATAAACACAGCAAGGAATGACTGATAAGTTCTCTCTGATTTAAAGGAGATTTACATCAATTTAAATATCAAATAACATTAGGGCTATTCCTCCAGTATTTTTTGAGCCCCCTGATAAATCTCAAGCAATGCTAGCATAGTGATGAGTTTGTGGAATGGTGGGTTGATTATTTCAGGAGGGAGAGACCAGTCTGTCCCTTGCTGTATGGAGAGGACACATCAAGGTGGTGTCTGAGCTTCTGGAGGCCGGGGCTAAGGTCAACATTCAGGCTAAGGTGAGTTGAAATGATTATGTTACCAATTGTCATGTTTTCTGAGATAAAAAAAATTCCTGAACATTTTAGATGAAGGCCGAGTTTAGTATTTTCAAACAGTATATTGCATAAAAAATTATAGTTAAGGTAAGTCTATAACTTATTCTTTTATATACAAATAAATTAAAACAAATCTTAATGATTTGCCCTTGATTAAAAAATGATAATTATTTCAAAACGAAACATTTCAATTTTGCTTCAAAGCAAGCTACATGATAAAAAATATTGACCAATCTATATTTTGGAATGCTGAATTCTGAACTGCCCACTTCACTGCAGGGACTAAAATTTCATCAATGTGTTTCGTTTTGAGCTTGTTGAAGTAAATAGACACTAATTAACTTAAGTGTCTAAGTTTGCAATTTGTTTGAAAAAATCACAGGAAATGAAATTGTACAAATCTGATTTACTGTAGAATGGCTGGACTCCACTACGATGGGCTGCTAAGCTGGACTACGTTGACATTGCTAAGTTACTGGTCAACCATGGAGCAGCTATCAACTATAAAGCTAAGGTACATGGACTCAACAAGCTAATCTTTATGCTAATTAAATTAAGGGCCCAACAATTGCTTTATTGTATTGTCTTATTACAAAAGGGACAATCATATCTGCCTTGGTCATGTTTGCATTTAAATGTAGGGCCCTCATATCACATAAGTTAATGATGAATCATATTTATATTTGATTAGGTTCTGAATGTTGGAAAAGCTTTACCCCTAGCAGTATATGAAATAAGTCTAAAAAGAAGCCAGCCAAAAACTGTATTTGTACATTTCATTGGTAAAAATGAAGAAAAACATTAAAATAATTATCATCCAGGACGAAAAGTAACCAGATGCCTGGCTTGGAGACAGGCCTTATTTCATACACTGCCCCTAGTTTTGGACCCTTTTTTGTCAAAACTTTTTGTCATTTTTCCAAGAACTTAAGGCGGAACTGATTATCCTGAATCTTTGTTGTGCTTTGTTCCCTTCTGGTCCATCCTGTCTCCAGGTATGAACGTTATGCTAACTCCACTAACTGTACCCTAAGCTCAGAAGCTAGAATCGCCTGCGCGCCCCGACTTGGGATATAGCCAATCAAATCATTTCCTCGCCACCTTCTCGATAAAATTTCACTAAGTTAGCGTAGCGTTCATACCATGGAGACAGGATGCTTCTTGTCAGTTTGATCCCCTGGTCAAGCTTATTGTCATACAGGATAAAGTAAATTAAATATTTCGAGTAAGCACTGTGTGAGAAGAACAGTGAATATAGATTCTAAAGACATACTGTTTACTGTACAGGGTGGTGAGACTCCGCTGTATGAAGCCTTGCTCCAGTGTCACTTCCACATGGCCCGCTATCTCATCCTAGAGGGAGCTGATGTCAACCTGGCACCACAGGTAACTCATTTATGCTCATCTTTGATTGTTGATAGAGATTATTCTGTAAACTGATTTACATTTATTTCTGGTTATTGATATGTTTATTCTGTCAACAATCCATCAGCAATCTTCACATACATTTCATTCATATACATGTGTAACTGATTTTACAACTGGATGAAATCCTTTCCAACTGCAGAGGAAACAAAATTCTGCAAAAAAAATAAATAACGGGCACCGCAGGGCACCACAGGTTTATTCTGTGAACAGGCCATCAGCTAGGGCTTCCACAGCTTCCACTTGATTGGACTCGATTACTCAAAAGATCAGACTCCACTCGGCCCAAGTACCAAAACTTTATCTAAATCAAGAAATCATGTAATCGTTGTTGAGCTTAGATATAATAAACATATAATTGGACTTGTAAATGGTCAATTTGTGTCTTAACACTTTACAGACCAAAATACTGATGAAACTTAATAATTGACAGTTACTTCCTATTTTAGAGTCCTCGAAGAAAATGGACCTGACTCTGGCATGAGTGGCATACATCAGCCCACTTTACATGTACATTTTTCATGATGCATATGTAATTGACTTTACAACAAGAACTGATTGTAATAATACAGTATTTTCCTTACAGTTCATGTTTTGCTTTCTTAACATACAGTATATGAGAATTCCCATGTGTTTCAGAAAACCAGTTTCAATAATACATAGGTCTTTTTACGGGACTTAAAAATTTGTTCACACTATATCCGATTGTTTGCTATATCAGAGTTTGCTATATCCGTGTTCTACTGTAGTTTGTCTTCTTTACATTTCATGAATTGCTTTTAAGAAAATTCCTTGTGTTTCAGAAAACCAGTTTCATTTAGTGAATTGCTCTCTTTACATACAGTATATGAGTATTCCCATGTGTTACAGAAAAGCAGTTTCCCTCTGCTGGTGAGTCGCAGCAAACAGTTCAGTGATCACGGGGAGGAGACACTGTACATGTTGACCACAGCAGGCTACAACATACACAAGGACCAGGCACTCACTGCGGTACCCAAGTTGATGTGTGATGGTGATCAGGATGTCATGAACAATTGGCTGCAGATGAGTCGGGAGCATGTGCCACCGCTGACCGTACTGTCTCGTACTCGGATACGCAGGAGGTTAGCGTACTGTGTTCAGGGGAAGAGTATACGGAGTGCAATACGACAGCTGACCCTTCCTCAGATTCTACTGGACTTTCTGCTTTTTAAGAATGAAATTGATGATTTACCTGGATGAATAAATGTTGTGTAAATATAGTCGTGTCATTGTTTATAATTGTTTTAGTTTATGAGATCTATCAATGAAGATCAACAACATTTTGCAAAGGTTTTGAATGGATGTAAAAAAATTTCACAGTATGATTTAAATCAACTGTGCACCGAGGAAAGAAACTATGAGAATATTGTCTGTATCTTAATCCAGCCGGAATATTCTCTCCGCTGTGGTCTGAATACAGCCAGCCTAATTGCATGATGCTGTAAGCATTTAGTGCAAACTAAACCCAGTCATAAGCTATCCAATCACATCATCGTTTTTTATCAACATTTAATGGCAATCATGTATAATGAATGGTACACTGGAGTTACCTGCCCCTAGCATGATATCAAAAGCCTTTAGCTTCTTTTCTTGTGATTCGTTAGAGCATTATTGAGTTGGCGTTTAAGTAATTTTAACCAAAAAAGGAGTATTCATTCAAAGGTATGACATTATGACAAATTGCTAATGGTATGACAAAGTGTAAAGCCACTTCACAGCTTATTCTCATGCAATAGACTAAAGTCGATTTTAATTCACACTTTGTCATACCATATCAACACAACTTATGATTGCCAATGTAATAAAATGATAAACCTAAAAATGATTTTTTGACATTAGGGACAGTTGAGAATCATTTTATTGAATCTTTTGATGATGAATAAACCATCACTTACAGTGCATTCAAAACCAATTATCTTACCCTTATTTCAAATGACAGATGTAAAATGTAAATACCTATACCATAAGCAAGATTTCTTTAAGAGTTGTACTGGGAAGAGAGGATTTATCTGTCGATAATCATGTTTAACTATTCCTTAGAAATACAAAATTTCATTATTTTGTAATTTTTGTGTTCCTGTATGAGGAAAATTACAAGAATTGAAATATTTTCAGTAAAGCAAAGGAAACATTTAATTTTCCCCATGAATTTGGTCATGTAAGTGAAGAGCCAGTAAAATCTTTCTGTAAGTCCAACTGTTCAACTGTTATATCAGCCCTTTCTTTTATCAATATGGCAGATTCTCAAAAATGTTGTGGCTTTAATACCCTCTTTGAATAAACTATTTCTGTTAACTATGTTTTTCAAATTGATTTCGTGTGGAATTTGTACTCTTATTATCTGAATATAAATGGTCAGTTTAGTGTCAGGCACCAATCCAGATAAAAGTTTTACTTAAGTACTCACGAAAAAGAAATAAAGTGCTTTTTGGCTAATATTTCATAATGTAGTAAACAAATTTGATTTGAATAGTTAATATTCATTCAAAATGGGTAATTTACAATACCCTTGTTTTTGACAGTTTCTGTGGAATTTGTAAGTTTACAGAGCTTGCAGAAGAACAGAATTAACCTTAAACTCATTTCAAAATCAAATTGTATATTTCTGATATAACCATAGTATGTAAATGAGCTGTTACCTCAATACTTTCCCGGTAGGTGTTGCATTTAACGTAAAGATTTATCTCTGTATTTCTTAGTAATATATTTTATGGTTGTTTTCCAGTGTGCATGCCGCCTAAACAAACCTTACAAAATATTTACGGGTTCATTTATAGCTTTTCAAATTATGTTTGATATAATGATGCTTGTACATGTATAATGGGCCGGTGGCCCCTTTACAGAAATAACACAGTTTCAACCCTTCTGTGAGTAGTATTTTAGAAGTTGAAAGTCAAATAGGGACAATATTTAAGGACGTCAACTTCTTTATTCATAGAGTATTGCGTTTTTGATACAGATTCTTATATGGTTATCAAGCATGAATTAAAGACAGAGAACACGGTATATATAGAGTATGGAATGAGATGAGCTAATTAACAATCATTCTCACCCACAGAGGCAGAGCAGATCAAGTAATGTTGATACAGCCTCTGTTCTATTACGCTGAAATCTCTGGGTTTCGGCAGTTTCCCCTGGCGGACAAAAATTCCACCACAATCCATTTGAATTTCTTTATCAAATAACAACGCTTCTCGCATGGAAAGGGTGGTTCATATCACAATGCCTTTGCCATCATTTAGTAGTCAAAATGATGCTTTAAGAACAGCGTCGCTGATTGCCTCCAATCAGGCATCTCCCATTCTATCCCACAAACTCGGCGTAATATAACAGAGGCTGTTTTAACATTTCTTGATCTGCCTCTGTGGTATGAGAATGATTAACAATGAAAAAACTATTTTATTGAGTGTAACACTATTTTTCAATCCCTCAGGAGAAGCCCAAGGAGATCTATGTTCTTACTCAGTCCGACCATTAAGTGCTGACATAAGAAAGCCTGTATCCGTCTCCTGAACTGTTATTTATATGCATATCGAAATTATCGATATTTGTTTGTGTGTCAGACTTTATTTAAAAAGTCCATTAACTGTTAGATCTGATCACGCAGGATTTAAGGGTTGAGTCCTGTAGTTAAATAACAGCTACAGATATGGCACCAGACAGTTTGATGCTCCCCTACAAGATAAAAGGGTCCTGAAGAAGCAATTTGTCAATACATGTATAAACATGAGCGATTCAGCTTTACCACAGATCCAACGATCTCAATTAGAAAGAAACGGGCCAGAGCAGCACTATTACAGAAACGCAGGAAAAATATCAAACTGATATAATCTGCCTTGGGTTTTTACTTCACAATGGTAATGAGACGCGAAATGAGAGTTTTGAGTAAGTTATGTACGCTGTAAGAAGTGAACTCTTTTTTCAAATTCTTACATCACGAGTGCAGCATGAACCATTATTCTTTTAACAAGAGAAAGTTGTATTTGAATGCCGAGAATGTTAAAAAAAAGGCAAGAGGAGGAATATCGGAAGGAGGGGGAACAGTTCTCTGATTACACGATAAGAACTTATCTGGAGTTGACTCCCGACAATATTACTTGCTCACCAATGGCCTCGACATATAATTATAAGCTGTCATCACTTATCTCAAATTCAATAAAACTTGACCCAAATCATGATAACGCAATTTTAGTAAGACTTTCAGGAATGGCAGATGAATGTTTATAAGCCATATGTGACGAAATAAGTCATGACACGAATTATGATATGTTGCACATGTGTAATTCCATAGCGGTAATTTCATTGGTTGGTTAAGAAAACCACGTGACATCGGAATGTAGGACTACTTTACGCGCTACTCGACTTTCTGCTTTAGCGCAGACAAGGGCTGCTGGGGAGCACGCGAAAAGCGTGCAGCACGTGCAAGTCGTGTACTCTGACAAAACGACGGGCGAATCAGTGCAAACGTGTCATTTCATCTGCCTGACTTTGACACAAAAGACATGATTTGGAATGAAGAAGAATGTAAATTCTGCTTCACTTGATATATGTTTATATTGAAATTGATGGTCTAGATGAAGTCAAAATAGTCACAGTGATATTTCCGTTTGAGTATTGCTGTTTGAAACTTGCGCTGCACTTTAATCTGTATCCAAAAGCGCTGGCATGATTGACGATGTCTTGAAAATTCTGATATAATCGGAATTCTGGCTTTCTGACGTTATGGATAATAAAGAAATGAACACACTCGCGAGATGTCATATTGTTTTTACAACACCCGTGCCAATGAAACGATATTTCCTCGCTCTTGCTCGGGGAAAATATAATTTGACACTCGTATTGTAAAAACAATATGGAATCCCTGCTTGGGTATTAATCTCTATGCATGAATAATACAAATACAGGCCCTTCTAGGGTAAGAATGGTGACATATAGATAACATTGGAATTAAAACAATTCCAATTATATACTCCCCAAAAGAAGTTCTATTTGTTCACGACAACTCCACAGATAAAGAACCATTGCGTGGCTGCATGATGATTTCACACAGAGAAATGTTGCTAAGAAACTTTGTTATAGCCAAAAGATGAAAAACTTCTCTGTTGAAACAACCTGTTGACTAGCAATTATTACTTCCTATATCAAGACCGTTTAGCTTACGTCTGACTATGATGACATTTTACTTAAAATAGCACCCTCGTGGTAAGGATTGTTTTGTTCAAATTGTTCATCGTAAAAGCTAATAACAAGTTTATAGACAAACTAACTCTTCAAGGTACCACCGCATTTTTGGACAATGCAAACAGTTTCATGAACCCTTGTTTTGGGCATGATAGTGAGTTTTCAGAAAAATCTCGTTCGCATTGCTTTAATTGGTCAAATGCTTTGTGCACAGATTTTGACGTCAGGATAAAAGAATCACCTTAGTTCTTGCACTTCCACCTGCAACTTTTTTGACTTCTTATTTTCCACTTCTTATTTAGAAATAACGAATTGATGTCAACGAAGATTTTATTTGTTGAACATCTTTAATTAATTAAATCTTTTCAATGCTGTTTCCAATGGCAAACATCCTAGCCAAACACTTTTTGAAAAGCGATTTCAAAGAGTAGGCTTTTTGAACTTTTGACATTTTACATGCTATAAAAATTGAGCTTACTCTGTTGTATGTTATAGTTATTGAATAATTCATACAAAAGATGACAGAAACATTCGAAATGTTTTTTTCTTTCTTTTACTTTTATAAAGTTTATTCAGTATGATATTAATAAATCATTTCGCAGTTTTAGCTCATATGGCATAGCATGGTGTCCGGCGTCCATCCGTCTGTCCGTCCGTAAACTTTGTGCATTTTCTTCTCCAGAGCCAACAGGTGTAAAAGCTGAACTTTGTGTACAGACTCCTTGGCTAGTGTGGATTATGATATGTAACTTTATTGACCCTGTGACCCCCTGTAAGGGCCACAGGGGTCACGCCCTAAAAACCTATTTTCGACTTCTTCTCCAGAACCAAAAGGCTTAGAAAGCTGAAATCTTGTGTACAGACCCCTTGACTAGAGTGTAGCTTTGGTGGCCCTTTGGTCCCAATAAGGGCCACTGGGGCCACGTCTTTAATACCTATTTTTTATCTTCTTCTCAAGATGTATAAGGCCTAGAAAGTTGAAACCTTGTGCACATACTCCTTGCTTACTGAGGATTATAAGTAATAACTTTGTTGACCCTGTGGCCCCAGTTAGGGCCTCAGGGGCCACATCCTTAATACCTATATTCATCTTTTTCTCACTAAGCATCAGGCCTAGAAAGCTGAAATTTTGTGTGCAGACTGCTAATTTAGAAAAAGGGGGATTCTAAATTCTACATTTAGTGACCCTGTAGCCCCTACTAGGGGGGGGGGGGGGTCCACATTTGCCACACCCTAAACCAAAATTGATATGCAGCCATATGAGCTACAGAGCCAATGGCTCTATTTTTCAATTAACTTTGAATAACAGATTTGTGCCAATATATACACCCAGTTAAAACTTTAGCAGCCTTAAAATGGGATGTTGTGGGATGTCTTCAAAGTCATGTTGACATGATAAGAAATTACAAATGAAGTTGCAATTGCACTGATGTTTAATCGAAAGGAACTATTGCTTTTGTGCCGATGTTAGCTGATTAATTTTAGATATCAGATGTTAAAAACACCCTTGTTACCAAGTAGACATGCACGTATCAAATATGTCTTCCAAGCTCAATAGAAAATTAACAAATCGATGAAATTCCATGCCTTTTTCAACAATTGTTCACAAAAGGTTCCAATCATACGATCTAGGAATTTCAACTGAAATCTTTCGGGTTCAATCCATAAGTTACTAAATTGGTTTTGATTTAAACTGATCATTACTTTAAACACTGTTCTACAGTAGAGATTTCGTCAATGGGCTACTTTGACTGAACTTTCCTATTTAAAAATGTGAGTTTTTGAAGGTTCTTACTTCTGTTACCAAAGACTTTGCTAAAAAAAATAATAAGTAATATAATGAGATTATAATCAGTTCACTTTACAGAAAAAGAATCGCTCATTACAACAACCAGTATTAACTACCATTGATGAGTATAACTTAACATGGAAATATTCCAAAATACCAGGAATTAATAATGCAAATAATAAATATTACAGTGAGACGTTATTTATAAAATTTTCCTTTAAACTGTTTGATTATGATTCTTTCATGGAATACTATTTCTTATCAGTCATGCTTGTAACATAAGGTGAGTGCTTAACTAAATAATTAACTGAATGTTTATTCATAATTTGTGCTGGTTACAATATCCCGATTGATGTTAATAGAATAAAAACTTTACTTCTCATAATTATTTGCAGTAAGTGTGTCGTTTATTCAATAGTTCGCCAGAGTACTTGGTTTTTTTTTACATTACAACACTGACACTTTACAAGCTGTCAATTTTCAAGAGAATAAATTGGTCATTTTGAAAATGATTTTTCTTCATAGACTAGATAAAAGGTAACGAGAAACCTAAATCATTGGTAAAACACACCCACAACTACTTTCGGCTTTATAGATGTACATGGGTGTAGTTCACATGTATTTGTCATGTAAAAAACATTAAAAAAATATGACCTGATTAACAGATACCATAATTGATAACTTATAAATTTCTATTGTTTTTATTTTCAGTGCATAAATACGAGTTTTCGAACTCTGCAAACTGTCATTTGTGAATTAACGCTCAACATCGAAGGACTACAGTAGGAGCCATGCCTGGAGCCTTCACATAACAATCTGGGTCACCGTGGGAGATAGCAGTCACGCCGACTGCGTCACGTCTTGCTTATAACATCGGCAGCCACTCGTTACTAAAATGTTATGGGGGTTAGTATTAATAACATTGTACGGATCATACAGCCTTGTCGCACCCCAACACAACTTCAACTTCTTCAACAGTAAGTATCGACGATTTTTCTCCTCTTTTCTCAGTTTATAGTGTCAGTTTTCATGTAGATATTGTGTGAGAACCGATGTGACAGTTTTATGTATTTAAGAAACTCTTTTATGCAAGTGTTTTAGTGCAGTGTCGATTATGAGCATATGAAGACATAATTATTACGGCGGTGCTGTAATGGATATGTTTGCACGTACTTTTGACGTAAGTTGTTTGGTTTAACACAGTCAAAATATAACTTTACATAATGTTTACTAAAATAAATTTTCATGTAGATCAATCCATTTTAATTGTAAAGAAAGACATCAGAACTGAATATCAAGAAAACATTGAAAAAAATATGAATTATTAATAATTTTCGATTTGGTAGTTATATATTGATTCTAACCTGTCGATGAAAGTATAAAATTCATAAATTATGATCTGTCTACCATGTTTGCTCAATATGATTTTAACATGTGCCTTCAAAATGGTATTACATGAATAGATAAACGTTATTTAATCGAAGTCAAACATTCAATGCACTTGAAAAAGTTCTTAAAACTCATTTTACAGCGAACGATGCAGATAATTATTATCTCAATTCTTGATCGAACTAATCTAACATGGACTGAACGATTTAACAAACTTGTACTGTCGCTTAATCATGATACTTTAATATGAAAAGATCGTGATCGCAAATCATATTCAAATGCTGTCAATGTAAGTAATATGCAGATAATTATTGGTTTAATTATACCGTATAAAATAAATGATTTTGGCAGTCAAACTAATACTGTCGCTTAATCATGATACTTTAGTATAGGTAAGAGAGATCACAAATCATGTTTAAACGCTGTCAGTGTATATGTCCTTATTTGTGTGCGGGTGTTTAGGAGTCCTGTGTACCTCTGATGTGACAAGTTGTACATGTCAGTTGACGGTGTTAGGTATTTCCCAGTGCGGATGTCCACCGCCTTGAAACACGACTTGAATGCGTGGGACAGGCCCATCTCTGTATATATTCTTTGAGCATCAGTTTCTCCTCTGTATACATATTCTTTGAGCATCAGTTTCTCCTCTGTATACATATTCTTTGAGCATCAGTTTCTCCTCTGTATACATATTCTTTGAGCATCAGTTTCTCCTCTATACATATTCTTTGAGGATCAGTTTCTCCTCTGTATACATATTCTTTGAGCATCAGTTTCTCCTCTGTATACATATTCTTTGAGCATCAGTTTCTCCTCTGTATACATATTCTTTGAGCATCAGTTTCTCCTCTGTATACATATTCTTTGAGCATCAGTTTCTCCTCTGTATACATATTATTTGAGCATCAGTTTCTCCTCTGTATACATATTCTTTGAGCATCAGTTTCTCTTCTGTGTACCTATACTTTGAGCATCAGTTTCTTCTCTGTGTACATATTCTTTGAGCATCAGTTTCTCATCTGTGTACCTATTCTTTGAGCATCAGTTTCTCCTCTGTGTACCTATTCTTTGAGCATCAGTTTCTCATCTGTGTACCTATACTTTGAGCATCAGTTTCTTCTCTGTGTACCTATTCTTTGAGCATCAGTTTCTCCTCTGTGTACCTATTCTTTGAGCATCAGTTTCTCCTCTGTGTACCTATTCTTTGAGCATCAGTTTCTCCTCTGTGTACCTATTCTTTGAGCATCAGTTTCCCTTCGGTTGCACTGCTCTAACGTATTTCTTAGTGCAACATTATTGTTGACATACTTAACTGAGTTGATTTAACTGATTTCCATCCTTTGTTTGTCAAAGACGAAAGTTAAACACATTCTTATTCAAAATGAGTTACTGGGAAGAAAGTGATGTTCAAGCAGAAATCAAAATCGGTTCTTGTCTTCTTAATTATACATTTTTGTCAGTTGAGATTTTGATTACAATATTCTATGTAAGGTTCTAGTCGAATTAATAGTAGACATGTTCTTGTCACCATAGTTCGCCATATCATATCCAATCGCAGGTTCATTTCAATGCAAAGCTTTGATGTTGTTGCGGAATTTTCCAGTATAAACACTATCTAACGCCATTGCTATTATTTCAAATTAAACAGTTTAAAAATAACTTCCGTTAACAAAACTATTACAGCTACAATCGACGGTGAACTTCTATAACAGTTACTACGTTCCTTTGTTGTTCAAAGTATAAGTGCATACACTCGAAAATGGTTCCATAGAATATAACGCACTATTGTCTTCCTCTTTGATGAACGACTTGTTGGAAGATAGCTTCTACATGTGTTTAGGATTTGTTATATCGTGTACAACTTCATTTGGTCGTCAACTCGTTGATTGGCATTCTCTGTTATATGAACTTTATTTTTATACTTTATCTTATTTCAAAAGTATTGTCCTTTCAAATGTATCTTATTACGACGATTAGTCTCTCTATATTTCATATTTTGAATGGCTCGTGTTTAAAAAAATGTATTGTTTAGATATTTTTATGTATATATGGGGTGAGACTGAATAAACTATCCTTATGTCTTTCGTTTGATATCTAGAGACTTGTATTGCATACAACCAAGTGTACATTATAATGTGAACTTGATAAGATTTTGATAAAAGGTCGCTCTAGAAAGACAACTTTCATATTTGAACTTTTTTTCCATAATGCTTCTTTTCATGACTTGTTTAGTTTGATCATTCACATTCTTTATTGTGTGTATCTTAAAATAAAGAATTCGTTATCAAGGAAAATTACTTCTGAGCGGTCCTTAACAGAAACTTAAAGTGATTTGAACTATTTTGGTTCAAATTCTCAAATCAAACAAAGAAAGTTTGGTTATACTATATAGTGTGAACTGAAGTCAAAGTTTTCATTACTGGTAAATATCTAAAAAGGGAATAGGCAATAAATATACTAAAACACCTCTCAAACATTGCATGTGTGTAAGTGCAACGTGTCTATTCATAGAAGCTAATAAGGAACAGTATTAAAATGATGATACATAAGTGTCAATTAGTCAATAATATGCGATTAAACGTGCAACAACTACATATCATTATCATTGATGATGACATTCTAGGCGATAGTGATCGGAATTTTACTAATAACATCTGATTCAGACTAAACTGTCTAAGTTCGACGTTTAGTAATGGTAAACTTGTTCACAGAGACAGCATTTTGTAGCAACGTACGATATCATGAAGTAAAGATTGTTGTCATGAATTCATCTTTATCATCGTTCATCAAATTCTAAATGCCTCTCAAAGGCGATATCATGTACGAGACAATTGGGCCCTTAAGTGTCAAAATATGTGTGATATGTGATTCATTTTCTGTGGAATAAATATTGCCATCCATTATTTCTTATTGTGAAACATGTAAAGGCATATGGCAGAAGCCATGTCTAGACTCCCATAGACTACATCTCAGGTAACTTATAAATACATTCGAAATAAAATGTCCGAAATGAAAATACAAAGGATAACTCGAACGACCAAATGCACAATTATTGTATATTTAGTTGTAGATGTTAAGCATATATAGATATAAGAAATGATTTGAGCTATAATCGTTAAAGATGGGGATTTTGCCAAAGGTACTAACTATAATAGAAAGTATGAATGGAAATATCATCATAGTAATTATTTTACTGATGCAAATACGAATACAATAATTCAAATACAATTTTCATTTCAAACATTGTGGAATCAGGTTGACGTGTAACAACTTTTTGTATATATAGCACCACCCTCATGGTTGATTATGATGAGTGAGTCAAAGTTCGGTTTTCAGAGAAGTGGCAATAAATCATGTTGATTTTCTTCATAAAAAAAGTTTATATATGTATATTACTATTTTGATTTGATTCAAGTAACTGAGGATTAACAAAATTCGACATAGACCTTAGCTTTCTGAATAAATGCTGTCAATATTATCCCGTAGAAGAATTATCAAATAATGTGCACATTCAAAAGTTCTGAACTGTTAACTCGGCATTTTCTACCTTTCCTTTCCTACCTTTATACAGTGACATTTATGAACCATAGGCACATCACTCTCTTCACCGAAACGTGCTGCAGAATTTGGAAAAAAATGTTTCATATAATTTTGAAACTTGAAGTGTAAATATATGGCCTACAATGGCGTCTAATGGAAAGTTATCTTTCTGGAAAATGTCTATTACTAAATAATATAACGAACTATTAAAATCATTTTACGTTATTCCTTATTGCTTTTAGTAGGACTTATATTTCATACATAGTCAAATACCGAAACAGTACTACGACTGTAATGTTGGTTGACCTAGCAAAGACAATAGCTTTCTTTATCGGTTAAGATATATGTTTTCTGCGAAGCTTTCAATTTATTGTCGTTACGAGGTTTGAGCACTGAACATTTTTTGCCGTGATATGAAGCTATTTTAATTCTCAAAAGGTTATACATTCATATATGTTTTTGACCTTATATATATATATATGATATTTTACCCAAAGAGGGGTTTTGTAACTCATTCGCGGTGCGGGACTGTCACCTATCTTCGAACAAACCGTGACCATTTTGCTGAACGTCAAGTCAAAATGGTTATATGTAGAAACTCGGACGAAAGGTTTCACCTTTCCAAGGGTATGAGTCACAATACACGTTCTTTCCATCACTGTTTCAATCTTATGTCGTTTTGTACCAAACTGAATATCATGTGACTTCAATACCTTTCACCTCAAAACCAAAAGCAAATTCAATTTATACATTTTTCATTGATTGTTCTGATTTCAAAGCAAAACGTCAGTGAATGTTGTTAACATCGATTAGTAATTCAATCAGTTAACATCATGCCCCTTTTTTCAGTATTAACACGTAAATAAATATCCCATAGATTTCTCTGTTATGATAGATTTACTTTAAAGACAAGCATATAGATTTACGTCATCGATGAAAAATCATTTATGTAACGTAGCCTAAAAATTGACAATTCTTTAGCGCATAACCTCTTAATGGAATAGTGTCAACGGCCACAAGTTGGGCATTTGCGTCCTGGATTCGCCAAATAGCACATTGATTGCTGTGATATTTAAGCAAAACGTTCGCGAACATCGCTAGAGTAATTCAATCATGGTTTAACTTCATTCCCTTTTCTTCAGCAGATAACATGTTAATGAATATTCCACTGACTTCTTTATTATCTGTTATGATAAATTTACTTTAAAGACAAGCATATATATTTACGTCATCGATGAAAAATCATTTATGTAACGTAGCCTGACATAATATGGTCTGACTGATATAATATTTAGGGTTCAGCACATAACCTCTTAAAATAATAGTGTCAACGGCCACAAGTAGGGCTATTGCGTCCTGGATTCGCCAAATAGCACATTGCTATTGTTGTATGCAAACAGCTCCACGTGGATGTCATGCAAACACTACTGCAGTCGACTCTCACGATAGGATCACCGCAGGTCGTCCTTCTATTTACAATATCTTAGTCTCTGTTTTCCTCTTGACGGGGTAGTCCACGGCCAGTAGTTTGTATTTTGCTGAAAATGAACTTTTTGAGCCTTGAAAATGCGAAGAACGAAAGAAATGTACGTAATGTGTGTATTTTGGGTTATTTTCTTTCTCTAAACTTAGCATTGTGCTCTCTCTCTATGGAATAGTGTGAAGTTCCTCACTTGTAATTGCATTTTTTAAATTAGTGGTAGGAACTGCAGGGCCTGTACCCTAGCCGTGAAATATATGGATAAACTTCACAATTAGATATTTAGAGATGTATAAATAACTCCAAACATAACTCCAAGCTTTGTTTTCTGTCAAAGTTATTCATCTATCTTTGACTTGTTTTCTAGTAATACTAATCTGTTAAATTGTAAAAACGAAGTCATGTATAAACATTTATATTTACATATATACTCTAGCAACAAAAGATGTGTCTTTTCCTCAATCTTTTGTATAATATGGTTCGTTCTGATTGTAACTCCAATGTAAATGTGAACTGTTAATACTGTGGCGAGGGTTTAATAAGTTGGACAACTTGTGCCCAATCCGTTTCACTTATTTAAATTAAATATGTTTAAATCAATCACTTGGTTAGGTTGATTCACAGTGACCATCATATATTGAAGGATATGGTGTGGTGTGAGCAGACTTTTTTTCTGTTGAATATGAAGAGGGCTTAATAAGTTGGACAACTTGTGGCCAATCCGTTTAACTTATGTCAATAAAATATGTTGAAATCAACCTTTTCCCTCGTTGATTCACAGTGACCATCATAAATTTAAGGATATGTTGTGGTGTGAGCAGAATGTCAAGGTTTTATTTCCCCCTGTTGATTAAGCTATACGCCACCCAGGTTGTTTGACTACAATAAGCAAATGTCGCAGTCACCTGGTGCTAATCATTCATACAGATAATAGAATCCATTCCTTGTTTACTCGGAGTGTTTATTGTTTCACAGGTGGTTCCTATTAGTGATAGAACATTCACACGATACGAACCAATTAGGGCACATTAACAATAAAATAAGAAAAAGTATTTCAATTGTCAAATAAAACCTTTTCTTTATAAATGTTATTGTTTATAAGGTTCAGGAAGGTGAATAACAAATATTGATGTTTTAACATTTTTTTGTAGGTAAGATGTTGTTTCATAGAAAATAATATGTAGAACATGGATGTCATTTTTCTTGACGATTCCTTGCTCAGGAAAATGAAATTATATATTGTTAAGTACCTAAGTGTATGTAAAGCAATTATGATTTTAAGAAAACGGAATGACCGGTAGAAAAAAATCCACACACTGTCTTTATGACTGATGCCGTTGAAAGATTCATTTCAACGTTAAATGTTAAAGATGACACGAAAGTAAACATATTTCATAATCAATAATCATATCAAAAGGGCGTGGTTTAACATACACGATTGTAAAGATCGTTGCAAAGTTTATTTTAATATTTGATTGATGTGTACACGACAAGTAACTTTTTCACAATCATCATTTGTCATTGATAAAATTATACATTTTCTGAATCATGTTTTCAATCACTGGAATGCTTTGAAAAATAGGTTGTTAATGATTACAAGAGTCAAAACCTTTACATATCGCTTAAGGCAATTGTCATGTAATCTCAGTGATTTTCTCCGCTTACAGTATTCCAATCGATGATGAATAATGTATAAGACAAATTGCTTCTTAATGAGGAGATTGCAGTAACATTCTGTAAACAATGCTCACGATCGAAATGTCAAAACATAATTTTGATTCTAAATAATTGCTTAATATGTAAACTGTTGGTACATATGATGCATATGCCCTTAACCACCTGGTGTTATAGATTATGAACATTAAAGCTAAAAGTGTATAACAATAACCTTGCGCAGCGGTTGTTTGAGAAAGGTTTATATTTCTTATTCATTCCACCTTGCTCGACAAGATTAACAGAACTAAAGATCATTACCAATAGAAGTGTCACTGTTGAGATGGAGTATATCACTATATATATCTTATGTATATTAGAAGCCTAGCATCATACGTAATGCTAAGGTTTCTATCACTGAATACTTTTGGCAATCATTTTTTATTCTCGATATGTAGCTGTGATCAAACTATGATCAAGTGGTTTGCGCAATTTTTCGTACTCTTATTTTTCATCACGAGGGTGAGATTCTATTTATCATCCAAAATAATGTTTCATCACATTTGCATGAAAAATTTTCAACTTTGATAATAGCATAGCCCTCAAACTCATAACCAGTGATGTCATAGCATTGTGACGTCATAACATTGTAACGTCCTTACTGATGATGTGAAACGTTTGTTATGTCATGTATTTTCTGATTACAGGGCATTGTTCAAAATCTACTGTCAAAGCGATATCTCCTAGGAGATATCGCTTGATCCCCCACAAGCGATATCTCCTGTGGAACAAAGTTTTGGATGATAAATCTCCAAAGCCTCGCGTCTGAATGGTATAATATCGCTTTCACTCGTATGCTAAGATCACGGAGTCGTTACAAAGTTGGTATTACATGGAACCTCGTTTAGTATCTAATATATACATAATTTGTTTCAGATGGCCCTACAAAGTCGGAGCAGTACACACTGGAGTTACTGGTTGTGGTCGACTACTCGGCTTATCTCAAGTAAGTACCCTCCCTTGTTTGACTGACTATACAGTGGTGTAGTGGTTACCATGCTGGCCTCGCAGAGACCCGGGTTCGAATCCCGGTGGAGAGACCAATTTTTTTTTACCTGGACCTTATCCTGTACTGTGTCCATGAGCAAGGGACTTTATCCTCATTGCACTCAGTCCACCCAGCTGTTAAAATTGGTACCTGAACCCAGGATATACTGACCTATGTTTTCGCGACTAGCGCTAAGTAGCAGCTGTGAAAGTACAATCCTTCAGGGGAATGATGTGTGTAGCGCTTTGAGCTTGTCTTAGGACGTGGTAAAGGCGCCATTTAGATATCCATATTGTTATTATTAATCTTTACATTGTGCACCCACTGAAAGAGGGGTCTAACTGTTGAAATAAATGCAAATACGGTAAAATTAAGATTAGACATCTATAGTGTCTCTTATCCCCAAAATTTGATTCAAATAGTTTTTGAAGAATCTTATATGAAATTCGTAACATCGTTATGTTTTATCACAAATAAAAACGCAAATATACAAAAGAACGATATACAATATGTCTTTTCCCTTCTCAGATGGTACCACAAAATGGTAGGTGACACTCACGCAGTCAGAAAAAAACACGCACTGACTGCGATATGGAAACATTATTCATCTGTAATTCATGGGGTAAGTAACATTAGTAGTGTAAGTCATGGGTTACCATCATTTTGTTTTAATTTTTGTTTTGATGTTAAGGATTCTCATATTTCAAACGACCATCAAAGGAGAGTAAAAGAACCATCATATATTGTTATACTTTATATAAAAGCATAATTTAAAAAATTCCTGAAAAATGAAATGGAAATTTTAATAAAGCCCATGAAGTAGACATGCCATTGGTTGCCTCACACAATGCTGTTAAACTTGATATAGAAGTACATGAACAAACGTAATGAATTAATCAATGTCAATGAGTATAGATTCTGTTGTTTTTCTTATTTCAGATCGACACGATATTCAAAGGCCTAGAAACAAGTGGTCTAAAAGTAGCAGTAGAACCTGTCGACATTCAAGTTGTGTCGGTAAGAATTTATTTCATTTTTTAAACTTTTATTTCATTTATGTCTGTGTAACATTTAAACAAACGTTATAGCACATGTTATTAGTGATTACATAACGATATGCATACTACTTAAGATATGTCACAAACGGCAATTAACCATATTACTTATACAAATTGCTTGGGCAAATAGTTGTTTAATATAAAATGTTTAGTATTGTGAGAAAGCAATAGTCCAATCAGAAAGTACCTAGAGGTTGCTTACAATCAAGAAAACTCAAGGGTATGCGGCAAGGCATAAAACTGACAGTTCGGAAACTGCTGTTTTAGGCTTTGTGTAGGAAGATGCATGCAGCCATTTATGTTATTGGTACGAATAGTATCAAGGTATCATTATCATTAGAAACACCATGTTTGCTACCGAAGACCAAACACTGTGTCACAATGTAAATAGAGAACTATCATTCAATGTCATTATAATTTTCCAAATGTAGACCTGTATATGTGTTGTCTAAGATTACTGGTCACGCATGGACATTATTGATTACTATGTACATGTCCTAATTGTGGCTAAGGTAGATAACATGAGTCACAGCAAAGGCAGATAACTCGGATTTCATTAGGCCAGACTCTTTAAAGAGTGTTTGGCAAAGTTTTCATTTGCTTTCGGTTAAGAACTGTGCCGGTCTTTCACATCAAAGTTCAAGTTCACATTTTTTTACATTCTCCTTTGTTACCTTCTTAGAAAATGCCAAACTTACTGAGGTTTTATGATAGGAGGAACAAGGGAAGGCGAAACCCTCAGTTTCGCGCCTCTTGCTTATGCGGTGTTCCATTAACGCTAATCTAGTTACTCGAGTTTTTTTGGCTGTAAACGGTACATAAAACGGTTTAAACATTTATGAAAATGTTAATTAAGTTGTTCACAAAAAACTCTATTATGAATTTAGGACATCGACTCACGGGCTAGATTCGATGACACAGCCACTGTCATTAAAATATGAATATGGTTACTGCAACGATATGATGACACCGAGTCACTGCCTTGAAACAATGGCACAGTCACTGCCTTGATGTGATGACACAGTCACTGACTTTGTGACAAGGTGACTGTCATGGAGTGATGACAAGGTGACTGTCATGAAGGTATGACACGACCACTGTCTTGAAGGTATGACAAGTCACTTCCTTGATGTAACGCACAGTCACAGCCTTGATGTGATGACACAATCACTGCCTTATTGTGAAAATAGAGACAGTGCCTTAAAGTGTTGACAAGGTGACTGTCTTGAAGTGATGACACAGTCACTGCCTTAAAGTGACGTGCAGTCACTGCTTAGAACTGATGGGACAGTCACTGACGTGAGGTGATGACGCAGTATGTTTTGATGTGATGACACTGAATGATGACACTGAATTGATGACATTTGTCAAATGCAAAGAAGTCATGACAATAAGTCACAGTCTTGAAGTGATTGCACTAAGTCACTGCCATTGTTTGATGACATTCAGTCACTGTAACTTTACTGAAACTGAATCACTGCCATAAGGTTAGAACACCGAGTCGCTGCCATAAATACTGACTCTGATATTACCGGTTACACTCATTGACTACCACTAATTGATCACAGTCATTCACTGCCAAGAAATGATAACATTTGGATTGTTTTCTAGATCATTAAGAGCCAATCAGCCATTTAATTCTGTTTCATCAAATCCAGTTGCTTTCTCAGGTAATTTTAAAAAAACCATATTAAAACTAGAACTAAATGAATGTTTCTAAAATTCGATCAAATAAAGATGGGAGGGATAATTACTCCCACCTGTTCACTAGATTAGCATAGTTGCTTATCAACTGTTCATTCTTAGATATATCCAAGTCATCCGGCTACACGCATCTTACAAACTTTATGTGAGATAAAAACGAATTGCAAATTTGCAAGACAATAGAACACAGAATAAGAAACGATACTTGTATGACAATGGACATAATTTAAAGGCATTAAAGGCACCCTAAACTTCTTGGGAAAATCAAGTCGGCGATTCAGAATTTTCGTTTCCCGTTAACATTTCATTGATGACCGTATTTATATAGCTATATATATATTTAAAGACAGTTGTACTTAAAGATACAATTCATAGTAGTAAAACAAATACAGTTGGACAGTTTTACTTGTATATCAAGTTCATACCTCATGATTCCTAGTTCAGCTCAAGGGCTACACGTTAAACGCCCTTGTAAAACGACAGAGATCGTACTTTATTTCCTTTTTGATATCATATTCTCGCCATCATAATGACAATGATTTACGATTGTCATCAACAATCATCATTTTGATGTATGGATTATAAAAAATGGTTTCCAGAAGCTCTTATATTTTTTCTTTAAACTGTTTATGCCTAAACCAATCAATTTGGTCGAAGCGAATAAAAAGTTTCTTTTTCCGTTTGTTTCATAATCAATATTTATGCTACATGCTTTATCTTCAAAGGATAAAACATTTCATAAAAGAAGTTATCGAGTAGTCAAAAGAAACCAGCGGCAACTTTTGTGTGAACACCTTTTCTATTTTTAGGTAGGTAAATGGATTTCCATGGATAACTGAACATTCAGTTTAAAACTGCTTCTTTTGAAAATATTTTTTTTCAATTCGTAACATATATCCTTGTTTTCGAGAGATCATTTTGTGTACATCCACAATCCATTTGATTTTTGTAGCAAATGAAAACGCTTCTCGCTTGGAAAGGGTGGTTCATATCTCTTCAATAGCCAAAATGATTGTAGAACAACGTCGCTGATTGCACAACTAACTTTGATTGCCTCCAATCAGGCATCTCCCATTCTTCACCGCAAATTCGGCGAATAGAACAGAGGCTCAATCAACATGACTTGATCTGCCTCTGTGGAGAGAGAATGAGAAACTACATTCTTTAAATTTTTAAAGGTATTCATCCATATAATGAAAGTGAAAGTCGGGACTGACTATATCCACACATTTATTGGCGACTACAGCTTAACATTGCTTGACAGCTGTCAGGAAATTAAAATTGACACGAGTTTCTCAAGTACCACATAGATATAGATGCTTGTCTCATGTCCATGTCGAGATGCCTGAAGCGAAAAAACATTATATATGCTCCAAGCCCAAGGTATACCATTATTACTGTCGTCACAATTAACCCGCTTTGTTTTGATTGATGGGCTTTAGCCTTGAACGAAACCTGTCATTCATTTATGATTTAGTGTGATTTTTTCAGGATATAAAGGTTTTGATGAAATGTTATTTGTCAATTTAAATGAGATTCAACTTTAATGTGTACATTTAAGGTTATTATCTAACATTTATTGTGTTTTGATAATTTGATGATTTATTTATGTTTTTCATTTGTAACATGGAATTTTATGGCTTATAGTTTTTAACATAACATGTTTTTGAATTACATTCAATCATAATTTCCTAGATTTATTTTTCACTTTTATTTAACACTTTTGTTAAAAGAAATTCTATGCTAGTAAGTTTTGTTTCAACTATATTTTATAAACGAAAAGGAATATTGGCTACTTAAACAGAGCATATGTAAACAAATAATTCTAATGCGTAAATGGTTCTTAGTGTCAAATTTCAAGATAGATCAATTTATGCTTTACTAATGCATTGACAGAGACCTTTCTAAACGAATACCCCGAACTGTTGAATAGAAATCCCTCTCATCGACCAATGTTTTATCTTTCGGAGCTTTCGTATAATGCAGTTCACGTAAAGCATAACTTGATAAAAACTCAATTGTGATGTATTATGACGAATGATGTAATTAATAATGAATCAATTAGTTCCTGCGTTTTGGTTTTGACATGATTGTGTCATATTTGTTATGCGTCCATTAAAGTACGTGTAGCTAGATATAACCAGTAAACCGCATTAGAAGAAAGATAAACTTCTTTAAAATATTTAAAACTGTTAGTCTGGAAGACGTGTAAGCCCCGTGTTACAATCCTAGTGTACAGATAAAGTTATGTTTTCATGGTAGAAAACATTTTCTAACATTAAGATGGAATAAATCTTTGAACAATGAATCAATTAATTTTCCTTGTATGAAAACGTATAGTCTAAAATTAAAATGTATTGATACTTGGACGGAGAGGTACATTTTTTATTGTTGTGTACTAAAATGCGATAGACTTACATTATCTTGTTACAAACCCAGGATACAGAATAAATGCATTTCACATTTCATGCATCTAAACTTATAGGTCAACAACATCTTGCTACACCTGAGCTACAGAATAAATTTCAGTTTTCATGTATGAAAACATATAAGCTAAACATAATCTTGCTTTAATCCAGGGTGAGATAGGCTAACATCATGTGTATCAACCATACGGCAGAAACACAACTTTAAATGTTCATTTTCAAGAACCTATCGGCTAAAATTATCTTGTAACAATCCTTGGGCAGAGATGTAACATTTAGTTCATGTATGCAAACGAATAAGTTAACAACATGTGCATCAACAAAGGGCGGAGATATATGTTCATGTTTCATGTATGAAAACGTAGGCTATAGGCTAACATAATGTGAATCAACCAAGAGAAGAGCTATAATTGTCAGTTTCATGTATGGAAACATATAGGGTAACATCATGTGTACTATCCAAAGGTCAGAGCTATAATTGTCAGTTTCATGAATGCAAACGTAAGGCTAACATCATGTGTATCAACCATAGGGCAGAGCTATAATTGTCAGTTTCATGAATGCAAACGTAAGGCAAACATCATATGAATCAACCAAAGGGCAGAGATATAATATTCAGTTTCATGAATGCAAACGTAAGGCTAACATCATGTGAATCAACCAAAGGGCAGAGATATAATATTCAGTTTCATGAATGCAAACGTAAGGCAAACATCATATGAATCAACCAAAGGGCAGAGATATAATATTCAGTTTATTGAATGCAAACGTAAGGCTAACATCATGTGAATCAACCAAAGGGCAGAGATATAATATTCAGTTTCATGAATGCAAACGTAAGGCTAACATCATGTGAATCAACCAAAGGGCAGAGATATAATATTCAGTTTCATGAATGCAAACGTAAGGCAAACATCATGTGAATCAACCATAGGGCAGAGCTATAATTGTCAGTTTCATGAATGCAAACGTAAGGCAAACATCATATGAATCAACCAAAGGGCAGAGATATAATATTCAGTTTCATGAATGCAAACGTAAGGCTAACATCATGTGAATCAACCAAAGGGCAGAGATATAATATTCAGTTTCATGAATGCAAACGTAAGGCTCACATCATGTGAATCAACCATAGGGCAGAGCTATAATTGTCAGTTTCATGAATGCAAACGTAAGGCTAACATCATGTGAATCAACCATAGGGCAGAGATATAATATTCAGTTTCATGAATGCAAACGTAAGGCTAACATCATGTGAATCAACCATAGGGCAGAGATATAATATTCAGTTTCATGAATGCAAACGTAAGGCTAACATCATGTGAATCAACCAAAGGGCAGAGATATAATATTCAGTTTCATGAATGCAAACGTAAGGCTAACATCATGTGAATCAACCATAGGGCAGAGCTATGATATTCAGTTTCATGAATGCAAACGTAAGGCTAACATCATGTGAATCAACCATAGGGCAGAGATATAATATTCAGTTTCATGAATGCAAACGTAAGGCTAACATCATGTGAATCAACCAAAGGGCAGAGATATAATATTCAGTTTCATGAATGCAAACGTAAGGCTAACATCATGTGAATCAACCATAGGGCAGAGATATAATATTCAGTTTCATGAATGCAAACGTAAGGCTAACATCATGTGAATCAACCATAGGGCAGAGATATAATATTCAGTTTCATGAATGCAAACGTAAGGCTAACATCATGTGAATCAACCAAAGGGCAGAGATATAATATTCAGTTTCATGAATGCAAACGTAAGGCTAACATCATGTGAATCAACCATAGGGCAGAGATATAATATTCAGTTTCATGAATGCAAACGTAAGGCTAACATCATGTGAATCAACCAAAGGGCAGAGATATAATATTCAGTTTCATGAATGCAAACGTAAGGCTAACATCAAGTGAATCAACCATAGGGCAGAGCTATAATATTCAGTTTCATGAATGCAAACGTAAGGCTAACATCATGTGAATCAACCAAAGGGCAGAGATATAATATTCAGTTTCATGAATGCAAACGTAAGGCTAACATCAAGTGAATCAACCATAGGGCAGAGCTATAATATTCAGTTTCATGAATGCAAACGTAAGGCAAACATCATGTGAATCAACCATAGGGCAGAGATATAATATTCAGTTTCATGAATGCAAACGTAAAGCTAACATCATGTGAATCAACCATAGGGCAGAGATATAATATTCAGTTTCATGAATGCAAACGTAAGGCTAACATCATGTGAATCAACCATAGGGCAGAGATATAATATTCAGTTTCATGAATGCAAACGTAAGGCTAACATCATGTGAATCAACCAAAGGGCAGAGATATAATATTCAGTTTCATGAATGCAAACGTAAGGCTAACATCAAGTGAATCAACCATAGGGCAGAGCTATAATATTCAGTTTCATGAATGCAAACGTAAGGCTAACATCATGTGAATCAACCAAAGGGCAGAGATATAATATTCAGTTTCATGAATGCAAACGTAAGGCTAACATCAAGTGAATCAACCATAGGGCAGAGCTATAATATTCAGTTTCATGAATGCAAACGTAAGGCAAACATCATGTGAATCAACCATAGGGCAGAGATATAATATTCAGTTTCATGAATGCAAACGTAAGGCTAACATCATGTGAATCAACCAAAGGGCAGAGATATAATATTCAGTTTATTGAATGCAAACGTAAGGCTAACATCATGTGAATCAACCAAAGGGCAGAGATATAATTTTAAGTTTTCATGTATGAAGCGTAAGGCTAACATAATGTACATCGACCAAAGGGCAGATATATAACATTCAGTTTTCCTGAATGAAAACGTAAAGCTTAAATCATATGAATCAACCAAGGGTAGAGATATAACATTTGTTTCATGTATGAAAAATCATGTGAATCTACAATAGGGCATTGATATATCATTGAGTTTCATGTCTGACTAACAATGTGTATCAATCATAGAGAAAAGAGATATAACATTCAGTTTTATGTATGATTTTCAAACGTATAGCCTAACATAATGTGAATCAACCAAGAGCAGAGATAAAATTCCACTTTTCATGAATGAAAAAATATAGGCCAACAAAATGGTTTATCATTCGTAAGACACAAAATGGCTTTTAGTTTTCATGTATGAAACGTATATGCTAACACTATGAATCCACATGAAACTCAAACATCGTTAAGGTTGAAGCTCATGAGTGAGCTCCATCATGTTTTGTAGGATATCGTGTCCAACTATTTAGATCGTTGTTGGTAACTATTGTCATACATGTTGTGATTTTTTAAAATTCCTCTGACGTCGTTCTTTTTTGACCAGTCTGACGGAATAGTGACCAGCCCAGATAACATCATAGCGTCCGAAATGGCTCTCAGTGCCTTCTTCAACTGGACAATCAAGTCGGACATAAACCTCCCGGATTTTGACCACGCCATGCTCATCACAGGGTAAGAGTTGAATGAGAAATGGCAGTTACAAGTGTAATATGTTATGTTATGTGTATATGTTTTTCTTGACAGAGACAAGTCATCAGACAAGATAGTTTCGAGCGAGGTCTTCAATATGTTTCTGTGATTAAACACTACAAATTACTTTCGGGAACTATGTCGTTCATGTTTTAGGTCAACTGTCACAAACAAGCAACCAACAGCGTATGTTTGTTAGATATACCTGGTTAAACTTACTCCGGTTTCGTAATGGTAGTAGTATTGACCATTGGAGTTAAATTTTCCTGTCACCATTGTTGCCAATTACCAACCTTTGGATAATCAATTCAGTACAAAATTTGAAAGATGAGAGCGTCATCAAAATTATGAAAACTGTTATTTGAGTCATTTATCTCAAGCTTAATCCATGGTTATATTCCGTCGATAAGTTACATGCTGTTGACAGAAAGGATCATGTTATGGTTATTGGACAATACACTGCGTGGTCTGGTTATCAATGGTGGTATCTAGGTCGTTATCCTGGATAACCACTATGGTTTGGTCATCAGAAAACCACGATGGTTTGGTTATAAGTGAACAAACATGGACGACGCAGGTGAAGAGTTCGACTTCGCCTCAGACCGTGCCATATCGTCCCCCTGAATAGAACTTCCCCATGACGTGATAGCCAGAAACATCTCAAAAGGAATGCTCAAAGGAAACGCCAAAAAATTCATTGTCAATTTGCATCCCAAAAAATTATATATTGAATCGTCGTTTGACGGCCGCCATTTTAAAGGGAAAACGATTGAATATACTTTACGATGCAATCTTTCTTAAAATTCGTCGTGAGAATACCTTGATTTAAGTTGTTTGAAGCGTTATTCAGCTCCAATTTCCCAACCTCCTTGAAACTTGCTTTCAATGTCGTGCTGCACAGACAACATGAAATTCATGAATTCCGTGCATCTCGAGATGAAATGTACAACATCCTTGCAGCCTGAGAAAATTTGCTTGATATAACCATACATTTCAGAGACTGAATATCGGCAAAATTTAGGAACATAATTTTTTTTTTTTTCATATAAAGTTTATGTGACATTTTGTCTTAATATTGGACCGCTTCTGGTATAGGCCATTCACTAAAACATGTATGTCGCATTGAACGTGTAAAATGGTACATGTTTGGACCACATGATTGAATTGTATACATGTAACTGTCATAAATTGGAATGATATATTTTGGAATGGTTATGCACCTCGAGTGAGATGATATAAAATTTTTGATAACAAATAAGTAATAGACGTTTCTCTGGTATTTCAAGCACATTAAAATTTTGCTTTCATACATGGCTAAAAAACTATGTTCACTTAATTAAACTCAATATATTTTTATTTCTTGTTTTACAATTATATCCTTCATAATTTTCGCTTCGGTAGTTTTTGAAGATGAACAACATGTAGCTTTATTAAAATTGATAGAATTTAGACAATTTCCGATTGCAAACACAACCCAAAACAAGTCCGATTCCATATTCATTCCCAAAAAATCTCAGAAAGGCAAAATGGTATGTTTTGTCTTAAAATTAATACTACAATGTACGAACTTTTATTTTTTACTGATTTTGACCAATCTCAGTTTCGAAACCTTAACAAGTTCAACAATATCTAAACATTCTTTGGCATTTATAGAAAAGACAATTTACATATAAAACATAACCATGCCGCAGAGAGAGAGACTCATATCGTGAATAAAATGTTGTATCAGCGAAGTAAAATGACTCAAGGTAATTACAGACGAAAGTTTTTCATAAGAACAAAATGCCATCCCTTTTGCCATATGATTAATGTGATAACGTCGACAGACCGTCTCTGAAACAAAATGAAAAATACGACAATCACGAAACGATGGCGCGGTCAATTACCTGTATGCAGTCAGCTGATTTCTCTTCATTCCAATGTTATAATTAGCCCCTTGTTTGTTTGATGTTCATCAGTTAAAAGAGACGTGTTTTCACCTATATCAGACTTTGCGGCGGTCTGGTTTGTACTGCTAGCGTCTTCAGACTGGTTTGCTGTTGAAACCGGTCCAATTTTTGTGTCACGTATTCGCTTAGCGATATTAATCATCTCATCAAAGGAAAGTTAGTAAAAACTATGATGAACAACCTGAAAACTACATGTATGTGCACTTTTTATGATAATTTTAAAAAGTTGAAAAGTAACAGCGCGTTAGATATACAAACTTGTTTTATTTATTATTTTTGTTTATTTTAGCATATAACATAATATTCTTCTTACTATAAAAAAATCGTTAAAATGAAGTTTGGGGTGTATACGAACAAAGTATGGAAGTTTGAAACATAGAACATTTTTTTTATCAAATAAAATTAATAAATTATTGGAACATCGAAGAGACACCAGGCATTAATTCAATTTAAATCTTTCATTATTCTTGTTCATATATTTCTTGTTTTTATTGAAGGTACGATTTAATGGAACATGGTGATATATCAAAGTCAGGTAAGTTTTCTTTTAAGACTTTTTAATGACAAACAGTGATAACGAAATCAAAGTAAATCGTTAATTAAATTATGAGAGTTTTAGGTGTTTATTAACCAAACGAGAACATGTTTAAAGGGGCAGTAGCACGTTATTTGCAAATTTTATATTTTAAATATTTTACTGATTTTTGTACGTTCATGCTTGTTTTATAATCTTGATAATGTCAAAAGTCTCATGACGCAAATCAATCATCCATAATCAGAGGAGTAAGTATGAAGATTCACATAAAATCGATTGGCGGCCATTTTTTGTGTATGAAAAATGAATCGCATGGCTAAACTTTACATTATATATTGGAATTATTACTTCTTCATTTAGATTAAATACATTGTCTTTCAATTGGAATCATTATTTTTAATTTTCCTTACATCACCTTATATTCCCCTTAAAAACGTGCTACTGCCCCTTTAACTACCAACAATATTTAAAGAGCCACTCCGTGAGTTGTCGGGGTCTTAATATGCAAAACTTTACAAATAGTGTAATTTGATCTAGAAGTATCGATATTTGTAAGAAAGTATCGTATTTTGACAACAGTAATGATGATCGAAAACCGGACAATGGCGCGCTTCAATCAGATTATCGTAATTTTGGAAACTTATCTAAAGCAGTCGGAATGCAAGTTTGAAGTTGATCATGTTGTACAGGTTATATAACAAGTTTTTATGATAGTTTGAGATGTAAAATTGAAAATCACAGTAGCTCTTTAAAGTGAGCATTATAGAGCAGTTTGCTTTCCTCTGCGGTTGGCATTACATTACATTCCTTCATTCAATTGTTCTGATAGTTTAAGACTCCCAACTGGGAAAATTTAGATAAGTTTATTTCACTTTTTCATCGCACCCTAGTTATTCATATTCTCAACGTGTCGCAAAATACTCGCAGCTATTCCTAAATATTTTTCACGGTTATCTATTATTTCAACATGAGATTATGCGCAACTTAAACACGATTAATTAGGGAAAAGAGACAGGCTAACCACACGTGCATCCAATACCCTCTTGAATTTAAACAACTCGCTTTGAAATAGGTCGCAGTATTTCACTTTGCGTGCAATAGTGCACGAAATAAATTACGACGTGAGTTATTTGAACTCAAAAACATTATTTTCTTGTCCGGCCAACGTTATTGTTTTCTGCCAATAATTAGTAAATTGGTTCAACCAGTCTAAGTATCTAGTGTAAATGCCATGAAAAATTGTGCTGAATAAGTACATGCATGTAAACAACGGCTATTACTTCATTGGGATGTCATTATACATATATGTTGATATTTACATTCATAAATGAAACCATATGAGCTTTGCAAGCAATGGTCATTTACTTTGAATATCTACCTGTTATAAAGTAATAACTCATTACTTTATAGTCAAAGGATTAATTAAAGGTGAGAAATAGCACTTTACCTTCCAATTTCCAGATTTCAATCTATGAAACTTTTCTTTGTTCTTTTAGTTTCTCTGTAAACACTGAATCTTTATTTTCTTAGATTCTCAACTGCATGATAGAAAAAACTCTTTCGTCTGTTTCTTCATAGTGATAGATGGAGAGGGGTTTATTAAGAATAGCTAATTTCATTCATGTATGTATATCGCATTTTCTTATATTGCGAGATGCGCACATAAAATCATTAAATTTTCTCTTTTAACGTTATCACTAGTTCTCTTTCTTCTTGATGAAAATATTTGAATAACTTTCTAAACATGAGTAATATATTTAGTTATCCTTGATCTACATAAAAAGGTTTTCAAATATATTTGTTTGATATATCATCTTCATTTTTACTTAAATTGCTTCTGTCAAATACATTTATTGGTGAATTTGTTAGGTTTGATCATATTTCAAAACATCAATCTCCATTAAAACGATTTTAGTTTTGATTATATTGTCATATCATTGTATCATCAGGGTCAGGGGCTGTATATATTAGCTGGTAGCCACTTTAGAACATCTATCTAAAGGACTGTAGGATTTTCTAAGAATATACATGCTATTAGATTAAAGTACGCATAACGTTATATCTTTATCATTACAACGTAAATATATAAAGGATGATACTGTCTATTTGTTAGTTAATGCATTATTTTTTTCTGTTTTTTTTCCTTATCAATTAAAAGCATATTCTGCCTTCTTTTTTAGATATCAATTTTGTTTATTTTCTACTTCTATCGTTTTGTACATGTCTTTTTCGAAATATAGATTTTTGTAATGTGAGATATCTGTTTCTTCAAAACTTAACTTTCCGTGCTATTCCTTTTTAAAATAATTTGATAAGTATTAGGATTTTTGATAATTAATTGTATTTGTATAAAGAAACGTAATGGTGTTGTGACATGTATCGTATCGAATAATATCGTTTTGAAATATCATGCAATCGTATAAAATCATGTATTGTGCTCTTCTTCCGATTTTAAATTTATTTATTTAACAAAAAATAACATTTGATAAAAAGGTGTTTAGTGTTATACAAATAGTATATTGTAATAACAGTTCATATCAATTTGAGATACCATTGACATTGCGTCTGTATCGTCGGTACTCTACTTTTTTTGCATTTGGTATCTATTGAACAAAAGAAATGTTTGATAAAAGCTTGTGTATTTTGTAAGCGGAAAACTAGTATATCTTGACATGTATCGTAAAAAAACATTTTTAGTAAATTTTTAGAAATAGAGGGTATTGAATTATGCTTACAAATACGATGTTTATCTCATCGAGTGGCGTTGACAACTTTGATATTTTCACGGGTTTCATATCGTGAAATATGTGTCCAGTACCTGGTCAAAAGGGAGTCATCATAAATGAGATTCCAATAGACTTATATGTTAAGTCATCAATTTCTAATTTCCCATTGACTTACATGTTAATTACCTGTTGCAAGAATTATTTTCATGAATTGAATTTTGATCGAATTGCAGCCGAAAGTTATTGATAAAATTAGAAATAATCTCAGCTGTAAGGAAATTGTAGCTATTTTAACGTCATATGAATATCAAAATATAGTCAACACATCACATTTAACACGGACAATGAAAGAGGCGCTAAATCAGTTTAATCTAATCAACTAAAACATGAAATAAACTAATGTCCAAAAGAAAGTACCCAGTGTATTTTTTTAACATAAGATAACAACCAATGCAGATATATGTGCAATTTTGTTTGTTCTGAATAGAACATTCAGTTCCTCAGCATATGCAGACAATTTATTTTGATACAAAGTTAAAATTACCGTATGACTGCCAAAAAAGACAGATGGTATCAAAAACTGAATTTCAGCAGAAATCAACAAGGCAATTCATTTGCAAAATGACAAGAAATGCTTATTTAATAACGGGTATGCCGACCATGCATATGGGCGTTAATACAGGCAAACACATTGACGCATTGAAGAAGTAAGGCGGCGTATGATATCTGGTGGGATTTGCTGCCATTCTTGAATCAGAGCTTGTTCCAGTTGCTGGATCGTGATAGTGGGTACGGGTCGTCTCCTGATTTGTCGATCCAGGTGGTCCCATAGATGCTTGATGGGATTCATGTCGGGAGAATATGCTGGCCATGGCAATACATCGATATTGGCATTGGCTAGGAAGGCTTTTGTCAGTCTTGCCGTGTGCGGGCTTGCATTGTCATGATGAAAAACAATTCCCTGCAGCTGTTGCTGAACGAAAGGAAGCACAACTGGTCTCAATTACTCGTGCCTTTGAGCATCTAAATTGCCATGCCTCGTTGTCAAATTGCTGTAGATCCCTCCCCATATCATAACAGACCCGCCTCCAAACCCAATTCTGGGACGTTCGTTCACCAACGCGTCGATACACACTCGCTCTGCCGTCTTTTCTGAAGAGACAAAACCTGCGTTCACGGAAAACAGCACACGTCGCCAATTACGGAGCTGCCAACGTCGGACTTGCCTTGCCCATGCCAGTCTACGACACTGGTTTTGAAGAGTCAGATGGACCCCGCGGTAAGGACGACGTGCTCAGATACCATGGATTCATAGTCGTTGGTACACCGTCTGTCGACTGATGACGCGTCTGAGTGCTGTCGACGCCGTTGACGTCGCCGGGACAAACCGATTGCACTAATGTATCGTGCAGATGTGACGGTCTTCAAAGAATGTTGTCATGGGTGGACTACCACTTCTTGGCCTGTCTAGTGTATTGCCTGTTTGCCTGAGTCTTTGCATCAGTCTGGTGATAGTTTTTCTGGTGCAGCCGAAGGTTCTGGCAATGATGGTGTTGTTGGGGCCTAGTTGCGCCATACTGACAGCTCTCTCTCTTTCCACCTGAGTTAAATGCAGCATACATTAATTTTTGTGGTTTTCTTTCTGCTGTGGTCATACCGTGTAGTTTGAGCTGATGCCGTCGATATGCACATGCATTTTGTGCTACAGCAGGAAACATCAGTTTAGGTGTTTTGCAGCAATGGGGCGATTTTTTTCACTTGTTTTGTCATGCGTTTCCGAAAAAAGATGGGTTTGCACGCATGGAATATGATCCAATAAGTTTTTGGACAACATTTACATCCACAAAAAAATTGGTTTTAAAATTCGTGGGTTGGTACTTTCTTTTGGACACTAGTTTATAACCATGAAAGCGTGACAGAGATGATTTCCTAGTTGTATGTTATAGAAATACAATAAAGAGACTTCATCTCCATTGAAAATTGTTTTTGCAACAGGTAATTAACATGTAAGTCAATGGGATAGTAGAAAGTGATGACTCACTTTGTGCGGATACTGTATGTTGATACAACTCCCCCTTCAGGCCGCGCCTACCTGGAGACGATGTGTACAAGGAGAAGCGTGTCCGTGGTGGAGAACGACTTCAGCTACGAGATAGTGCAGATCACAGCTCACGAAATAGGGCACAGGTAAGCATAGACCTTCATACCAATAGGTAGTCTCAAAACCAAATGTTGTTGCAACGGGCGGGCCTCTTTTTATTATGATAGATAATTAGATATGTTGCCAATTTAAAAACGTTTCAAGCATGATATGATCTCTGATTGTAGTTAACGTTTACTGAATAATGATGTTAACAAATAATGTTTTCAGACTCTTCTTTCAAGAGGCACATTGAGTCGTGAAAATGGGGATACTTAATGGCTATACAACTATATGCAAAAGTCAGTTGTCATAGGAACTAAAAAAGCCTTTCTCCCTTTAATCTAAAACAGTCACTACAAAGAGTTCATGAAACATACATGCATAAGCTTTTTAGCTCTGGCAGGGTTTCTTTGAATTGCTGTTATAGATCTAATATGAATATGAGGCCTTTTGTGTCTGCTGACTTAAGGAAGAGAAAATGATGTTTGTCTTCTTGTTGCATGCCCAGCCTTGGAGCTAAACATGATGGCCAGGAGAACCCGTGCAACCCCAATGATGGGTACCTGATGGCGTCAGTGATAGAGATAAACTCCACACATCGATGGTACATGTCCTCCTGCAGCGTGGGATATATCGCCAACTACATAACAGGCCTTCACAGATCCCCTAAACGGTAATGATGTTTATCATATGAATTGTGTATATTTTTTGGATCAAGGACTTTTATTAGACAGGATATGAAACAATAATGCTTAGCCTATAACGATGGTCGCCTAGCTCAGAAATATGTGAAACCGATTCCATCTGTTATCAGCAACTCGCTATTCGCGTGCTTGCTCTTCTGAGCAACTTTTTTAGTGACACAGACATCCGGTTTTATTTATTTGCGAAGTTCATAAGCCGATATTTGTATATGGATCGGTCTAAACACATGTTTTCAGCATGTGCATGCTATCAAAAAAAAGACGGACGCTTTTGTTCCTTCCGTTTTGCAATTGTATCAAAACACCTGTATATTTCATTTTAGATATCTGAACCTCCCAAAATAACTTATTTATAAGATATTTAAGGGCATTTGAACTTGGTTATGACGATCGTTTGTTTGATGCCTTATTGAAAGAAGACATTCCATTCCAAACACCCCTGGTCATTGAGTGCTATTCCTAAAAATATGATTTAATTCATTACGATGCCTTTGTTATGCGATATCAGGTACGGTCTAAAATTTCTACACTATGTTTGATTGATCGGCAAAGGAACGTTTTTGTATAAGCATTTGAGCAAATATAGAAACAAATTTCTTTTCTCGATTTTAGAAATTGAAGTGAGATAACGATGGAACGAATATCGACATATCCAATAAAAATTGCTCTACCTTACAGACTCTTTGGCAAGAATTGTCTGCTGGTCAACAACCACGAGAATGAGGGGGCAGTCAGTATCCCCATGGGGGAGCTGTACACTCCAGATGACCAGTGTGCGCTCATTGAGGGGGCCGGGTCATACTTCTGTAGGGTGAGCTCTTATCGTGCTTTATGTACTGTAATGTTTTATATGAGGGTGGGGATATACACTCAGGGGGAAAAGAAACGATACCATATAAAATGCATGATAGGTTAAGCGACGAGTGATAGTTACAGCTGAAACAGGTTTATTTCCTGTCTTCAAGAGCTAATTTCACTAAGTTTTTAATTTCAAAACTATCTGTTAACGCCTTTTGAATTACATGCCTTTCAAAAAACGCTGTTTAAAAATCTCATTAACTAGACGAGATAGGAAAGTGAAAAAGGCCCTTTTGCATGTTTTTAAACCAACTTAGAGACAGAATGCATGAACAAACCAAGCTGTTCTTAATAATTTGATAACAACTTCAATTCATGAACTTTTATTTTTTTTCATTTCAATTTCAAAGATAATGACCAAACACAACACTGAAAAAGCTGTTTTAGGACCCCTCGTGTATGTGAACAGTCATACAATTAAAAGTATTATTCTTTGACAAATTTGTATCGTTTCGTTTTATAACGTTATCCTATAACGCCATGGGAACATTTTGTGAATGCGGTTCACTGTTTATATATGAAATCTACGATAAACGTGGTGTTGTAAAATTATCATTAAAATTTTGAGAACGTTAGTGTCTTGTCCATTATAATTGTTTATTGTTGATGGTTTTTCATGACAAGAAATATTGATTTTCAGGATTTTTATTCAAATCCACAAGACTACAGTCAGATTTGCAGTAATATATGGTGTCACGTGACTAACTCACGTGAGAACATTTGCAACAATTATGAAGGGTCTGATGGATATGTATGCGGGGACAGGAAGGTATGTCTTTTTCAACCAATTATAGGCAAGGAAAGAGTTATCTCATACCAATCTTTTGTTCTTCTAACTATAGGTAGGACATTACCTCTCTTATAGCGCCGTGGAGAGCCGTGTACAATGATATCTGGTTCTTTCCAAAGGTTTCATTGGCAGATTTTATTTTAATATGATTCCTTTTTGTTTTGAAAAGTTCCAAAAATGCTAATGTAACTTCAAGCCATCTCATTCAATTGTCATATTCATACTGAAATACAAAATTATCAATACTTGTTATCAATGGACTGATTCAATAATCACGGGTCTAATTTAATGAATGCTAGTTATATGACCTATCGAAGACAACCGAACCAAAACTCAACTATGATGGTAATGATTTTATTTGTTTTCAAAGATACTCAGTATGATGACTTCCCATTTATTTGCATATTAGAATATTTAATTTGATTTGATTCATGGCTAGGGTCAAATGGGCATTATCACAGACAATATTATATTACCGATATATTATATTATTTTATTACAAGTCTCACCTCATACATAAATATATTCACTGATAAAAGCAAGATAAAATTCTTAAGACGAGCCATCCCATATGGGATTATGAGAGACTGTAAAATATTGGATAATGTCTTATACATAAAATATAGTTATTAAATATAAAAAAAACATACGAATAGTAGCATGGTTGCTTAGAAATATATACAAACAATTTCGAATAGTAAATACGTATTGTAAATTACGTATAGTAAAACATCACACTTGCGATTCCAGGTTTGTGTCAAGGGAAAGTGTATTGTTAAGGAAAATGCCGCGGGTGCCTTAGGTAAGTCACAATATTAATCCTCATAATTTAATTTTTTATTTGTACATTATCATGCAACATAAATACAGTAATTACTAGAGTTCTCCAACTTTACACAATGCATCTTCCAGATTAGGGGGTATCATGTCACAGGGACTTGTATCCTTAATAAAAATTGTTCCTAGTAAGCATTCTTGAATACGATAATCCCTTTTACTAATCAGTATGTCCCTGTGTATCATGTGTCCCTTTCACTTTTATTGAAAAAATAACATTTAGTGAATAATCGTCAAAGAGTAAAGCATACATGTAAACTATACAGTATTTTTCTATTTTCAAAATATATACAAACTCTGAGTAGAGATTCGTTTTGTTTAAAGAAATATGTAGAGGTATATATTATATATATATATATATATATATATTTGAATAAGGAGAGTTGGTTTCTCACGTGAAGAAAGGTTGTATATAAGAAAGAGTAAACATCAGATGGTTCGGACTGGATATTAAAGAAGATTGATCCAGTCCGAACCATCTGATGTTTACTCTTTCTTATATATATATATATATATATATATTGACGGTATTTCTGAACCTCTCACATGTACCTACATGTATAGTCTGTCTAACAGCCCCTGAAGCAAAATATCTTTATACCCACACAAGTCTATATAATTGTAGCAAATCTAGCTCACTGCAGTTTCTGAAAATGAACAGCTTCAATATTAGAAAACTGCATTTAATAAGTATTTCATATCAGAAACTGAAATTTAGTCTAATGTACCTAATACTTTTTACAGATTACTGCCCACAGGGCGATCAGCCTGGAGTAGTGTGGAAAAACTACACATGTTCACAACTGGTGTTCTTTGAACCGGAAATGTGCTACGATGATAACACGAGATCTCGTTGCTGTCTCTCCTGTATGGAGATCAACCAAGGGGTACCCGGTAGGTATCATCGTCCTTCGCAAAGATGATCACGCAAGTCGCCGACCTGGCTAATTGAACCCTTGCTTTTGAATCTTGACTTTTCTGGTTTGATAACAGCGCCCTCTCCGGCAATAATTTGTTACCTCTAGTTATCTCCCTTGCTAGAGCCAGTCACCGACGCCCTTTTGTGTCTGACGTTGTGGTTGACGTCGATTAATCAAGTTTGTCAAATCTTTTCAAACAGTTATTTTGCCGCTTGTTTTCGGTGTTATAATACTTGGATACATGCACTTTACAGGTGCTTCTCTTTACAATTTGTTCAATCGACGGACTTCGACAGAAAGATCTCTATTTTTTTTTCAGTCCATGTGATTTTTCAACGGGCTTTTTGAATATGACTTTCCCTTATAGTAAGCTAGAGAGCAAGCGCAGAAAAATAAAAGCTTAATTGGATGCGTTTGGAAAGCAACCTATAAGCTTTGTAAGAAAGGTGGCATGGTAATGTTGGTCTTCTTGTAAAAATACTCATCTGAATATTTTATAGGTGCATCCTATAAATGTTCACAGTTACCACAGGCAGTTGTGAACGATAATGATAGTATGGTTACATATACCGTGTAGTTTTGACCTACATTTGAGACATCTGTATTCCAAGGTCTTAGGGCCATTACATACATAATATGTTAAGTGTAACGGCACCTTAAAACAGAAGTTGTGTAATTTCAATAATTTTCGATGACTTACACCGTATTTGTGAGAAAAGGGATTAACCAAAATAATATCTCTTTAAATGATATCAGAATGAGTTTTAGATTTTTCTCCGGGCTTAATCAGTCTGTTGAAAAACCCCTGTGCTGTAAAAGCTATCAATTCTTCATAATCGTGTGTCGTGTTCGATGTTAACGTTCAAAGAATTAATAACTTTCAGAAGTATTTACTGTCTTACTGATGACGCAGGTTGCGAGTTTGGGGACAAGAGTTCCTGGTGCCGGACTGATCTGGTGGTTCCTATGGGCTGCTACAAGAACGAGAACCTCTGTTGTGGAACCTGCAAGAAGAACAGAGATGTCAGCAGCCCAAGTACGATGGCACATTGTGTCCGAAATTTATTTTAAGTTTAAGAATCAGTCGCCGATGTCAGGTTTGCTTGTGATTATGACCAAAACTTCAAACAAAACACTTCTCTTAAGCTGCTGACATTTTAAGTTAGTTCTACTTCAATGTTCCTTAGCTTCATTTGAGTAGTGCACACCAACGTGAAGCTTTACAAAAAGTTTTATATGATACGCTGCTTTCTCGCCCCCGCTAAGGATTATATGACAGAACATGGCCTGTGATAACGGTTGTAGCGCGTACAAAATAATTTTTTACTTTTTACTTTAATTTTGTACTTGATCTTTGTCTTTCCCGTGTCCAGGTTGCCCCTACGGAGACCAAAGTCTGTGGTGTGAGCGCAAGTTGAAGCCTCCCCATGAGTGCTATCAGAACGAGGAACTGTGCTGTAGGACGTGTGCTCGATACTTTAACGCCAGTTTTCCAGGTTCATTTGTGTTGAATGTCCACCTAGAAAAGTTTAAATTAAAAACAGCCCCGTGTTTTATGCTTAATAGTTAACCGGCAGTTTATGAACGATTGTAAACCAACATTGTCTTCTTTCTTTCTTGTGTTGATGATTAATGAAATTAGTTTAAAAAATTAAAAACATTCTGTGTGTTTGTAGTGAGTCATGCAGTTGTACACAACAATTATCATTAAAGGTCATGTGGTTTGACAATTTATCGAAAACGTGATTTGTTTCGTGTTGTAATATTAATTGAATTATAAGTCCTCTGGTTATTGTAAACCAAATGTCATAACATTTCCGTTTTGATAACGATTTTATGAAATAGTTAAAAGGTTATAAATACATATTTTCTTTGTGTTATTACATTAAACTGAATAAGATGTTCCTTGAAACACGATTTCATTGAGTTCATTAATATTGAAGAATAATAACAATTGAAAAAAATGAAAAACAACCCCAAAAAATTATCAAAACCACAAAATAAATTAGAATGTCAATTACTTGTAAGCATATATGTATATCAGTGTTGATCATTATGATACATATCGTAGTTACAGTGGTTGTTGTTGTCGTCTACTATAGAAGGCTGCGGGTACGGTGACAGGAGCACCTGGTGTGACACGGCCCTGCATCCCCCCTACGACTGCTACAAGAACAGCAGGCTCTGCTGTAATACTTGTGCTCAGCACTACAACCCTAGCAACAAAGGTAAACCATCTTGCAAAATGTCACACAACACAACACAACACAACACAACACAACACAACATAATATAGCATAAAATCAGAATATGACATCATAACAACCATCGCCAAAAATGTAAACAATCTTCCGAAACATAACATAACATAACATAACATAACATAACATAACATAACATAACATAACATAACATAACATAACATAACATAACAATCATAACAATCACCGCAACAAAGGTAAACCATCTTCCGAAACATAACATAACATAACATAATATAGCATAAAATCAGAACATAACTACAACCCTAGCAACAAAGGTAAACCATCTTGCAAAATGTCACACAACACAACACAACACAACACAACATAACTTAACATAACATAACATAACAAACACAACATTATACATGTAACAACCACCGCAACAAAGGTAAACCATCTTCCGAAACATAACATAACATAACTAACACAAGATCATAACAACCAACAAAGGAAACATAACATAACATAACATAACATAATATAACTAACACAACATCATAACAACCACCGCAACAAAGGTAAACCATCTTCCAAAATGTAACATAACAGAACATAACATCACACAAAACAACAATATTATAAGAACCATCGCAACAAAGGTAAACCATCTTCCTATATGTTACACAACAGAACATAACATCACACAACACAACATCATAACAACCACCGCAACAAAGGTAAACCATCTTCCTATATGTAACACAACAGAACATAACATCACACAACACAACATCATAACAACCATCGCATCAAAGGTTAACCATCGTCCGAAAAGTATCATAACAGACATAACATAACTCAACACAACAAAACAATGAATGAAGGGAAGGGGGGCGTTTCTGCTGTCAAACACGAGTGTATTGTCTCTCTGCACTGACGTCTTGTATCAGGCTGTGAGTACGGAGACAGAAGCAAGTGGTGCGAGACGGACCTGGTCACCCCCTTCGCCTGCTATCTCAACAGCGAGTTCTGCTGTAAAACATGCAACAAGTTCTTCAACGCCTCACGAATAGGTAGGTTTAACATTTACATAGTTCTTCATCGCGTTTGCGTAAAGGGGGGGGGGGGGGGTCAAAATCCTGACATTTAGGAATTGTTATGAGTGAAAAGTTTTCTACGAACGCCCATCATTTATTGTTTTAACATAAGAGACTGTCCATTCGATATGATATCCAAACACTGGCAAAGGCTACTTAGGATTACTTTAGTCAATCTTCTAAAACCCAACTGTCGATTTTGAATTTCTAATTTTTGTTTTGTTTTGTCAACGTAACTAATGATTGTCCGCATTGAGTAACTGTTTTCGTGCAATTTTGACATCATACAGCATCACCGAATAAACAACTAAGTTACTAAATGCTGTCACTATTATCGTCAGAAAACGCTCGTTCTTAACTCCATCGGATGATTACAAAACGGTTTCGGCATCTTAACTCTTTTGTAGCTTGGACCGGGTAAAACAAATAATCTTCTCAATAATTAATCATGAAACGGATATAATGTAAGGGTTAACTAGGTTCGTACAAGCCTAGAAAAAAGCCAGGGATTTGGCAATTTGGTCCTAGAAAGCCTCGAAATCCATTTTTCGCATTCAAAAGCCTGGAAAACCACTAAAATGCCCAGAAAGTTGACTGCAAATATTACCATAGAGTTAAAATCTCATTGTCCATGTCTAATGCAAGTATGAGATTAACTCCCTTTGTATCTTAGTAAATCAAAAAAATTATGTGTGATCTTGCTTTTCTCAAATGATAACAGGATCCATTGTTGCTGTGTGTATCTCTCACGATTCATTTAGGAATCATAATTGTTCTCACTACAGTGAATTATTGACCGTAAATTTGTTCAGAAAAGCCTGGAAAAAACCCTTTAAAAGCCTTAAATCTTTATTTTTAAAATTGGTGCGACACCCTAGCTAAGGTCGTAAATTGTTGAAACAATTTGTGTATAATGCTGTAACGATGTGTTACATCAGGCTGCGTGTATGGAGACCGTCACGTGGACTGCACAACCCTGATGTATCCCGTGGGTTGCTATGAAAACGACGAACTCTGCTGTGATTCCTGCACCAAGTACAGGGACGACACACAACCAAGTATTGAATTACCTGAAACTATTCACTAAACCATGGTTGTCACTTCTTAAAGGGGCAGTAGCACGTTTTTTGACAATTTTATATTTTAAATTTTTCACTGATAATTGGACCTTAATGCTAAATGTATTACTTTGATAGTGTCAAAAATCTCATTACACAAGCCAATCATCCATAGTGAGAGGACAAATTATGAAGATTCACATAAAATGCATTGGCAGCCATTTTTGTGTGAACACCTTTAATTCATTTAAGTAAGAAAAAGGAATCGCATGGCTAAACTTTACGTTAAATATTTGAATGATTACTGCTCCATTTAGTTTAAATACATTGTCTTTCAATTGGAACCATTAATTTTCATTTTCCTGACATTACCTTATATTCCCCCTAAAAACGTGCTACTGCCCCTTTAAAACACTTTATCAAGTTGTGGGACTGGATATCATTTTATTACTTTAGCTAATTCGAATAAGCCAAATATACCTTAGTATATCATATTGCTATTAAAAAACGCATAGCCATGTACTATTTTACAATGAATCACACGATTGCATCTATGCAGTATGTCTACGGTCAACGAGAGAGAGGCAGTTTATCTTGATTTCTAATGTGACAAGCTTGGGGGAAGACTATCAGAACATTTCAAGACATTGTTACAGGAATTTGGTCTATGGAACGAGAATGTCAAGCAAAAAACGTCCCTTATTCAGGTCTCAACTGCTATGTAGTATATAGTATATAGTGTATAGTATATAAGCGATACAGTTTCTGAAGATTTTGTTGTTGAAAATTACAGTACACAGTTATTGACAAGATTGTTTCACTTTTTAGCATGTAAATATGGCGACAAGAGTACGTGGTGTAAAACCGACCTTGACCCCGCATTGGATTGTCACCTAAATCTCAAACTGTGTTGTGGTACCTGCGGCGCTGTAGGATCTGGGTCTCATGGTATGGTTGTCTGTATATCTTATAGCGTTAAATCGTCTTTAAATTAAATCAATTTCCCTTTCCCTTCTTCGATTTCCCCTCACGTGTTTAATAACTGAAATATTGTTCAAAACACGTTAAACACCACCTCACTCACTCACTCGAATTCCCCTCGACGCAGCCGAAAATATTTTTTTTTAATTTGCCAATGGTTTTGATATATATATAGACACAGGTATCAAATGTTTAAGAAAGCTAACGAGTATCGCTTCTGATTTGAAATTTTTTCTTTGGCTGAATATAGCCATTTGATGCAAAAGGTTCATAATTTGTTAACTTTCCCCTTGGCGCTACCGAAAATATTGTGTTTAAATTTGCCACCGGTTTGATATATATAGATACAAGTTTCAAATGTTTAAGAAAGCTTGTGAGTATCGCTTCTGATTTGAATGCATTTGATGCAAAAAGTCATAATATGTAGACTTTCCCCTCGACGCAACCGTAGTTATTATTTTTAATTTGTAACCGGTTTTGATATCCAGACACAAGTGTAAAATCTTATTGTTATCGTTTCTGATTTGAATATATTTGATGCAAAAACTCAATTTCAACAAATGCTTTAACGAAAAGGGATGAACATCTACAGTCCATAATAACAAAAATGGTTCAGCATCATGTGAATCAAGACTCACTAAAAAGAAATGGAAGCATCAATAAACAGGGTGTTTGATGAAGGCCTGCAATTTGAAACATTTTAAATGTAATTCTTAAACTAAAAAGAAATTTAAGTCAAGAAAAAAGTTTGAGAAAATTCTGCTTTGAGACGTTCGAAGAATTTCACCTCATCTAGGCATGATTTAGGCTTCGTGTATTGGTATTTACGGATCCAACCTGCGTCGCTAACGTCAGGACAGAAATCAATGTTTATCAGAATGTTAACTACAACGTAGAGGTACGGGATTTGTGGTCGTGCTTCTGTTCCCTACGCATCCTTGATGTTTAACTTTATGACACTAACACGTTCCACGAGATCTAACTGTGCGTATCTGCACTTGAGAATTAACCGGGAACGTCGGGAGAACGCATGCCTGACTGACAAATGTGGTATTTTGAAATGATACGTAAATAAGTTTTTAGAGGAATTATGTTTGAAATTCCTAGCATTTTGATCAAGTGTAAATTGTGTTTCCGCAGAAACAGAGAAAAGCCTCTATTGTTAGTTACAGGAAAAAGTTCTACAGCGTTCAAGAACGTGAAGGATTTAAAAATATTTTGATCGAAAAACTAATTCGATCGGGAGTTCCTCCAAACACCTTTGTAATTGTTGTAAATCGAAGACAGATAAACGATCTATAATGTTTATTGAATTTGGAGAGTGTTCAATATAGATAGGTATAATCAGCAAACGAAACATTTTCTAATGTCAGGTTTTTATCATCCTTTTTATTTCAAATAATATAATTATATAAGGGAATAAGAAATTGATTTTTGGACTTTCATCCATCATCGATTTATATGTAACAAAAACATAATTATATATATTTAAAAGAACCCTGCTGTTGACATTTTAGTTGAACTAATTAGGATGATCTAAAATATATTTTTTTAATGCAAAGCTCTCTTTTGTCCAGGCCCACTAGACATGCCATTACAACCGGGCATGCCACTCCGACCGGGCATGCCATTTCAACCGGGCATGTCTTTCCCACCGGACCGGCCATTCCTGAAGCGGGATCTGCTGTTGAGAAACGACACTATCCTTGAGAAGCCCAAGAACAACCGTATTACAAAACCGTGATGTGACAACTGCCCACATTTGCCCATTTTTCAAATTTCTAAAAACTTCAATCTGTATTTATGATTTTTTACGGCAAATCATCATGTGATGTGGGTCAACAACTCGCAGAATTTCTAATAGTGAATAATTTAACGTTTATTTTTATCATGATGTGATCTGTACCAAGAGCTGTGAACATTGATGATATACGAGTACGGTACTTTATTAGGAAGTCAACTTTTGCTGTCCTCAATTGGTCGAATATGATTACTGCTATCATGTATGCCATAAGATACTGTATGTCTACTGTATTTAATAAAAATGCTTCGTTTTTGTTGTTTGTTAGATAGTCATATCACATATAGTAAGTGAAACCTGACCAGTAATAAAACGTGATCGCAACTGTATCAAGAGCAATATGTTAATTGCCTTTGTTAAAACTGCTCTACAATGTGTGGTTTTATTATACCCCCGCTACGACGTAGTCGGGGGTATATAGCGCTCCGCGTGTCCGTCCGTCCGTCCGTCCGTCCGTCCGTCCGTGCGTCCGTCCGTCCGTCCGAAATCGTTTCCGGAGCATTACTCTAAAACTATACCACTTACAAACTTCAAATTTGGTATGGCAGTAGCCTATATGATGTTGTGCCTTTTAGGGGTTTCATCTCAATGGTTCAAATAATTTTTGAAATTTTGACCAAAAACCGTCCGATTTCTGGACTTTGTCTCGTTTCCGGAGCATAATTAAAAAACTATACCACTTGAAAACTTCAAATTTGGTATGGCAGTAGCCTATATGATGCTGTTGTGCCTTTTAGGGGTTTCACCTCCAACCTTCAAATAATTTTTGAAATTTTGACCAAAAACGGTAAGATATTCGGACTTTGTGTCGTTTCCGGATCATAATTTAAAAACTATACCACTTGGAATTTTCAAACTTGGTATGGCAGTAATCTATATGATGCTTGTGTGCCTTTTAGGGGTTTTAATTCCAAAGTTCAAATAATTTTTGAAAATGTGAACCCAAAACAGTCCGAAAACAGTAGGTTGAGGATCAAGCTTGTACATATATTTCCTAATGACAAACACATACCCTTTTAACATTGTAAATGTGACTGTTTTGCCTTCAAGTTATCTTTTGGGAAGTAACCAAAAGAAAGGGATTGTGACCTATCGTGATACTCATATGGACACTGTATGAACATAGAACATGACTGATGTTGTTACCACTGCAAAGAATACATATATCGTAATGTTGATACCACTGCAAAGAATACATATATTGGAATATAAATTGACCTACATGGAACTGAATGGAAGATGAGAGTTTGTTGAAAAACATTTATTATCATAGTTATACCTGTTCACACCTATTCAGACAAATTAAATTTTAATGTTATTTTCTTTATCATGTGATGGAAAAATACGGTAACAATCCTAGGACTTATCAGAACATATGACTTTTCACTATTTTCGTCAAAGAAAGGCGGTCAAACTACAGGCGGGGGTATGTGAGCTGCGCTCACTTTTGCCTTTTTTCATTTGATTTTAGATATCATATTTCACCAGTCTTTTAAGAGGGCAGTATCACGTTTTTTTTAAAAGGTTATATTTTCAATTTTTCTAATGCTAATTGTATTATTTTGATAGTGTCAAAATTCTCATTACACAAACCAATCATCCACAGCAGGAGAACAAATTATAAAGATTCACATAAAGTTCAGTAGCGGTCAGGTCGGTGTGAAGACCTTTAATAAGATTGCGTAAGAAAAAAGATTCGAATGGCTAAACTTTGAATACAATATTTGATTTATTACTGCTTCATTTAGTTTGAATACTTTGTCTTTCAATTGGAAGCATTTGTTTTCATTTCCCTAACAACACCTTATATTCCCGTAAAACGTGCTGCTGCCCTTTTAACAACTTCAAGTGAAATGCGTTCAGAGGATTCCCTGCAGCACTCTTCAGATAGTAAAGTTTATGAGTAACCGACGGAAATAGAACTGAGCAGTTCTCTCCATATATGAAACATCGGGAAGCTACCATAAAATATAACATAATAACTGTACATGATTGAATAACATGAATGAAAACAAAAGGTGTAAACTAAACTATAGGGGATTCTTAATATTGCCTCATGAATATTTATGAGGCACGGAAAAGGGAACGCGCGTAATCGAAAACGAGGCTAAGACCGCTTCTACACCCGGAAGTAACATTCAATAGCATTGACATTGTCGGTAGCTTTCCTTAAAAACGCTTCGTTTTGGTAAATAATGGGCTATTTACAATGTCAAAAGTTCAGAAACGATGCAGTAATAAAATATCTTCAGGTAACACAGCCAATAATAGTATTTTACTGGCTGGGCGAGTTTTGTTGATTGATTTACAGGGCTGTTTACACGTTGCGTGCATCGTCATTTTGCTTCTGATGTTGCTCATTAAACGCTTTATACATTAACTATTCTTTACACATATCCTTAGCTTCTAGAATATTTCAATTTGAATCTATATAGGGCCTACATTTTTTATTAGGAAAAGAAAAAACAATATTAAAGCCTTCTTTAGTCTTCCATGTCTTCGAGTTACTTTCAGGTCATCGAATGCAGGCCTTATGTAAACAAACTGCATAGATGATCTGCTTAATTCTTATATAATATATTTGTTAGTCATTTCAGTCTAAAATAATACTTTTGAAAATTTTCATAATTATTTTTAACGTTTTCTGTGTTTTTGCTTACACCCACATCAAAAATATTCTTATATGAAATTTTTGCAGATCTAATATTTTACATGAATATAATAAGTCATACTGTAGAGTGTACTCCAGCATATCTAATTATCTCTACAGCACATAGAATCATGTTTAGAAAATTAATGTAAATATATAACTTATTCTACTCAGATCTTCTATTGAGAAAATTTGAATTCAAACTAATCACAGTTATCTATGTTAGAATAGATATTTTTTTAGTTGTAAAATTGATTATAGATTTGTTTTAAAAATATTGTGGAATAAATGTTATGTTTATTATATGAGAGTGACTGTATAAGGGAGATCCTTACATATTATTGGGAATAGTATATTGGAAAACATTACACCTTTGCAGCAGCCTTTAAATAGGAAAACAATATTGATCATAATTCTCTTAAAAGCCCCTTTTCAAATGACATAAAACTTGTTTTCAGCATTAGAATTGACACATAAATTTGGTTGACTAGGAACATGTTTCAATCAATGCTACAAACAAATGTAAATGGTAAGTTTTTAATACTGATAATTACAAAATGTTAAAATTTGGTCTGTGTTAAAACTATTTGTTTATATTTAGTTCTGTTGATACTTTTACTGTTTAAATCATTTTCATTTCCTTGACACAGAACCAGCAATATGTTAAGAGTATGTTAATCATATTTATTTGTTTAAAGAGCTTATTCAAATCTCTGTTTCTGGGTTGTAGAAATATTCAAGATCATCACTAGAATTGATCTAAAAACCACTGTGAAATCATGTAACATGAATTATAAAAATTGTTGTATGTATAAGAAGCAACTGTTTTTACTTTATTAGTTAAATAAGGAATATCTACAATTTTTATTTGGAAAAAATATATTTAAAAATGAATTTTAGAAAAGAAAAAATATTATTTTTATTTGATGTCAAAGTTAGGTTAACGTAAGTTAAATCGATTATTTTTGATGACATAAAGTTTCACCAAAAGAGATTATTTAAACTGTCAATTTATTTTGAAGGCCTAGATACATATTTAAAATTGTATCATTTATACCTAGTTAAAGGGTATTTTTTTGTAATGCTGAAATTCATGAATATTATTATTTGTGTTATATATTTAAGCAATTTTGTTGATATTTCATATTGTTTCAATTATTTATCTTCAGTGCCTAGAAGCAATCACCCAGTTCAAATGTAGCATTACCCAAACAAAGATCTACATTGCCATTAATAGTCTTGCCAACACCTCCTTATAAACTTATCAATATATGTAATATTATTAAATATCATATCAATTCAAATAAGAGAGTATGTTAACAGTTAAATAATAACACATAATTAATTCGCTTCATTTAAATCGAATTGAAATTTTCGAATGCTCCATAGCAAGCAAAATCACATTAATTTATTCTCATTTTGTTAATATGATTATTAATATATATAATATACATATGTTAACTTGGGAACAAATAAAAAAACCCCCCACAAAAATAGAGTACTTGTAATAGAGTATTGTAGCATCTATGTAATTCATTTTGCCAACAATTCCAATTATTTGCCCACATTAATAATATTCTCAAGGCCAAGTACATATATATCTGATATGTATTAACATATCAAAGAAAGGCTTATTTATCACCATCACAATATCAATAATTCTTCATTTCATATTTGAATAAAGATTAATTTTTTTGTTTTAAAATATTCTGTTTATGAAGCTTCTTACTTTTCAATCTATATGATGTGTCTGTTTGACGATTTTTCAGCAAATCACAATAGACATTTGTAAACATGGCCTCTTATAAGTTACATCTGGATGGGCAGTTACTGCAGTTTGTTAAAATTGGCAGTGAAGATCGAGATAATAAACATAAATTACATTTTGTCGAATGATTGTCATAAATTTGCATATAAGGTATAAGCCTATATAGCAATAATAAAAACCACTATAGGCCTAATCTTGATTGCAAAACTCGTCGGTCTTTTGAATTTGCCACGGATATAACTATCCAAAACAAAGGTTCGTTAGGGATTGACGTGAAATAATTACCCACCATTGTGTCCATTTTATTGTCATACAACAGGTTTTTGTCACGGGTGTAGCTGGAATACGATTCAATCACACAGGCACAATCATTTCTAGCCGATAGAAACCAGAGAGTCGCACTAACGACACACGTAGCCATTTTGGATTTGAGAAGGTCGTATGCATGCATAAATATTGAGAATCCCCTATTGCAACGTTGCACTTCATAAGTGCAGACTTAATCTATCGCTCAAGTACTGGTGTAAACACGTTACCTTAAAGAGCCACAGTATATCTGTTATCATACACACTTCAGTGTCAGTAGTACGCCCCCTATAGTATTGTATCGGACAAGGAAGGTACCAATGTATTCGGTAAAGGAAGAACCGAGGATTTATTTAAAGGAGCAGTAGCACGTTTTAGGGGGAATTTAGGGTGATGTCATGAAAATGAAACTTAATGGTTTCAATTGAAAGACAATGTATTTAAACTAAATGGAGCAGTAATAATTCATATATATAACGTAAAGTTAATCCATGCGATTCTTTTTTCTTTCACAAAATGAATTAAAGGTGTTCACACAAAATGGCCGCCAATGGATTTTATGTGAGTCTTCATACTTTGTCATCTGACTATGGATGATTGGCTTGTGTAATGAGATTTTTGACGTTGTCAAAATAATTCATTTAGCATTAACTTTCAATTATCAGTGAACAATTTGAAATATAAAATTATCAAAAAACGTGCTACTGCCCCTTTAAACTGCAACGTGTTTCGTTCAGTTGCCTTTTCTGGAATAGAATATAAGGGTCATACAGAGTCGGGACATTGACACAGTGATGTGAATACATGCAGGATAACTTACAGCTGCGTATCTTAAGTTTGTACACTTATCTTCGTATTCTAGGGCAAATATCATGTAATTTGTAACGTCTTTTGTGAAAATGAAACCAATAATGATACAATTTCACTGCATAAGTAAATATGCAGTTTACGTTAACATATTCGTACGTCATGTCTAGCAGGTAGCTGTAACAAATTCGGCAGGTAATAAAAGTGACCAGGGGTCAAAATTTCGAAAACACTGATAAATATTTTGCTCTACAAAATCCTTCATAAGTGATCAGCAGCTTTAGATCTTATTCATATGTGTTCCTTTGCGCTAAGGCAATCTAAATGTGCTATTTTTTTCTCCTACAAAGTTTACATGGATGATTTTAATCGAAATTTAAGAAAATCCGAATTTCACAAATATGACCGCATCTGTCTAATCAAACATGCCAAATATCGACATTCAGCATCAGTGACGAGACGATCCCGAAATATGGTTTGGGAATGGTTATTTTACACATTGACAATTGATGATCTTTTGTAAGTGCTCCTGAAGTTGTTTTATGAACGTCAAAACGAAACCCAAATTACAAGATATTTGCACAAAGATCACAAACAGGTGAACAAACTTAAGGTACGCAGCTGTACACGGAAGTAGGCTTAGTCCGTCCGTAAAACCTACACCGAACTAGGCTAAGGTGTCGCAAACCAATGTCATGACGATGTGTAAGGGACGCCCTGAACGCTAAAGGGACAATAAGCAATTAGGCCTAGGTCACCACCGCTTTTATTTTAAGTATTGGGAAAGTGAATGGTGTTAAAAAGCAGATGTAATCACTTCACTTTAACGATTTTTCGTCGAAACTTTACTAAAAGGTCTCTCAATCTGCAATCCTCTCTTAGCCTTTTGAGAAATTCGATTCCTTCTTCCATTCAATTTGTGTTCAGTATTGAGGTACGTGATGTATTTTGCAATTGGTTTACGGTGAAGTTACTGGGATTTTGTTCACATTTCGAAAGAGCTCTCCAAAGTCTCCCCTTATGCATGTTTAATGCATGTAGTTGTGCCTTTCCTTGATAACATTCAATAAACTTTGAATTAATTTCCATTTTTTCATTTCATAGAAAAACTATTAACCCAATGAGTTAACCCTGTGTTGTTTACTTGCAAATCGTACGAATTTTAAGTGGGAACACTGAAAAAAAAAATAACCCAAATCTTTTAATGTAATTTAACTTTATACTACGATCTTCTTCCTACTCTTCTAGGTTTACTTTTGCTGGTAGAGTGTGTTTGGACTTTTAACGTAATGATTCCTCCCTACAAGGCATGTACATTGAGCGCTCCCTTGGTTGCGCATGCGTGTAACAAACACCACATGTATCATGGCGGTCGCCATCATTGAGTGTCATATTAAAACACATGAACTTTCACGTCTTCTAATCATTACCAAGCAGAGTGTAGTCACTGAATCTTGTCATGTAGATGCTAACGCTATATTTTCAAAGTTTTGCTTTGGATCAAAATGTTAAAATAATATGCAACAGTACGATTGCTTGCTTAATAACTCCGTTTGATGGTGCTATGTATTACTTACACTCGTAGGTTTCATAACCAGTGTAGGGTTTCAGTTTTAGTGAAGAATTTTTCCAAACATTGATTTTATCCTTTAATTCAATTTATCCTTTTAACGGCTTTTAGACATAATTCACTTAAATCTTTATGTGAATGTCCTTTAAAAAGAATTCATGGCGCGGATGTAAACTTTGTCTATCGTTTTCATCAAAAGAATATTTTTTGATTTGTATAACATATGATAAAGGTTGCAACTCGGACTATTGCTTTCTATCTGCAAGCCAATAAACGCCATGGTAGCGAATTCTGAATCAAACATCAAGGTTAGCTCTGAGAAACGTTTGACTTCACATCCCTTTTAATGACAATTTTCTAAGCTTAGAGTTACGTCCAAAACGACATGAATTAATGATTGCATTTTAACCAATCAATATTTAAGAAAAATGTGCATATCTTAATATACATTAGGCATAATACGTCACAAACAAATTATACTTAATTTTCATTAATTCACTTCCCTCTTTTTCAATTTAGATATTTTATTAATTTTAAAATATCTATTTACTTTTGGAAACGTGATTGGTGATGATAGTATAAGGAAACAACCAGCTTCAGACTGACTGATAAGATGTAAGGGTGACATATGATTATAGCTGCTAATTAGAACTTTTCAAACCTGTGCATTAAATCTCCTTGCGTTTGATCGTAGCAAAAATACACAGGAATGGACAAGAAATAATCAACTGTCATCATGCAACATCAGTTGGTTTCGTGTATGAAGTAAATATGTTTTGCCTTTTGATATCAGTGTTTCATTAAAAGCGTCAATTCTCTCTCTGGCCTTGTGAACATTGATTTTTCAAAGTGAGTTTCAATGACATTTGATATGAGATTTATGACTGTTGAATCTCACAATTTTCTGGTACAGAACACAAGAGAAAAAAATTACTTCTACTTGACTGGTTGTAAGGATTATTCCTGTTAATGACAAATGAGCCTGATGTTAATTATGACCCTTTTGGTATTTCATCTTTTCATCCCGGAAATAGACCAGGGATCTGTTCTGCTAACTGGCATTTACTCTACGTTGCAGCTTAAACAATGTAATATGATGGATACACCATTGAACCTTAGCCTCAGGTTAGTATAGTATGGAAGCCCTGACAAGGTTTGAAACCACTTGAAATACATCAAAGACTATCCTCATTCAACCAGGGAATGTCAGATATTTTATCTCCGCAATGGACTTGGAGATACCTATATACCTCTATGGCGCAGTTACATTTATCATAAACTATTTTAAAACACCCAAAACTGGTAGATAGCACTCTAAATACAAAGAAGACTACCCTCATACAACCAAGGAATGTCCTAATCGATTTGATCTCCACAACGGACTGCAAGATACTTTAGCCTCTATGGAGCAGGTATCTTGACCAAGTCTGATACCATTCTAAATACAAAGAAGACTACCCTCTTTCTCAACCAAGGAATATCAGATATTTGATCTCCACAATGAACTGGAAGATGCTTTAGCCTCTATGGAGCAGGTATCTTGATTAAGTCTGATACCAATATAAATACACCCAAGACTACATTCATTCAACCAAGGAATGTCAGAAAGTTGGTCTCCACTAACTTCGTATAGGTTAATGTCCGAGTAACTCTCCATTCCTATAAAATAATGGAGCCGAGGGCCCCAGGGCCGGAGGCCCGTTATTTTTTAGGAATGTTCACATTTTGTTAATGCCTTTTCAAAAACAAAACTTAAAATATCTACAAAAAATGAAATTTGAAGTGAAAAACTTGATGTAAAATACAACGCTCCATTACTGAAAAATAATGGAGTGAGAGAACAATAGGATGACGTCACAAGTGTAATTTAATAGAAGATAAACCTTATGTAAGGAAATAGTTACTGCTTTTTGTAGGTAAATCTAGGACCAGATGTATGCTTGAATGCTTCCTCACTCGCCAAGGAGATAAATCTGTCAGCTGGAGTCATCAAAATCACTTTTACTGTTGTTTATGAGGACTGAAGATCTTTTATGTTAGGAATCTATTAATAGAAGAATGTATGCTTTGGTAAATGAACTAAACGTGTAGTGTTAATGTTGTAGTTGAACTAAGATGTCCTAAATCCATTGTCATTTATTACCTTAGAAAGAAAAACTTTGGTTAAACTTAACACCACAGACACAAAGATAAAAAAGGAAATACAAATTATTTATTAGAGAAGATAAGGTGATACATGTATATCTAAATAATACATATTGACATATTGATATGAAACATCATTACCTTCAACAGCAAAAGGAAATCGAAACAAATAAAAATGGATGTTGATCAAAGATTCTCATCTTATCAAAGATATGCGTTTTGTAAAAGATTACGAAGCCCATAGGCAGCCCACGTATTCACTTCTTTGAGTATAGCCTTTATTATTGAGAAACACGGCAAAATGTTGTAAATATGCATATCAGTGATATCTTCGAACAACTGGAACAATCTTACTTTCTTAATTTAAATGATATAATCAGCCGATCCTGACTTCATGCTTTAAGCCCAGGACCTTGTTATCAAAAGAAAATTAGCGTAGAATCCTAGATTTGCATTACTTTTGTTATCGGGAAATAGAAAAAGACGGACATATTCAAGAAGCGGACGAAGCCAAAAGTGTCTTTCAGCAATCCAATCAGTCAAGCCGAAAGTATATATGACGTTTTCATTGATAATCATAACTTTCTAATACTCAACGAATCCGAGATAAGGTACATGTCCTACGTTAAACATATCACTAACTGGTTATTCCATTTAATAATAATAGCAGGACGTGGTAATTGAACAACACAATCACCGAACAAGTACAAAGAAATTCTAATCATCACATTTACTGCAGATCTCTATTTTAAAATTAAAAAAAAAATGAATATTTGTGAAATGAATTAAATTGTTCAGTAGACTTATCCTTTTTTTTCCATTTTCACTATGTCAATCTTAGAGCTGGTATTTTTCGTGTGTTTCATTTAATAAAATATTTCTAACTGAAATAAAATATGGCGTTTCTATGATCTTTATGACAGTGAAAATAGTGTATCTTTCTTTGTTTTGCACCATTCATGACAAGTTCATGATCAGCAATAATCCAGGTTACTGAAAGCTCGAATGTTTTAGGCACAAACAAAGAAATTGAACAACCAACCAGTTTATCAATAACAGTCAGGTGTCCCAGTAACTTGCAAATAAAACAAAGAAGGGCAAATGTTTTACAGAAATAGCAACAGATGTATTTACCTTTCACCTATCTACATCTCACTCAACACAGAGATAGGCTTACCTTCAGGGCTTTGTTTATACTTAGAGTAAAGGCAAACATGATATGGTTACTTAGAAAAAATAGATATTGTGTTTTTTTGAAGTTGGTACAGGAAATGTCTTAAAGCTATGTAATTATCAATCTTTGAATAACAAAGAAGAAATTGATTATTGCAGTTATCGTCTGGTGATCGTCTCCTGAAGTGTTTAACAAGTATATCTTTATGAACTGCGAACATGCGGAAAGTACAACGAGAGGTACCAGTGACAAATTTCCTTAGACTTTCATGCTTATAAGCTGTTGCGAGAATAAGAATAATAAATTTAGTTAACATCCATTTTCCAGATTATATTGCACAAGGTTGTAGAATCATCTCAGCTAGAGACACAAAGTTTCAATTACACTTTCTAATGATTTTAAAGAAAACTGCATCTTTTTCAATTGCTTATATGCAAATCACCGGTAAAGTAATACTATGCTATAGCCTTTAATTTAACATTTGAATCACAAGATGTAATTGAATTTTTATACAAGTGTCATTCGATAACTAATCAATAGGTTCAGGAAATGTAACTGTGTTCATAAAGCTGCGATAATTTCCATGATGTCTGCAAATATGACAGCAATCGGATCATTGCTTTTTATTTAGTATTTAGTATTTATATTAACATGAAAATCTACAGGAGTTACGTCGCATGTACGTAATAAGGTCAGCTCGATTCAGTTCAACAAAAGAACATTTCTCAAGACTTCTGGTGACATCTTCGATACCACGAGTGTTTATATATATAAACACCAAAGTCTGGATTAGAGGTATGGGCCTTGGTGTTCAGATGCAAATCAGATTCTAAAGCTGAGAAACGGATCGTAACCACCCGGTGCTTGAAAACAAAATCCTGACTCAGTCTTGGGAGAGGTTGTATAGAACTCTCTAAATGGCTATTATAAAGATCCTGTCAAGCAATGTGGTCAAATTGAAGATGCATCGTGAATTCATCCAGCGTTTGAGTGTAGATTTATGGGAGCACAAAGTTTTGCAAACTTTAGATTTTATCTATTTATTGCTATTTCAGAGGTACCAAGGTTCTTTCTAATTTCGTTGTAAAGCAAATTTCCTTTATTCATTTTTTACTGATTGTTAGAACATTTTGAAAGACTGTATCTACCAATTGATGTATGATTCTGGGTGTAAATTTAATTCTTGTAAACTAATTCATCTGACTCCAGGACATCCCGGTCAACAATAATTGCAATGTCCTAGAAGTACTGCAGAGTAATAAAAAGACAGTACAAGAACAGTAATTATATACATTCTTTTCTTTTTGTGTCCTCTTTGACTTATATGACTCGTAAACATGTTATCTTAGAAACTAATTGCAAGATGAAAGGATATCAGTTGTTTGTTAATCAATTATGGTGCTGATATAAAAGTTCTTCTGTATTAGTGATGGTTGAATATGTGCTTTTCATATTTGATATATAATTTATTTTGAAATTACAAGTTATGCAATCCATACAATAAAATAAATGAGATAGACGTGCACATTGATGAAGATTGAGCTATTTTTTTCAAAATGAGATTTCTTAACTGAAAAGGAAAATAATTTCGAGTTAATCGAACAACTTAGAAAACAGCATTAAATTCATCATGTGCCATAGATTTTGAATGGATTTGAATCATATTCGTTCTTTTTCCCTCTCAATTTTGAAGAATTCGAGTGACAGAGCACATATCAATGTCAGTGAAGTTGACATTTTCATCCCGGGTGTGGATCCTGCTACATCTGCGAATAGGTCTCTGATACTATGATATCCTTTGGGTCAAAACCCTCTTGTCGCTGTTTGGTACAAGGAAGTTCTTATCACCAGTTTTACTACAGATCTCTATTTTCAATTATTTCAAAATTTAAAAAATCATGTTTGTTACATGAATGATATCATTCAGAAAAGTTATGCTTTTTTCACATTGTAAATCTTAGAGCTAACAGTCTTTTGGTGTCATTTAATAAAAATATTTTACACGGAAAAATATGATGTTTTTATGTTGTCTATGATAGTGCAAATTATTCATCTTTCTTTATTTAATAGGATGCATTGCATCAAATTCATAATTAGCAACTTTACAGTTTCATGAAAGTACGAAGCTTAAAGGCACAAAGAAAAAAGTTAAACACTCAGTTAGCTTATCAGTAACAGCCAGGTGACCCAGTATCTTGCAAAAAAAAACAAAGAAGGGCAACACCTTCACCTATCTCAATCTTCCCAACAGTCACTCAGCAAAGAGAAAGATTTACTTGCAGGGCTTTGTTTATGCTTAAAGTTAAGGTAAACATGATGTGAAACAAGATGTTTTTGATGACTGAAAAACAATTGGTATGGTGTTTATATGAAGTTGAAATGTCTAAAAGCTATGGTATTATCAATCTTTGAAAGAGTAAATTAATTATTATAGTTATATTCTCGTGATCACTTCTTAAGCACTTAGTTAATGAATGTTTACCTAGTATATCTTATTAGAATTGAGAATATGTGTAAAGTACAGTAAATGGCCAAATTATTACGTACAGGTGACAAAATCCCAAGACTTACAGGCCAATAGCTGTTGTGTTAAACTTTTTTAATGACTTTATTCAAATTTCCATTAAACTTTTTAATGATTTTTAAAGAATACTGCATCTCTTTCAATAGTGTGCAACTTACCCTAACGTATAAAATGGCTGTTAATTGAACATTTGAATCACAAGTTGTAATAAAATATTTAAACAATGTTATCATTCGATAACTAATCAACGGCCTCAGAAAAAGTAATTGTGTACATAGAGATGCGATATTTTTTTGGATGTCTGCGAAATATGACAGTAATCTGATCATTACTGTATTCATAATAACTAGCCTCCTAACAGCTAATTAACATGAAAGTCTTTTGGAATGACGTCGCATGTAAGTATTACTATGGCCATCAGCTTTAGCTTAAGATTTTCCTGGAGATATCAATAACATGGCATATGTGGTCCTTTATATCTCTACACATACGTAAAATTCAGTCATAAGCCTTGGTGCTTTGCCAATCAGATCACGGCCCAGGGAAATGGAGCTTATCCGCACAATGCTATTTTGAAAAAGTTTATATTTTATTTATCTATTCTAGCAGGACATAGGTTGCTGAGGTGACTGTGTAAATGTATGAGAGTATTAAGTTTTGTTAATTAAATCTGCGATTTTGTCATAAATATTATGTAGAGATTGTATATATGTACATGTAATGGTGAATTATTGCTAATCTTTGCTTTAAAGGGACCATTCGAGCGGGGTATTTTTTGTGGAAACGAAATTCAGGAGGACTTTCCTGTTCAAAATTATACATGATTTTTACATGATAATTTCACACTTAATTTCAAATATGTTTGTGAGGTTAGCATTTCAGTTGTTCAAGATTTAACAATTTGACAAAGAATAAAGTGTGTCGCTCAAAAAATAAAAACACCATGAAATGAAGCCTATCATTGAAGCTACGATCGTGGAATGCCTTACTACGACAAAATACTGTCGTAACTGATAACTTTTATTCTGAACTATTTATAGATATGCTCCTCTCCTATCAATCAAGTAGTTATTTCTTAATTTTGTAAACATAATACAGCACATTTGTTTTCTCGCATTGCTATCATTTCAAAATGGCAGATAAAAGCTGATCGATTGGTGCCTTTAACAAATAGCCACAGTCAGCTTCAAGTCATCGTTTTACAACAATTCAATCATATATCCATCGTTAATATAGTTCAATTTACACAGCCTTGGGAAATGTTTTAGGAAATTTGATATTCACAACTTAAAGGTAAGCACACGAATCATATTCCACAGTAATAACAGTACTTATTAAATAGGTGTTCTGAATATCTTCATGAGATAATTTTGGTAATTTGAAACAAATGTTGTGTAACCATTTGAAAGTGATTCAAGGAGTGTTGAGTTACCAAAACAGGTTATTCAACGATAGTGACGTCATAATGCCGAATAATCAGCAGTTAAGGTACATGTCCTTCATTTAACATGTCACTAACTGGTTATTCCATTCAAAAGGAATAACAAGGCGTGTTGGTATATCATTGGAAATTCAGCAAACGTATACAACGAAGTTCTTGTCACAAGACTTACTACAGATGTCTATTTTCAAATATTTAAATATAAAAATAACCAAATATTTGTGAAATGAAAAAGATAGTTCTGTAGAGTCATGCTTTTCCTTCAATTTTCACTATATAAATCTTAATTCTAACGGGATAAAATATGCCGTTTCATGAAATCAGCAAAGATCGATACATATGATCAGCAATTTTCAAGTTTAGTGAAAGTACGAATGTTTAAGGCACAAAGAAAGATTTAAACAATCAACCAGCTAATCAACAACAGCTAGGTGACCTAGTAGCTTCCAAATAAAACAAAGAAGGAAAATGTTTCACAGTAATAGCAACAGATATATATACCTTTCATCTATCTCCATATTCTTGACAGTCATTCAACACAGAGATACATTTACCTGCAGGGCTTTATTTACAGAGAGTAACGGTAAACATATTATGAAACAAGATGTTTATGATTACTTAGAAACAATAGATATTGTGTTTATTTGAAGATGGTTCAGAAAATGTCTTTAAGCTATGATATTATCAATCTTTAAATAACAAAGAGTAATTTGAGTATTGCAGTTATCTTCTGGTGATCACTTCATCAAGCACCACGTCACCAAGGATATATAAGAAAATGCATAAAGTACAGCGAGTGGCCAAATTATTATGTACAAATGATTAATTCCCATAGACTCAGACGCTAATTAGCCGTTGCGAGATTAATAATGATATTTAGTATATATCCATTTTCTGTATTATTTTGCACATTTTGTAGAATCATCTCAGCTAGAGTAAAAACATTTCCATTTCACTCGCTAATGAATTTTAAGAAAAGTGTTCCCTTTCAATAGCACATATGCAACACGCCGGTAACTTGTAATATGGCCGTTAACAACATTTGAATAACAAGTTGTAATAGAATATTTAAACAAGTGTCAGGAAATGTAACTGTGTTCATATAGCTGATATAATTGCCTTGATGTCTGGACATTATGACAACAGTCGGATCATTACTTCACCCCAAAAGCCAATTTCGAAAGTCTATGGAATAATATGGCCACTCGCTGTAGCTCTAGTTTATTAAGACTTGTTTGCATCGAGACTCTTGGCAATGTCCTCGACGACAGAGGATATATGTTCTATTATATCTCTACACATCCCTAAAATCCAACAAGGTTTTGCCAATCATGGTTACCCAGGGAAACGGAACATATCAACGCAATGTTTGAAATCAAAACTCAATTCTGATTCGGTTTTCGGTAACATTTTTAGCTACGACAGATTGTATATAATTTTCCAAATGGCTTCGTAAGATATCCTGTCAACCAATTTGGTAAAAGAAAAGAAACAGCTGGTAATTAATCCAGTGTTTAAGTGTAGATTTATGGAAGTTTTGATTTTACATGTTTTTCATATATCCAGAGGTACCAAGGATACTGACATGACTGACAGATGTTTCCGTTTAGGAACACATCAGAATGATGATGAAAACGACTTTTTATATCATTAGATATGCAGTGATATACAACATATTATCCTTACAAATGAAAAAAATATAGCAATAAGGAACAGTAGGGAGTTTTTGGAATTACATTCTACGCTCAAATATTGTGAAGTGATTATATATATCTATTGGCAAATTCTTGCTGATCTTTGCTTTTACTGATGGCCATAGTCAACTTCAAGCGGTTGATATTACAGTAATTTGATACTATATCCGTCAAATTTAATATTGCTATATTGTTTAAATTATATAGCCTATTCAAATGTTTTAGGAAATTAGATATCAATAACTTATAGGTAACAACAAATGAATCATATTCATGAATTTATACAAGTTATCAAAAGTCAAGATTTAGAGCATCTGAAACATCGTATATATCAATTGAGAAATGATGCAGTGTAACGTGTGTGTGTGTTTTGGGCGTTGGATCAATTCTTAAGACACTTAACTAATACCTGAAATTATTTATCTTTAAAAAGGTGTCCTCGTTTAGTGAGTGGTAATGTATCTGACAGCCGAAGTTCATTGAACAAGCTGTACTCTGATTGGACTATTCTACTTCCGTGCAGTGGGTTGAAATGCTAGCACAGAAATTACGGTCAATGATGTCAAGGGAGGAACAGAAAGGTTTAGGATTTTCGTTTCGCCCATGACGTTGTGAAGATGATTATAGTTGAAAACTTTCTAATTTCGCTTCAACTACATTTTCTACATTCAGGTTACACAGATGGTAATAGTTTTCAAATGTAAAAACTTAAAGAATGTTGAAGCATCATATCTATCAATGTTAGATAAATTCTTTGAAGCTTATACATTTGACTCCAGGACACCCCGGTCAACAATAATTGCAATGCCCTAGGAGTACTGCAGATAAATAGAAGGATAGGAAAAGAAAAGTAATTATATACATTCCTTTCCCTTTTGTGTTCTCTTTGACTTATATGAACTCGTAAATATGTTATCTTAGGAACTAATTGCAAGATGAAAGGATATCATATGTTTGTACATTGATTATGGTGCTAATATAACTGTCACTTCCGTATAACTGATAGTGATCGTAGGATATCCGCTTTCATATTGAGTATCAAATTCGTGAACGTACACAGTGTTTCAACTTTGCCAAATTAGTCACAGGTCTCAAGTAGTTTTGTTAAGTGTAAGGAAGGGCTGGATTTAAAAGTCAGACCTAATGACTTCACTTTAATGATTTTTCATCGAAGTTTCACTGAAAAGTCCAATCCCTCCGCAATCCTCTCCTTACTTGCTGAGAAATTCGATTTTTCCTTTCAATTCAATTTGTTGTTCAGTATTGAGGTACGTGATGTATTTTGCATGTTTTATCTAAAGCAACTGGTGCCTCGTTGCCACATTTCTAAGGTCGGCTTTACTCAGTCGAGTGTTATGCTTCTGAATATATCAATATCTATGCATATGGATGCTACATTCAACTTATAACATCAGTCATCATAATGCTATTAAAAATGTCTAGCATTAGCCTCAGTGCATATTGGAATTCTGAATTTCAGAAATAAACTTTGAACGGCTTTCTGAAAATCAATGTGAAAGTTGTAACAAATAATACGCTTCTTATGTTTTTGCGTTTGATTTAATCATACCTACAGCTTTATGTTATACTGTAAGATGAAAGCTTTTGAATATAAACCCACGAAAATTACTCTGGAAAAAGCTGCTATTTAAGATGTCAATTCATGTTAATGACCTGGTTGTGCTTGTTATAATTGATATTAATAATGAATATATAGTAATAACAACGTCATTGATAAACAATTAATATTAAATGGGTAAATCAATTTTAACATAAGGTATGTTAAGTTGTGTATATCATTTGTAAATGGTATTCATATTGTACCGCTCACTGTCTGTCCATCAATATCAGCCATGGTAGCCAATAGTAAATTTAATATCAAGTTAAGTTCAAGAAACTTTTGATTTGCTGATTCAAAAGCTATGTGAAATGTCAGTAACAGTTTGACTGACAAAATCTCATTATTGTTTTCACTCACAATTTCCTTTTGATAAAAGTGTTTTACGTTGAATAAAAGTGTTTTACGTTGGATAAAAGTGGTTTACTTTTGATAAAAGTGTTTTACTTTTGATGAAAGTGTTTTACTTTTGATAAAATGTTTTACTTTTGAAAAAAGGGTTTGGTAATGAAGACAAATGGAAAACATACGGGGTAATGTTGAGTTCTGATGTAAACCTGACATATACTTACATGTAGCTAATTAGAACTTTTCATGTACGTATGCAATGTTTCTTATGTAAGAAATACAAGAACAAGAAATACACAGGATTTGACACGAAATAGACATTATTCCTCAACAGCAGGTTAAAATATGTATCTCATATAGATGCGTGACTTTCATTGCTTCCATGAAGTTGAGCTTTCGTAGCTATTTAAAACAAATTTATTGATACAAATCAGGTATAAATTGCATTATTATTCCCTGCATAAAACCTTTCGCGGGAATAATAAATACCTATGTAACCCGCTATGCAATGTTATAACTTATAAAGGATCGCAAAAGAGTACATGTACCATTAAAATTCTTCCCTCGTTATTCCTGCTGTATTTACTGTAAAATGGTACATGTTGATGAGTAATTAGAATTCTGTTGATTGAGAGGCTGTTGAAAGATCTTTGAAATAGATCATGAACCTGTTCCACTAACCGATTTAGGGTCAAGTTTGCAACTACATGTGTGTAATAGAATGGACATACAAACTGTTAGTCTCAGGTTGATATATGGAATACGAACCCTGATCAGGTTTGATACTACTTTAAATATAAACAATGCTACACTAATTTTAAAGACATTTTAAAAGACAGCAGGTTAAAGACGAACATAGGAGTACGCTAATTTTTGCCAGATATGTGGCGTAAGAAGTCACATAGTAGAAAACCCAATCACCAAAGTGTTTTACCACATGTACATGTAAGAAGAGATTAATCTACTACCAGTTTTCTGATACAATGGTTCCTTAGTCACTAAGCTGATAAACCTGTCTTTTATGGTCATCAATTACATTTATCTGTTGTTTATAAATGTGAACTTGAGATTTTCATGTTGGCATCTGTTAACAAGAGCGTAATGTTCAGGTAACTAAACTACACATATATTGTAAGTATGGAAGTTGAATGCCACAAATAATTTTATACAAGACAAAGTATGTACATAATTATCACCCTTTATAAAAGAAATAAGCTAGGAACACTACGTTGCCAATGTTATCATATTAAAATCATTACAAGTTTAAGAAATGACATATTCATGACCAAAAATGTACAAAATAATCACCATTTTTTATACCAATAAGGTAGAAACATAAACAGTATGTTCAGTAAAAAATTATCATATTAAAATTATAACTTTTTAAAGAGATAACATATTCAACATGTAGATGTTCGTCAGCTTCGTAATGTATCGTACTGTATCATGTGTCACTGTAAATATACCAGTATACCTCTCATGCTGCAGTTTGCAGTATGCGTGTAATAAACATCAGTTCAGTTTTGTAGTTAGATGTCACTTTCATGTTCATTTGTTTTAGCTAAGAAGACAATATAACCTCCTTCTTCATTCAATTTTTATAAAATCGAAAGATGAAATATTTCAAAGATGATAAAAAGGTTATTAAAGACTTATTTCAGTATTGTTGAAGAATAAATATCAGGTCGTTACAATATAATTGGTGTGTATTTCAGTATTACTTTTGAAAGGTCACTGTGCATCACCAGAGGGTTTGAAGATGAGGAGTCAGATATACAAGGATGATGATGGAATATGTAACTTGATAGAGTTTATTCAGGATTTGTTTCCATCCATCAATTATACCGTATGTCACTTTAGCTAACCTTATTAATGTTATGTTGTTTTTCTTTTCATGTAATTGTGTTTAAAGAAAAAATAGCCACTGTAAGTCTATAATGAAAACAATTTTGCGGGACCTGTCACGTGTGAAAAAACTATTTTGTGACAGAATGCGATTGGCCGAAACATGTCTTGCCGGTTGAAAACTGAAGTTTGTTTTCTAAGTGTTAAATGAATGAATATTTTTGCATATTTTGTGAACAAATGAAGTACCAATATATTTAGTACTCAATTCTGCAAATGTCAGAAACTAGATAAGTTTTAAAGAAATGAAAGCAACTTTTTTTCTCTGTCTTCAACTTATTTAATCAAGAAAGGCTTAAGAAATTTAGATTAAGATAAGAATTCTGATACCTATTTTAAATGAAAATCGTTACTTTATCATACCCTCGTATTACTTTCGAATCCGAGTTTAGTTATCTAGGTTTTACTGTATCACCTCATAGTTATTCCATTTGATAGGAAATGGTGATGAATATTGGAATTTCATTGAGCGTGCATAAAGAAGTTTTAGTCAGCAGATTTCCTTTTATAAAACTAATTACAAAACATTGGAAATCAATCAATTTCAATTGTGAAATGTCTGAAAAGATTTTTGTAGTATTATGCTCTAAATGGGATTTATCTTTGAAGATCGTCATGTTTACAATGATAAGAAAAACAATAGTTTAAAGGAATTTGCCTTGAAACTTTAAAATATTCCATTTCGATGTATTTTTACAATTATTCCAAAAATTCAACAAGAAACGTTCTATGAGATATATCATCCTTATATCTATTCCGTTTCTATGTTTTTATGTAACTGAATTACTCTTTAAAGGGGCAGTAGCACGTTAATTGATAATTTTATATTTTCTTTTTTTCACTGCTAATTGTACGGTAACGCTAAATGTATTATTTTGACAGTATCAAAAATTGTATTATACAAGCCAATCTTCCATAGTCAGAGAACAAAGTATGAAGATTAACCTTAAATTCATTGGCGGCCATTTTTTGTGAACACCTTTAATTCATTTTTTATTAGAAAACGGAATCGCATGGCTAAATTTTACATTATATATTTGAATTATTACTGCTCCATTTAGTTTAAATGCATTGTCTTTCAATTGGAACCATTAATTTTCACTTTCCTGACATCACCTAATATTCTTCTTAAAACGTGCTACTGCCCCTTTAATAGTTGATTTGATATAATGGTTCATATTCGGGATAAGCAACATTCAGCTTTTCCACAATTAGGATAATTTATCATTAACCAAGATGTCTGATAATCCGTATGTACTTCTTTATTACAAGGAAACATGCTATTTTTGTGTTTTTGCAGAATAACTTTTTTAAAAGCTAACATTTGGCCACACGTCGTTAAAAATTCCTTAGAAAACGGCCAATTTTCTATTCTAGTGATGTGTTTTCATGCCGTTGGGTTTTGATTTTCTATGATACCAAAACAAGAGTGGTAGCATTTTTATTGTGCACTAGTATATAATTAAGTGATTCTAAAATATGTTGGTAAATTCTAGCTGAACATCAGTTTTACTAAGAGCAATAGTCAACTTCCAAAGATCGCTATTACAATCATAAAGAAGTTGATTGCCCGTCTATAAAATGAAACATTGCTCATATTATACAGCCTTGGGCAAAATGTAACTTACATAGTTATTACCTAAATGATCATATTTGTCATTTGACATATAGAACATTATCTTAAAGATATCAATTTCTCTTATATCTAAACAAATTATGTCCTTAGTTCAAAATTCACTCATGGTTTAAGTTTTCAAATGTCAAAACTTTAAAGGGGCAGTAGCAAGTTTTTAGGGGGAATATAAGGTGATGTCAGGAAAATGAAAATTAATGGTTCCAATTGAAAGACAATGTATATAAACTAAATGGAGCAGTAATAATTCAAATAATTAACGTAAAGTTTAGCCATGTGATTCCTTTTTCTTACAGAAAATGAATTAAAGGTGTTCACTAAAAATGGCCGCCTATGGATTTTATGTGAATCTTCATACTTTGTCCTTCGACTATGGATGATTGATTTGTGTAATGAGATTTTTGACACTGTGAAAATAATACATTTAACATTAAGTTCCAATTATCAGTGAACATTTTCAAATATAAAATTATCAAAAAACATGCTACTGCCCCTTTAAGTCTTTGAGAGTACCGAAAATTATAGCTATAACTGAAGAATTAGTGGAGTTTTACTTGTATTTTGGGTCTTCAATTAATTCCTTGAAGTTAAAACAGTTCATGGCATCCAGGTCAACAATAATTACAATGCCCTATAAGTACTGAAGATAAATATAAGTACATGACAAGAAAGTAATTACATACTTTCATTCTTTTCTGTATCTTTTCTTGATCATAATGACACGTAAGAATATTATCTTGTAAACGAATTGCAAGATGAAAGGATATCACCTGTTTATTAATTATGATGATGAGATAACTGTCTCCTCTATGTATATTTGATGGTGGACTATAGAGGAAGCTATATGTTCATTTTTGTGTGTAATAATTTATGCAACCTTACATGTTGACTTATGAACAGTTATTTATTTTCAAAATATCAATTTTAACATTAAAGCCGCAGTTAACCTGAGAGTTATATGGATTCTTTCAAATCATAGCCAATTTTGAATACCATTGGTAGCATAGGTATCCCTTATTTCAAATGCCTTTGTAAATGTTCTGTTCTCAACTTGATGGAGATGCTTTTTCGAAAATTAAGGTCAAATGTAAAATCCTTTAGATAACCAGATTCATATTAGGTTTTACCGTCGACAATTTATGAACAGTATATCTAAGTGTCGATTCAAATTAAACACGATTGGTTAAGGTAGGACAATGCAGACATGAACTAAGCGTTTGTAAAGAAATTTACACTAAGATATGTACTGTTGCTGTTAATCCCTATTGATTTATGGAATCTGTCAAAAGGGTAAGGTACATGTATGCTTCTTTGTTAAAAGTTTGAAAAATCTCTCAACTCTGACGACAGCTGTAAAGATAACATTACTCTTGGCGATCTCTTATATGAAAAGTTTGTATTACAAAAGGTCTAAAATTATACATTCCATTGTTCCATATTTATCACTTTGTGTAAATTACTGCCAGTTCACCGTCGATATACCGTAAAAATTGATTAAATATTCAACAGTAGCGAATGCCAAGACAAGTGATAATGCTGTTAGAAAAAGAAAAGTTATTATATTTACCAGTTTTGGCATATTGCATTTGTTGCTCTTTCATAGAAGAATCCCTATCGAAAACGTAAGTGATGTGTTGACCAAATCTTCACCATTAACAATTTAAATTTTAAACTTGTTAAAGCAATTGTCTGTTATTGATTTTGGGAAACCAGCAACTCTTCTGACATGGGGAAATATAACTTAATCATAATTTTTAACTATCATTTCATCTTTACTGCATTTTAAACAACGTTTCCGTAAGAAATCATATGCAGCTATAAAATGAGAAGAATTCATTCGGAGTAGTAAACACGTTTGCATCTATTAACATATGAAATCATAATATTTTTTAGATCAGCACATTTTCTTGATATAGCGTTGATGCGAAAATGTTTCTAATGATCCATCAACACCTTTACAGTCAATTGCATTTGCAAATATGGATCCATGACTCATATTGTCAAAATCGTGTTCTTTTAGTTATCAATGTCTGGTTCACAGTGGGATATCGACATACTTGTAAATACTCAAATAAAAAAACACAACATATTTATAACTTTCTTATACAACCATTAGCGGAACCACCAAGATTAAATGTCATATGCGGAACCACCAAGATTAAATGTCATATGCAATGTAATGAATGGTCGCTGTCTAGACTCAACCGGACCTAACTTGTCTTATCTGAACATTTGACCATGATGGATGTAAAACAATGTGAAATAAAAGTTCTGTTAAGTTTCTAATATTAACTAAATAGCTTACAGAAGACATAGCGTGTCAAATGCAGGTCCTTTGCTGAACTTACGTTGACAGTATAATAATGATATGGACAAAAGATGATTTAATAATGATAATAATTTGTTTGTATAGCTTCTCACATCAGTCCAAAAGGAGATTTCTTTAACTTTTTAATCCAACTGTGTGATTGCATTTGAAACATGAACCACATGTACATGATCGTTCTTTTAGATTTTAGGATCAACCAGGACATAATAACTCTAACAAGCGAACAAATTTATGTAACCCACTGGTCACCCTTTATAAGGTTCATGTCTGGATTCCTTACTGATTGATGTAAACTTGTTGTTGTAGAATTACCCGTACATGTAAGTGGATTCAGATATTTGCAAATAGGCGAGCACTATAGGTAATTTGTAAAATTGGGATAGTTGTGGCTTAAAATCCTTCTTACTTTAACAACTGTGAACAGGTAAGAATTATTTTTTCACAAATAAATACCCTGATAGGGTTGTCCCCATAACTCCTTACTTTCCTTCCGGCTGCTCTAGTTGAGAAAGCGACTTACGTTTGACAAATTAACACAAATTAGATTATAAACGCAATTTCATATTTGCATCCTTTTTATTTCCGTGTCCAAAACCGTTTGCCTGTAAGATGATACTTTTCAGCAAAATTAATACTACTCCATCAATTGACACAATTAATGAGTTTTTTTGAAAATAAACAACTTTTTGAAATTCTTTATCGTTTCAGGGTTCATGCAACGTTAAAATAAACTTTACTGCAGTTGCTAAAATACATTGAACCATACTATTAGGTACGAAGAATACTGTTAACATTAATTGAGCGTATCATATGTTCTTATCTAGACTATAGTTTAGATCATATCTTAAATTTTGTTAAAAAACGAAGATTCAAAGTTACTGTTTCTCCATTGTAAGATTAATGTTGTAGTACGTCGACCTCTTTAGAAGAAACGTATTTAAATAAATGCACTATTTTCTTTGTAGTTCGTATCTGAAGTCACTATCGCATGCATGTTTTTAATTAATTTGGCTATCGAGGACGTATGAGAACATTTGCACCCACTGTAAATTTCTATTGTTGCAATGAAATACTTATTTTCATATTGAAATACTGATGTCAGTTATCACATGCTACAAAATAAAATTAGTTTTTCATGTTACAAGAGACATCTAGATGTTTGATAACAGTTTAATGATGAAAAGGTAATTTTATAAATTACCAAACCTATATCTCAAAGGAACGTCTCAACAGTATCATAACAGTCTCTCAGACTCCATTTTTGACTCCATGAGATTTTAGTAATTTATTGCAATGTTATTTGAAACCTCTGGATGGATGATACATTGATGAACAGAATTTTCACACTATTTTAATGTAGACATTTGGTAGACACTACAGATCTAATGTGTAATGTGCTGGAAACTGCCAAATTAAACAATGATTAGAATATATAAGAAAAACAGATATTAATATTTTTATATAAACATACAATATGTTTTTATTAAAACAAGAAAGTCGCCTTTATTCTTTAATTGTGTTTCTTTGCTATTTTTATGTAGATATTTAATTTCCAGTTCTTACACGCCCTTCTTTCAAACATTATTTATATTTTTGGGAACAATCATTTTCTGACTACTGGGTAATTCAGATGTTGAAATGAGAAACTTTTAAAGATTTACAAACAGGTTACTTTAATTTATTCTTTATATTTATTCTTTGAATAGTGCTGAAGACTCATGCTAAGACGGCTTTGTAAACGTACATTTAATTTACACTTTAATCGGCGGACTGTGCAGAAACAAGTCCAGGTATAATGATGCAACATTAAGTTTTTCATGTCAAGACACTAAAGTAGTAACATTTATTTATATTCAATCCAAAAAAAATCTTAAGAGAGAGCATTAAAGACATTAAACATCGGAAATTTATAAATTTATAGAAATATTTCATCCATTCAACACTTTAAATAATTGTAGTTATTAAGTAAAATGACAAAGCCCTATGTTTAAAACTCGTAACGGAAGGATATCATTGAAATGATTGGCATTCCAATTTTTAATTTGTTCGCATTAGGAATTTGCGCAAACTTTTTACTAAAATTATGAAGAGTTGAAATGGAAGTTGACAGCATCCATCGCATTTAAAGTGCTTCTAACCTTTAAATTTATGCGCTTAGTATCAATTTACTCGCGTTTTGAATACAGTTGAGGGAAATGGATGAATCCCGGCCAAGATCAGAGTCACTTTACACAAAGGTCAAATTAATGCTCAATCTTTTTTTAGGCTAATTACGAGATCTGTGTAAAATGCGATCGACATACATAAACCTTTGAAATATCGTCATTATACCTGGGTTTACATTGGCAATGTATGTTCAAAATAAAGAAGGAATGGGTGGTTATACGACACACAAAGAACTTAAAAAATTATTTGTTTGCCATACACGTTTTATAGTCGTTATAAATAAATCATATTCAACAATTATGTATATGTTGCTCCATTTAAGGTAACTTCCGTAGGTTGGTCTTTGGATATACATATAGGTACCAGACCTTTTTCAAAGCCATATTGAAAAGCGTTTAAGCTTTATTGAGCTAACAAGGCTAGGCAGTGATTGTCTTTGACATTTCATGATAACACAAATTCAGGGTTCTTCCAGGCCACCACATTTTACAAGACGTCGCATAATCAAAACTTATTTTCATATTATGCAATGAAACTGTATGTACTAACAAATAAAAAAACATGCTCATAATCATTACACTGGAAAGGAGAAGTACAGAAACAATAATGAATATTTTTATGTTAAAACTTCAGTTGTCCTGTAAGCCGTTTGAAATCGTTGTTTATTTTGTATTGTTAAATTTTGTTCTTATAAGGATATAAAGGACACTTAAAGGGGTATTCGATTAAAAATCTTACTGCCTGTTGACACGACCCGTAAATAAAAATACAGTGAGGTAATTTTACTAAAATGGAAAGTATAAGTTTTTTTATGCAACACAAAGAAAAAAGAATATGCCTTTAATTTGCTAACATTATCTACTAAATCGGATTATTTAGAATAGTTTCATATTTAATACTTAAAATGTCAGCAGAAGAGATTTATCTTATAAGAAATGTAAAGCAACATTCTGAGAGTCGCATTCATCATGGAAAAGGTTATGCAATGAAATGAATTATTAATGGTATTAAAGAAAGTCAGATCTGTCTGGTCGCCAGTTTGAGTCAAGCAGAATTAATAGAAGGAATATAAGTAGACTGCATTGGCGGATGTGATTAACCAAATGCTCATAGCAATGTGTGTTTACAGTCAATGAGGGGCCTAAAAGTTATCCAATCTACAATTTATAATAACAGTTACTTAGATATACATAATGAAGACTGAAATAGAAGTCTGTAAGTAAGATGTCAGGTCACTAAATGTTCTTAAGAAGTCGAAAATAGTGAAACGGATTGACGGCCACTGTGTCCTTCCACATAGCCATACGAAATGTTTGAGTAGGATTGAAGAAATTTAGATTTATTTTCAAGGATATTCAATTCTTTGTTCAGTACAGATCCTTACATCGTTTTCAAGCCTATTATCATTTGGATGCTAAGGTAAAAACAGACACAATTTGGAACATTAAATCTGGAACTTGGCAAACAAGAATGCAACTCTATAATTCCTCTTGCAAGTCAAACACTAGTGGTACTGGTGTAAAAAGCGCTTTACTGAATGATAATAGAATTAACATGTCCACATATGTTTTCTTTCTTTTTTTCTTCTTTTTCTTTCATTCCTATCGTATAATGATGACATTGATGAATGATAGAATTATTCAATGCATAAGAAATCAGATTACACAAAATGTCATCTAGAATTAAAGTACATTCGCTTTTTAGGATTGACAATCAGGTTGCTTCAGCTTTGGCTGTACATGATGCATGTAAATCACAATTACAAATTGCTTGGAATTATTGGTAGTCTTTAAAGGAATGTGTATCACTAAGTAAGGTTATCAGATTCTATGAATGTTAACACGATTTCAACACATGGTGTATTGTGTACGTCAATCTTGATTTCTCATAGTGTCAACTATGTACATGGGTCTAAGAAAGTCCGATGGGTGCTAAATTTTAGATATAACATAATGTTGGGTTTTGAACATCAAAAAAATGTTATAGAGTGATAGAGAACACCTTCGATTTTCATCAGACAGTTTTAAATAATTCAGTAAAAGTCAAGTCAGGAGCAACTACATGAATAATGACATTTTTTTCTGTTTGGTGGTTATGTATAATATGAACACATGTTACATGAAAAGCAAGATTTATGTTGATGAAACTCATGTTTACATGTCATAATTATGTTGAGCTTATTACAGAAGTAAATAACTTTCTCATATAGCAGACTATAGAGACAAATTAGGGAACGTTGCATAATGAGAAATCAAACAACTTTCAGGTTATATAATGATTTGTTAATAGCCAGATCAACATCAACCAACCCCGCAAATTGTATCTCGCACCAGTGTTCATTACCAGTTAAGCCTTTAGTCCCTTAAATAATAGTTAATGGATGTCATAAAACATCAAGAGAACGCAATAATGTCAATCAAAATTCTCCTTTTGTAGGGCTCTGAAGACTCAGAAGAGTTTAATAACCACAGCGTTTAGCAGCTTAATGGGATTGACTTAATAGGATTGACACCGGACATTTTTCTTTGAAATGTACACTCTATGTCAGATTAAAGGCATGATTCTTTAATAAACGTTTTCTTCGAGACAGAAGGGTATTTAGAATGGAGTCTCAAATAGTGGCCATACGTGTTATGAGCATTAATCCTTTGGATCTGCCTTGTTAACAGGGTATGCTCATTATGCCTTTTTTTCCAATGTATGTTAATCAATGATAACATTGAGAAAAAATTAAATACTAGATGTTTTTTGTTCATTCTCCTGTCATTTTCTCGGGGCATGATGAAATACAGATAAAGGAATTAGGGGATTCATGTTTAAAAAAAAGGTGAAATCAGTAGCTACAAAAGCTTAATAGTTAAACATGTGATAAACTAAAACTAATGACAGGTTGTTATCTGTAACAGAAACCATTGACTGTATCATTAATTATCAACAACATACTAATATATATATACTTATTCAGCATATCTGCACATGAGTTAATCCATTCATAGCTGAAAGGATTAATCTGAAATAGCTGCAAAATGTGTACTAAACTAAACCAGTCAATGACCATTCAGTGAAGAGAATCGAAAGACTAACTTAAAGGACATCACTTATGTTAAGAGTTTCGAGCAACACGATAAGGAGCAAATATTTAGATGGGTTAGAAACAATAGATAATGTGATAGGCTCTGGTGCTAGAAGGTGCCCTTGGGCAATGACATTTTTCATTGTTTGGATAACACAGTATTAATTGATCGCTTATCATTGGTGCTTATGCACGTAGTGGCATTCCAAACGGACTAGTTCATAAAAGATGTTAGCAATAAGAATGAATTTACCAGTAAAAATAAGACAAACAGTCTTGTTTACATAGGATGACGCAGTTGAAACATAACATAGGACTGTCAGTCAAAATTTAATTTAATCGGTGGCAGTAGTTCATGATATTTGAAAAATGTTTCTTTGAGCTGTTAGTTAATACTTGGGGCAAATATAAGATGTCAGAGACATGTACAAATGTACATATGAGAGCTCTTCCTATGGTCAACACGCAGGCATCCCACGTATACCGGAAATAGGGAAAAACCAGGTACTATGTTGGCTTAACTAATGTGCCAGACCTAAAAAAAAATATCTAGCTGTTCACATTGCCTTATCCAAATGTTTTACTTAATTTAACATTAACTTATCATATGTAACTAATACATAATGCAAAAAATGTTAGATTATTAATATTGATTTATAATCATTAATATGAATCTAACGGCTTAAGTAGACATGTACTATGAAACAAAGGATTTAAGAAGATAGTTGCAAAGAAATTAGGGTAAGAGAGCTGATCCGAGGCACAAAAAAAAGACAGTATGACGGGAATAAGTAACATTTTGCAACTGGTATTATGCTTTCTCTGACTGCACGATGTCATCACTCCATGACGACACATCACATAAGAAACAATCAAACAATCAAACTCGCAATGGATTTTGCAAACCGTCAAGGACTAGAAACCCGCCACAGATCTGAGTCCTACATATATATAAGTTTCTTCTTCGATGATAAGGACATGGTTAAGTCAAGAAAAGACAAACATCCTCCAGATGTCTAGACAGGATATCAATTATTTAATGACAATCCCATTTCCTGAATATAGTCATGGCTTAATGCAAATCTTTCTATCCCTAAATCTCAAAAGAAAATAAGTATTAAATTTGATTTGTTGTCTTATAAAATTGATATGGGCTTGGATATGAGAGATTACGAATGACACAACAACCCGTCTGAAAACAGAAATGTGGTTTTAAATATACTATTTTTTCTGCTACATTGCTGTCGTTTTGTCTTAAAGGTTGTACATTCATATATGTATCACAATGTCAGTAGCTTATTGCACATGAAATTTCATTTATCATGTCCTTATAACCAATTGTCACGCGACTATGTTCCCCACTAAAATACGATATTATTTCTCTGTTGATGATTATGAGTGGATGACCGTAAAAAAGAGGTTAATGTACCTTACACCAGACCTTGTTACGACGTAAGATGTAATAAACGCGGTAAGATGTAATAACTGCGGTAAATTGTAATAAAAACGCGTTAAAATGTAAAACTGCGGTAAATTGTAACAAAATTGCGGTAAAATGTAATACAAAGAGGTGCGGTAAAATGTAATAAGGGGGTGCGGTAAGATGTTACTAAAAGGTGCGGTAAATTGTAATACAATATGCGGTAAAATGTAATAACCTTTCCACAGTCTTTGATAACTTTTTTCAACAATATTTGTTCATTTTTGGTCTATGCTGGTACATGTGATGATATGTTTAATTGTTTTTTGATTGAGGATGACACAACGAAATATGTTTAGATTTGAATTAGGTACACTTGAATGTTATTTCACTTTCATGAATGATTGTATTTTATTATCAGTAATGTTATTAAGATATATCACATCTCTGATTGGTCCACGTGACCCTGGTTAAATACTGATATCACCCTGTTGAGCGGGAGGTTAAATTTTTTATACCCCGGCACAAATTTTTTTACAATGTATGTTACCTCGAACACATGATTAAGCTAGTTTCTTTTGATCAACCGATATGTATATGAGCAAACTATAGTCAAAGTGTTTACGCAGTTAACGTTTTCCTTTATCTTCATATTAAATGCGTTATGTTTAAACATTCGGTAAGATAAATTCCTTATACCATTCATATGCGGGGTATATGGGCTCGTCGCATAACACAAAGTGAGAGGTTGATATCTCCCTAAAAACGACGCCTCTGAAAGGCATAACTTATAATTGATTTGGACGACTCATATTTCATGGCTTATATCTATGAATGTTAGATTGGATGGCTTTTAGTTTTATTTAGTTTGCTTAAGAATGGTGTTCTAGTTTCATAAATGTTTTTTTTATATTTTGGAAAATCAATAGTTGTTTTTTGTTTTTAATTATAAGGGGTAATCATTCATTTTTGAGAAAACAATTGAGCAATCTTTAATTTTCAAGAATGGTTATATCTATTATGATTACCAAGAGGGTTTGTGATACATTTCAAAATGCACACTTATATATATGTAAATATAGATTTAAAACACAAAAACACTACTCCCAGGTTGTATATAAATAAAATAGTATTATGGAATTGGGTACATTAGATTCACATTCGCTAACTAGCGCTTTCAGCCATGTTGGCTTCTTCAGGTTAGTCAGTTGTGTATATATATATATAGGTATAAAGATGAAGGGGTCTCACGTGAAGTAAATGTAGATATGAAAATAAAATACTTCAGACGACACTTGCTGTAGATATCATTTTAATGATATATACTTAATCAGTAATATAATTAACAAATGATAATCTAAAATAACTGATAATAATTGATCTATGTCCGTGTAAAGATATACTTCTAATGCTGAGTTACTTGTCAATATTTTCTACCCCTTAAGTGAAAAGGATGCATTTAAAAGTTCTATATGAAAAAATATACATTTTTGCTATACTATAGTAGGTTTGATCAACATTAATTTTTCTGTAACATTTATGGGTTTACAATGATGTTCGTTGGTCGATGAAGATGTTTATAGGAAGTATGAAATCGTCCTAATGCAAGTTGCATGTTCTTTGTTATACATGGTGTGGAAAATACCCTTACTGTGACGCTATCGGATAAAGTACAATTTCTTTATTTTTTCTACAATAACCCACTGCCTTATTGTCAGGAACAAATCACTCCATTGGCTGTGAAAAAAACCTTATCAATCAATCAACTGAGACTTCGACAAAATCGAGTTCCAATAAGGTAGTAAGGTGTTTGCTACCAGGAACGCCTTCTTGTGACAACCAAAGATAGTTGTGTGATTCTAATCGGTTCTTTGGTCGAGTCTTGTAACGAATTTGTTCAATTTAATCATTTGTACTTGTACCTATGCTATAAACCAAATCAACTCTATGCCTCATGTTTATCTTGTTCTTTATAAGAAATACGATACACTGTTTTGAAACATATAAAAGAAGATATCATTTAACAAGAAAAATGTTTACATATAAATCACAGACGTTTTGATTTTTAATTGTTTTAAACAGTATGCTAAAGGTTATTTTCCCCAAAGATTGCTGATAATTCTTGTTAGTCTTTTTTTAATTCTGATTTAGTTATTGTTGTCCAACCCAATGTTTTCTTTACAATAAGGCTACACAATGAAAATACAACTATCATCATTTTCATAACGTTCATGCAATTAGTTATTTGATAAATACAGTTGCTCAAACCATCACGAGCTTTGCATTATATTATTTACCTGCACTACAATAGTTATAGCTCGAAATCGAAGACCAGAACCCTTTCAAGTGATGTCATAGTATAGTTTTATATTAACTTCATGAACCATTACAACGGAATAAATGGTAACAGTGCCTTTGATCTTTATAAAACGCTACTAAATATGGTTAAAAATGTGTGTTGGTTACATGCCTACTAACATATCTAGAAAAAATACGCCTTAACTTTAGCTCTTTACTGCCAATAAATATTGAACTAGTACCAATGACTCTGCAGCTTATCAGGCTTTACATTTAACTTTGCTTTATGGTTTCTAATTTCTAATTATCTAATGAGTCTATAGACAATATTTTATCATTCTATACCTTGTGGTGTTAGAGAAGAAGATGACAAAAAGGCTTTAGTAGGGGCCACAACATCAGAAATGCTAAAGTTTAGTGTGTATCAATTCAAAAATAGAATTTGTTCAAACATTCAAGGAAATGTAAAAATGGTAAACGGAGTGACCCTCAATTGAGTTAGACTTAAAATAATTAAAAATAATTTAGTTCTATAATAATAATATAAATAATAAGTTCCAAAGGTTCAACGATGCCTATTACAGGCCACAGGATCTTTAAAAGAGATAAATTAGTCCCCATTGCATAAAGATTGTGTCTACAAGGTTTCAGCTTTCTGGACCTCATGTTTGTTTAAGTAAAAGACGTAAATAGGTTTTAAAGGGACAGTAGCACGTTTTTTAATAATTTTATATTTTAAAATTACACTGATAAGTGTAAGTTAATGCTAAATGTATTATTTTGACAGTGTCAATAAATTCATAACACAAGCCAATCATCTATAGTCAGAGGACAAAGCATAAAGATTCACATAAATCCATTGGCGGCCATTTTATGTGAACACCTTTAATTCATTTTGTGTATGGAAAAGGAATTGCATGGCTAAACTTTACGTTATCTAATTTCATTATTACTGATTCATTTAGTTTAATACATTGTCTTTCGATTGGAACCATTAATTTTCATTTTCCTGACATCATAATATATTCCCCCTAAAACGTGCTACTGCCCCTTTAATGGCATGGTCCCTATGATCCTTATTAGGGGACTCAGGGTCACCATAGCTATAAATGATAATCCTCATTAGTCAAGGAGTTTGTACAGCAAGTTTCAGTCTTCAAAGCTTCTTTTTTTTAATAAAAATATGTCCAAAATGGACAACAATTAACGGATGGACTAACTGACTGACGGATGGATGGACAGACGCCGGACACCATACCAAGCCATAAGCCCATCGGCTGTCGGCTAATAGGGCATATATTACACACAAGGTCGTATTAATTGAATTCAAAAACGTACTGCATACCTGACAAGCGTCGTAATGTATTTTTAAAATTCAATTCTTTAAGTTTATAGCGTGCGGTTTATATCAGTTTTAAATGTTTCATTTGAAGAATTGACTAGCAGTTCAAGAGAGTAAATAGTTGCAGTGTACACAAACGAAAGTAACAAAAGAAGATTTATACCAAACGTCTTTATTCCTATTGCACAGAATGTCAATTTTTGAGATGTAAATGTATATCGAAAATACACACTTCGTCTCATCAGAAGTTTTAGTCTATCCATTTGACTGTCCGAGTAACTTAATAAGTACTCTTGAAGTAAACCCACAGATAAATCAGAGAAAATCATAAAACAATTGCTTTGTCTTTGTTCGTCTTAACGACACTTTATTTGTAAAAAAATACCGCGTCCTTATACCAGCTTAACATTGCTTATTGCCAGGGTTATGTCTGATTGTTTTGTCAAAAAAGTACAACGTTTTTCGTACAAAACTGTACTCATATGTATTCATATGTGAAGAATGTTGAGCTTTAATAATATGCATGCAGGAGAAATATCAAACTGAATGAAATGCAATCGTAGTTCATTGTAAGTGCCGTATGAACACTATATGAACACATCATGCACAAATCACCTTTGTCGAGCAGAAATTGTTGTTGTAAAAATGTAATAAATTCGGTTTTAAAGCGGATTATTGAACTCTTTTCCTTATGTGTCATGTGCTCGTTCGTACAGTGATATGCAATATAAAATCATCATTGTTCATTAGTAAAAACCTACTCTGGTATAGTTTCGTTTTTAGATTATGCATCAATCGTCAACCAAGAGACATGTCAAGCATGCACGATGTCTGTTTAAAGTTTAAGTTTGGTACGCGTGTGCAAGAAGCAAACAAATGCTGCTGAACATGCAAGAAGCAAACAAATGCTGCTGAACATTAGAAGGTTGAGAATATACACATGTGACCAGTGAGATTTTATCAGTTGATATAGGGTAGACCAGGGCAAAGCGCGCCCTAGGGGCAAAATGGCCAAGCATTATTTCTTCTTAATGATCGACAAATGGCGTATAATTTGTTATGACCAACCAATGAGAGTAAACGACATGAAGCACTGTGACACATGCTTGTATCGTTTGCGGGGGTTGGGGACGTATGATATCAATTATTCTAAAAAACATGATTTTGCTATAAGGAATGGATGTGACTAGATATACCATAAAAAACACAAAAGGGAAGTTTGAATCTAATGCACCTATGATGCACATTGGTATCATGTTATCAATGACTAAAGACATTCGTAACTATTTGCCTTAAGTTCCTATGATTTACATATCGAACACTACCCTCAATGGGGCAAAAAAAGCCGGGGAGCGCATTGTCCCGTGTGATCTAAAATATATCCTTGTTGCTAACTAATCGGTGGCTTTTTGTATTTCTAAAGCATACACGTATGACGTAAAAGAGTGCTTTTATTTATTTTGTGTCCATTGGCAAGGCACTTTATCCACAATGCACTCAGTGAAGCCTGAAATAACGGGTGTAGGTTGATTCCTTGCGCCTTCGGCATAGTACAATCACCGTCAGGGTATTAATATGTAACGCTTTGTGCAACTGCAAAGCAGATGATAAATGCGCATCGTAAGGGGCCTATCATTATCATTATTATTGTATACAGACCTTAGCATAATGATTCTAACATGTTTGGCGAATCATACTCATAATCATTTTCTATGGTTTATATGAACCAATGTTTTTACAATTTACCGCGCATCGCATTACAATTTACCGCACACTGAGTGCTAACATTTTACCGCACCCCCTATTACAATTTACCGCACCTGTGTTTATTACATTTTACCGCATTTTTATTACAATTTACCGCAGTATTACATCTTACCGCGTTTTTATTACAATTTACCGCAGTTATTACATCTTACCGCGTTTATTACATCTTACGTCGTAACAGACCTACTTCTCATTTGCATTGCTCAAGAGAATTTCTGAATGACAATATACCGTTTTTCTGTCTGCAAAATTAACTAGGTTAATATTTTCTACAATATATTGCCATTCTATCTAAATTGAATAGAGATCTTTATGATCTTGGGATATTCTCAAAGCTTAATTGAACATTCGATCTCTTACCTAATTTGAAAAAATTCAATTACGAGTACACGTGAATGGGAATGGTTCTTTTTTCCCATAATGTCTTCTTAACTTTAAATGACAAACCCTTATTTGGTTGCAAAAATAGTTCATTGTGCAATAAGCCATGCTTTTCTTTCAAAGTAATAATACTTGTAAACAAAATAACATTATCATAACACATTCTTGCTAAGAGCTTCTGATAATAATTATTTGTTCATGTTGATTTGATAATGCTCATTGAAAAACTCAATTCATTGAATAATCAACGTGAACATAGCTTAGCTTTTTTCTTATTTCTGCTCCTGGAAGAGAAATAATGTAGGTTCTCAATGAAATGTTGACTTTTAAAAATGTGAAATCCTTTATATCTATAACATAACAAAGTTGATGGTGAACGATATGAAACATAAAACGCCATAATGGAAATGTGACTTTATTTCCTGACCTATTCTAACATTTGCAAAATAATCTAACAATTCCCCAATAACATCAAGATATCTGAAAAAGATCTATTACATAATTATACACGTTGGTATTGAAGTTATCAAATTAATTGCCATTAAAAACTGATATAAGATACATTTTGTACGATTAAAGTTGGAAATCTTTGGTATTTGTGTCATTTCATAACCAGCTTAAAATGTTTATGCTCTCCCTTGTGGCACGGGCACTTCTCACAAACCTGAATATAATATTTTGCCAAGTGGTGTACAGGAAATTCTGAACAGATTTCAAAACGTTGTTTATTTAAAAATTAAGCATGTCTCCGAAATAAATAACGTTATAGTTATAGTTTGTCCAAGTGATTAGTTATTAGATGGCTTGTACTCATTGGGTGGAACCTGTACCAAGTGCCAGCAAGTGAGTGTGCCCAATTAACAGATTATAGTCCTTCCTGCCTTCCAGTAAGATTCTACAGTATACAAGGACGATGTTGGAAGTACGGTCTGACACTTTAACATTGATACATCAAGTGGAACGTTTGAGACAAATTTGTGAGATAAGCAAGATTAAGGGTGATACCACCCTCTTTAACCGGCCTTTGCAAAATTGTATAAATGAGATTTTAATTTGTGTATGTATCATATTCTTGCATATTTATTTTTAAAGGTAACATATTTTAATTTATTTTTTTGTATTTCATATCAAGATTAATATTGTTTTATCATCCCTTCTACAAGTCGTTAATTGATTGGTCATGAACGTTTTATTAATTGTATCATATTTTGTGTAATGTGCATAGAGCTTTAAAACGGGTAAAATGTTACCTATTTGTCCATTAAGAAGAACCCAAAATCTGTTGGATCGTTACTTAGATTTACCTTAAGTCGTTGCTCACATCACGACGATGCACGATTCGAGGCATTGGATACCACAATAAACAGTTATGTTAGTCAAATCTAGAAAGCAAAAGAGATGGTGTTGAAAGAGAAGACAAAATTTAACTATGTTTAGGTGTGACTTACTGTAGATGAAAGCAGCCTCGACTCGACTCGGAAAGTAGTTGTGACATTGAGATCACGTGGAATGGATTTAATTAATCCGTTTTCGTTTGTGGGTTGTCTTTCACATCCTATATGATATTCAAAATGGTACTGTTAATGGATTTATTACATTTGAAATGAGAACGAATTTAGAAAAGCTACATTTGTGGATTACATTAACCCAATGCTTAAAGCAAAACGTTTTTTCTTACTTTATATCTGATTGTAATTCATGGCTGGATACTATGAAGTTAAACATTAACTACGTCTCAAAATAGAATTAAAGCAGTAACGACCCAAAGCGTCCTCAAATATTGTCATCAACCTAAAGACTAAATATATAGTCAAATATAATGTGTTATATTTCATGCAAATAACACACATTCATGTAATCTCTCGCTTGATGCTTTTGAGAATTTCGCTTTGACAAAAGGCGTATTGTTTTCATTATCCTTTCAAAGTAATGAATACACTTTTGTGAACCATGACCACTGTGTCTTAATAATATGAGTATTCGTTTGCAGTACCATGTAATATAAAAAATAACTTTTATGCTATTGTAAATGCTTAAAACCCTATTTTCTAAAGGTCAAAACAAATGGAACAGTATCAGTTGGTTTAATAGATTTAATACTCAATCAAAGAAGTCATTAAAGAAAGCAAACACGTTTTTAGGTAAAATAAAATGAATCACGAAAACAAAAGATTAACTGAAAGAAAATGAATTAAAATCAGAATGCTAAGCTATGAGAATCAATTGCCCTAAAGCAAATGTGTAAAAGGTGTTTTCACAAAAAGATTTTCAAGCAGTTTTTTGCCTTATACCTAAAAAAAAATTCTGCAACTATTGATTATCGGAGATGTTTGCACAAACTTATAGAATAAATATAATGAATTAATTTTTGTTCAAAAACGTGCTACTGTCCCTTTAAGTCATAACATTTCCCAATCTCAAGTTTGGAATCGTAATCTTCAGCTAGTCCTATTTCCATGTGAAAACGTATTGTATTTTGTCTAAGTAATTCAATAAAAAATATGTTTTCTTTTTAATTTCTACTTCACCCACAATTAAACATGATAAATGAATGTTTTGGCGATGATGAGCTACCATCATTGTTCTTTGTCAAAACTTCTTTCATTGACAGATAGAGCTTATTCGGAAATGTTTAAAAACTGAGAAAAATCTAGAGGGCAGAGTTCTTTAAACAATCATTCCTTCATTCATCACAGGATTTTGAAAGTGTGAAATGGACGATCCTTGCTACTTTTGAAAGACTGTTTATCTTATAAGGACTCTTTAATCCCTGAGTTTATTCAGCTGATTATTCCCCCCTATTCCCCCCCCCCCCCCTAAAAAAAAGGCAATATTTTAATCTCAGTACTTGTTTCAAGATGTTTGGTTCATGTGTTAGTCGACTTCTGTTTGGGAGAATGTAATACTGTCCTGTACCAAATGACAACACGTTAGTATGCCAAGTCTTTATTGCCTGAGGGCGTGTTTTGCCAATGATGATGGTGCTGATGTTGATCTATGGTATAATAATATATTGCGACCACATTAGAGGTCATGTATAGATAAAACCCTATTTCTCATGTCCTAATTACCATTTTAGACGCAAGCATACCACAACACTGAAATAGGATAGTAATTCATCTGAATGTAGACTCAAGATAACTTGCAACGAATGAGGGATGAACGGACCTTAATGTTCTGCTCCCCAGTCTGCCTCCAAAACATTCCCCTGGCGTACATTCCTTTGATGTTGCTAAGTTTCTGTTTCTCTGTCTGCCAAATGAACCCAGTGTAAACAATTTACAAGTCATAAGGAGTCTCAAATATCTTTGATGGTAAGTTCTTAGCAAAAGTCGTATGAAATATAGAATCGAACTTCTGCACGAATTGAATACAATTGCTTTACTTTTCAATTGTCATGGGATTTGTTTGCATAACTTGATTTCTTTTCTAAGGCTTGTGTGAACTGCAACTATTAGTGTTAACTGGATATCTACAATTGTGGACATGAACGGTTTAAATTGTTTTTTGAATATTCACTATGTGAGGAAATTACACGCCTCGCTTCTGTTCGAAAAAAACCCCATCCTGAATCTTCCAATTATACCTCATTAATATATAGATTAACATGGTTTGCAGTTAAGGACGCAAAGGACGTTAGAAAAGAAAAGACTATTGTTGTGTCCAGATGTTTCCAAATGCTTGCATTGGACTAATCAAGTAATGGCAGAAGAAACCTATTTTTACGAAACAAGGCTGACCATATTTTTATATAATATGTTTTGGGAAATATGAAATATAGATGATAAATGAATATGTGCCACTATGATACTCAAAAATACATGCTTTAACTTACACCATGCATCTTTGCAGATTTTGCATCAACCTAAAGACTAAATATATTCAAATATAATTTGTTATATTTCATGCAAATAACACACATTCATGTAATCTCTCGCTTGATGATTTTGAGAATGTCGCTTTGACAAAAGAGGTATTGTTTTCATTATCCTTTCAAAGTAATGAATAATAACACTTTTGTAAACCATGACCACCGTGTCTTAATAATATGAGTATTCGTTTGCAGTACCATGTAATATAAAAAATAACTTTTATGCTATTGTAAATGCTTAAAACCCTATTTTCTAGAGGTCAAAACAAATGGAACAGTATCAGCTGATTTAATAGATTTAATACTCAATCAAAGAAGTCATTAAAGAAGGCAAACACGTTTTTAGGTAAAATAAAGTGAATCACGAAAACAAAAGATTAACTGAAAGAAAATGAATTTAAATCAGAATGCTAAGCTATGAGAATCAATTGCCCTATAGCAAATGTGTAAAAGGTGTGTTCACAAAAAGATTTTCAAGCAGTTTTTTGCCTTATACCTAACAATTTCTTCTACAACTATTGATTATTGGAGATGTTTGCACAAATTTATGGAATAAAAATAATGAATTAAGTTTTGTTCAAAAACGTGTTACTGTCCCTTTAAGTCATGACATTTCCCAATCTCAAGTTTGGAATGTGAAAACATATTGTATTTTGTCTAAGTAATTCAATAAAAAATATGTTTTTCTTTTTAATTTCTACTTCACCCACAATTAAACATGATAAATGAATGTTTTGGCGATGATGAGCTACCATCATTGTTCTTTGTCAAAACTTATTTCATTGACAGATAGTGCTTATTCGGAAATGTTTTAAAAACTGAGAAAAATCTAGAGGGCAGAGTTCTTTAAACAATCATTCGTTCATTCATCACAGGATTTTGAAAGTGTGAAATGGACAATCCTTGCTATTTTTGAAAGACTGTTTATCTTATAAGGACTCTTTAATCCCTGAGTTTATTCAGTTGATTATTAACCAAAAAAGGCAATATTTTATTCTCAGTACTTGTTTCAAGATGTTTGGTTCATGTGTTAGTCGACTTCTGTTTGGGAGAATGTAATACTGTCCTGTACCAAATGACAACACGTTAGTATGCCAAATCTTTATTGCCTGAGGGCGTGTTTTGCCACTGATGATGGTGCTGATGTTGATCTATGGTATAATAATATATTGCGACCACATTAGAGGTCATGTATAGATAAAACCCTATTTCTCATGTCCTAATTACCATTTTACACGCAAGCTTACCACGTAACTGAGATAGGTTAGAACATCAGTTGAATAAAGACTCAAGATAGCTGGCAACGAATGAGGGATGAACGGACCTTAATGTTCTTGTCCCCAGACTCATTTTTTGTCTGACTCCAAAACATTCCCCTGGCGTACATTCCTTTGATGTTTATAAGTTTCTGTTTCTGTGTCTGCCAAATGAACCCAGTGTTAACACTTTGCAAGACATAAAGGGTCTCAAATCTGTATGATGGTAAGTTCTTAGTAAAAGTCGTATGAAATATAGAATCGAACTTCTGCACGAATTGAATACAATTGCTTTACTTTTCAATTGTCATGGGATTTGTTTGCATAACTTGATTTCTTTACTAGGGCTTGCGTGAACTGCAACTATTAGTGTTAACTGGATATCTACAGTTGTCGACATGAACGGATTAAATTATTAAAAAAATATTCACTATGTGAGGAAATAACACGTCTCGCTTCTGTTCGAAAAAAACCCCATCCTGAATCTTGCAAATATGCCCCATTAATATATAGATTAACATGGTTTGCAGTCAAAAGGCAAAGGACGCAAAGAATAACGATTATTGTTGTGTCCAGATGTTTCCAAATGCTTGCATTGGACTAATCAAGTAATGGTAGGAGAATACTATTTTTTACGAAACAAGGCTGACCTTATTTTTTTTCAATGTTTTTTGGGAAATATGAAATATAGAAAATGTATGAGTTTTTGCCACAATGATATTCAGAAATACATGCTTTTAACTCACACCATGCATCTTTGCAGATTTGCCCAACTCTGTAACGTTAACAAAATAATTCATTAATGCATATATTCTATAACCATTACATAAACTTTGGGAGATTGGAATTTTTGGATTTTGCTTTTGAAGAAAACCTGTATTGGTTTTCATTCCAGATGACACCAGGAAAGTCATTTATCAAACTTTACATTAAAGCACACTGATTTTTAAGTTGATGATTCCTATTTGAAATACTGAAACCGTAATGGCAAATGTCATTTCATTTCCTGGCATTTGGGAATTGATCTAAAGCTGACTTAGAGATTTACGGATTGATGATGCTTACATGACACATATTTCAATTTCCTGACATTTGAAACTGCAGATTAATTGAAATACTGATTGATAATATGTATTAAAGCATATTTTTGACTATATATTTATTTGATTATAATTAGTCTGGTGATCTGATATAAATATACCTTAATAAATGCAAATGATTCTAAGTGTGATAGCATATCAATACCTTTCTTAGACTAAATAAACTACTAATTTATCTCAATATTAATTCTCGTTTTCAAATATTAGGTAATTTTATTAAGATAATATGATTTTATCTTAAAAGCAGTAAAAGCACGGATAGTGATGTCACCTCATAGCGCCAGTGTAATACTTTGTGATTACGAAATTGTTTCTGTTAAATACATGGCTTATTTATTGCCAAAAGAGGCAAATTATCATACAATGATGAAATCACAATACAATTTCACAATAACTTTGTAATCAGTTACATCTCTAAGTAGAGTGACTTATAAATGATAATATATGATTTTATGCAATTACCTTTAATCATAACCGTAAAAAATACTGAAGTTTAAGAATTTATGTTTAGAGTTATAATTGATGAGATTTATGTTGACCAATCTTGCAGCATCTTAACAAGTACTTTAACCAAATGAACACCATCATAACTGACACGCCAGACAGAAGCAGAAACATTCACACGCAATACGTGTGTCAATTTCGAACTCACCTGTTTTATGATGAATCCACAAATACTGTCAATTGCATTCATTCTTGTGTTGAGCAAATACATTATTTCATGACGATTTTATGACCCTAAAATCAGAACACTGATATTGACTGCTCCAGCCACAAGAATGTACAACTCAAAATGGATGATACTAGCAGCAGAGACGCCGTTAAAAACTGAAATAACACTTTCGAATAGTAATTATGTCTTTCTTGTACAAAGAATTCATATTATATTTGTTATTGAGTGAAAGGATATTCAGACCCTGTGTCTTTTAATGGTTTTATCAATTATATCAGAATTAGTTTCCCTAATGTGAAACGTTTAAATAGAATGTAACTTCTTCGAACGGGATATTTTAAAGTTATTTTTCAATAATGCAAACATGTAATAATTTCCTTTTATTGTAATAGTGTAAAGAAATGACGATTTTACATCAGTTATTTACATAAAAAAAAGAAACTATGATATTTTAAGTGGATAATTAATCAAACAAACTATATACAAAGTATTGCAACGTCCATTTAGGGTCGGGCCTCTTGTTTAATAGCTGGGTGAATGTTCCATTGTTTGGTGTTAGATAACGCACCCTAAAAGTACAATTGGTTCACAGTAACATAGTACATGGGTGTCGAAAGTACTTAGCAAGAAAGCGCATTGGATATTTAATTATAAAAAACGATTTCGAAAAAGTATTTCAAATATAAGCAAACTCAAACTGATACTCAAGAATAATAAGGAAAAATCATTACGAAATATAGAAGTATTTATGGTATTTTTCAAGTTGTGTATCATTACGTTTGGTGCAATGCTATGAAGGACAAAATCATCTCAAATAAAGATAAGATTTCATACAATGTACATGTATCTAACCATTCACACACATGGTTTTCAAAACGATCACATTGCTTCATTGGGTGTGATTTCTCATTAATGAAGCAGGTCAGGAATTTCAGAGTTTCGTTGATAGAATAAAAGATTGTTACATTTACCTTTTTAAGATTTAGACTGTTGATGGAGAAATGATGTCGGGTTTTCTTTCAACATTTGACACTCAACGTTACGAAAGTAGTTTATAAAACGACATTAGGCACATCGACGCATTAAATAACACAGTTGTTGATGCCTTTCAAAGACTGAAACACTAATGGAAGATGTTATTTCATTTCCTGACCTTTTTCAAACCACATGTAAATAGATGAGCGTTTCAAATATTTGCAACATAAACCAAACAAGCGTATCGTAACATTAACACCCATTTAACATGAAACCTTAGATATAACAGGAGAATGTTTATAAGTTTAATCTGGTCATAACTTTTGTTGCAAACAATAATTGTACAAAATGTTTTTTTTTGGTAAAAGTTAATAAGATGATGTTTCCTTAAAGACAATCTCCTGACATCAATCGAAAACTAAATGTCACATTTTTATCAATGCTTATTAAAGAAACCTTAAATATTACAGGAGAATGTTGATGAGTTCAATAGGGTCATTACCAATATTTGCAAAAATAAGATTTTTATAAGTTAAGGAGTCAGTAAGATGATATTTCCTTAAAGACAATCTCTTGTTGTCTATCGAAAACAAATGTCACAGTTTTCATAGATGCTATTTTAAGGTCTCTTCAATATCATGACAGGAGTTTCCTGACATACCATGAAACAGCTCCCTCATTCAAATTGACAACTTCTCAGGAGAAGCCAGAGAATATATATGAATAATGAAGCAATGTTGAACAGTTAAACTTCTCAACAAAAAATCATTAAATCCGCTGTAAGAAGATAACTTAAAAATGTGGTATTTGTCTGTCCTTCCTGTTTGTTTTCTTTACTTCATAAATGTAATGCGAAGTAGCTAACATGCAATTCTTTGATCTCTAAATACCAACAACAATATGTATGTATGATAAGCATGATAAAATATCCCATCTTTTGACTAAGGTTAATATCATATATTTTTGTTTGTGTAATTATAAACATCCAAAAGTTATATCAACATTTCTTGTTATTCAACAACATCTAGCACTAATATGCCGAAATTACACATGCTAAAGAAATGAACATGTTCACTGATTGTATAAGCTGTTTTACACTACAAACCAAAAAAGAATCAACACATAAGTGTTTGTGTGGTAGCGGTACATCGCACCAGTTCATTGTACTGTACTGATTAACACTGTAATGACATGGTGACAATGAAATGTGTGAGAACATTACTTTCAATATTCTGACTCATGACAAATACTTGCTTGTACAGGAGGATTTCAATGTACATACATTTTCTTATTTGATCACAGGGTCAACAAAGGCTAATCTCTCTTTATTTTCACTCCATTCACAATTTATAGAACTAAACTGAAGTACAAAAGAAAGTACACATCCACAGATTTTCATATTATTTCATATTCATTTACAAAGTAGCATTTGTTTATGCTCTATCCTAATGTTATGAACGGAAAAAAAATTATATCGTCAAAACGCATCCGAGGCATGTCAGTTCAAGTAAAAGTGATTTTTTTGAAAGTCACGATTTTTTTCAATTTCTACATGACTTGGGCGCGCTAAGAGTATAAAAACCACCGAATTCTACCATTCACTACGAGTGTTCCGAAAAAAGCACGAGAAATCGCCACGTTTAACAGCAGCAGAGCGAGAAAGAGTCGTTGATATGTCTGAAGTTGGAGTTTCAAACAGCCAAATTGCCAGAAGGTTTGGCCACACCAGACAAACGGTCATTCGACCGCTTCAACGTCATAACCAGACTGGCCAGACATCGGACCGTCCTAGAAGTGGATGATCGAGGGTGACGATCCCCGCTGAAGACCATTATCTGTGCACACTGCATCTGTGCATCAGATTCGTCATAATGGCGTCAACGGCATCGACGGCGTTAGGACACCAAATCAGCAGAAACACTGTCATGAGACATCTTCGAGCTGCCGGTATTCAGGCTTACCGACCGTTCCTCGGAATGACCCTGACTCGCGAACATCGCCTGGACCGTCTACACTGGGCAAGGAGAGTGAGACGCTGGCAACGTCGTGATTGGGCAAGAGTGATCTTCAGCGACAAAATTCGATTCAACCTCTTCACAGCAAACGGCAGAGTGAGGATTTACAGGCGTTAAGGCGAGAGACAGGCTGCAGCGTGTGTCCAAGAAGTGGTACCCTATGGTGGTGGCAGCATCATGGTCTGGGGCGGGATCTGCGGCGACCAGAAGACGGATTTGGTGAAAATTTGTCAGACCCTTACAACCCAGAGATACAGGGATCAAGTGTTGCAGCCTGTGGTTGTCCCTTTCATACAGAGGCAGCACCAAGGGATGATTTACCAACACGATATCGACCACAAACTGCCAGGATCACCATGGACTTCCTCAACCAACAAAACATCCAGGTTTTGCCTTGGCCATCACGTTCCCCTGATTTACCCCCCATCGAGCATCTTTGGGACCATTTGGGAAGACGACTTAGACGTCGCCTAGAGCAACCAGTCAACCTACAACAGCTGGAACAGGCACTACATGAACAGTGGCAACGTATCCCTAATAACGTCATCTGACGTCTGACTTTCTCAATGAGGACACGTGTCTTTGCTTGTATTAACAGTAATGGGGTCACACCCGATACTAACTCCTCATTTATGGACATCAGACCACGGAATATTGCAGAAACAATGAGTGTAAATTTCAAATTATACCCCTAGTGGACACTATGAGAAGAAGAGGAGTGATGTGTGAAGTGAGAAGTAAATACCTGTCCTTGCCATGTTTGAAAATGGTTCACTATTAATATTATACCTTTGAAATGCTGGAAATTTTGTGTTGTTGTCTTTTATTAACAAATTACTTGGGTGTGTACTTTCTTTTGTACTTCAGTTTATTACATCATGTCTTTGTAGAACCTTTACCCAAATGGTCAGATAAAATGAAATTTCTCGGGCTTTTTCCTTCCTATCAGGGTCCACAACCTTACCATATTGGAGGTTGAATGGTTTCTCTATATACAATATTCAGCCTCTGAATTTAATAACATTGGTAGATTTGTTGAGAGTACACTCAGTACTAATACCATTCTCTCATGATGAGTTTTCGTATCGGGATTTTGCTACTTTTCCTGTTATCACAAAGATTTTATTAAGATCACAGAGAGGCGACCTGTCAGTGTGCCAAGAAAAGCGATTATAAACATATCTGCCTGCCAGCTTGTTTCCGTTGTACAGAATAATGATGCTGATAGAACGTCAAAACATTATAGGCCTCTGGGATATTTTCAGACATCTGACGTTTTACCATTGATGCGCATAGTGATATCCAAAATGAGCAACGATTCGCTCGTGGCAATTTAAAGGCACATTCAGAGAGATCTGTCTGGTAGCAGAATAAGTAATTTGAGAAATCTAAATCACAATAGATTCCACAGATCATTTCCAAACATAATCATCTCTTCATGCACAAGATAACATTATAACATAATGACATTGGATGTTTTAAATCGCAAATGCAGGTTCTTCTTCTCAACTCGACAGTGTAAGTTTGATAAAATTCCTATTGTATATAACACACAACATTATTTCATTTTCATATTGTGTTATATGTCTAATCTAAAGCAATCACCGTGGTTGAATACATCTTTTTGCTTTTCAAAATGATGTGACCACTCTGGCCACAACTCTTTTTAAGGTGTTCCACAGTTTCATGTTTTCATTAATAGTAAATTCATTGTGCAATTGAACAAATAAACCGGTTTACAGCACGACGACTTGCCAATCAAATCAAACTGTTTTTAATCAATCGAAATAATTAATTTATCGGAGAAAATTGGATAATAAAAAAACCGTTTGCATAGGCTAGCAGAAAATGAACGTAGGAGATTCACCCGGTATCCAACGACGAGAATTTATTGTCCACCTGAACACACCTTGCAGCAACAACACCTACATACAAATCACGTCAGAGACCAAAGAAGTGACCCAACATAAAGACAAATGGATTGGGTCCGGAACCAATCCCACCCAACAACAGTCATAGCAGCAGCCATCATTATATTTAGGCATAAATCTTCAAAAATCGTTCTTTAAGGTGTCACATTATTTAATGAATCTTAAATTATAAGGCTACAAAACCGCAAGCGACGCTACTGTTAAATAAACAGTATTTGACATTGATGTAACTTTTTCATGGAGTTCTCCCATTGCATAGAAGTGATTCTTAATCAACTGACATGGTATTTATCGAATCCGTTTTTGACAAAAAGGTCTAAACGTCTATAGATTTTGAACACCATACATTGTACCAGTATCATAGACATCTAACGACTTCCTTAAGTTGGAGGTTCGATGCGTAATGGGGGTGGGATGGGATTAGCCATTTTTACCCGTTGACAACGTTTGGGATCTTCTTTCATCTGACATTTAGGTCTCATTTGCAGGTCAATCTTTTTGATCTGCAATATGCAAGTGTTCTAACAACTTTGAGTCGTAAGTTATGTTTTTTACACTTTGTCTGATGGTGCGAGTAAGAACTTTGATGAATACATTATCTGGTTATATAAGGATTCATGTGTATGTTAAATGATTAAAAACAGGTTGCTATCTTTCACAACAATTTGAATGTAAGCTGACTGTATAACTGAAGATTATATTTCAATTATATTGTATACAGCTGCATACCAAAAGTTTGTTCACCTGCTTGTGATCTTAGTGCAAATATCATGTAATTTGGGTATCGTTTTGACGTTCATAAATTACATATAACTCCAAGACCACTTACAGAAGATCAGCAATTGTCCATATGTAAAAAAACCATTCCTAAACCATATTTCGGGATCGTCTTGTCACTGGTGCTGAATGTCGATATTTGGCATTGTTAAATAGACAGATCGGGTCATATTTGTGAAATTCGGATTTTCTTAAATTTCGATTAACATCATCCATGTAATCTTTGTAGGAAAAAATCAGCACTGTTACGTTGCCTTAGCGCAAAGGAACACATATGAATAGCATCTAAAGCTTTTGATCACTTATGAAGGATTTTTTAGAGCAAAATAGAAATCAGTGTTTTCGAAATTTTGATCCCTGGTCACTTCAATGACCTGCCAAATTTGTTAGAGCTATCTGCTACCAATATGTCAAAACAAACTAAATCATAACTTATGCAGTGAAATTTCATCATTATAGATTTCATTTTCACAATGTCTCAAAGACAAATTACATAATATTTGCACTTGAATACGAAGGTAAGTGACCAAACTTAAGATACAGCTGTATATGTGATCTGAAACTGTTGTATCATTCCATGAACATTTATTGTAAACTTTATTTCTGCTGATAAAAAAATAATCAGAAAATCTCCCACCCAATGCACCAGTGCAATATCATGGAGCTGATTTTCCGATGGAACACTGTCAAATGGTATTGCTGTAATAATTCATTGTAAAAAGTAAGTGTATTTTCTCCCGCCATTTGACAGACCTTTAATAACCCTAATCAATCTAAATACTACAGTTGATTGCTTTGGCCCTTGAAATGTACAGGTCTGTAAAGATATCAAAGGAAATTGCCTGTAGCAGAGGCAGCCATTAAGTAAATTCTTAGTAAAGTTCCTTAGACCAATAAATTCTAATCTTACGGTTAGATGAACGTATATTAACGTTTTGTCAGAGTGAACAAGGTGAGACAAAGACGAAATTTGACTTTTCGTTTACATCAGGTAAAAAAATTGATCATATAGATGTTTGTAAGGAAAGACGTGTATACTTACTTCAGTGTTAAGATATAAACTGTTTATCGGCATAACGAAGAATTTGATCTCAGCCTGCGGACCCCTTTTGTAATGTAAAGTAGAAGGTTTGATAGACAGGACTTCAGTCTTGTTTGAATGTCTAAGAGAGAAAAGTGATATTAAATAATTTTTTTGTTAAGTCAAGCATCGAACGACCTGATATGATGGCACATCATGGATATATCACGAATGAACGTGCTTGTGGTATCCAGAGTCGGATTCACAAACACAACGTTTCATATCGTTAAGATTAGTGGTGGTTTATGAACTTCCCAAGTACCATTGATCAACAGTAATTGCATATTGATGTCAAAATTAAGCAACATTTTCAAATATAAATGAGATCAGTAGAAACAAAACATATGAAAACTGCTTATTGAAAGGTTTCCATTCCTTATTCTCTTAAAGGGGTTGATAAGAGTACTGTTTCAGTAGAATTGCTTTCCAAACTATATTTGTTGGCCCCTCAGATAAATCATCCATAATCCACTAACATATTTTATAGAAACCATCTATCAAATTATTGTCCCCCGTCACAACGTGGAACGGGGCACATTGTATTCAGCGGTGTCCGTCCGTCCGTACGTACATCCGTACGTACGTCCGGATTCTTGTTAACGCGATATCTCACGAACCGTTGCAGCTAATGTATTCAAATTTGGTCACAGCCTCACTTGGGGGATTACGCAGACACCAGTCACTTTTGGTGACCTTGACCTTATTTCCAAGGTCACAACGGCACTTTGACCACTCTTGAAACACTTGTTAACGCGATAGCTCATGAACCATTGCACCCAATGTCTTCAAATTTGATCACAGCCTACCTTGGGGGATTATGCAGACACAAGTCACTGCGGGTGACCTTGATATTGTTTTCGAGGTCACTACAGCACCTCGGCCTCTTTTGAAATTCTTGTTAATACAATATCTCTTAAACCGTTTACAAAATGGCTTCACATTTAGTCACAGCCTATATTGTGGGACTACGCAGATACTTTTGATGACCTTGACCGTAACTTTCAAGGTCACGACAGTTCTTTGAACCTTATGAATCTTTGAATCTTATGAACCGATTCATGAAATATCCTCAAATTTGGTCACACCCTACGTTGAAGGATTACGTAGACACCAGTCACTTTGGGTGACCCAGACCTTAATTTCTAGGTCACCACTTTGGCCACCCTTGCAACTCTTGGTTACTTGATATCTCATAAACCACTGCACCAAATGTCTTCAAATTTGGTCAGAGCCTACATTGGGGAATAACGCAGACACCAGTCACTTATTTTGACCACTTTGGAAACTCTTGTTAACACCATATCTAAACATTGCATTTATTGTCAATGGGAATATAGCATTTGCTTATTGTAACAATTTTATCGCAATATCCAAGCGGCGGGGGACATTGCCACATTATATTAGTGGCAAACACTTGTTAAATTTAATAACATAACAGCAAACATCCGCATACATGTTTTCATTATCAATTAATTCTCTAATATAATATTATACAAAATAACCACATGTGCCCATGAGCTATTGATTAATGTCACCATACCACCTTCTGTTATAGTCTATTTAACCGATGTTACTTACTTCCTAATCCGTACTTTATTAGTTAAGCGGATTAACTCCTCGCTAGCATGCAAGAGACACATTGCTAAAATAAGACACTTTAAATCATGTTTACCGTTTTATTATAGAAACAGTTAAAGCATACAATTGATAGTTCCAATCATGGATGACACAATATCGCCATCCTGCGTTTTTAGAATAATTCTGATAAAAACAGAAGTTGTTAAATATTTCACTGAATTAATTCTAAACTTTTTCATAATATCCCTACATGACACTTTCCGTGGGTTTACATTATGTGAAATAATCATATGTTCATGAAATGTATTGTTAAAATCTACAAAGTTTATCTAGCGATTTAAAAGTGTTGTCATCCTATTGAATCACACATACTGTAGGTTGATCTTAATTGTAAATCTCAAATATATTCATCAAGTCCTTATTACCTTTGAACTTGAACGTATTGATCTGATTTGTTTTCAATACATAATTAGCAAAAAACAGGTGATGAAAAGAGGTTTTGTTAAGTTATGTTGTGAATTATGATATACCCATTTTCTTTTGTCTGACTCAGGATTATGTCCTAGGCTTTAATTATTTGGTTGTGATATGTTGCGAATCCCTTGAAATGATTTCACTTATCACATCTTACAATGAAATAAATTTCAGCTTATTGACTGAAGACCTCCATGTCTGTATCCCTTTGCCTTAAAATAACAACGACATAAAATTGTATATACATTTTTCTAAGTCGGAACGTTTTTCTAAAAAAAACATTTCATTTCCACACAATCTGGCGTGCTTTTAATTTAAAAACGAAGCTTATGCTTTTAAGATTCATGTTAATTACCTCTTTGTAGCACAGTTATTCATGAATCAGTTATCGCGATAGAAGTTGAAAGGGAAATTCAAAACTTAAATAAATATGAAACTCAGTTTTTAAACCACGATCATCAACATTGTTGTAGTCGATGAATAACCAAATGATGATAAAAGCCAATGTCAAAGAATGACAGGTGAAAGCAATGTTTATCATACATTTCTTAACTAGGTTTACTGAAATTTGAACTAGTCATATTTGAATATTGACACATTTCAAAACTTTTGATCATATGTATTGAAGACTGTGAAGCAGAGTAACACTTGCAATTGTATGCTTGAAATCAAATCAGTATATATATTCATAATGTTTTTCCTTAGAGATAACATTGCAAACCGTGATAGTGAGTGAGTTATTGTTTAACTCCGCTTGGGCAATATTGCAGCCATTAACGGTGAGCAAACCGTAATAAGAATTGTATCTAAATATACCCCATATATCATGAACATATAGCATATGGCCCAACTACAAGTAATATATGTTGAGAAATATATCTAATGAGTCATTTTGCTTATAAATGTTATTCATGATTCCAACTGTCACAAGCATAGATACAAATAATATGTGTTATAGAAGGTTGCTATATGTTATTTAATAACAATGCGTTAAAGCCCTGACGATTTCGTTATACAATCGGAGATTGTTGTTGATGAAACAAAATATAGGGAGGCTGCAAAGGTGGGTTACATTTACACAATAGGTGTATCACCTGCCTTGTTCGCCCCTCCATTATAGGTGGTTGAAAGCCACAAAAATACATTAAAAAGATCAGAAAGTTTTTCTTTTTCAAAGGTCACGTCTGAAGATAATTACAATTGTTGGTGGACAAAATGTTGACTTGTCTGGACTTCTATGTGAGTGAAGAACCATAAGAGGAAAGATGCGAAAGACTGTTGATCAAGTGCTCCCAGCAAACTGTATTGGTTTCAATGATAGACTAGTTATGTGTCATCGTGACATGTGTTACACAAGCATATCTGTTTGCCTCTATGTTGGTCGTTATTTCTGACGTAATCGTGTCAACAATATCTATCCAACATGTCATTATTGGTCTTTATCTATCCATTTATGGGAAAATATGTATAATGACAACTACATTTAAAGATGGTTTTGGAAAGAATCAAATTCATGTTTATATTTATTGATCTGTTCGTTCATTTCATAATGCTAATCTATATAATTCACAGCAGGATGTATATGATAAGTACAAAACATATATGTCAAAATAACCACAACAAATTAAGATAAATATACAGCACAGTTGTTTGTGGCTCACAACCACCATTTACATGGAGAGAAAAAACAAAAACTCGAAATACGACATAATGAGTATATTTTTTGTAACACGTCCACGTCATTAGTGTAGGATCAAAACCAAGCCAGAGGTGTTGTTGATAATGTAAGCCCGCGGCAGAGGGAAATTGGAAAAGGCCGACAGGCCCGCCCCAATTTCCGGAGGCTCAGGGCTTACATTATCAAACAACACCGAGGGCGAGGTTTTGATCTAACTTATGAACCGAGATAAACCGTAGTAACAAAATTATTTCAATAATAAGTATAAAAATGGATTCATTGATTTTTACTGGTAGGGAATCACCATGAGCAAACGGAGAGCACATCCGCGCCCTGCACGTGCTTTGCGCTCGCTACCCAAGCCGTGAACGTGAAATGCATGCGCTATCTGCCTCGTGAAGTTCACATGATTGTCACTGTGGAAAATACACATTGTTCTCGTGGGCCTTTATAGCCGAGTTGTCAAAGGCGCCAGTTTAGTAAGCGAGTGGTGAAGAATACGAAGCCAGGCATGCGAACATCATATTTGTGATTTGTCAAAAATGTGATATTTTGTGATGGTATTTATTCGAAGAAGGACTTTGAAACAAAGTATTTCAAAACGTGTATAATCCCAATCAAATAAATTCTAGAGTAAGCCCCGGGCATTCCCAGAGAAAGCCCTGGGCATTCTTAGAGAATGCCCGGCAAAGAGGTTTATCCGGTAAAAGAAGAACCTAATAGAACAATAGAGTGACGTCACTGGAGGTTTATAAATACAATTCACAAACCAAACATCCATGTAATTCCCTCCTGGATGTTTTTGACCATTTCTTTGCATCACTTTGCTGTTTATGCTCATTTACATTTTTTAAAGACATTATAAGATTTACAAATTGATTTTTTTAAATTTTATGTGAGAGAGCTGATGAAGAAATGCTTTGAGGTTTGCTTTCAACTTTTTACACTCAGTTCTTTGATCAATCTGAATAAATCTAGATCGACAGTTCCATATTTGTTGATATGTCCTGATGACTTTCGTGTGCAAATAAGGAAACAGCGAAATGATCAATCAGATTCAGCATCTCAAAGATCGCGATTTCATCGAGTGAACGGAAGACACGTATGATATATTATGTCCTGCTCTCAATAACAGTATTTTTACTAGTGCATTCTTAAAAACCAAATATCGGTTTCTATTTGATAACGAACATATCATTGAGAAAATATGAACTTAAATGTATTATATGGTTATGTTTTAACGATAATACATATTTACTCTTAAATACAAATGAGAGAAATTAATGCAAAAAATATCTTTGACACAGTTATCTCCCCTTACATTCATTGTGTTTGTTTTGACATCAAACATGCTCTAAATTTGTGATGATTAATTGTTCCATAACTTTCTGTGCGATGTGCTATCACTATTTGTCATTGACAACTATAACAGACTAAACCATTTAAATTAAATAAGCATTGTCTGAAAATACATCCCAATAATCGAATTTTTCATGGAGATGGTCGCTGAGGTTTTAAGAAAGAAGATTAAATAGTTTAAATTTAAAATTTAAACACCAAAGAGAACAAAACATCCACAAATACGATACAAATATCCTTTCATGAATGTTTGTTTTCGTAAATAGTAAGATGCATATGAACAATAACTCTATAGGCATTTTGAATTTACGCGAAAATTATCTGTCGCGAGCTGCATTCAACACCAAATACATGCAAGTTTTATGCATGCCACATTACACTATAAAGGTGTCAAGATCATTCAAATTCATGTCATTAGCATGGGGATTTCTATGTAAATGCAATTTATCCGGTGGTCTTGTCAATAACAAGTTTCGTCTTTACTAGGTTTATGTTTCAATACTTTTATGAGCAAGAGTTACCCGAATTGTCAAACTTTCTGCAGCGCTGAATGCATCTCACAGTGCACCTATAATTTCTGACAGGAATATTTTCTTTAAATGTTGAAATGAAGAATGTGATAAGACAAAATGATTAACTGTTTGTTTCGAAAAGACATATGTGAAAAGGACAATCCTGTATAAACGTAAAAACACTGTTAACATTAAATCTTATTCCGAAATACATACATAATGAAGTAAATACTATAATAGTTTCCCTGACAAAATGACCACACTGTTATTAACTGTTTGTTTCGAAAAGATTCTTGTGATCAGGAGAATCCTGTACAGACCCAAACAAAAAGATTGTTAACATTATTATTTATTCCGAAACAAATAGAAAAAGTTAATACACTAATAATTTTCCGATTTTACTATTAAATAACTCTGTCAAAATGATTCTAGTGCAATAGTGACTTATACAGTGTCGGTATGTCAGCAGCGGTTAAGCTTTTAAGATTATAATCATGACTGCTTGCCACTTTGTTTACCGACAAAATGATGTTGCTGATGGCACAATCTAACATCATGTGCTTGGGGATGTTCTCAGGAAGCTGAATATTTACCATAGATACACCTAGTGATATACACAACAAGTTTAGCAACTATTTGATTTTGACAATTTCAGTAAGGTCTCTTTCATAATAAAACATGGACAATCTTAAACTAAACAAACTTAAATCGAATTTTACCGACAAGAGTGAAATTTTAATCACAATAAATATCAGCAAACATGTTCCAAACCAAATCATACTACATACAATTATTGATTCTTTCAAATGTTTTTTGGATATATGATGATTGTAAATCAAAATTCTACGTACTTTTGAATGTTCATTAATATATGTTTATTGATAAAGTTGACAACAGCATCTACAAAAATAATAAATAATAAAAAATAATAAATAATAAACAAGGTTAAAGCAACACACAGATAATGCCAGAGATGTGTCGAAGCGGCAAATTTTGAGACGGAACCTCGTCAATTAAAGAAAGTAATAATTCCTTGTAATAAGCAAACGAATGTTCTCACTTGGTTTCTACAGCTCTTAAATAGCGCTTATCAACCAGGGCCTAGATTTTCGAAGCTCTATTAGTGCTAAGATAGTCGTAACTACCATACGGTGACATTGAGTTACGACTATCTTAGCACTAAGAGAGCTTCGAAAATCTAGGCCCTGAAAGCTACAGGTGATTGGTTGTGACCCTGGAATAAACACTCTGTGAAAAGGTTAGATGATAGATAAGCAACAGAGGCGGGTGTTAAGTAAATTGTAAGGAAACGGTCTCGGGCAAATCTTTCTTTTATCGAATAGGCGATTGATTGTATCTGGAGGACCGCTCTCATTTAGTGGTAAGAGATAGTTAAAAACCTCTTCTCGTAAAGTGACATCGTCTCTTTTAGTATATCAGATAGGAAGCATAGATGAAACAGTTGACTGAAGAGAAAGACGTGGGCATCTACTTCTTTCATGAGAATTCTAAAGTGTATGTTGGAATATCTGCAATACATTATTGGCGTTTGGCATTAAATGTACATTAGAATCCTTGCTTCTATCTTGAAATTGACTCACAGGGGATAGTGAGAACTGTAATATTAAAGTTTTGTCTTATTCAAGTCAAATATGGTATATTCTGATATGATGGAAAATAGTCATCTGTTACTTGCTTGTAAAGTCAATACATGTTTGTACCGATACAACGTTTCCTAACGTTTCAGGTTGGTATCCGATTTCGAACCTCCCAAGTACCTTTGATCAACAGTAACATTGCCTAATGATGTGGAAATTACTTTGTAGGCAAATATATGAAAATTATCTTCGATATTGAATATAAATAAGAGCATTAGTTATTTAAAATTTAACCGGCCAACGTTCTCAAATAACTTAAACAAAATAAATAAAGCTTGGGTTTCGTTAAGATACCAATATTGGTGACTGGCTGGTGCTGCAACATTTTTGTCACATATTCTGGAAACAGGTCTGTAAAAATTGTACTTCATTACATTTTTGTAACAATGTTAGAAATGACAATTATTATACGTACGCTCAGTTAAGGTGGTACCAATGACATCAGCAACATTTGGCGTGGCTCGCCGGATGGGTGGGTTACCCGATTCATTGCTGAATGAACTAAGAGTTTGATGGGTAATTAATATCACAATAATGTTCCAATTCATTGAGCAAATCGTCTGATATTAAATAAAATGATATTGACAATGGAAATTGTAAATTTCAAATGAAGGTCATTCATTGTTTGTAATTGTATGCAGCATTCAACAGATAATGCATATTTTTATGTATCAATCATTACATATACTATTTTCTGGAGTTAGTTTTTATTAGTTTATTATTTTATTAAGAATGAAGTAAATATAATAATAATTTCCCTTTATTACTATTAAAGTATTCTGTCAAAAGTATTATAGTGTAACAGTGGCCTGTGTCTGTGTCGGTGAGTCAGCTTTCAAGCTTTTAAGATTATTAAAATGTCTGCCTGCCACTCTGTTTCTACTGAACAGAATGATGATGATGATAGCAAATTTAAATATTATTGGCTTAATGATATTTTCAGGAAGTTGAATATTTACCATCGATACAAGTAGTGATATACACAACAACTTTAGCAACTATTTGCTTTCCTGTTCATTGAATTCATCTTTCAGACTTATATGTCTTCGAAGGCCATGCCATTGGTATCTTTTTTTAAAGGTATATCCAAACCAGAAACTTCATTTTCACTTATCCACATTAATCATGGGGGAGACCCTTATTCTTCATTAACACACATTTGTAGAGAATGCCTGATTAGTTTGTATCCTAATCGTATGCCAGAAATTGTATGTATCTTGGGCACATAATTTGTAAATTGCACATGAATGCATATTCAAATGATTTATTCATTCAACAATTGTTTGAATATAATGCTTGTTGTACATAGTTATATATAAAGTAAAATCTCTTCTTGTGTATCAGATAGAAATAGTAGATTGTAAGTTGACTGCGTGAAAAGATGTACCGATTTACTTCTTCCATGAGGTTTCTAAATGTGTTTTGAATTAAATGCAATACATTATTGACAATTGGAATGTAATGAGCATTAGAGAAATTACATACCTTGCTACCGTCTTGAAATCGAATGAAAACGGATAGTGGGAATTGTTATAAAATTGGTGTCTTATTCAAGTCAAATATTTATCATCCTGATATGATAAATTGGGAAAAAAGGGATCTGGAACGTTCTTGTAATGTCAATTCATGTCTGTACAAATATAACGTTTCATAACGTTTAAGATTGGTAGTGGATTATGAACCTACAAACTACCATTGATCAGAAGTACTATTGCAAAAGTAATATAAGGCAAAGTTTTTATTAAAATTGAGATGAAAAATATGTTCGATATTAAATATCAAAAAGAATTAAATTGAAGCTTCCAACGTTATCAAATAACTTAAAAAAATAAATAAAGCTAAGGTTTTCATTAACATATCAATATTGATGACTGCAGGGAATGCAATGCTGCAATACTTTGGTCTGTAAAAAATGTTCTTCAGTACATTTTTTAGGACACTTATAGAAATGACAAATTAAAATACCAAAAGCTCAGTTATGGTAGTATTAAAGCCTTTTCCTGGTATGTGCATGTAATATGGTCTGAAAGGAGAGGAGTATGATTGTAAAACATAGTACACTAATTATGTACAATGTATGTTAACGTTTTCGTATGGCCGAAAAATTTCATTGTCGGATAATGAACTTCATTATTACAATTTGTTTTCATACTATTGAATATGGTCGAACATGTGTTACCAGCAATTTTATTTTCATAATGGTAAATCACTCAATTTCGAATTGTATTAACCTCATGGTAATCAAAAAGTAAAAAAAAGCTTTTGAACTTTGAAAGATAATTTCTTGTAACATCATCCAATAATAATCAAATTCTTGAAAACAATGTTGTAAAGAATTCAAAGCAATAATGTTATTAAATCGTTGTCAAATAAACAACAAATTTGTGAAAGTGATAAGAAAATTTGTGTTATTATAATACATTTTGGAAGATAAATTTTTTTTACAGGTTACATTTTACACTGGGATTAAGATATCATATGATTCGATATTTTCATTAAAACATAATATATGACAACTTTATGTATATATCATTATAGGCATAACTGAAAAAGAAAGATTGAAGGTAATTTAACATACAATTCAAGTTTTAAATGTCCTGACAATATCAGTTTTTACTTTTTAAAAGATTTCATGAAAGCCTATTATTGAACAAAAGAGTTTAATGACCATGAAATTTGCCATCGGACCCTCTTTTATTGCCTGGCTCAGGATAACTTCCAAGATTATTTCCTTTGATCTTAATGACTTGATAATGTCCTTGTCTGTAAAATTATTTTTGTAAGTACATCATAGAATAAATTATACATTATAAAATATGTAAGTAGGTATTATTGTTGTCAGTGCTGAACTCGTATCATAGTTAATACAATAAATATCATGTAGCACATTTCTGAAATAAAAGCTGTTAGGACAAATGCAAAGTTTAGAAATAAATGTTATGAACGATTGTTTCTTTTACATGTTGCATCTCATTTCAAATGTCACAAAGAGAGATAAAATATTACATTCTTACATTTCTGTTAACAAGAAAGGCAATATCTCATAGTTGTAAAGGTCATGACTAAAATTGAAAATTGTTTTGATCAAATATAATAAGTATTGGTGCATAGGAAGCTAAGATTACCAAACTATTCTTAGCCGATGTATTGCCCAACATGGAATATATATATATATTACTAATTGCCAGACTTCTTGACTAGTCAAGTCTTTTGTACAAGTCCACATCCTTTATCATTGAAACACGAAATATAGCTCAAATATCTTATCAAATGCTCTCAGCAAATTGCATTTGTAAACAAAATACATTGTTCGTAAGTGTCGTTCTGACCAACCATATTCTGTAACACAAGTATCAATTAAGGTTGTTAATCATAACTTTCGATTATATTGAAATTATGAAATATGAAATAAATATGTCATAAGTTGTCTTTAAATAAGGATCAAATCATGCCTTATATTCCCCTTTCCTCCCTGTTCAGGCTATATTATGTACATCTATATAATTCATAGCAGGAATAGAGAGTAACAGTACCTAAGAAATATAAGAGAGTAAGGTCGACGTTGTTGTAATTTAACCAATGACAGCATCCAAACGGTGGAACCAATCTCCATACAGACATGTACAAAACAGGCAAGACAAAGATGATAAGTGTAATAAAAGGGTAAACGGCAAAATATTCCCATTACAAACGAACATGTGATAAATTGACAAAATTATATTCGCAAACCATAACTTCATCAAATTTCGTGCTGAATGTTGAAGATGATTTCTTTGTGTCTTTTGTGACGATGCTCATTCACTGCTCAACGAAATATAAAATTCAGTTAAATTTTTTTTAATACTCACTCATTTAAGGTTAAGACTGCTGATGAGAAATGCTTTCGGGTTGGCTCTCAACAGTTGACACTTAAGTTTATGAAAGTCGTTTATTATACGCCATTAGGCAAACGACGCATTAAATAACTCAGTCAGTTTTGCCTTTCAAAGACTTAAATCCTAATGGAAAATATTATTTCATTTCCTGGCCATTTTCCAACCACAAGTAAACAGATATGTGCTACATCTATTTGCAAAAATGAAACTAACAACCATCTCATCACATTAACTCATAGTTAACCAAAACCGTGAGATTTAACTAGTATTTACGTATGTGGTTTGCCTTATTGTTCCATCTCAGATTCAAATAGATTCATTTTCATGTCCAAAAATGTTCATATAGTTCATACTTTGCAGTGGTATAAATCCAATTTCTCTTTGAAAAATATATATTTTTATAAATGATTCACTCGTTGAATCCTTAACAAGTACCTACGGACATTTGGTAAAAACGAAAATGTCACTTATTCTTATCAATGCTTATTAGACTGAGCAATGCATTTGTGAAATATAATCCAGAAAACTGCATGACTGCTTCAATTTACCACTGTAGAACAAAACTTCCGAGAATTTGTGTGTGTGTCATTAGCGTTTCAAATCTTATGTGAAATTGCTTAAACCCAATTTGTTTGCTACAAAAGCTGATAAGTCACTGATAACTGAACGAAGAACATATTTCACAATTTGATATTAGGCTTTAATACATGCCAAAATACAACAAATACTGAAATACCACCAAAACTTCAAATCATCATACTGAAGTTGCAGAGACATTAAATTAATACCTTATATACGAGCGAATGAAATTCCTTGCTTTCAATAACAAAGAGGGTATACTAATAAATGCCTTATGAATCTGAAGTAATTGCTTCTATTGTAGTTGTATCATTACAGTACTACATGATGTTATTTTGCATCAATAAAACCAATCTGTCAAATGATCTGTTCATGAAAAGATTCTCAACCTATTGTTATCACAACTGATAGTGTTATCGTAACAGGGAATGTACTGGCAGGGGCAGTGTGCAACGGAGAGAGATTATAATCATGTCTGCTTGCAGCTTGTTACTTCTGAACAGAATAGTGATGCTGATATTACATCATTACATTATTCACCTCTTTAATATGTTCAGAAAATTGAAATTTTACAAACGACACACCTAGTAATATACAGAACCATTCTTATAAAACAATCTGTAGAATCACACTAGATTTCAACATTTTTTTCAAATCCAATTACCATTCAATACAGTAAAAATTCATGCACACGATAAGAAAAATTTATTCAATTAATATGCATAGTTTTTTATTTTAACTCAATAAGTTGAGATCTATATGCACATGCATATTTGTTATATCTAAACTAGAGCAATGTCAACAGAGTCGTCATTTCCTAATTTAATTTCCACCGAAACTATGGTGAGGCTTGCTGTGCATTGAATTTATATTCATGCTTTTCGTAATAATGTGACCTGACGGGACACTCAGTAAAGAATATTCATTTTCAAGATAACATAAGTTGACTAATCACCTGAACACACCTCAATTCATAATACTTATAATACTCAATAAATATAGTGCATATATCCATGCACATGCATGCACAAATGCTTAGTGACATATCGCCCCTGATCAACGATATAGAACACTCCCTAAGGAAAATACAACCGGTCGCCTGTCAGACGCTCAAGGTTCAATGCAGACTACCATCGTACCATACCAGGTACCCACTTATTGCTGGGTGGACAGAGGAACACAGCTTCGAACTAAGTCACTAAGCCAGGGTGACATCACAAGTGTCGCAACTCATTTCTCAGTGTGGTGGAAGGAATCAACCATTCAATCTCTCAGATTATCCAGCAATGGGTTACCCATCCATCCTTGGAGCTGCGCCCGTTGTTGCTGAACTATTCTGATAGCGGTCGACAGAGCATGCACAAGACCACGTTACACCACATAGGGTTATTCAATCATGTTCATATCTATCTGATACCAGTGCATGACTGTACGAACATATATTGGAAAGTATATATAAGGTGGTATTTCTGCTGAGTTTTGGTATGTCGCTGTTTCTAAAACAAGTAATTCTATCAGATAAACAACCTCCCAGCAGAACTCTGAAATGAAACACGCAATGATCAGGCTGTGTGTCCCAGTAGCTGATTTTGAGACACAACCCCGTCGAGTAATGTCGCTATAATAATTCTTTGTAATGAGCAAATGTGTATTCTCACGCTATTTTACATCCCCTAATAGCAGTTATACAACAGAAAGCTTCAGTTGATTGCTTTGATCGATGGAATGTACAGTTCTGTAAAGAGATCAGATGATAGATAAGCGTGTAGCAGAGGGAAATTTATATATAAGGACATTTGTTTATCTGATGGTTGAGAGAGTGTAGCTTCAGACCCTTCCTTTTAAGGCGGTTTAATCTTAATCATATAGCAAAAATATCTTCTAAAGATGAAACTAAACCTTCTTCTTTACTTGCATCAGTTGAAAAACGTTGATCAATTATTTGATGGCGAGAAGGGGCGTGTCGAGTTACTTCATTCGTGTGATTTGTAAGGTGGGTACGTTTTGATAAGTTCACAACTATGTTAATAATAATAATAATAATAATAATTAATTTGTATAGCGCCTAATTTCCAGCATGAGCTGCTCAACGGCGCTGGAGAGGGAAAGAAAAGGATAAGAAACTATGTACAAAGTCTATGAGATTTGGGAATTCAGCGGATAGAGAACAGATAGGTTTTTAAGTTTTTCTTGAAGCAGTCTAGAGATTCACAGTTTTTAAGGTCATATGGGAGTGAGTTCCATATGACAGGGGCAACAACTGAGAAGGCGCGATCGCCAAGTTTTGTAGATGTTGATGGAACACGCAATTGGAGCTGTTGGGAAGATCGCAGAGATCGGCAGGGTTGATACAGGGAGAGCAGTTCTTTCAAGTAGAGAGGAGCCGAGTGGACACGGAGAGCACAGAAGGTCAACACAAGAATTTTAAAGGTGATTCTATGCTTGACGGGAAGCCAGTGCAGTTGCTGAAGAATTGGAGTGATGTGAACATCTGGTCGTGTTCGGGTAACCAAGCGTGCTGCCTTGTTCTGAATGCGCTGCAAATGTGATATTGGGCCCGATCCGGAAATAAGGGAATTACAAAAGTCAAGTCTGGATGTGACATAGGAGTGGACCAGAGTTTTACAGGTATTATTGTCAATATACTTCCGGATTTTACCTATGTTGGATATGTGGAAATTGGTTGATTTTGCTGTATTCAAAACATGTTGTTTACATGACATTGTTCTGTTCATGGTTAAACCAAGGTTTCTGATGTTAGTAGATGGGGTCACACAAACTTTGTCGATTGTAAGTTTGATATCAGTTATTTTGTCAAGCTGCCTTTGAGTGCCAATTACCATGAATTCAGTTTTGTCACCATTAAGTTTTAAGTAGTTTGCAGCCATCCAGGAACCCACATTCGCTATGCAGTTTTCTATCTGATTCATGGCGGGAGCCATGGAAGATGGTTTCACTGCAATATATAATTGCTGGTCATCGGCGTAGCCATGAAAATCCAAACTATCATTCCTGATAAGGCGACCGAGAGGCTGAATGTAACAGGTGAAAAGAACAGGTCCCAGCACTGATCCTTGTGGAACCCCATGCTTGAGATCTTTTGCAGCTGAAGCAATACCATCTACTAGAACCCGCATTGACCTGTCTGTAAGGTATGACTTGATCCAGTTGAGAACAGAGCCAGAGATGCCAAAGGTATGTTGTAGCCTTGCTAGAAGGATGCTGTGACTGATCGAATCGAATGCTGCAGAAAGATCAAGCAGCACCAGTAGGACCACTTCCTGTCTGTCCATGGATAGTAAGATGTCATTTTGGACTCTGTTTAAAGCAGTTTCTGTGCTGTGAGATCGTTTGTAGGCAGATTGGAAGGGCTCTGACAGATTGTGATCATGGATGTGGAACTGAAGTTGAGTTAGTACTACTTTCTCCATGACTTTGGAGAGGAAACTGAGATTAGACACAGGTCTTAAGTTACGGAAGTCACTAGGATCAAGAGATGGTTTCTTGAGGATTGGGGTCACAACAGCCTCCTTAAAACACTGCGGGAAGACTCCAGCTAGCAAGGACGAGTTGATGACACTACAAGCAGCTGACACAACAGAAGGGAGACAACCCTTCAGCAACCAAGTTGGAACAGGGGGTCCTTGGAACAAGTCTTGTTCGGTGCTGCCTGCAACATTGTGAGAAGAGATGGTTCAGGAACTGGTTCAAAACTTGACAAAGTGGAGCCTATGAATGCTTTATCATATTCAAGGGGGTCATGACCCGAGGACACTGAGGATATATATTCTACAAGTCTATCTACTTTATCCACAAAAAAGCAGGCGATATCGTTTGCTCGCTTCTCCGATGTGGCCGCTGAGCTGCTGGCTGTCACACCAGACTTGGATTCAGTCAGGGACTTAACAATAGTAAAGAGCCTTTTACTATCGTTCTTACTATCAGTTATCTGTTTCCTGATGTGAGTCAGCTTACATTCTCTGATTAGAGAGTTTACCTTGTTTCTGCAAGTTTGGTATATTTGTCGATGGATAACAAGTCTTGAGGAGCGCCAGACTTTTTCAGCATGTCGTCGATCATGTTTGGCTTCAAACACTTCTGCTGTCATCCAGGATCCATTAGGCCTAATAACTACCTGAGAGGATTTCAAAGGAGCGTGTTTATCCAAAACTTTAGATAAAGTCTCATTGTAGGACATAGCACTCTCATTAGGGGAGCCAGTCTTTAAAGCAGTACAGTCACGTAGCGCTACACATACATCCACGTTAAATGCAGGTATGTCTACACCACATGTTTTTCTATAAGTCACACTTTTTCGCAATGGAGCAGGCTTTTTGACATTTAAAGCACAGAAAACACTACAGTGATCTGATATCCCATGATCAACAACAGTGACAGAGGAGAGTATAGAATCATCAGCTTTGGTGATGACCAAGTCTAGAATGTGGCCACTCCGATGAGTCGTCTCATCCACATGTTGAACAAGGTTTGTTGTGAAGAGGATGTCAGAGAATTGTTGAGCGAGTGAATTCTTGGGATCGTCAACATGTATATTGAAGTCACCCAATATGATGAGTTGGTTAGGGGTACTAGTAGCTAAGTCACACAGTTTAGTGAGCTCATTTAGTATCAATGTTTGGCTGAAGTTATTCTTCTGTGATATTGGTGGCCTATAAACAGAGACAAGTCTTACAAGAGTTCCTTGATGAGAGAACCACAAGTCAAGATATTCAAGGCTAGAGAATGTTACATCAATTGATTCATTGGTCTGGGCAAAAGAAAAGGCAGACTTGTAGATGACAATTATTCCACCTCCTTGTCTGTTTGATCTAACTGACATGCTATAGGAATATCCAGTTGGAACCAATTCATTAACAATCACATTATCACAAGATTTAAGCCATGATTCTGTTATAACAGCAATGTCAATGTCATAATCAGTTAAATAGTCACTGATTTCACATGCCTTATTGCGCACAGATCTTGCATTTAGTAGACATGCCTTTACAGTTCCTGGCGAAGATTTGGGGGTAGATTTTAACTGGGGATTCATGTGTTTGGTGTTGAAAGATGAAGTGGAAATTCTATTCAACCTTTGAACTTTCCTTCCAGCCCTGCAACCTCGTTTCTTGAAACGCTTTCTTTTGTGATTGGCAAGACTGTTGATGAGCTGACAGTGAAGACAATGAGAGAAGCTGTCTAAGTCAATAGAGTCTCTGATTGACAGAAGTTGTTCTCTGCTGTAGCTCCCTCCTTGATTGAGGTCCATTGTTCCCATTAGGGGCTGGTGTCCATCAAACACAGGTACAGCTTGGGTCTTAATTGAAGCAGTCCTTGTTGAACACAAAAAGTTTGTAAGGAATTGACAAAGAAATGGCAATAAAATCCACATTTCTTTCAGTTTCATATCAAAATTACAACCATAGGGTAGAGAATCCATTCATGATTGTAGTAAACCAAATTTTGGAGTCCAAATGAGAGAAAAACCATGTAAACACAGGTAAGAAGCAGGAGCTTAGAAAAGTGTGACCTGCCGCTACCGAGCGCTGGCCACGTTGTTAATTACCTTCCGTTCGTATGTAAATTTATCAAAGAATTAAATAGCATATTTCCATTTTGTAATAAAACGTAAAGAGAAAGTGAGAGATGTGATATTAAAGCAATCAACAAGTATCGAACACCATGGTGGCATATTGGGGGAAAAGCAGGAAGGAACGTGATTGTGGCTTAAAAAATTGGCTCTACAAATATAACGGTTCATAACGTTTAGATTGGTGGTGGATTTTGAACGTCACAAGCACCCTAAGTATACAGTAATATAGCATATTGATGTGAAAATCTATTTCCAATCAAAATGTTTTCAAATTGAGAAGAAAAATTATTTTTGATATTGAATATTAGGATATTTTGAATCTGAGCACAACAACAACCTGACAAGTAAGAATAACATATCCATTGAAACAGTTTTCAAAGTAAACAACGCTTTCTCCTCGTTTCATCACCAACCTTGGTCACTAGCCATTGACGCAACATTTGATACAGGGCTGTGATTATCATCAGCAGTGCCATTAATGTAAACTCATTAAAGGGGCAGTAGCACGTTTTTAGGGGGAATATAAGGTGATGTCAGGAAAATGAAAATAAATGGTTCCAATTGAAAGACAATGTATTCAAACTAAATGAAGCAGTAATAATTCAAATATATAACGTAAAGTTCAGCCATGCGATTCATTTCTCTTACAAAAATGAATTAAAGGTGTTCACAAAAAAATGGCCGCCAATGGATTTTATGTGAAGCCTCATTCTTTGTCCTCTGACTATGAATTATTGGCTTGTGTAATGAGATTGTTGACACTGTAAATATGATACATTTAGCATTTACTTACAATTATAAGTGAAATGTTTAAAATGTAAATTTATCAAAAAACGTGCTACTGCCCCTTTAATAGGTGTCAAACGATAACAACACTATTGTACGTAAATAACATAGGCAGGTAACGTTCTCAAGAACCGAAAATAATTCTTAAAATATCCATAATTAACATGTCACAGCTTATCATATCAAAACATGATTGATCTACTGTTGATATTATTGTAATCGTTTGCACAATGAATGCTAATTTTCTAAACCATGAGGAATATAATAGAAACGAAACAAATGAACTTGCTTGACCCTTAAAGGGGCAGTAGCACGTTTTTTGATAATTTTATATTTTAAATTCTTCACTGATAATAGTAAGTTAATGTCAAATGTATTATTTTGAAAGTGTCAAAAATCTCATTACACAAGCCAATCATCCATAGTCAGAGGACAAAGTATGAAGATTCATATAAAATCCATTGGCGGCCATTTTTTGTGAACACCTTTAATCCATTTTCTGTAAGAATAAGGAATCGCATGTCTTAACTTTACGTTATATATTTGAATTACTACTGCTCAATTCAGTTTAAATACATTGTCTTTCAATTGGAACCATTAATTTTCATTTTCCTGACATCGCCATATATTCCCCCTAAAAACGTGCTTCTGCCCCTTTAAAAACAAATGCTCTGATTGCATATCCTTATTTACAGTAACAGAAACCAGTAATTGTTATAAGAAAATATATTATACAAGTATACATGTATATCATTGAATCACAATTTAATAAGCCCAGTATATATGTGAAATAAAGGGCATTAAGTTTCAGGATTTACAGGTATTTAAAACAAATGTAGTAAACAGGTCTTTCTACTGAGCGGATTTAGGATTCATTAATTACACATAGTTATTGATAACAAAAGTTTCTGTAATATATGTTATTCAGTGTAACGGATATTAATTTAAGGAAACGGATATGATTATTAGGAAATTCACACTTCGTAGAAAACCACTATTCTAAATTTTTATGCACGATATATCCAATTTTTAAGTTGTTAAAACGGATCTCAGTATTAGGAAGATAACAGTTCTTAGAAAACCTCTGTTTTAAACTTAATTCCAAAGTTTAAGAGTTTATATCTGAAATCTAAAGTTCTAGAAGGAAAAGATAGTTCTAGAAAAGTAATTAATCAAGCAAAGTCGTTGAAGGATAAAATTCAAAATTAAGATACAAAGGTTTATATAACTGAGCAGCAATGTCATCACGCCAGGTGAGATGAGCGGCCAGGACTTCTCTTCTCACGGTAGACTCCAGATGCTGGCCAGATCCAATCGATGAGTAGGGACTGAAGAGAACACACGAAGCAAGCTGATGGAAATCAGAGGAAGTCTGTAGACAACAAGCTTCAGCCTAGAAGAGGTCTTGATTTGGACTTACGTTCCTGTCTTCCCTTAGCGAGAATTGCCGTCTCCTGTAAAGGTAACTTGATACTTTTATTGGTGTTTGTAGTTTATGACATTTTTATTTTATTGCTGTATGTCCTTTGTATTAAACTATCCTTATCACGATGAAAATAGGACATTTTACCTACTTTAAATTCTTTGTACAAGATTCATTTCATCAACACTTTAATAGCATGTGATGTATTTTCGTGGTAAGGAACATTGATCTCTTTATGACAATTCTGTGGGCGGGATAGCGCAGTGGTTAGCGCGTTCGGCTTCGGATAAGGAGGTCCGTGGTTCGAATCCCGCCAGCGGCTCTGCAACTTTGTCTACGATAGAGAACTGTTCTGCATGCAGTAAGGTTTGGGTGCAATGCTGCACTGAATTTCAGCGCAGTACCACCCATGGTTCGCTAGTTCCACCCGATGCTCGCAGGTTTCACCGCAATGGATAGCCAAAATTGTGTTGCGGGCTTTCTCCCTGCATTTATACTAGCAGCCGCGATATATGTGAAATACTCTTGAAAGCGGCGATAAATATCAAATCACCTCACCTGACAATTGTTTTCTGACAAATATTTATTTTAGCTTGGAACTAATGTAACACTCCAGTGAAGTATGTGTTTTGTTTTTAATACATCAAAAACGTTTGATTCGTTCTTTTTTTTGCTAAAATCACGAGATTCTTACCTTCAACATTTATTTTTCTTATATGTTCAGATTAAAAATATATACCCATATTTAATCTTCCCTATCTTCAAGAACTTGAAAGAAATTAATAGACTTTTCATAATTAAAAACTATAATCATATGTGCATGTATTACGCCTTCTCTCCATCAATCGTGGCAAAACAACATTATCCTTAGGGATTCTGACACAATGATAAATCTTCAAATAATATATTTGATGTAACGCTGCCTTTTTATCATTTTGGAGTTAATTAATCACTAAGAGTTTCTATTCGTTATATAATATTCCTTCAAAAGTTCAGATAAATAACATATGAATATGCCTGCAAATTCAGCAATTCATAAGATGAAATCTCTGACTGATGACCGACCTTTAGACTGCTTACATATAGTTACATAATGGCAAGTTATCTACATACAAACATTGTAAACTAGATCTATATATTTGCATTCCAGAAACAATCTAAGTAGATATATTCATCCAGAGATATTTTAACTATTCACAAGATGTAATCTTTATAACATAAACATACTTAAATAGCTTAAATAGTTATTAATGGCAAAATGATTGGAGCTCCTGTCAATCAAGCAAGAAAAGTCTGTTTGTTCAGTACAGCAATCACTTTGACTTACGGACTGAGACGCTGCGCTCAAAGTACTTTTATGTGAATTTGCCCTGGAGCGTTGCTTGCTTCCGGTAATATGACGGGGAGATAACAGGAAGTCTTCAGTTGAAGAGGCTCTTACGTTTCCATACTCAATGAATCTGAGAAAAAATCATTATGCGTCTTTTACTGCCCTTTGATCATATTTGCACATGATCAAATATGTGATACAATTTCTATATATATGAATTGTGACCAAAATGATATTGGATATGCGTATAGAAAGCTCTAAACAATTACTTCTGGTGATATTAGATAAGGCATGGTGGAAATATTGAAAATATCACTACACGTTAGAGCCGTTGGAGGTAGACCTTGAAGTGAGCTTTATAACAGCATGCTCAAAATGACAGGATTTCAATTTTCAAACGTAGTTATCACACAAGAAGATAATCACTGCGATATTGGCGCCATAGTACATTTTATGGACACGAATATATATATTTATATTAAAACAAGAACTTGGCTTACTGTCAGTATCTTCCCGATTTGATCAAAGTGTGTCATGCGAACAGCTACGCCGCTTCGAAAGTAAACATTCGAATATTCTTTAATATTTCCGTATGCTTCAGGGAAACGTGAAGTTATCAGACTTATCACTTAACACTGCCATTCTTCACATGCGGTAACGTTATATAGTATATGAATGATCACAAATAACAACAAACTTTAGGAATCTATCGGAAGCCCGAGAAGTGCCCCTACTAGAACAGAAGTTAGCGAAGGATTTTATCATTAGAGATTTCTCTGTAAGGAAAGAACAGACCGAGAAAGGCTTATATTAAAACAGGGATAAGTGCAGGTGTTAATGACTTTAAAAACGTCTTTTCGGGAGAGAAAACTATAGACAATTGTTGTTATGAATTCAATACTGTAACAAGTATTTACCCCTCGTAATCGTAGGCATCAAAACACCGTCGAATCAAACAATGAAACCGTGAATGGACATAAGTACAGTAGTACCGAAAGTGTGACTGGAAGAAATTATCACCGAGAAAAGTATGTAATTAACAACAGGTATTTCTGGTAATATGTTGTCATTAATTACACCTGAACTCTTGTTAGCATAATTATGACGACAATATTGATTAATGGGTTTGTGGAGTTACATATGAATATGGCATGATATGTTTCAAAAATATCAATTATTGCTCATTTGCTTTTGTTCACGCCACTCGGTTTCATAATAAAGGGGCATGCTTAATGTCTTGACAAATTTCGAATTTATTCTTGAAATTCATTTTTAATTGCAAAATTTGTTGTAAGTTTTTTTTCTGCATGATTAATTTTGCCTTTATGAATGTTATGTGGTTTTGCAAGAGTCATTATTTTGGGGTCTTTACCTAATATGTGTTTGGAATTTTAGATTTAGATTAAAACACTTTTCATTGTTTAGGTAAGGAAAGCATCAATATAAAAATTAATGTTGTAATGAAAGCAACTGTATTCGCAGTCATTTCACCTGTTTGAATTTATGAGTACTTTGAAGTTCAAATTATGAAGTTTGATTCCTTGATAAATTTATCTACATTGATTAAGTCACAAACGTCCAAAAAACGAATACGATTTAAAACAAAAGTATTGAATCTAAAGCAAACTTGTCTCTTGATATGGACTACACTTGACTATCAATGTATTATATCCTCTACGTATGTTAAGGGACACGGAAACGGAAAATATATTGAGTGATAGAATATCATCGTGACACAGATGTGTTACCGCAGAAGTATCACGTAACCCCTCACGATATTTAACACCATCATAAGTGTCAAATCACACTCGCAAATGTTCATCGTTAATAAATAGCAGAAAGCCAACAAGACATAATTGACTGTTAATGGAATATCCGCACATGGAACATTGTGATTATTTTATCCGATTTTAGAATTTTACAAAATCTTAACACTCGCAAATGTTCATCATTCATAAATAGCGAAAGCCAACAAGAATAAATTGACTGTTAATGGAATACCCCGCATGGAACACTGTGATTATTTTATCCGATTTAGAATTTTACAAAATCTTATTCCAATTGTGTTGTTAACGACAATACTGTAAATAGTTTAATGACATCTGTAATTTTCACATCACACGTTGTGCAATAGGATTTTTGCTTGACGAGTTCATTTTGGATTTAAGATCCATACCCTCATTGGCAGGCACCAATCCAAGATAAGATCGCCTAAACAGTTACCAACTCTACTATCAAGAAGGCTGACTTGATGAGTAATTTTGACAGTACACTCATTTCTTCATTGCTCAAATATTTTCCTCTCTCAATAGCCCAAAACTCGTTTTTGTAGTTGATAAAGTTAAAAGTAGTTGAGGTCAGAACTTTGGAACTTATAGGTACATTTGCGCTTCGGTGACAAGATTATTTAATTATATATATTATCTAATTTGTTACTGATTTTGTGAAGTTAATATTGCCAATCTCTTTATTGCAACCAAGAAATAAACTTTACAAACAAATAATGAGGATATTTTTAGAAATAAAAGTTTAGTTACGTTTTCAACCACTTCACAGGAAAAGTTTCATCTAAAGGAACACAAAGAAAAATTGCTAATGAGGATATTTTGAGAATTATTAGTGAAGTTACATGTTCAACCTCCCCACAAAAGTACTTTATCCTAAGGGACACAAAGGAAGATTACAATGCCGAAACAAGGGTATCATTTACAGTCAAGGGACTTACTGAAATATCATACATCAATCAATAGTGTGATGTCTGTATTGCATGAGAATAAAATAATGTCTTGCCAACAATATTCATGTTGTTTTGTATATATTTTCACATATAATTCTGTCTTTTTTGAATGAAATAAAGATATATGTTTCAAATAAATATAAAGTTTAATGTTATTTAAAGTGCTATGAAAAGACAAAAGCGGGATCTTGATATTTTACAATACTGCTTATTAAAGGGGCAGTAGCACGTTTTTAAGGGGAATATAAGGGGATGTCAGGAAAATGAAAACTTTTGGTTCTAACTGAAAGACAATGCATTTAAACTAAATGAAGCAGTAATAATTCAAATATATAATGTAAAGTGTAGCCATGCGACTCCTTTTTCTTCCAAAAAATGAATTAAAGGTGTTCACACAAAATGGCCGCCAATGGATTTTATGTGAATTTTCATACTTTTACCTCTGACTATGGATGATTTGCTTGTGTAATGAGATTTTTGACACTGTCAAAATAATACATTTAGCATTAACTTACAATTATCAGTGGAAATTTTAAAATATAAAATTATCAAAAAACGTGCTATTGCCCCTTTAAAGTGAATGGATTACTATGTCAAAACCAATATGGAAACCAAAGAACCAAGTTTGCTTCCAAAAGCTTTGCATTGTAGTCTTCATCGCTGTTTCCTATTGGATGAAATATTTTGTGACGACATTTGTTTTACATGAGGGCATTTTTCAGTTTTGCTCTAAATCAAAACCTATATAGAATGTAATATAAAGCTGTCGAAATAACATTATTTATTACCCATATGGTTGAAAATAAGTGGTGACATATTTTCGATATGAGCACTAGTGCACATATCACTTTTGCCTAGCAACGATTGTTGTAGCGCGAGTTCCCGTATATTTTCGCCTGTGACGTCATAACATCATTGTTCGTGACATCACTGTAGCCGGCCGTCGCAAGGGCAGCGGCAAGTTTCTTTGATATTTCTAAGATGGTAAAATGGAAAAGAAACGGTAATAAAGAAATTATTACTCTCGGAAGTGTGTCATATGCCTGTTACGAAACTCGTGCAAATTTGGGTATAACCCTCGCTCTCGCTCGGGTAATAAAAAAATTGTCACTCGTTTCGTAAAAGTCATATGACACACTTCCTCGGGTAATTATCTCTAGTTATGCCTTAGGTTTTGTCCTGATCATCATATCTTACAATATTTCATGAATATGAATCTTTGAAATTCATTATAATCTCCGGTAACATAACAGCGTTCGGATTGATTAGATCCTTCTTCAATTAGATTGTTTTTAAATTATGCTTTGTTGTTGGCAAAACCTACCTGTTTAATTAACTTTAAAAAACCTGTGAAGTAACAGTTATTGCGTTCACTGTTTGATGTCATATGTGATGTTACGCATCCAAATTAAATTGCAAATGTCAACTATCAGTAACACGACATAAAGTGAGCCATTTTTTCTCATTCGTATTTGATGGAAAAAAGACATGAAACTACATTTGTCACAATGCTAACGATATAATGAATCATTTTCAAATATTGATTATTTTTCACTTTTAGTCTCTGAAATTACCATCATTCACAATTTTGTCTTCATGTTTCTCCGGAAACCCTACATATTTTTTCCAGTCATTCAAAGCTCATTAACGAATTTGTGTATTAGAATGTTTTTCCTACACAAGTATCCGGTTGGTGTTTTGTGGCTGAAGGGAAAGAAGCTAATTTTCCATGAGCTGTTGAGATGCTTTTATTAAAGTGTCATCGTGTTGTAAACCATCTCTGACTGATTGTTGTAATAGATATTGAGCAACCATGTTAAAGGGGCAGTAGCACGTTTTTTGATAATTTTATATTCTTAATTTACACTGATAATTGTACATTAATGTTAAATGTATTATTTTGACAGTGTCAAAAATCTCATTTAACAAGTCAATCATCCATAGTCAGAGGAAAAAGTATGAAGATTCACATAAAATCCATTGGCGGCCATTATTTGTGAACACCTTTAATATATTTTGTGTAAGAAAAAGGAATCGCATGGCTGAGCTTTACGTTATATATTTGACTAACTAGTTCTTAATTTAATTTACATACATTGTCTTTCAATTGGAACCATTAATTTTCATTTTTCCTGATATCACCTTATATTCCCCCAAAAAACGTGCTACTGCCCCTTTAAGATTTAACTTTTAATTTTAATGTCCCTCACAAGAACGAAATTTCTGAAGTGCTTTAATTGGGCATCGTCCGTGCGTCCGTCTGCCCATACACATTGTCTGCGGCTCAACTGTTACTAATCAACCTTTCAAAATGAAGTTTACAATGAAAATGCAGAAACATGTTGGTATGTGTCATGGGTAACAATGATGATAATATCATCATAGAATTAAGGGATTTGGAGAAAAAGTGATGCATTTGTGCGAAATTTATTACAAGTTCTGTCCGACTCAAATTTTCTAAACTAATCATACAAGTTTTAATCTAATTTTAATTGAGATACATAATCTTGTGAAGGATGTCCCTTCTGTCATGATAAACATTTTCGAAAAGAGTATTGTTGAAGTTAGTTTTATTTAGCAATACATGTGGAATGTGTTAGAAAAAACTGCTGTTTTCAGTCCCCGAACATATATTTTGTAATTGAGGTCTTAACAAAAAGGGAGAGTAAGTTAGAACATATTAAAAAACCTTTCTGGACAGAAAAGGATACCTGCCTCACATCATTTCATATATCAATAATTAAGAAGTTGAATAGAACAATATACTCGAAGCTTTATCAAGTTAACAAGTTTGCACTTAATATGCCCAGCAGAGGATATGGTGGTTTTAATTTGTATTATGATTATTTCATATTTTTGTTAGAAAAATATATGTTGTGATCTGACTTGTAAATCCGCAATACGAAATAATAGAATCTTCAACATCAATACAGTGATAAAAAGGTTAAAGTGTAAGTGTAAAGGTATTGTGCTATTTGCGGGCATAGAGCTCGACAAAGTCGACAGCTAATTTTTAAACCGTGTACATGTGAAACTCTGTAATCATAAAACTCATAGTATAGCATCTTTTCCAACCTTAATGTTAATATGCTTTTCACAAAGTGATATTTGAATCTTTAAAACGATGACATTCAGTTTTACTACAATTTAAACAATTAACAATTTGAAATGAACTGTAAGTAGTAAATTAATTTTTAGCGTTTGAGGTGTCTCTGAGTTCAGGAAAGCAGAGTTAAATTACTACATTTGTGAAAGCATAAATAATTTTATAAAACAAATTAATAATGTGGTTCACTGTGAGTTTACATTTTCAATTCTTTTATTCTCGTAATTGAACATATCGAACATACTAATAAATATCGTGTTTTATTAGAACCAATAATGACATCATGATTACTTATGTTATTTATGTCATTTTCTTCTGACATACTATCATGCACAGGCTCTTAATATATACTAAAACTTAACCTTCGAAACATTCAATTGAAATTCAAATCATACATGGCATATACATAAAAAGTAATGTTATTAAAAGTTTTCTTGGTAAGGGACAGTTGAAACCAGCAACCGGAATCTTGTTTGTTGCCATTGAATGCTATTCTCAAATCAAGAAAGTCTAGAGACAAAAACCTGCATCATTGTACATTGTACACTAAACAAAATGGCAGCATTTACTTTAGTTTTGATGAAGTAGTTCCTTAGAAGAATTGTTTTGCCAATATGGATTTGACATAGTGATTCATCAAATGAAAATTACATATCTTACACATACATCATAACATCTACTTGTACTATTATACGGACTGTCAGGCAAGTCAAGGTAATCCAGACTCTTCACAGTCATCACTTGGGAAACCATCAGGGTTAAAAAGGTTATTAGGTCTTCAAGACTACGTCTGAAGACCTATTGTTATTATCCGTGTTTTTCTTATTATTATTTGCACGTTTTTTGTGGCAAGTATTCTGAAGAAACGGTTTGAACGAATGTCATGAAATTCTCAGGGATTGTAGCCTGTACCATGAACTCGTTTTGTGTCCAGCCCGATTTTTGAATTTAGATTTTGTTTTCGAGTTATCTCCCCTTAAATTAAAAACTTCAAACCTCGATTTCTCGGTAACTATGGGAGATAATTTCATAAAACTTTCACCAAAATGTGGGCAACAACATTCTCCATCGAATGCACTCTATGCCGTTTTCGGCCGTATAAATAGATTTTTTGCTATTTTCGAAAAACTGAAAATTTTCTGAAATTTCGCGGTTCTGACGGTGCGTGCCTTTGAAAATCTTCTTCTCACAAACGGCAATACTTACAGACTAGTGTGATAGCTCGTTCGAAAGCCTAATGAGTGTGTGAAAAAGTTTGCGTAGCGAATTTTTAATTTCGACCTGTGACTCGAGTTATCTGCCCTTGAAGTTCGACATTTTTTTGAAGGGTCATTTATCATGTTACGTTCAAACGGACATTTCTCTGAAAGGAAATATCAAATAAGAAATCTGTTAGTTGCATTCTGTTCTACTATGATAGTTGAACAAATTCACTACAGATCGTTATCATATAAAAGTTGATATTAAAGGAAATATGTGGACATAAAGAGGTTTTTTACATTTTCGATGATTTCAACAGTTTTCGAGGGTTATTTTACTTTGAGAATTTTAGTTCCAAAAGTGTTACAGATAGAAAATTTATCGTTGATGTTTTGTGAAGCAGATGTAATGAGTACTCAGAAAAAAATATCAACAACTCATGATAATTTTTTTTCTGTTCATGACCTGTCCTTGAATATTGCGATTTTTGGAAAATCCTCATTTTTGGTAATTTCAAAGTTCCACGGTTTCTTTATTAAGAAAGATATCTTTAAATTGAGTGTATTTTTACATGCGCTATTCTAAGCACAACTTTTGTTATGTTGCACTTTATCATAAAAATGTTGATAGTTAAGGAGCTAGAGGGACCAACATGGAGTAGGGGTCTAAAAATCTTCACATTTTGGGTGTTTTCAATAAAGTTCCAAAGTTCATTACTCCCTTACTATTTAACTAATCAAAACAAAACAAACATCTTTGTATATGGATAAACAAGACCAACATTTTTTATGATATACCTTATCAGTAAAATATCAATAGTAAAAGTGTTAGGTTTCATTACATTATACAGGGGTCTGAAACAGTCAACTTTACATTACAGCCTTTAATCACATGTAACTGGAAAACGCTGATAGATAATTCAACCAAATTTGTTCTGCTTCTAAGAATGATATTCTCTGAAGAATGATGTCATAGCTGACATTGGTCACCATGGTGAATTTTTCTGAAAAGTCTTTAACACTGAATATCAAGTGAAATTTCGTCATGTTCATAATGTATTAGTTACTTTTTACCTCTAAGACAAAAATCATGTGAAGGTCAAACACTGTGTGAAGGTCAAAGAGGAAGTCTTGAAGACCTAATTATTGACGCGTCAATCCTAGTTCATATTGTGATTTCCAATTACTTGAAAATCCGTTTTTTCTTGTGATCATCAAAGTGTTCTACTGTCATTGCTTAAAAGAGACGAAACATCCGTGTAGTCATCTGGTGATCTGATATATGATGTTAGTCTGAAGTTGGTTTCAAGTACAGACTACTTTGTTGTCTCTTGGCGAATTCATTTATAATTTCAGGAAAACCTTACTTCAAACAACGGTTATGATCTCCGAAAAGAGTTTCTTTGTTTCCATTAATCTTCCCTGAGGACGTCACGATGTTATTAAACACACTTTTCATGTTATGATGTGATCTTTTACTGTGGATAATGTGTAGTGATATAAGTATCATGCACCTATCAGTTTTTTTTTGGTTTGATTAAAAGTTTATTGTAATTTGAGATTGATTTAATTTTTATTATTGAAATATAAATAAATATCCTGACCATTGATATTAAACAGAAGCCCTTGGACTAAGAGATAAAAACAAAACAAGTAATACAAATCTACATATATTTTTGAATTATGACAAAAGTTGAAACTGATGCAATTTTTTTGAAATTTGTTCAGTTACAAACTTTGAAAACGCCATTCTGATTAATATAAGAATACTTCTTGTGAGAAAACATTGATTTTACATTTTAATTTCGCCTTATGGATACGCCGTGTTTTCTTCAACCAATGTCTTTCAGTTCAACTCTTACTTATAAGGATTATTTAGTTATTCAACATATTGCTGTAAACTGTATCTAAAACATATTTGTGTTTGAATGAAGGCAGATGAACATCCACCTTATATATAAAAAGAAAGCTACCTGCAATTACTACTTAAGAGCCAATTAGAGATTCACTTACAACTATAAATAAAAATGTCGAAAAATTTATATTATAAATCAATAACGTTTCAATGTGACACGACCCGAAAGAACAGACTATTTCATTCACAGTTTTTTTCCAATCTGTAGACCCGTCTCCACCCTACCATTCTGAAATCAGTTACAGTTTACGATGCAACCGCTCGCTAATCGTTGTCAATCTTTGCCCAAACTCAATCCTGTATATAGCGGACGTTATAGTCATATTTGACCAAGAAGGTTTTCTAGCCATGAGTAATCCAAATGACATGGTTAGCTGAATAGATTCGAAATCGTGAAAAATATTCTCCTGTAGACACTTCAAATAGTATTGTGAGAGAAACCCACAAACATGTTACGAATTTAGTTCTCAGGTTGACTTCTATTCTAGTATTGTCACAGAGGAAACGTTCCCCACAAGTTCATGTTGATGTTGATCTTTCACAGCCTCTTGCAGCATTACTACAAGTTTATCTGAAGCTTTTGATTAAAGGTGTAATCTGCGTTTTTTGCTAGGTAAAATGTTTCATAATCATATTATTCTTAAAGAGATTCATTTATATAATTATCTCTTTATGAAATGATAAGCTTATTTTATCAATACAATGGGCACAATCCCGCATATTTCCCGTAACCTCTAACATTATCTTTACCCAGTAAAACTGATTATACACTTCAGGTGTACAACATTTTGCACCTTTCACATTTGTTTCATGTTAATACTGTACTTATTTCTTATGTGTGCAGTTGTTCTGATTATTCATTTATTTGTTAGCTGTGCACATTGTATGAGATCCGAATTGCATTAGTGAATGGTCTGTTGAATGTGAATATGAATGTGAAGTTACCATGTATAACCAACTTTCTTCTGTTATGGACGAAAATAATCTTAACGATATCATATTGAATCATTAAAAGCTTCGCAATATTATGCTGCAAACATTTTATGTCGGTTTGTATTGATTATCCTATAACAAATAACAAATTTATAACAATTGACATCCAGTTAAAACATCAAGATTGATGTATGTCAACAGAGCATATTTTCAAATGTCAATGCTGAAACAAAAGCTTGTATATGGTCAATAAAATGACTTTAGTATGTTCCTAACACTCATAAACATACACACGTATGATATCATTTGTACTCTTAGAATACACTACTGCAAGATCCAAATTAGTCTTTCTTTTGCCGATATTCTGCAACATATAAGCAGAAGAGATATTTAGGTATGTTCCGACATTAATGACAAATGCATAACAAAACGGGATGGAACCAACTGTTCCGCTTCCGCGTCTGTTTCAACTCTTTGAGTGGACAAGCGCTAATCCCGCAGGCAAGTATTCTTACGTTCTAAATCTATCTGTAGGTCATGTTTTATCCAGGGCACTTGAATAAAGAATGGATCCTCGTTAATTGATTATTATTTTGTATTTTTAGCAGGTGTTGCAATATATTTGTCCAGGTGTTTTTTTTATCTGATATTCTTATTGGTTTCTCAAAAATGTAATAACCTAGATGTATTGACCTACACAAATGTATTAATAATTGATCAATATTCAATATTCATGTATTTGGTAATCTTCATGCAATGCTTTAATTATACATAAAAGAGCAACTTTTAGAAAACTATTGTCGAACACTGAGATGGTGAAGGAGCTAAAACGTACCTGCCATGATCATTTGGATGCAAGGTTGATAGCTTTCATAGAAAATGAAGCCATGAATAATGATATTGAATATTTGCAATGAAAGTGTCCATTACATTGGAAAGGCCGTTTAGCTATATTTTCTCGTTATATTGTATAATTTGCCGGAAAGAACAACTGGATTTCCAAATACTTAATCTGATAGTGTATTCATGAACAAAGTCCACATAATACTATTGAATATTGCCAAATACGATTTTGGTCAAACAAACAACTTTCAAATATGATTTAAATGTAATTGTGTTGAATTGTGAAACATGATATTTGGACAAAGACTTATCAGATTTTGGATGATCTTTATGGTTTGTTTAAAAACGTACCTTTTTTCTTTCCTGACGCACCAAATGTGGGATCATATTAACACACGTACAGTTTACAGATCACACCAGCTTGATCTCCTAACAACAGGGTGAAACTTTGACTTTCAACATCACGGAAGTTGCTCTCTGTTCTCAATGAACCGTTAACACGTGTCTAGACATGTCCACACTGGATCCTATAATCAACTGAGTTGAATCCGCAGATGGAATTACCATGCAATTATCTACATTTATCAAGGTTCATCACAACCATTGTTCACATACCCTACTGACATAGTGACCGAATCGTTATTAAAGAATAATCTCGTTCTTTGAATTGTAATTTGTCTGTTTTGATTCTATTATCTCAAATTTAAAATTGAAATGTAAAAAAAAAAAAATCATCATGCGTGAAGAATATATTCGGCAATGGATTGTTTAAAATTGCAAAACCTGAATCCAGATAGTCAATGATCAGTTAATTCTTTATCAGTATATGCATATTGCATAAACTCATTTATTTACGTAATCTGCATTAAGATTTACATGTAAAATAAACATACAGAAATTTATTTATAATTTACATAAGCGTAAGGGTACCTGGCAAATTCAAGTTTTCAATTCCGACCTTTCAATTCCTTGTTGTTAAACAATTATGCACTGCAAGTTATGAATATCAGTCCCCACTCCAGACATTTATCAGACACACTCACAGTGGGATGACTTGAAGTCAAACTTGAAAATGTATGAACATTTGGTACCTTCAGAAGTTTAACAGATATGATTATATCATCTGTTCGTTACCTTAATTTGGTTATTGATTATGTAAGTATGTGAATAATAAATTGTATCCTTTAATAAATATTCAGAGCAAAATTATATAGCGTAATTATCTATATATTCTTTACTATCGTAATAAATGATGCTTGTTTAGTGTAATTAAGAATAAAGACATCACGTATGTCATGAAGTGGTTGTAACGGTTACCAATGTTCAATCACCTGAAAGCAATGACTATGTTGAGGTTTCACAGGAAAAAAACTTGTTCCTTGACAAATCAGTGAGTGTATGAAATGATGGGTGGAAATGTTCTAATGATTTGTATATTTACAATAAATGATGTTTGTTTTCTAGTTTAACGGTATAGAGGCTGATCATTATGAGTAACCCAAAATAAGTCACTCCCTCAAGAAATGTTCTTTTCTTGGCCTCATCTAATCCTCATACACCTCTCTGAATGTACAGATCTTCTTATGATCAGCAGAGACTCAACTTCTATTGAATCTATTAATGTCTAATATAAATTCCTGCTTTCCTATCAACATCAAAGAGCATCTAGAAACCAGCTAATGGACAAGGACAAGTAGTCTTTGATTCCCATCTTGTAATCGCCAGTATCATCAAGTTATTTCTTCTCTCAAAACCCGTCTGATAAGGTTTTAAATTGTCTCTCCATGCCCTTATGAAATATTTGACCCATATCCAGTAATTACAGGATCGTGTGAAGAAGAATTGTTGGGCCTTCGTTCAAAAGGATCTCATAGTAGTTATACATCTTTCAAAAACCTTATTGAGTCTTATAAGAGGCCCGCCCTACAATGTATATGGATGAACCAGTCTAAGTAAACCTAGCCTCACTATTATCCGTTACACTGCTATACTCAGTATAGCAGTGTAAGGGATAATAGTGAGGCTAGGTTTACTTAGACTGATGGATGAACATAGCGTTTATTCTATCACAAAGAACTATGCCATTTTTAGCGAGTACGGTCGTTACATGCATTTTTCTACAAGACTTGTTTGTTAAGGATAACATACAAGTAACCGTTCATTCGTGAAAAAGAATGGACGAGCCGCGAAGCGGCGAGTTCATTGTTTTTCTCGATTGGACGGTTACGCGTATGTTATCTGACTTAAAATACAGCCTAGATCTTTATAACATTCAACATTGACTCTATGTGATAAATACTCAAATTCAACAGAACTTCAATCAAACAAGAATCATGGTTCAATAATTTCTTTCCTTAAAATCCTTTGAGATGCCCAAATCTGACAAACCAGAACATTCTTAATGCACGTGTAAACTGTTCAAAACGTACTCGTCATAACCACCGTGCCAGAACATTCTTAATGCACGTGCGACCCAACTATATAACCAGTACATTCTTAATGCAGGTGCAAATGGTTCTAGACGAGAGTAATCGTTTGGGTTTGGTATAAAAGGGACGTTGCAATTCTTATACCTTGACATTATGTGCGGCAATTTGGTGTTTATGGAGGGACAAAACGTCCGAGTATCTTCAATTTAATGATATTTCATTAGACGATGATGTTACAACACAAGCCGCACAGAAAGGGACACATCGTTTTCATGCACATGTATGTACGGCGAGGACTAAATTATTTCATCGAATGTCGACCGAATATCATCTCAGGGTCCACATGAATTCGAAGGAAGCAACGGGCGGTTTGCTGTGCCAAAGAGTGAAACCAAAATGACCTGTTGAAAACTGTAAGTTTTGTTTCTATCCACTATAAACGTTAGCGTTAGGTTTTATTTGATAAACGTGCATAAGTCTTTTTACAAGAAAGTGATTCTAGATGATTTTTTTATTTTCATGTTCCATGTTATTCAATTCTAAGTTTTCTTAACATTTATTTAGGATATTTTAAAGGGACTGAACTACAGGAATGCTGTCACTCTACCTTTGTCAAATTTTCAACCAAACGACACAAGGTTAGTGCACAGTTCAAACATTTTCTGTGGAGCGAGGTGGTGTAGTGGTGAGCGTGTCTGCCTCTCACGCCAACGACCCGGGTTCGAATCCCAGTGGAGACACAAAAGATTTGTGACTTGGGTCTAAAGCGGTGTAGTGTCCTTGGGCAAGGCACTTCATCCACAATGCACTCAGTCCACCCAGCTGTACAATGGGTACCTGGTTATACGGTTGTACTGTCCGAAATGGACTCTCAACGCAGGCAAGCAGCTTTGAAAAAGTACAATCCGTCAGGGTAATAATGCACATTTGTGAATCGTCGGTGAGCAACTCGTAAGAGACGTAAAACTTATGATTATTATTATTATTATAAGAGTTGATAATAATTTTGTTTGTTTTTCAGATTTTCCAAGAGAAATAAGATGCGAACGATGGACTGTATAAACATGCAAAACTGGGAAGAAGTAGGAAAACCTACCAATGCCATGAAAATAGACGTTCTATCAAGAAAACATTAAAAGAAATAACTGCAGAGGATAAGAACGTCATTCCCAGGGGATTCATCCGAAAAGTGAATGATAGTTTTACCGGAATTTTGACATCGACAACTGTGTGAAATGTTGTTGGATTGGATATCTCAATATATTCTATATAGAGAAGGAAACTAGTATTTGGACCAGGAATTTACTTGTGAGTGAGAATCATCAAAAGATACTGAAAACACTGCTGAATCTTCTTGGAATAAATTTCGCCCAACAACCACGATTCAGGCTGACGACGGATACCAGAGGCACTGCGATTTACATAAGATGTATTTAGAGAACAACGCCTGACAAGGTTACATTTTCAATGGAAATTGTCCACGTTGTGTCAAACATGAGTTCAATAAAATTGCTTTATCTCGACGTGTTTTTGTTTTTGTTTTTCAATGAAAATGAAATGAAATGAAATGTTACGTAATCAGATTATGCCAACTAATAATGAGAACGTCGAGGGGACCGTCTAAAAAATCTTTACTTCCAATTTAGCTACAGTAGATTCCTGAAGGATAATGTACGATTGGCACAATGGAGTGACGTCACTGCTGTATTTTAAGCTCAGTTATCACTCAAATTAGTTATAGTGTTACCGATCCATAGGATACGACTGAGGCTTTGCATATGGCCATGTTTGAAACGGCGCCTCAATCGCTGATTTAACAATTATCTTTGCTTGCATCCAATCAAGTTTCTACCTATCTAGCTAATTTAAATTTATTTGACTTATTTGAACAGAGGCAGTAAGAGAATTGATGTTTGTACGACACTTTAGTGAATTATTATCACGAATGAAAAACCTTTCTTTCTTAAAAACCTTTATTAGAATTAAACAAATATCTGACTTTAGTTTCAGTTGATATTGCCATTACAATGATAAAAGCCAATCTTGACAAATCAAATGCTTTTATTCCTTTTTCATCATTTCAAGTTACAACGGCGCCTCAATGTCTGATTGACCAATTAACTTTGCTTGCATCCAATCAAGTTTCTACCTCTCGACAATTTAAATATATGTGACTTATTTGAACAGAGGCTCATATGACTGAGCTGCGGGGAGAGAATTGATGTATGTTCGAAACTTTAAAGAATTATTATCACGAATGTAAAACCTTTCTTTCTTAAAAACCTTTATTAGAACTAAAAGAAACACTTTCTAGCCCATGTACATGTATTTGGCTTATTCGAACAGAGGCTTAATCGAAGTAATATGACAGAGCTGCCTCTGTTGGGAGAGAATTGTTTTTACGAATCTTATTATTATCACGAATGTCAAAACTTGTCTTTCTTAAAAACCTTTACAAAATTACAAAAATATCTGACTTTAGTTTCAGTTGATATTGCCATTTCAATGATAAAAGTTAATCTTGACAAATCAAACGCTTTTATTACCTTTTCATCATTTCAGTTACAATGTCGTAAAAACGTTTGAAATATAACGACCTCAAGTTACTGTAAAATTATGTGATTATCCAGTATAACAAATGTACTTTTGAAATATGAACTAAATATTAAATGTCAATATCAATTTTGAAATATCTTTATGATATGCCATTTGTGAGTCTTATTGGGCAACTATGGACATATCAAATTAAACATGGTGTACTTTAACATCACATGGGCAACAAAAAACCTGAATGCCAAGTCGTTACATCTAAATGAAATAGGATATACACATCTTTGATAAGAAGTAAACTGAGACGAACATTCATTCACAAAGTTGAATGTATTGTGTTTCAACAACAGAAACGTCACCAAAGTTAGTCTGAGTTTAGTCTGAATTTCAATGTATCAGGCCTTAAAGGCATAACATGGTTTCTGGCGCCCGGCCATCCATTGTAAACTCTTAACTTTTGTCTGCTGAAGATCTCAGAATTTGGCTCCATAGAAAAGAAATCTTTTGATAATGCCATAATATAACTCGGCAAACCACAAATATGTACCAGGAATACATTTATATATTTTTATAATATGAACCCTTAACATGGTGATCAAAACGTTTTGTCTATAAAGTGTTTCGTTAAGAAATGATGTCAATTTCCAAATATGATGATATTACATATGAGACGTGTAAAAACAGCAGCTTCTGAGTAGATTTGGTGACTGTATGGCCTCTAATAACACCCGCCTTGAAACGTATTTCTAACTTTGTCTCTTAAACAATAGTGCCTTGAAGGCTAATATATATTCTGTACAGACAAAGTTGCCGCCCCCCCCCCCCCCCAAAAAAAAATAAAAATATGGATATTTGGTAACTCATTTGTCCCTATTGAGGCCCTAAGACAGTTTCCTGAAACGCATCTTCTACTGTAGATCAAATGGTTTCAGAAATATTATGCGCAAACTATTCAAATAGGCATAATTTATTGTTCCTTTGTGTTCTAGGGAACATATATTTTAATTTGTAAGGTATTTTTTATCGTAATTGTAAGTTTGGTGACCTTGTGACCCCATTGGCATCATCAAATACGTTTGATTGTTATCATAAGTACTTCTTTGTGTGCATCAAGTGAGAATATCATACATCGATGTAGGTGTCACCAAATCTTGCAGTTCTCAAACAAAAAAGTATTTCAATAAAAAAATAATTGAAAGTTACCTTAAATAACATTTTAACGTTTCTTCCATAGAGAGGATAAACAATGAACTTGAAATGTATTTGTTCAAAATCTGAAATACTTTTCTTCGAATAGGGGCTGGAAGTCTCGTTCCGTACGACCTTCACCTTTGACTTCCGGGGAATGACTTAACAGCTCCGTGCTTGACGCGCGGCTGCGCAAAGCTGCGCTTTATTGCATCATAACGCGACACGGTTCCCAGTCTCTGGTAGCTGCGCTATGTTTTATCGTAGACTTATGATAAAAGTTCTATCTTTATTCATCAATAAGTTTACAATGGTTTATTGTTTTTCTTTTAGTTGTTATCACTTTAGCAGTGAACACTTATGCCATTTTAATTGATTTTCTGCAAGTTTTGTATACAGTCAATTTGCACTTTCGTTAAAATTCCGATGTTACTATACGTGTTTTCTAACACTATTTTACTCAGATTCTATATAAGTCTTAGCCTGCTATTTCGATTTACACACTCAAACGGAATAAATATAGTCCGAATTGGCTTACAAATGTATTTATCTCATGTATAAGAATCTTTTTAAATTTTTTTAAATTTGTGTATGTATAAGAATCGATTCATTTGAAGAACGTTTTAAATATTTGTTTTATATGATATATCGATCTATGTTTTTTAATTCATCCATCAATTTTTTTTTAATATACAATGTTCTTTCAATCATTTTTCATCAGGGCCCAGAATCAATCATCCAGTTCCATTGATACATTTGTTTTTGCTATGAAAAGAGATTAAAGGTGGAAACTGCCCCCTGATAGTCAAATATATATTTATATTTATTGTAACATGCACATATTATAACTATATTATCTATAACTTTTTAGTATTAAACATAACAACATTACAGGTTTTAAATTTCAAAACAATTGAATGATTAAATAAAATAATTAAAATAAAATAAAAAAATTTCAGTGTTGATGTCATTATTTAACATCATAATGAAAATGACAAATTCTCCGCGGATGAACACCGCCCGAAGCCTTCATAACTTGGTTATAATCTGAGATCTTCACATACAAAATATATCAAAATATACAGAAAATTAAAAGGGTATAAATGGGTGTAACAACCTGGGTCAATTATTGGAAAACCTTCTCAGTCTATTTGGATCAAAAAGAAATACACAACAATGTTAATACTTGATCGGACCATTTTACACATGTATGCCAAATTTGTATGAAATCAAATTATGCAATTAAATATTGTAACCTGTGACTCTTAATATCCAAAGTCAAAACTGTCCACATCTCGGGGGAAGTCGTTATTCAAAACAAAAACCCGTCTTTTTCAAGTTAATGTATACAGTGAACAAATTTTCAAGTCCCTTCCTTGTATTATTTCATTAAAATTATATGCGTTTAGCGAACACCGGATATAGCGAACTTAATGTTTTGGTCTCTTGGAGTTCGTTATATCCGTGTTCTACTGCATAGTAAAATCTGAACAATTAGGTAGAAATAAGATAAAATATTTTATTACCTGTAGTGGTTTGGTAAAACAATTCTCAATTGATAATTCATTATATATAAAAAAATTAATTTATAATCAGAACACATACGGACTACCCTTGGTTAATTTCCATATATGTTTTGAAACTAACTGTTTCACAGTAAAATACTCACAACACAAAAAAATTCTTTTGTCATTTTTCATTATTCCACTTATCCATCACAGTATTTAAACCATTTAAAATACTTTATCTACATATTAATCATAAATTGTGTAATTTATTCATTAATAATTTAAGTCTTTATTTGAGACTTTTTAGTCAGGTCTTCTTTGGTAATTAATTCAATTTTTTCGTTGCATGGTTTTTTTCTTCTTGCAATGTTGTGGGCTTCTTTGCGTTAATTTAATTGGTGCTATAAAATCAAATAATTTTTCTTGACAAGACCTGTATTTATATCACAAGATTGATTATCCTAATTTATTTAATAAGAAAATAATCAATAATTTTGAAACGATTTATTTTTTATTTTATGCAGATGAATAATTGCAAAAGTCTTCATCAATCAATGATTTGTCTTTTCGAAAGGTGTAGTAATATCAACACGAATAATGATTATGGCTGTTTTAAACATAAACGTAAACGAACATTTGAACAGTGGTCTCAAAAATAACCATTTTCTTAGGATATGTTTTCCATAAAAAAAATAAAATGTTTAACACTCTGATGATATCTTAAACATATGTCCAGACTCCTGTCTCAGATGTCACCGGACCGATTGCAACCTCGTCTGTCTGTGTCTTTTGAATTAACCGCGGATGTAACTATCTACTTCTAGAAAATGTTTCTACTAATTTTTTAAATATCTTTAGTTTTGTATATTATTGCCAAACAAAAAGTTCTTAAATCTTATTTAGCCGGAATTAATATTTAAAAAATAATCCTACAACGACTGAGTCGCGCTAGTAAACGACACACGCAGCCATCTACAGAATCCAGGAAGTATGAATGATATGGCAGTTTTAGTCTTGTTTTGCAGTTTTATGAAGGTCATCGGTCGTTTCAAAGACTTATAATTATTATTAAGATATTAATTTCTTGTCGTTTGCAGGCATAATTAATTAGAAATCATGGTTTCATGAAATGAGCACTGCGCAGACGCGTAAATATCAAAAACTAGTTGGTTGAATTCCCCGGAAGTAAGGCATCTCGTAAGTTCTCGTGACCTACTTACAGGCCCTATACACCCTTAAATGATAATGGAAGACTAATCTGGATGATATTCCTCCTTCCTATGAAGTATACCTTTCGGACGATGTTTATAAGACTGTATCCTTATAGGACTGTATCCGCAAGCGAATCACTTCTCAAGAGTTAACCAAGCTGCTTCTAAGACAAACGTGAATCCAGTCTAGACGGGGATATTAGAGGCACTGTGAACATGTTCCACTTTCCAGGAATTGCGAGCACCATCGTACCCCAGTGATCAATCACCTGTACTTTCTTAACCCACAGATTTACATTTAACGCAAATGGATAGTTCTCATATCGCCCCACTGATGACATTTTGATTACCGTTCTGAACGAAGGTATCGAATGTCAAGTTATATAGAACACAGATAATCCTAGTGTAGCCAAGGTTTGTGTTGTGATAAGTGGATGCAGTCATTTGAAGAGTGTCTCTTAGAATAATGACTGTATGTCAACTTCTGCTATTTTTTTAATCAAGCAAATATGTTTTAGTATATCTTAACGCAAACACTATGTAATCATGCAAAAGAAATAGCCTGAGAACTGAGTGACTTCAATAAACTTTCAAAGTAAGCGAGTTAACAGAGGATAAAAACATATTGATTTACAATTGAAACTAATATACTCAGCAAGGACACAATCAGGCAGGTGGCTTTAAGAGGCTCCTGAAACATACTTTTAATAAAAAAACTCAAATCCCCCTTCTACAGTTAGTAATTTAGCTGCTTTAATACCGTGCTAGATTCGGCTCAAACTGGCTACCAATATCCCGCAAATGTTGTGTGGGAGAAGTAATTGAGTTTGGTAACTCATCTCTAGTGCAAGATAATTTCTTTTCCAATAAAAGCCAATCTAAGTTTACTAAGGCTAGTATATAGTTTATAAACTGCCAGGCAAAAGAAAGTACACACTAGAATAAATCGTTTGTAAGACAATTCGACTTTTTGATGTTGTTTTATCAAATTGAAAAATTAAAAACAATGTGTACTTCAAACATTTATGATAGTGTAAGACGTATTTCTTTCTCAGGCCTACTAAAACCAAAGATGTTTTAACAAAACATTAATTAACATTAATTATTTTATTCAAACTATCGCACATGTGGTTTTGTAATGTATCGTACCGTGAGTTAAAACATCACATATCTCTTAGATATAAAGTAAATTAAGAAATCTTATTAAAATCTAAAAGTAAGTTATATGTTGTACAATAAGTTAATAGTAACTGTGGTGTGTACTTTCTTTTGCCTGGCAGTTTAAGCATGCAATTTTTAATTTACAAATAATGAATATTATTAGATATATATTTTTTACAACAAAAAATGGACTCGTAATTCTTTGATAACAGATTTCAATGTTTTAATTAAAATAAAATCAGAAGATATCATCAGTTTGATTAAAGGTATATTCACATACATCTCATGTTGATAAATATTATATTTATTCAAATATGGTAGTCACCTGAAGCATTTTGTTTTAGTTCCAATATATCAATATAAACAATCTGTATGATGGTCGATAGGTTCCTAGTGGTACGATGAATACCTCTCAAAGTGTCAAAAGGCGGTAATTTGGGGAAAAGTTTTAGTTAGTCTACTTCAACAACTTTCTCAATCCAGTGCACAACCAATTTTAATTTTATTGGCCTGGTGTCAAAACTCCAGGATCTTTTAGTTTCCAATATGTATTCCTGATAACCGATCAACATCTAAGAACCACCAGATAAGAAGGACTAACACAAGTCATTCATCCAATATTTTAGTCGCAAAAGCCATAAAGAGTTTTCAATCCTTCGATATTTGAAAGACTCATCAGAATGGTATCAAAACACCCGATGATTATTGAAATGGAAGGAGTTTTGGATCTATCAATGTATGTTTTCAGTGTCAATTTTAATTATGTATGATGTGTCACATAGACCAATGTCATTTATTTAGTAAACTTCTAATAATATTCATTGACATGTGTTAGAAAGCTCAACTTTTGAATTTCGCATAGGTAGAAATGAACAGTTAGGTGTGAACACATAGGGAATTGACATTTACATGTGTATATTTACTAAAAATGCCATTTTGCATATGTGCAAGTTCGCCGGTATAAACTCTGTGGTACATTGTAGGGGTTGCAGGGTTATAAATCTCCATAAACCTCCCAATAAGCCAGAAGCATGTCTCTATGAAATAGAGGAACTGCAAAGCTGAAAATCAAATGGATATTACTTTGCTATAGTAAATATTGTGACAATCACTGCTGAATGGAAATTCATCAAATACGAATACATTTGTTTATAAATTATGCATATTAAAGTCTGGAAAGTTGAAAAAGTGTAAAATCCTGGCTTTCTCCCTTAAAATACCTGTGCTAATCTAAACATTGTGCAACTTGTACATAAATGTATATGATTATGTCTTCCTACAATTGTATCTTCGACTTCGGAGGAAATAAAGAATATCTATCTATCTATCTGTAAGCTTCTTTGTGTTTTGTTGTGAAAGAATGGATTGAAAAATCACTACTGGTCATGATAAAAAGTGGTGGACGACACGAAACACTGAATCACTTTTCTTCTTTAAATGTTATTTTCATAATTGATATATAGTTTTATTTAAGGGTTGCAAAGAAAGTGATTAAAAATAAAGTAATAGATATATTTATCTTTTATCAAAGGTAATTTTCAAAGAGTTTGTTTTGGAATATATTTCATAATATCTAGACGCAAACAAAGATTTGTTTCATCTTGTATTCTTAAACTGTCAAAGTGTATTATAACAACTCTTGATCATGATTGATGAAATGGTCAAACTGGTAATATTAACAGTTGATACGCAACAACTCCAGCAATATGATTTGTTAACATCACCTCTACATTTCTACTGATAAATTTTATGTGACAATGAGAAACTCTAGATCTGAGTTTTTGACCAGACACCATGATTTTACGTTCATTCTGACAGTTTAATTTATTTAGTGAGATTTGAAAACTTTGTTAACTTTAATTGTCTTACCATTTCTGTTTTCTATAGTCTCGAGCTATATTGATTTACAAATTGGATCCCTCACAGAAGCAGCTCAAACGACATTCTCCAACGCTAACGACTGTTTTGATTAAAAAATTCTAGATTTCCTTCACGACATAAAAATGCAACACCGCTATTTACAAAATCTGCTTTATTCACAAGGGAATTTTCATTCATCCAATGAGGCATATCTATCTCTTGCCCAGGAAATCATCGGATTTAGACAGTGGTTAGAGCAGAAGGGTCAGACCTGGGCTACCTCTCTGTAGAAAGAATACGGGAGCGGATGGAGAAGTCAATGAGCAATTGGTTTATGACTTCACTACAACTTCTGTTGTAAACATTTCACACACGGAAATTGAAATCCTTCAGTTTGGTTGTCTTCAATCTTATGAATTACAAAAAGTGAATCAAGTTCCTGCACACATATGTCGTTGAATATTTATCATTGAAACAAGTATTTCTCATGCACCTGTCATTTGGTGATGAATAGTTGGGAGGATTGAACTTTTATCAACATTATTTAGCATATAAATTCGTAATACAGCCAAAAATTACGTCATAAAAATCACTGAGTGTCTCCTATAATTATTGTTCTAGGTCTTTTATTTCCTGTAGAAATATAAACCTTACAAGATAGCCTGTAAACAAAAGTGTTTTATAACATGCAGTTTTTGAAAGCTTAAAATTTATTCAAGGAATAGTTTAGTTTTTTAGCGTCGGTTCAAGCCATGTTAATCATGCGATTCATTCAACTAACATACTTACATTCATTCATAGTAATGCAAACCAACAATCAGTTGAACAAAATAAGACAACATGGAAAGTCCACATGTAGATATTGCATACTACATACAGGTTTGATTGCATTTTCGAAAAAATGATTTATTGCAAAATTTCATAATAATAAGAATCCTGTCCTGCTCCAATATTACCAAATCATTGTCAAATTGATAATTGTTTGAGGACACAGAAAATCGTATGCAACACACGAGCATATGATTTGTTACCAATGTTCGCTATGAATATTTCTTGCTTTTTTAGTAATTATAGTTGTCAAGAGAAGTGTCGGTATCATCTTTAGGTGACAGTTTTGTAAATACTATATTGACAGTGTCGTTAACGCTGCTAAGGGCAGAAATATTACACAAGCGATGTTAAACTCAAGCACACAGAAACACACAAACTACAACACACAGACGTGGAAGGAAAACCTGTAGCAATTTTATTGAATTGACTATGAAGTTTAATTTTCAGAAGTGTCTTAAACAAATTTATCATGTAGAAATATGCAAAATAATTTAATTGTACATATATATTTTTAACTGGCTACCAGGTGAAAATCCAACATTTAGAATACTTTGCTATATGTGGATGTGAAATGTACCAACACAGCTTGCATTTGTGTTATTACTTTCATATAAGATATAATATCTTAAAAATCAAGATAATTAGATAATAGACTACACATGAATCAATTTAAGAGGCAGTGTATACATGTTCCTCTTTCCAGGAAAAGCAAGCACGATCCTGCTCTAGTCATCAAAGATCTGTTCTCTCTAATCAACAGATTTACATTAAACACAAATGGATAGTCAAACACGTCACTATGATGACTTTTAAATTGATAACCTTTTCGAACCCAATCATCTAATGTCAAAGTATGCAGCAGAAAGGAGAATCACCTTTTAGCTATGATCTGCTGAAAGGTATATCTTTAAAGTCATCCTAAGATTATCTGTGTTAACTGCTGGTAATCTTATAAAAACTTTTATCATTTAGTATTACAGTGTAGTGCTAAACTGGCTTGAACTTTGCGAACTACGAGACATAACAGAGAAGAATTTTTGTATTGATTTACAGTTGGTACTGATCAAATTAGAAAAGACATTTTAAGTCAAAAGCACTTTTAATAGTGCTCCATTGGCAATCTTTATGATAAAATGACATTAAAATCTCGTCCGATTCTACTGTAAGTAATCTGGGTGCCTTAGTTTTGATTTATTTTTTTCAGCCTGTCTTTCCATTAGATTACCCCTGAACTGTTGCTGGGGAAATTAGTAGATGGCCTAAATCGAAACTTGATTGCAAAGTTCAGAGATTATATGGCCACAACTAAGTGGAATATAATAGATAACAGGCAATCCTCCAACTACTTATTTAAAAAAAAAAGTCCACTTCTAAAACATATACTCTTTGGGTACATGAGTTGATTTTGGACCCTTGCCTTGTCTTTGTCATTTGCAGAAACCTGCGTGCAGGTTATGAGCAAATTGTTAAGATTTCTATATCACGCACAAGGACACAAAGGTGACATAAATTTCTCATTAGGTTGTGTGTCACTTTGTAAATGATCTTTCTTTGTCTACTCCTACTGCTTGTCCCCTGAAGCAACACATTTCATCGTTGATAGGCTTGGTGTCAATACTCCTGAATCTAAAAAGGCCCAATATAAATTCCTACTAACCTACAAACATCAAAGGGCGTCTAAGAACCAGATAATGACCGGAGATAATATGTCCTTGATTCCCTATTGTAATCGCCAAAGTAATCAAGCTGTTTGTTCCTTAGACGTTTGTCCAGATAGAAGTAGAGTAAGTTAAAGGAATATAAATCAGCATATGAATTTGTTAACCAAGCCAAGAGAAATCAGCTTTTATGATTTCAAGGAATCCTGTGTTGCTTCGAAAGCTTGAGTGGTCCGTTTGAACTCTGGTTTCACAGGGTTTATGGTGTCTGTTCGTCTTTCTTGTAGTCAACGGGCTATAGCAAGTTTAAATGCTTTAAATATATATCATTACTTAACGGAATTGAAAACATGAAGTCATTGATTTGAAAGCGTTATCAAAACGTTAAAAACACGAACATGTGATATTCAAATTGTTTTTAATAATTCAGAATCGCAATAAAATTTTGTTGAACAAACTTGTAAATGATAAATCACCTTTTATGCCACTTGATTTAGCGTAACTTAATCGGAAAAAGTTTTTATTTACCTTAAATAAGTCACCATTTATGTCAAGTTTTGTCGGGTATGACTATCATTTAATCAGTTCTTCGCTTAAATATCTTTACTGTTGACTTATTTACTGTGACATGTACATTATAACTATTTACTATGAAACGCTGCCTGCATTTGTCTCTTTTAAACTTTGTATTCTGATAATAATAGCACCTATTCCAGACGTGCCATCTAATCCATGGATATAAAAAAGGACCTTGTATCTAATCCATCGATATAAAAAAGGACCTTGTACACATGTCAACAAGGTAATGTTTTCGGGGCCTAGCGAATTTGTAGAAGAATTCCTCTCTTGCTGTTTTTAGGAGATTGATAATTATCTCAAAATTAAACATATTTATTTGAAAATCATCTCGATTGATATCTGTGTTCCATGTTTCAAAGGATGAGAGAAAAGATAAAATAAACATGGAGTGTTTGGGACTTTCACTCCACAGAAGTTTTCGTCTTGTTTGAGACAGTATATATACTATTACATATGTGAGAAAATGCATTTGATGAACAATGACTCATCCTATTGTTATAAAAGTCATCACTTGAAACATCAAATTTGTATTGAAATTAATAACCTTTTTGAAAGCAAGAGACATCAGACACTGTGTTCTCTTATTTTCAAAGTTTTGGCATGTTGATTTTGAAAATGATAGTTTTGATTGATATCAATGTTCTGTTTATTTATGGACTCAAAGGTTGTAATGAAACACAAGTGTTTGATCAAGTATTCGTAGCACCGAGTGATAATGTCAAGCAGTCAGAACAACTCAGAACTACGAAATACTGTGTTGGAAGAATAATCATGTTAGTCTTAAATGTCAAATCGTGTGAAAATAAGACCTTATGGTGATTGATCAATAGGTGAAACTTGTTTGGAAATAAAATAGAAAAATAATTGATATAAACATATAGCTGGTTACGTCATTTTTCTTTGTTATGCCAGCCAGTTGTCACTCTTTGATTTTGTTGTCACTCTTTGATTTTGTTGTCTATTTTTGAAAAATTCTTGTTTCTGTAGATCACATTTCTGAGATTGATAAAACAAATTCTTCAAGAAGTGTTTATGAAATGCTCAAATCTATTTATCTTATTTCGTAAATGGCATATGGATTATCAATTAAAAGTCTGTTATTCGAATGAACCATTTTTTTGTACTTATGATTGAAAACAATAGGATGTTCGGTGGCTGACAAACACCAAACACACAATTTATCTTAAAAGACAAAAAAATAAGAATTAAATTCTGTACTAACTAAAAATTGGTTGCTTAATATGTACGAAAATAATATATATGATTTTGGTTGCTGCACTTTGATAAGGAGTGTTTAATTGGAAACCAGTAACTGTCATTTTCAGCTTAAAGAAACAGTAGCACGGTTTTAGCGGGGATACATGTTTAAAGTGGTGTCAGGATAATGAAAATGAATGGTTCCAATTGAAAGAAAATGTTTTTGAATTAAATGAAGCAGTAATAAATCAAATATATAATGTAAAGTTCAGACATGCGATAACCTTTTCTTACACAAAATGAATTGAAGGTGTTGACACAAAAATGGCCGCCAATGGACATTATGTGAATCTTTATAATTTGTTTTCTGGCTATGGATGATTTGTTTGTGTAATGACGTTTTTGACACTATCAAAATAATACATGTAGCATAAACCTACACTTATCACCGAACAACATAAAAAACATAACCTTTTAAAAAACGTGCTACTCCCCCTTTACAGGTGAACATGTGAGATATATTATCGATTAAAGATAGCATATTTTGGCACGTATCAACAGGTAATAAGGATATAATCTGTCCATCGGAAAGGTTATCATTTACAGAATCAGTATTATTCTGGTACTTTAAAACATTTTCGGGAATTAGTTTTATGTCTACAAAATTTGCGTTATCAAAAAAATGATTTTGATAATAAAAATGTAGTATGAAAAATCTTTTTCTTGATATAGCTTTTCACGTACCTTATTGTTACATATGGGGCTTTTTTATTTGTAAATAATGATTGAACATATATGTCCTCAGGTGAAACTTATTGGTCAATAGTGGCCTAACTTTCTTGTATAATTTATCTTAAATGCTCCAAAAGTCAAAAGGTAAAAGGTTTGACCTCCTATTAATGGATTCAGGTTATGGTCTAACTTAATGTCATGTAGCCCACCATCGAGGTTCCTGATTGTTTGTTTGTTCCTCTATAAGTGGTTGCATCTAAACGTTCGATGGCAGACTAAGACTAATATAATTTGCATTTGATCATTCTCTGAATGGAAAATGGTTATTAATGTTCTCTTTATGGTATGGATAATTTGAATAAAACCAATGCAAATTGTTGGATCAGGCAGTTATACATTTGTGTGGCGTTAAGATTTGTTGGATCACACTATAGCAACTAAACTGCTGTGAACAAAGTTCAACTTGTAAAGGCAGAAAGACAGGCGTAAAGCCGCTATATCCCTCGCATTGCGATTGAAGTGTGCAATATATAAAAACATAGTATAATTTGATAGCTTTATGTTCGAATGAGCCCTTTTTGAAACCTTTCCTGAGCAGATTATTGGTAATAAATTGATCCTTTATAGTGCTTATCATCCTTAGTTTCATCACACTGGGAAACTCAGTATATTTTGTGTTGTGATGGAAACCGTCAAAACACAAAAAGGCATAACTACACAGACATGTTAATTGTTTAATGTTATGATGACTTAAACGACTACCAAATGTGATTGAACACGTTTATTTATTTTATGAGTTTTACATGAACAGAAATATGGTTTTCTTACCCCCAAACATTGTTGGATAAAGTCTCAAAAATTTAAAGTCATCACACTAACGGACAATGACTGTTTTATATACCAAGTATTTATGAATTAGTTAGCTTTTGTTTGTGAATAGTGATACGTTTGTATTTATATCCAAATAGGTTAACTTCAAGATTCTTCCACAGTAGTAAAAGATCAAGCCAAGAGGTTGGATGTGTGTCTCAGACTCGATAGCTTGTTGATAGATTTCACACTTGAATAGACCAGATAGGATTTTGGTGAACAATTTGAAATAACAGTACACACCCTTTGTTCCTAAACATATTTTCATTGAAAGTTTTTAGACCATGTTAGACCATTATGAAATCAGAGATCTATACAAAACTTGTTTTGTTACAAGAACAGACAGATACACAATTTAACAGCAGATCAATACATTCTAAGAATCAGTAATCAGTTATTCTGTTCTGTTCTTTTTTCTTTATTCTTATAAAATATTTTATCTTTTTAGATTTTATATGGATTTTCAACGTATATGATTGAAAATACACAATAATTCCCTAATATCAATTGGGTATACAATTTCAATTTTGAAAGCATTACTAACGTTAAGCAGCTGCTTTGAATAACACAATGTGTTGACATATTAATAGTAGGTACACGTAGATAGGTATAGGTTTACAGTCGTTATTAAGGATTTCTGTTGGTTATTATTTTAGATTTTTAAAATTCCTACAATCCATCAATCAAAACATCAAATCTGTACCCCTATTAACATGATATAAGACCCACTGCTAATCGTGTGTGTAAGGTATTTTTATGATTAAGGAAAAACAAATGCAGTTAAAGTAGCCTTCAAAAGTACATCGTAATGTGAGAAAATCTACTTTGCCAACTCATACACCTTACTTATCCCTCTTTAGCAACAAATTTCGTTAAGAAAGAATCAAGTGTTTCTTCTAAATATATTATGATCTGGCCTATCAACATCAAAGATTAACAGAAATCTGTTTATGGGCGAGGATATAGTGTCCTTTCTTTGTATCCCATCTTGCAATAGCCAATCTATTTTTCAAGACAAATTCATTCGTGGTATATCAAGGGATGTGAATATCCTTATACAGCATGTGATTCAGACTCAATACTATTGCATGCGTTTGACAAACAAATTTTGACTTTGCATTATAAAGAGTAACGTGTAGTGAAAACATTGATGCATTCATGATAGGGTCCTCTAAAAGATACGAGTTATAGGTAATCGTTATGACAGTGGTGAGAGATGCCTTAATGATCAAAATTAAGGCATGCCAATTCCCTATTTGCATCTCTAAAGGGGTGGCTGATGACAAACAACCGCTTACATTTTCTTAAGGAAAAGTCTTTACTCTATAAAGATTCCATGGACACCTGTTTGCTTAAGGAACGTTATGTGTTATTGCTCTTGGCCTTATTTGAAGTCTATACTACCTTATTAAGGGAAAAGTGGAATGTACTTTAAGTAAACCACTTGAAAGAGCTATAATTTCTTTATACTGCAGTTGTAAGGTCACTTTAAAGAGAACACACCAGTCGAATCAATAACCAACAATTAAACTGACCATGTGTACTTCGAAACGATTATTGCAAAATCAAGTGGGACTCATTTCCTAGATCTATATTCCAGGCAAACAGGCAAAATAAACACAATTGACAATCTTATCTGTTGGGACTATCGAAAAAGTTGCTACACCACGTGGGGCTTTTTATGTTGGTGTCTTTGAAGGAAAACTTGAATTATTATGGTTGATATTATGAATGACCGCTTCATCAAATGAGATTGATCGGCAAAATATTGACTGACCGGTCCATACCATTTGCTTAGTACTTCAAACAGGCATCCTACCAGAAAGACAACTTTATCACCTAGTGCAGACTGACAGCAGTGTGTTGTTTTCTTAAATGATTAAACAACACTAACAGGCGATACCGTCAAATGATGTTTTCTTAAATTGATTGATAAGGAAAAAAACCCATTAAATTCACACAGCCATGCACTTTGCCCTAAATTAAATCTATTAAAAAAAACAAATTATAAAGAAATAGAAATATTTTTGTGCATTTGTACTCCAGTGTTCCACAAAGCAATGGGAAGTGTGTTCTAGTATTCATATGAGTTTTACTTTAAAGGAACAAGCGTCTACTGTTTCTCCTCAAAGTCATAGTTTCAACTTAAAGATGTTGTCATATATCAAGCTCAAGTGAAAACAAAATTACATGACATTTGCACTTACTTAACAACCTTCGCTTTGCTATGACAACATAGCATAAGACAACATAAGAATCAATACAGTAAGACAAACGCATCATTACAATGTAAATCTATGATGAGAGTGCAAAATCCAACAACATTTTGCCCAACATTATGTACACATTGGCTTTGATATATGATTATTTTCTTCTGAACGGATCAAAATCATCATTTGATATTTTTTTCAGTTGCATAGGCAAATAAATTATGTAAGATGACACCAAACATTGTTTTATGTGTCATCTCATGCAAAAAGATATATTTCCTCTTCAATGTTGAAAGATTCCTAACGCCACACTTGTATCCTTGACAAATCAACACTCATGGATGAAAAATGTTTCAAGAAAAAAATCCAATTTCATTAGAAAAGAGACTATAGATCTGAGACTTTCTTCGCCTTTTATCCCAGGAAATAATCATACACATACTTTGAACTTTTAACAAAAAAACTTCTTATCAACCAGTACGTGCATCCTTGCAAACTCAATCTTTGCCAATAATTTGTTTGGCGTATTTGAACTGTTACATGCTTGATAAAAAAGCTTTTGTTTAAAACACATGTTTATTGTGATGCTTCAGGATTGAGATTTCTTCACTTATATAATTAAAGGAGATAAGAGATTAAGATAAAAGAAAATAATAAAGCTTGGACATGGACTTATATTTTGAATAAATATAAATTTTCGATCTCCTTCGGTTTGCTGTCCCAATATGCACAACATTTTAAATGATATATATTTGATAACAAAGTATGTGTATTGAGTTTTTAGCATCAGCTGTATTTTACTGAAAATGATTGTTCATCTGGTGATAGAAAGTTTGGAGACTGATTTCGTAGATTATATGTTAGTGGAAATACAAAATGATGCACAAACATGTCTTCTGAGGGGTTGAATTGCCAAATGATATGATTCCTTATATTTCCAAATAATATTTTCCCCTAAAAATTGTTATTTCAATATGATTGTTAGCTTAAAAATATCAAGGTGACGGGATAATAATTGATATTTTCAGCAACTGAGATTTATCATTTAACCCCTGTTAACAATGAAAATGCCCGCCAATAATGGCTGAAATATTGCAGAAGCGGCCTTAAGCATTAACTCAATCACTCAATCAATGAATATATAAAGCATGTGACAACAAATAAGTTTCAAACTTCATTTGATGTTAGCAGAAGTATCAAATATTCTCTCAAAGTAACCTATTTTGGTGTTTGATAAACGAGTAAACAATTATTCATAATTGAATGCTTTTATCATTAACAATACGTCTTGAAAAGATGACAAATAATGTCAATCTTCCAATTAAATATGTTTATTTATGCTTTTTATAGTGTAAGTATTAGTTTGATATAAGAAACAATTTGATAAGCTTTATGATAATTATTTAAATCCCTTATTTTTTCTATGTGTGAAAGAACCTTGTGATGTCTAAAACAGATTGAAGCTTATATGCGTCTATGATGAGATATTATAAATTCTTCATGACATATACAGCTGCGTACCTTAAATTTGTTCACTTACCTACGTTTTTTGTGCAAATATCATGTAATTTGAAATTTCTTTGAGGCATCCTAGCATTGTGAAAACGAAACGGATAATGTTGAAATTTGAGTACAAAAGTTAACATTCAGCTTGCGTTAACATATTCGTAAGTCATACCTTAAAGATAACCATAACTAATTTGGCAGGGCATTAAAATAACTAGGGGTCAACATTTCGAAAACTTTGTTTTGTATTTTCTCTACAATATCCTTCATAAGTGATCAATAGCTTTAGACCTAAATCATATTGGTTCCTTTGCATTAGTGCAATGTAATTGTACTGATTTCTTTCTTACATAGTTTATATGGAATATTTAAATAAAAATTTAATAAAATCTGAATTTTACAAATTTGACCCCAACCGTCTATTTGATCATGCCAAATATCTAAATTCAGTACCAGTGACAAGACGATCCCGAAATATGGTTTTGGAATGATTATTTTGCTTGGAATTGATTATTGGTTGTTGTTTATAAGTGCTCGTGGAGTTATGTTGTGGACTTCCAAATGAAACCCCATTTACATGATATTTGCACTAAGTTACACATGCAAGTGAACAAACTTAAGGTACGCAGCTGTATGTTTCAGCCTTCACTTTCCCTGTGATATTCGTGAACATATTAAAGTCTTCTCTTGCGCTATTGACATAACCAATGACCATGACCATGACCAATCTAAGAATATATGATTAACTTATATTTGATTAGTAAAATGTTTTGAATACAATGAATAGCCTTATGTAACTTGAGACATTTTATCATCACTGCCTGAAAGCTTTTTAAATTTTAATATCAAATATGGCCTAACACATAAAAACAAAATATTGTTATCAAATAAAGGGTTCATTTTCTAAGGAAATTATATTCATTAAATGTGAAATCTTTTGATGTGAATTTAAAGAAAGTTTTTAGAATGCAAGAAATTCAATATTTATCGATATATTACCCTTTTGCAGTATGTGAGGTTTCATCTCCCTGTAATTATGTTAAAATGTAAAATTCATCTTAGATTTACACATAAACAATCTGTAAATTGCTAAAATTCATTCCAAATTTGAATAAACTGTCCATGTTAATAACCTATTTTCATTTCTATTGTTATGAGAGACATCATATGACATATTTTAGATACAATGACAATATATTCATGCTTTTCTTATTAACAATACGTTTTTGAAAGATGACAAGTCCATCTTTCAATGAAACATGTCTATTTATGACTTTATTGAGTAATTACACAACCAACTTCTAGAATGCCACATAAACAGTTCGTTCATTCACTTGTTTTAAAAAACATTACCACAATAGTTGTATGGAAATGAGGTTTACACATTTTTTTTAATTACACACCTGAAATGAAATATAAATACCAATCATAAAGACTGAGGTGTCTCTACTTTTGGCCCAACACATTCATAGATAGAGTGAATACCTATAGTTTATAAAAACACTTAATACTAATTAATGCGAGTTAATATCTATATCCTGAATATCGCTTCTGGCTTTTACTACCAGATCATTCATTGCTAGAAAAAATATATTTCTGAATGTCCTAGAAGTAAAATACCCTACCACCAAGTCTTATGAATTAAGCTTATTACAAATAAAAACCTTACATAGTAGAAGAGAATAGGTTTTATATACTTATCAGCATGCTAAAGTAGTAGGAAAGACATAAGAAGTAAAAGATTACACGTATTCAGTTTCACGCCTGTTTGCAATAAGTTCTTATAGAATCCTGATTCAGTAAGAAGTGCATGATAATTACTTCTCATGATCAGTTACTAACAAAGTTATTGCATAGACAAATGCTGAAGCATGTCTAGACGTGGCTTTCACAACAACTGAGATCTTCGCGTGTATCTTCCAATAATGATGGAAGTCAAGCTTTGCTGTATCTTGTTCATGGTCGGGATGAGTTATAGGTTATTTTGACCTATATTACACATGTCCAGTCATGGTCATTACGCCAAAAGATGATCAACACTTGACCACTTTGATGATGTTTAGATTGCGTTTCTGACATAGATGTTAGAATCCTGAGTGCATTTCGCTCTCACACTCGTCGATATGGTCGATAAGTGTACATTGACAGCCACGATGGATTTATAAATTCAAGTTCTATCACAAGTTTGATCTTTCAAACTTTTACATTTTTCACACATTTTGATGCATTTCATCAAGAGTACAAGTAACGTGTTCCTTTTTAATAACATTATATTGTTGTTCTTTTGCAGCAATAAAAACAGATACCCTGATTCATAAAACTGCAAGAATGTGAGGAGTTTTGAAATGAAAATAAATCAGTTGCAATTTCATTAGTATTTATGTATATCATACCCCAAAGCATACTTACTCTAACATTCCTTTAGACAAAATTTTTCAGAGCATATTTGACAAATGGCTTATTTTAGTAGTTAAGAAAATAACCACTCTGTGTCAGCTGCTTGTAGACATCACTTATATTGGATTTGACTTAAAGAGCTTAAAACGAGCACATACGTCTTAATGAATTGAGTGTTTTCAGTGCGAATGAAAGAATCACATACCCTCATGAGTGCATAAAATCAAACAAAGACACTTTACTTCGAAAAGTCTTCAGACACTGCTTACCGATAAGTTGTAACGCTGTCTTCTGTGGATGATGCGAAATGTCATTCATTTCTTATGAAAAACATTTTATTTATATAACTTACAATTACCAACATTTGTAATTCATCAACACAATGAATAAAGAGAAATATATCAGTATTTCAAACCGAATTTGTATGAAGATAACTTTTGATCTCATCCGATTTGACTATGGGTATTAAAACTTTTGATTAATTATGATTATGGATTGCTCAAGGGTTATTATCTCATACCATATGAAGGACTTTTATATAAAGTTGATTGCAATTATAAGACAAAGGCTTGGAGTAATTGGTGTAATTGATTCTTGAATACACCTTAAGATGCCGTAACTTTCCTTAAATATGTTAACAATGACATTGCTACTTAGTAGTGTTTTATTGTGTTAAATCTAAGATAAAAAGCTAGCATTTATCAAAACTTCTGCGAATGAAAGACACATTTATAGATATTAATAGATATTATTGATATAATAATAATATTTCAAATGATTCAAAATGTGTCCCTACACTCTCGATATACGTTGATTTTGTCAACAGTGCGTCCCAATCAATGAACCAAATCCATTTGTGACAAGCTAAGTGTGTATACTCCCACTGAATCTATTAATATCACATATGATTTCCTGTCAACCTATCAACATCAAAGAGCGTCTAGAAACCAGCTAATAAGCAAACATAAGTGGTCTTTGATTCCAATTGTGTTATTGCCATGACCATCAAGGTATTTGTTCCGGGTCTTTACATGGATTTGTGTCATAGTGTGGCTTATTTGACCTAAGAATACTCAAAATATGATTGATCAATGCAAAATATAACAATTTCAAATTTCAAATTTGTGTTTGCTTGAAATTTTCGAGAAAATATGTTTAGGTTTGTCATTGAATAAAATCAATTAAATGAATATGTAGCATTTCCTAAAATCTTTAGAAACTATCAAAATCAACATTTGGCAGCGAAAATAGAACTTCTGATCTTGCATTCAATAAAAAAACATTAATTAATTATTGCATATAAGGGTTCCCAAGACAGTCAGTCACCTTATGAGAAATAAACGAAAAGGGAAAGGAATGAGCGTTTTAAGTAAAAAGAACAATGTTTAACCTGAAACATTTTCTATAGTACGAAATTGATCCTGAAGATTCGAATATCGTGTTCATATATTATCAGGACACTCATTGGAAAAGCAGGTGTTGAAATCCCTTTTCACAAGTGTATATTAACGTCATAGGTAAAGAAAAAAGCATGCTAAGTTGTGGTTGAAGTTTGTATTCATAAAATATTGTATTGAAACTAAGGTGTTTGGACAGTCAATATCCTGCGTTATACACACATATCATATTTGGTGAATCTTTGCAAATACATGTACAGTTGTCATACCGCAAACTACAAATATAGATTTAAATACTACTATAGATGTTTAAGGATATATTTTTCATTTAGACTTATTTGTACATAGGCTAATGAAACACTAGCCTCACAAGAAATCAAAGCCTTTGGCAGTTATGAAAAAAATTACCTCTTTAGGCGAGGAACTATTATTGATCGATGGCACTTACATAAAACATAAATGGGATTGGCGAACCGCCATAAATGTTTAAAGTTTTGAAACGATAGCTTCCGAGCTTCGCAGCTTGTGTGGATGGGCATGCTCAGAGTCGTATTTGTATTGGCTCAGTTGCCTAATTGTATAGTGTGGGACGTATAGATTGTGTTAATGCCAAATCATTGATAATTAATTGATAATACAGTTTATATGTAAGACGTATGGTGATCAATATCACATTAAGGATTAATGGAAAAAAATCAAAACCATTATCATGTTTTCTCCACAATATCGATTCAATAATCAACATCGCTCAACAGATCGTCTCATCTATTAATGTTTCAAGTAATGGTTTATATTAAAAACTTAGCTTGAAATTCACAAATTATTAGTCATAGCTTAAATTTACAAACATACAATTCAATACACCAGTTAAAAAGAAATGTTTTGGCTTTGGCAATTTATAGACTCTTCTTGTTTTCAAGATAAATCTAACATTTCCTATGGGGAAAAGGATTCACTGAAGAAATGTGATCATTCTCTGTTATGAATGTTTTTAATACATGATAACTTTAATGCATCATTTCCAAATACATACAAATAGTCAACGATGGTTATTGATGAAAATGTCAAACTTTTTAAAGATGTATGGAAGAGTAGGTGATATATCTTCTTAGACATGCATATACAATGTATCTTTGATGGTCGTATTGTTGTAACAACAAGCATAAATCCGCTGTTATTACGTTGTAATGATGCATTTTAATTGCTTTATAAGTTTCCTTAATGCGTTTGTAAGAGAGGTTCTTTGTGATTGGTGGATTGAGGCAAACAATACTTGTAAGGAAATTGTCAAAATAACAAAATTGTCAGTTGCATAAGCTTTGTGAGGAAAATATCAAGGAAGTAAATGTTGGCGATTGCTGACTAACCTCTTTGTTGGTTCGTTACCTGTTATCATGTTTCCAAAAAGAAAAATGTGGTACTTTTCAAAGTTTAATCCCAAATCAGGCAATTTTAAATCTGCATCTCTCGTCAACTCTGATAAAGCTTAGCAATTCAAAATATATTTTAGATGCTCGATCAAAATGGAATGATAGAATAGAACATTAACAATAATGCAATGAATGTCAAAATCTACAGAAAACGAAGTTGCGTAAGTTATTGACTTTACTAAAACGAATCATTAGAAACCATCAGCAGGTTAGATTTCGTTGTCATTATATGTTTTAGGTCTATGAAAACCCCTGTGTAAAACATATATTAGCTTTGGAATCACCATCAATAACCAGTTGTCGCCACCTTTTATCTGTAAATTAATTTTTAGTTGCGTAGTTTCTATTCTTCATACAATTTCGACCTTTGTATCACAAGTTGAACAAAATAACGGTTTAAAATCATGATAGCAATAAAACAAAAGGTATACTGTATGTGAAAATAACTTAAGTTCCAGTTGTTGAACCCGCTGTTAAGTTCTGATAGGCTGTCAAGCTTTTAAGGTGGTTAGTCTTACTTCTGAGGACGTTGGTTCCAATTCTGCAAGTGACAACACCGAAAAAAATTATTATATAGCAGAAAGTTTTAACCTTAATATACGAATTAACCACCGAAAAAGAAGGATGTCTTTTTTATACCCGAGGCCGGCACAAGCATCCACGTTTAATGAAATGGAAATGACAAGATTGACGTCAATCTAGAAGGCATTATTGCAGGGTTGAACAAAACCTATATATCAACAATAGTGTTTTCCGAATTGTTGTTTTGCTTTTTTTAAATTTATCATTTTTATTCTTTCAAAATATATCAGTTACGGATTACATTTTTAAAATCATATTGCAGACGCTTAATCAGAAGCACCTTACGCAACTGACCTCTTAATCATTTATTTAACTGTTACCAATTAAAAAGGGCATGAAAGATATCATCAAAGGCAGAGTGCTGCGTAAGATCTTTACAGAAAATGTGGTCAATTCCTGCCTTATTTGACCCCTTGATAAGGTGTAAACAGAGTTGAAAGAAGCATAAATATTATTCGAAAAGATAACCAAGCTGTAAGATCTCAGATTACCAATGTCTTTTTGCCATAGAAAGAAATCTTGGAATAATAATTATTTACTTTGAAGGCATCAACAGTTCACCAATCACTTGCGGAATTGCAAACACATGCTATGTTTATAATGCCATGTGTCATAGATCGACTTTATCGTTTTGATTATATAAATTATATTAATAACAATATTAAACCTGAGATATTAAAGACAAATAATAATTTTGTATATTCTAATTTTTCTGCATCTGTCCATTTTCATGGTATGATTTTAGAACTCACGCCCTTAAAGATATCCGGGGTGATATAATATTCCAAGGCGAATGTTCTACCTCTATATTTCAGTTCATGTCTGGAATGAAAATAAATGAAGGGTATCATAAGAATAGAGGAGTGAAACAATTCGATTTTCGTTGTTATAACATCCTACGTCTAATGATCGTTTTATTTTGAAATATTTTTTTTTACAATCGTGACATGCTATTTTGTTTTCTTTAAAAAATCGGGATTATGGGTATGATAAATCGAATTGTTTGAAGGTAACTTCATCTGATAAATCATTCATTATCATCATTATTACTCCTAATCACTAACCTAAATTTTTACAATGTACTTTAGGAGCGATGCAAACAATATTCCATTAAATATATATCATTCAAACTGGACATTCTTCAAACAGTGGCGTTTATATATTTTGAAAGATATTTCGATTTAACTATTCTGTATTAGATATCTTCAAATGTTGCTGTGTCAGGATTTTAAGGAGACTGTCGCCTCATTGAAAATATCACGTGACATTAATATTTTGTCAATTTTGTCTATTAAGGTTGTTTGTGGAGGTGCAAACGCACATCAAAGGGTTTTGAGTTGATATTATTGTACTTTAAATCACATGTTACTGGTTTCGACTCAGTCTGTATTATGTTTGATGTCAACTTATAAGCAGTTTTCAAGAATATGATAAGTTTATTTTGCTCGGTTAATTAATTATCATATGTCATTTTCTTCATAATGCATAATTTATTAAACTTCAAGTTCAATAATGGTTATTTCAACAACATCAGCAGTTCAGTTTTACATTCCAAGTTACTACAAGAGATAACAGGTCCAAAGAACTGAGAAATTGTCCCTTTTCCTACACCATAGATTCATTAAGAAGAAGAAATAATCCGATATGATGTTTTACTTGCAATGCTGCTAATCTGTGATATGCTACATTCTAAAGTTATGAATTGTAATGGTAAAGGTTTCTGTAAGCTGTCGAACGATTTTCATTTGGTAATGTTTGCTCAGTGAATGAATAGCTTTTAAAATTCATATTATGGTTGATTTTTCTACTTTTACTGTCCTAACTTTACGAAAAGGTTTCTGTAAGCTTTTAAATGATTTAGATTTCACAAAAAAGTACAATATAGTGTAATCAGTGGATGAATAGTTTTTTAAATTCATGTAATGGTTGATAATTTCACTTTTCCTTTCTTTCTAATTTAACGAAAGTAAAGGCTTCATTAGGTAGTTGATGTTTCTGCTACTTCGGGTTTTAATCATCAGAACTTTATTCGTTACATTTTGTTTGTTCCATATTGAACAACAGTTTAGAAGTTTCTTTTAATATTGTACCATAAACTTAGGATGGTGGTTTAATATTACATTCCGCATGCATGAATGACTCAAATTATGGACAGTCTCAAATATATTACAAGGGTCGACTCGCACATATGCACAAATAAGTAGATTAAATCGTCATAATCCAAATATTCTTATGTAATTATTAATTTCATTTTTTAATGTGCAAATCCTGCTTATCTAGCAACAAAATTGTCTAAAAACTTATTATTGTTATATTATACATGTATTGGCAAAGCTGACAGTGCACTTACAAGTATCCACAGCAATAATAACTCTTTTGAAATTTTTATCAATTGGCGATGGTTTTCACAATTATTGACAGGTTGTTTCCATATGCAAAAAAACGCTATGACAATGTTTGATGACGATCTGCACTTTTTAGTCTTTCATGATTAGAGGATGCAAGAACCCTTTTCTGATTGTCTCATAATCTTGAAAAAATGTTTTGCAATTATAGATCTTGTTTCTGATTTCATGCATTATCAGTAAATGTTCATCTTCATACAGAAGAACAGTAATGGAACTAATTTGAATCATGTCAGCTTTAATCTAGCTCTCAATAACATAACAAGGGAAACTTTCTTTACTGTCATGATTCTCCTTTGATTTTCATCGTTGCTAAATGCCAAGAAATCCAAGGCCATCCAATATTTAGATGTTATTATCATTTTGTAAAAAAACTTATTGTTCTAATCGTTCTTTCAAAACTATCTTGCCATCAGTGTCCCTCATATATTCCTTCTGTTTTTCACAGATTTAGAAGAATGAAAACAATTCACTGAAATAAGAATAACTTTTATGACATAAATTATTGACGAGACTCTCACTTTGCTATAAACTGCGTTGCATCATGTCTGAAAACAGACATTAATACTTTTGTTTTCTTCACAATACACTAGGTGCGAAATTTGCATGCTTTGGGATGCGTTTTTATTGAGATAGGAAGGCCACCTTTTATTACGCAATAGATAGAAATATGCAAATGCGTTGTTGTATTTCGATAATGAATCATAAAAGTTGGTTTATGTACCATAATAACGATTATTGTTTATTGTGATGTCGAGAAAAATGTGAAACCTTGATGAAAATATCCTGTTCAAAGTTTGATAGAGAAAAAAACATTTAGTACATTTTAAACAAGCATGCCTACAGTTTATGTTAGATAAATTTATCAGTAAATTAATAACTGAATCTTCAAATACATATGTAACATACATTTGCCTGCGCACATGACACATGCATTTCACACACAAACATATAATAATGGATATGTTCATTTTCAAAGTGAGGATCTAATTTTAATTTTAGACTTGTGTCATCATACATCACTTTCATACATGGTGGCACAACCACTAACCAAATGGAAGACAGTTCTTTTTTGACAAGTCGCTATCCTTCTTGTCATTATGACATAATTCAAATGCATTGAAAGAACCTCATGAACCCAGGAATTAAGACTGTCGCTCAAAATGACATGTTCATCCAAAAGAAAACTGACACCAATTAATAGACGGCGCCCGATGGTTGATAATAAGCATCCCAAAGATCATAAGGAGATAAAAACGTATCGTGCTATCATTTCTCAAAAAGATCTTTTCTCCCATAGAGAGACATCATGTAGCAAGCTCTCCTAACAGTCGAACGTGATTATAGCAATGGTGAAGGCAAAACAAATACTTTCAGTTGGCTTGTTGAAAGGTCAGTACAACAAGACTGACAGACTGTTTCTTTAATGACAAGTTGGCGTGACAGCTATTAATGACTTCGCCATACTAATCAGTTACCTTTGGTTCTCTTTACAAAAACGAATTTCGTGAGGATGTTTTTTTAATTTTAAGATGGCAGCAAAACATAACGTAACAAAGAATATCTTAAAGCTGTAAGCTGATTCTTTGTGGGGGATTGATGAATGTACCTCACGACATCACTGATCTAGACAGTGGATAATTGATTCAACATCCAAATCTTTATGACAAATGAATTCAATGAATATGAACAGTATGATCAATATAGTTCGAACGTTTGACATTGCTTAGAAACTTTGAGGAAATGGCCATAAAGAATGAAGATATTAAAATGTTGATTAAGTTGATTATGTTGTCTACAACTGTCAGAGGTCAATTATGATCAGCTGATCTTACAATTTGACCATTTGTCACTGAGTGTTAATGTTTTGGTGTTTGTTTGCATCATTTTAGATAATGTGAAGACCTGCAAATTGAATTGAATTGAAATAATCCGAATTCATGTTTTATTGTTCTGATAATCAAAAACTCTGTCCGCTTGTCTGATTTGACACCTTTTGGATGTGATTTTCTAACTTGCTTTTTCTTAAAATCTTTTTTAGTAAACTATTTTAACTGGATATTTTTTCCAAATTGTTCTCGCTTGGTTCATACGGTTTCTTCTAAATGGCACTCCTATGGCATGACATAACAAAGACCAACTTCTCTTTCAGTCAATTTTTTTTAATACTGCTATGTCTTTTCAGTGTCATATTTTTCATGAATATCATGCTGGGTTTGAAATGGCTCTTAAATTCTAAAAATGATGGCCAAGGTTCCGCAAAATTAAATAGTTTGTAATATTTCGGGGGATCAATCGTTATTCAGCACCCACTAACGCTGTCAGTGTTAAACACATTGTTTTTTTTATGAGGAACAGGGTGAATCTCTGCATTTGAAAACACCACTTTTATCTTCTTAGTGACCAACAAATGAAAGTTTTAATTAATTCTACAATTTCGAGACAATGTTTTGAAAATACATGTCATTACAAAAAGTCATCACTTAGTTGACATTGTATTTTCTGTTTTCTGGCCTATTTTTCACATATTGACATCATTTCAAACATTCAATAAATAATGATAGTGTTTTTCATTTTCATTTCCCTGCCTACAATAAACAATAATATTTCAACAAAGCATAAATCAGACACTGATTGTTATAATAAAATAATTCCAAGTGTGTGATATTGTAGTCGTAGCATAATTAGATACGCATTAATCACATACTTTTAGATATTTAGTCAATTTAAACAAACTATGTTGTGTACTTTCTTTGTGCATAGCAGTTTATTTATGCAGTTTTAAAAACAATATAATGACTGTTTCTAGAAATATATATTTCTCCTTTACAATATAAGTATTGACTTGCAGTCCTCTTATTACAAATTTGCATTTTTGGGTTTTAATAAAAACAAAGGGTGTTAATTAATGTTACTTTTAATACTAGTAATGCCTTTTTGAAATTGTTTTTGATTAAAGGTAAAATCACATTCGTCTTATTTCAATAAATATTATGTTTATTCAAATATGGTAGTCACCTGAAACACCAGTTTAGTTCCAATTTTTTTATTGATTAAACAGTCTGATGAGCAGTAATGTAATAAATGGAATGATAATGGTCGATCTTTTATTTAATTGTAAGATGAATGCCCCTCAAGGTGTTATAATTTGGGTAACCAGTTGCACAACCAATTTCAATTTTATAGGCTTGGTGTCAAGACTCAAGAATCGTTAATCCAACATATAACCCATCAACATCAAAGAACCACCTAACAAAGAAAAAAGTCTAACACAAGTCATTCATTCCAATCTTCGACACTTGATAGACTCATAAGGATGGAACCAGAAACACGCGATAGGTTATTGAAATGGGAGGCGTTTTGTAATCTGTCAGTACATGTTTTTCTGTGTATATATCACATAGATAAATGTCATTTGTTTAGTTTACATCTGATATTCATTGATTTGTTTTAGAAAGCTTTACTTAATTGTGCATGTAATAAAAGAGATGGGAGATAGGTAGATATTAACCATATAGTATGAACTCATAATGTATTTACGTTTACTTACTTGTGTAAAGCTACGGTGGTGTAGTGGTTAGCGTGCTGGCCTGTCACGCCGAAGGCCCGGGTTCGAATCCCGGTGGAGACACCAAAAATTTGTAACCTGGGCTTAACACTGTGTAGTGTCCTTGGGCAAGGCACTTCATCCACATTGCACTCAGTTCACCCAGCTGTATAAATGGGTACCTGAAAGTACGGACCTATATGGTCGCGCGAGGCGCTTAGTAGCTTGACTCGAAAGTACTATTCATTCAGGGTAATAATATACATTGCTTCGCCATGTGTATCGCCGTTGAGCAGTCCTGGACTGGATACTAGGCGTTAAAATTATTATTATTATTATTATTATTAAAGCTACTACCATTTGCAATATTGCTCATGCACAAAGGTTGCCTTATAAACAAGGCATAAGATACATTGACATTGCTACGTTGTAGAGGTCGCAGGGTTATAAATCTCCATATATCTCTCAAAGCAAGAAGCCTGTCTCCATGAAATAGAGGAACTGCAAAGCTGAAAATCAAGTTCATTTTACTTTAAATATGCGAGCTCTTTTGCAATCACTGATGAAAGGCAATTTATTAGAAAAAAATGCTTCTATTTTTAAGTAATACATATTTAGGCCTGAAACCTTGAGAAAGGCAATTCTTAAAATGTTCTGAAAAGTTTTTGAATATCTTTTGGCAAAACGTAAATATTAAAATCGTTTTTAAAAGTAGACAAATGGTTTTGTAGAATTAAGATTGTGTTTATGATTTTTTTTGAAGACTGAAGTTAAGCCCCTTTGTGTTTTATTGTTAAAGATTAAAGTCAAAATAAACATCACATACTGGTCATGATTGATTTGCAAACAGATAGTATTAGAATATAGTTCATATTATCTAGACGCAATCAAAGTATTGCTTCATCTTGAATTCGTAAAACCGTAAAAGTGTATTATAACAACTCTTGATCATGATTGCTGAAAAGGTCAAACTCGTTTTATGAACACACATACAGTTGATACGAAACAACACCTACAGTTTGATGTGTTATCCAACTTCTATTGATGAATTTTATGACAATTTTAGGAGACATATTCGAACTCTACATCTGAGTTTTCGGCCCCATACCATGATTGTACTTTCATTTTGAAAGTTGCATCTTTGAAGCGAGTTTTAAAAGTTTTGTTAAAGTATATCATATCAATAGTCCAAATGATGTTGTCTTACTATTTCTGTTTTGTTTGTTCTCGAGCATATCGCTTTACAAATGGGATACCCTCACAGACGCACTTCAATTGACATTTCCTCAGCTAACCACTGTTCTAACTTAAGAATTTTAGAGTCTATAGGGCAAAAAATGCAACACAGCTATCTTCAAAATCTGCTTGATTCACTTGGGACAAGAGGCAAAAGCAGTAAGATTTTACGGAAATAGTGATGAAAATGATTAGCACACAAGGTTAAAAAATCGCAAACATAACACACCAGCATATGGTAGTTACTGAATGTTAATGCTCACTATGGATATTTCTCGAAACTTATGCTTTTTTCAGTTATTTCAGATGTCTAAGAGAAGTGTCTGTATTATCTTTAGCTGACATTTAAGTAAATACTATATTCAGATTGCTGTTAAAGTTCACATAACCACAAACATATTTCAAGTGCAAGTCTGATTACAATATTGTAAAAAGCGTCAAGGGTCGCTACTCAAATATGCTTAGTTTGGTAATGAAAGCCACTTTTGAAGACAGTAGGATGGGCCACAAACCAGTGAATGCATGACTGGTCACGCCCCCTTTTTGTGATGTCATAAACGTAATCAGCCTGTGAATAATAAAAGCCTCGTTATCTATACATCTATCATAACAATACCGAAGAAAAAACGAAATAATTAACGATTTTCAGAAACGTTTCTCACTAAGTTAGATAAATCATTTGACGATGTAACACTACTAAGCATTTGGTGTAAAAAGATATCCACATCAATGGTAATTAAACAATTAGAAAGGTGGTATTTCAGTTGAAATAATGATGAGTTACTCTGTATAGTCTGTATGTTTATTACGTCGCGAGTTTTATGGTCCCTAACTCAGATGGGCTTTTCACAGCCGATAATTACGCTGTCCCAATGAAAGGCTAATTAAAGGTGTTTATTGGACAAATTAACAAGAATCAAATACAGTTTTTATTTTGTTGCAAAATCTTTGAACGAAAATCGAGCAGTGGTAAAGTCGAAGATATTGGATGTTTAAAGCTACTATTGACTGAAAAATTACCAAAGCGATGTTAAGCTCACTTAAGAGCCTCTAGCTGCAACACACAGACGTCAAAGATCTGTTCTCTCTAATAAACATATTTACATTAAATACAAATGGATAGTAAAAAACGTCACTATGATGACTTTAAAATTGATTACCTTTCTGAACGCAATCATCTAATGTCAAATTATGTAGCAGAAAGGTGAATCATCTTTTAGCTATGATCTGCTTAAAGGTATATCTTCCGAGTCATCTTACGATTCTCTGTGTTTACTGCTGGTAATCTTATAAAAACTCTGATCATTGAGTATTATTGCTAAATATGGCATGAGAAACGTTGTTGATCTTTGCAAACTATTAGACATAACAGAGAAGATTTTTTGTATCGATTTACAGTTGGCACTGAGAAGTAGAGAAGACATTTAAGATAAATGCACTGTTGGGAGTGCTCCATTTACCATCTGTTTAATAAAAGAATCTCAAAATCACGTCACGTTAATTTATCATTTGCAGAAACCTAAATGCAGGTTATGAGCATATGGTTAAGGTTTACTTATCATGAACAAAAGTAAAGTATGTCACTTTGTAATTGATCTTTCTGTGTCTACTCCTACTGCTTGTCCCCTGAAGCAACACATTTCATCGTTGATAGGCTTGGTGTCAAGACTTCTGCATCTAATAATGCCCAATATAAATTCCTGCTAACCTACAAACATCGAAGGGCGTCTAAGAACCAGATAATGACCAGAGACAATTTGTCTTTGATTCCATATTGTCATCGCAAGTAATCAAGCTTTTCGTTCCTTAGACGCTTGTCCAGTTAGAGGTAGAATAAGTTTAAGGAATATTAATCAGTATATGAATAGGTTGGCCGAGCCTAGAGAAATCAACTTTTATGATTTCAGGGAATCCTGTTTAGCTTCAATAGATTGAGCCATCCGTTTGAACTCTGGTTTCACAAGGTTTATTGTGGATGTTCGTTTTTCTCGTAGACAACTGGCTGTTGAAAGTTAACATGCTTTGAATATGATAAAATGGCTTAAAGAGCCACTCCATGATTATCATCATATACTGTTTTGCTTTGATACGAACGTAATTTGTATTATTAATTATATAATAATTAACATAATGACAATTAAATGATAAAAAATTGTTTTCAATGAAATTCAAATTTATTCCTTAAAGACAAATTCACACATCATATTTACATGATTACTAAAAAATAACCTATCACACATTATGAACTCATAACTGCCATTCTGAATGTTTTAGATAAGGTTCTAAAATTTAGTTAAACTTATTAATTGGTCATTGATTGGTTTTCTATCGGCATCGGTAAACATCAACAAACCTTCCTGATGTCATTTTAATTACGTCAATTAGCTCAAAAATGATTCTTTCCTGCAACAGTCCATACCCCTCGATCACATGACACTGTTGGTGAACTATGACCCCTAACAATTCACGGACTGATTCGTTCAGGGAATTTAAATCATGAATTCCTTTTTTAAAGCATTATCAAAATGTTTAAAATACACAAATATAATATCTTTTATGGCATTAAATAATTCAGAATCGCAGATAAAGATAGCAAATGGATTTTATTATCATACTTTTTGATTATGAAATCTATGTTGAATATATTCATAACATACAAAATACTCTTTATGCTTTTTTATTCAACATAACGCTGAAGGAACTTTGCATTACCGTGAATAACTAACTGCATTTGACTATTTCAAACTTTGTATTTTAATAACATGAGCGCCTATTCTAGATGTTCCATAACATCTATGAAACGATCGATATGAATAAAGGACATTGTACGCATGTCAACAAAGGCAATATTTGTGGGCCTTACAGAATTTGATGGGGAAATTCCTCTATTGCTGATTTTGGTCATTTACACATAAATGTGTCCTTGATTGATATCTCGTTTCCATTTTTTCAAAGGATGAAAAATAATATAAGATAAACATAGAAAAAGTGTTTGGGTCTTAAACTGCACGGATGTATTCCTCTTGTTTGAGGCATTTTAATCATCTCTGAAATTACTCTCAAACTCACGATCATTATTACTATGTATACTTCAAAGGTATATACGTTGAGATGGTAAAGGCGTTATTTTGATATAATCACTACCATCTTATCAATATAAGAGTTTTCAGTTGAAAGTAACTTAAGGGATTTGGAGAAAAATACATTATATTTGTATTGAAAAGAATAACCTTTTTGAAAGCCAGGGACATCACACACTGTATTCCATTGTTTCCAAAGTTTTGGCATGTAGATTTTGAAAATAATATTTTGATTGATGTCAATTTTCCGTCTTTTCATGGACTCAAAGGTTGTATTGAAACATAAGTGTTTGATCAACTACTCGTATAGTGCCAAGTGATAATGTCAAGCAGCCGCAGAAACTCATATCTATAACATATTATGTTTGAAGCAAACGGAAACTTGAATAATCATGTTATACTTAAATGTCAAATCGTGTAAAAATGAAACTTGTGGCGTTTGATCAATAGGTGAAACCTTTTTAAAAATGACATTGAAAGATAATTGGGATATACATGTAACCAGATACGTCATTTTTCTTTATTGTGCCATCCAGTTGTCACTTTTTAAATTTGTTATCTATTTTTGCAAACGATTCTTGTTTCTGTAGATCACATTTCTCAGATTGATTAAACAAATTCTTCAAGAAGTGTTTATGAAAAGTTCAAATCGTTTTCCTATTTCAAAACAGCATATGTATTATCAATTATAAATTGGTTAGTCGGGTGAGTAAAATGGCAAAAACATTATTTTACTTATGATCGAAAGTAACATGATGTTTGGCCTATTATGAAAGATGAAATATAATGAAAGATAATGTTGCATTTGATAATTATCTAATTGGAAAGTTTATATTATTGTCGTCTTGTTGTTATGATTTACTATATTTATGTTGTCAACATAGGGTTATTTGAATAATATACATTATTAAGTATTATTTTCTACAAAATTACAATCTACAACTGCATCTCCTGTGTCATATTGCTACATTTGAATTTAAAACTTTAAGATCATTATAACAGTGTCGCGTTTAGACTAGTTTGATCACACTGTTTTCTTCTAAACTACTGTGAATCAAAGTTCAACTTTAAATAGTATAGAGACAGGCTTTATACCCCGTCTTGTGGTTGAAGTGTGCATTAAATACAACAAAAAGGGTAATTTGACAGTGGTATGTTTGAATGAACCTAGTTGAAAACTTTCCTAAGCAGATCATTGGTAATGAATTTATCCTTCATAGGTTACCAGTAATACAAAAAGGCTTAAGTACACAGTCAAGATGTTTGTTCAATGTTATAATTGTTTAAATGGCTACCATAGATAAATGTAAAACATCATTTGTTTTTTTTGGTCTGGGAACAGATACATTTATAGTTTTTCTAAAATAGTTTTTGGATAAAGTTTAAAATTTTAAGTCAACGCTACTAAGGATAATTTTTGTTCTGTATACCAAATGTAAATGAGCTAGCTGGCATTGTCCATTTTTTTCTCCAAATCAGTTACCTTCAAGTTTCTCACACAAAGAGGTTGGAAGTTAGTCTCAAGAGCTTGTTGATAGATTTCACACTTGAAATTGATTGAATGCCTTGGGCTTAAAGTTGTCCGTAAATAGACCTAATGTGATTTTGGTTACAACTTTAAATAACAGTAACCTCTCTTTGTTACAAAAGTTACTTGCTTTAAAAGTTTTCAAGACGTTAAACCATAAAGAGATGAATACACAATTCAACAAAAGCAGACCAATAGATACAATGTACTAGGCATCTAGCTTTGCTTTCTTTGTGTTGATAAAAGAAACTATATCTCCTTATCTTTTTTATAACTTGTATGTGGTTTTTCAAGGTATATAATTAACAGTACAAAATAATGCCCTCATTGGCAAACTTATTAGGTATACAAATTCCATGTTGATAGCATGACTAACGTTAATGAGTTTGGTATCAATCTTGACTAAGAGCCACTTCAAAGTGAACATTGTGTCCGACATGATAATTCATACCTAGACGAGTTTCTATAAAGAGTTTACAGTAGTTATTATGAAGTAATATCAGTTAAATTTTTCCACAATTTTATGAAATGAAGATCATTAACATGTATAAACATCAAAATATCCCTTTTCATGTATGAATGACCCAGTGGCAATCGTTATTTTCACATTTATTGTTAAAATAAAGAAAAGACATTCAAAATCAAATGGCATCAAAAGGAGATCTAAATATTTAAACACGCTCTTATTTTTCTAAACTCATGCATGTACATGTCCCTTTTACTCTTTGCTCTAAAGAAACAAACTTGGTAAAGATAGAGTGCATCTATTATGATCTAATATAACATTCCCACTAAACTATTAACAGGGGTCAACAGAAATCAATTTATCGCCAAGTATAAAGTGTCTTTGCTTTGTATCTTGAAATCAACAAGCTAATCTTCAAGGGATGTAAATTTCGTAATACAACATGTGACTCTGACTGCAAAAGGTTAACCTTTTAGATACATTTTACATTTAACCCTTCTTAAACACCATGAATATATTTCTATTTGGATTTTGTAATTCTTTAACTCAAAATAGAAATGCATGACAATACCTTTGCATCTCTGACAGAAATTTAGTCACATGTTGGGACTCTAAACAGAAGGAGATCGTAAATGTGTATATATTAAAAACGAATGTATAACAAATCCAAGCGTTATTTCATTCTGTTATCTTAATGACCTATCTACTTAAATCATACAAGAGAAGACACATCAAGAACGGATATTGATGCATTATAATAAGCTTATGTTTAAACGTACAAACCATCCGAAAATATAAGTACCTTGATTCGTTTATACAAACGAAGATACATGAACTGATAATCTTTGCAATCCTAAATATGATTGAGCCTATTTAGATAAAAAAAACGATTTTCATTAAAAGCTTCAAAAAGATTGTAGCAATGCAAGTAACAAACACATTATTAAAATAGTTTGTGTTTGTATGACTGCACGTTGGTTGATTAAAAACATAGAACTTCAAAATATGGATATGATTACTTCTTTGGATAAAAGGCTTAGCAAGTCTTAGATCTATTGTTTCATTTGAAGTGAAAATTAATTTGGTTTCCAAAAAAAGGAAGCAATGTTTGCTATCCCCTATTATTTTAACTGTTCTTCAATAGAGAATAGGTATGATTTGCGTTGTGTACTAAATTATCCTTGGGTATATTCGATTGAACATCATAACACTTTCCTGTCAAATAATTTCCACCTATTGAACGTTTTAAAAAAAATTCAACCAAAGAAACCTCATTTAAGAATTATTTTGTTTATCATCATAAAGACATGAATCGAGCATCGTAGTGAAGGATTGTGTGAATCTGAATGTTTTCCCATCAATCAATGTAAGAAAATATTTATGCTGTTTATGATTTAAGAACCATTTCAAGTTGCTGATATTGAGTACTAGGCGATAAAGTGACGTTCCAGGTATGATGCCCCTTTGAAGTACGTAGCAAATAGCATTGACTATTTTTTTCTTGTCAGTCAATATTTTGCCAATCAATCTCACCCTAATGATTTGATGTAGTGGTCATCCATTAAGCATTAGTATTCTTTAAGTTTTCCTTCAAAGATACCGACATAAAAGCTCTATGTGATATAGTAAGGTTTTCAATATATATTGTCCCTACAGACAATTGTGTGTATTCAAACCGTTATGCAGGAGAAAAGATTCTGGAAATGAGTCAATAAGAAATAATGATTATGATAATCAATAATCGTTTCGAAGTTAACATGGTCAGCTTATTTGTTGTTGTTTTAATTCAACTGGTGTGTTCTCTATTGACGTTACAGGTGCAAAGAACTCTTTCATGTTCTCTCTTTCATTTACTGAAAGTACGCTACGTGGAAAATTGACTTTTAATTTTGTCATGTATTATGTATCATCATGTATAATATATTATATGTATATTTTCAGTTATTGATATCATTGTATAATTTTCCCCCTTAAATCAATGACTATCAGAATTACACAATACATAGGTTGGAAACTTCATGTGGTGGTTGTAGCAATTACAAACATTCTGTCAGCTTTTTGTTATGTTTGATTATAAGTCAAACGAATTAAATAATTGGATACTGCCATATAGTCTTTGAACATACAATAAACTCATTTTAGTATGTTTTCGAGCAACAACTCTTGAATAGTATCTCCAGTTTAGCTTTTTAGTAAATAGTTTCGATGATTGATTTATACAACTGAATATGCACCTGAATATTATGATCCTAATCTTGAGTTTTTGGAGTAAGATTTTACCGCTTAAGTAATGGTACAAACATAAACCAATGATACTGTTTAGTTACTTTTGAGTTGTTTAGTGTCGAGCTCAATATGAGAAATTGAGATGCCATCTTTGACACTGTTTAGTATGTTGTAAAGAAAAAATTGAGGCATAAATAGCTATTGAAGGGTTTGGTTTTCTCAAAGTTAAAGTTTGATATCAAAGCATTCTTAGAATTTGATCATTGGCCCAAATATTAATTTGTTAACACCTAAGCTGTCAATTTGTCATCAATAATTGCTAACCACTTGACAATAGACCGATCCAGTCTGTCAATCAAATCTCGCGCATGCGTTATATCAGTCAATCAAAGGCGATTTCGCTATGCGAATTTGTCAACTTTACTTCCGGGGACAAACAAAGCAATAATGGCGATTCGTTTCTGTTGTTGCAAATAATGTTTCAAATGGCGTTCTTTACGATATTTATGCATCGATGTCATGACAGAAGTATTCCTCATTGTGTAGGGTAACAAGGTTACCGTTATCCATCGCTAACATTGTGGAAAAGGCTTACTACATGGTAAAAAAAACAATCGCGGGTCGGGCAAGTGTTTGAAGGTGAGAATATGCACGAACTACGCACTTTTCAAGATACTCCCATAAACTTTCAACAAGGTGACGGCTCTAAGTACCCTTTGATAATTTATCTGTGGTACTTTATGTTTCTGAATCAACAGTTTATTGAAGTTGATAGAGATCATTCATAATTTTGCCATATTGTAAACAAACTATGTTAAACGTCTTGTTGTGCCAAATACGGTGAAATATCCCACTCAAATATAATTAAATATCAAAGAAACTGGCAGACATTGAATATTTGATAAATATATGCTTTTTTCTGCATTTCCATTTTACTCGTTATGTTCCATAATTATGCATTATGCTCCAATCCATAAGATTAATTTATGTATAGCTTTCAAGCAGTAGGCTATGTCCCATAATCTTTCATGTACTTGATACTAACAAAACTTGAAAATAAACATGCCTGTAAGATAAACATGGAATATCTATAATATTCATTTCAAATATTTCAATTTTTCACTTCAATGGTTAGATTTATTTCCAAAAATATGATCAATGAAAACCTAGCTATTCAAAACAAATTACTTGAGTGCCTCATTGATTAATTGTAGCAAGTCTAGGTATATCTAAGCTATACAACAATTAACTTTTCTGTCAAAGCTATAACAATAAAATTTTAAATGAATCAATAACCCAAACTGTTCAAAACTATCATTTTAAGAGTGGGTAAGTTTAGTGACCAAAGATCAGTTAACGAAAATACATCTGAATACTATTCTTTATCAATCACATAACACTTGCATATATGTCCATGATTTCAGGTGTACCAGGGAATGCAATTAGACAAACCAAAATAATAGATAAAAAAATAATATTTCACATACATGTGAAATCTTGTTATTTATGTTCACTGATAATTGCTTTAAATCCAATCCTCATCTTATTTTTACTTTGGAACATTTATGTAAAGCAAAGATTAATTTTTTATTTCCAAGATTGATTAATTCCAGGATCCCGGATATTGTGTTATTTTCACACGAAAAAATCTTTTAACAATTATATATTAAAAAACTTCATAGTGTCACTTAATTTATTTGGATCCTTCAGTTTTGAATTCTCTAAAAACTTTTTGTATAGTGAAATGTATGTATGGCTGTACATGTAAGCCTTTCTATTTGAACATGTAACCATAACCATTTTTTCCCAATCTAAATAAATTTGGATCAACAAGTATTTTTAGAAGCAGGATAAGGTCCTACTGTTGTATCAACTTGAATGTAAAAATATAAGATCTGTTGATATAAATTAACTTAGATTGATGTTTTCCAGATCCTGAATGAAGCCTGTAAAATATATATTGTTTAATGTCAATAAAAAATCATCCCTGTTACATTCCCATTTTTGTGGTTCTAATCTATGTCATAAAACATTCATATTTGGCTATAAAGACTTTTTCTACTGCTGGATTATGTTCACTGATAAATGTTTCTAATCCCATTTTACTGTTTCTTCAAATCTATGTCATAAAACATTCATATTTGGCTATAAAGACAAAATATAAGATCTGTTGATCTAGATTAATTTAGATTGATATTTCCCAGATCCTGAATGAAATATGGCTTTTAAAAAGCAAAATATAAATATAAACTATGATTGTATGTAGTGTCGCCAAATGATATTTTCTAATGGTGTTTGTGATTCAAAATTCATCTTCAATGATTTATATACAGTCAATTGATTTTTGAAGGTAGACCCATTAAAATTTTTGTAGTTAAATTTATTCAAAGGAAGGTAACATTTGAAGGAAACATGAAAATGATTATCATTTCAAGGATATTATAAATTACACTGGAATAATATTTTGAGAATATTGATTATGATATCTGTGTCAATATCAAAAGATATATCAATCATTAGCATTATAAATATTGTATGTCAAACAAACAAAAAAATATGGCAACTATTTTTAAATTTGGTTTCAAGGATAAAAATTTTCGATGATGTTTTTTTTTTCAAAGTTAAGTTGACTATTCTAGATCTATGTGTAATTTACACACTGTCAACAACTGAACTGGTGAACTGAGCATATGCGACCATGACAATGAGTACTCAACATATTTCAGTAAAAAAAGTTTCTCGACAAAATATGAAAAAATCAACTTGTGGATGATTTATGAAATCAAACATCTGGTGGTAAAATGTGTGAGCAATTATTTACCTGGATTGTACAAGTATTTACAAAAGTGAAGGAAATATTCCGAGTTGAAATGCGTTTGTTTACAAAGTGGTCGACGACTTCTCTCGCTCTGGGCATTGATAAAGTGTCAAAATTATGTTTCATTGGTTGATTAAATGAAGATTTATCAAAGCTATATGTGTATCTTGAATGTATTTGTTAGATAATGTGCGTTATGAACGACATTAGCATGAACGCAAGCCAAAAGATTCGGCTAGTAACATTGTTAGGATACGCTGCCCGGCTCGCCTGAGCTTGAAACTTGTCCCCTCAAATATTTCAACCAATCACGTCGATGGGGGCGGGGCCTAACTGCTCTCGACTGGATCGGTCTATTGATCCCCTGCTCCTTGTCTTCAAGGTACCGGTTGGTAATATATTCATGATTTTCTTATTAACAACACGTACATGTAAAGATGACAATCAATGTCAATCTTCCAATGAAATATATTTTAAAGTTTTTTATTTGGTAATTACAACTTTGCTGCAAGATAACATTTAATGACAATCTACATGATAATTCTTAAAGTACCTTATATTTCCTATCTTTAAAAGAGCCTTGTGATCTCTTTAACAAAATTAAAATGATATGTGACTGAGGAAATTATGATGAGAAATATATTCTTCGTAAACAGGTTTGAACCTTGACTTTCCCATATTCATATATGTATGCAGAAGAATGAGACATTCTGGAAGGTAATTGATTGAATACGTAGATAAAAATCGTGAACATAAAGTCTTTGCTTGCACTCTTGGTGTTAAGAAAAACTTACCACCACCAGAAAGAAGATAATATGTGTTTATTAATAAAACCTGGTAGGCGATTACACATAATCAGTTGTTATTGCATGCCTGTTGGCCAGTGGTTCTATTATACTTCTGATTCAGTTAAAAGTGCATGGTATTTACTTCTCAGTAACTATCACAGTTATTGAATAGACAATGGCTGAAGCATGTCTAGACGTGGCTTTCACAACAACTGAAATCTTCGTGTGTATCTTCCAATAATGAAGGAAGTCAAGCTTTGCTGTTAGTTGATCGTGGTCGGAGTGATTTATTGCTTATTTTGACCTATTTTACATACACCTCGTCGTGGTCATCACGCCAATAGATAATCAACACTTGATCACTTTGATGATGTTTAGATTGCGTTTCTGACATAGATTTTAGAATCGTGAGTGCATTTCGCTCTTACACTCGTCGAGATGGTCGATAAGTGTACATTTACTGCTATGATGGATTTGTCAAGTCGAATTCTGTCAATAGTTTGATCTTTCAAACATCAACATTTTTCACGAATTTCGATGTGTTTGTTACAGAGTATGAGGTACGTCTATCTTGTATCGTAACATTGTAGTTTTTAAAAGTAGATAACTTGAATCATAAAATGCAAAAAGGTGAAGAGTTTTGAGATGATGATTTAATCAGGTACAATTTCATTAGTTTTATGTATATCATACCCCAAGCATACTTACTCTAACATTCCTTAGACAAACATCTTCAGAGCACATTTGACAAATGGCTAATTTAAGTAATTAAGAAAATAACGACTCCGTGTCACCTGCTGGTAGCCATCACTTATAGTGGATTTGACTTAAAGAGCTTAAAGCGAGCACATATGTCTTAATGAATTGAGTGTTTTCAGTGCGAATGAAAGAATCACATACCCTCATGAGTGCGTAAAATCAAACAAAGACACTTTACTTCGAAAACACTTCAGACACCGCTTACCGATAATTTGTAACGCTGTCTTCTGTGGATGATGCGAAATGTCATTCATTTCGTATGAAAAACATTTTATAAATATTTGTTCACTCCCACATACAGTTTTTTTTTAATAAGCTTAGAAATTACTCTATATAACGTACAATTACCAACATTTGTAATTCATCAACACAATGAATAAAGAGAAATATATCAGTATTACAAACCGAATTTGTATGAAGATAACTTTTGATCTCATCCGATTCGACTATGGGTATTACAACTTTTGATTAATACTGATTATGGGTTGCTCAAGGGTTATTATCTTATACCATAGGAAGGACTTTTATATAAAGTTGATTACAATTATAAGACAAAGGCTTGGATTAATTGGTGTAATTGATTCTTGAATACACCTTAAGATGCTGTAATTTTCCTTAAATTAATTAACAATGACATTGCTACTTAGTAATATTTTATTGTGTAAATCTAAGATCATAAGCTAGCATTTATCAAAACTTCTGCGAATGAACGACACATTTATAGATACTTATAGATATTATAGATATAATAATAATATTTCAAATGATTCAAAATGTGTCCCTACACTCTCGATATACTTTGATTTTGTCAACAGTGCGTCCTAATGAATGAACCAAATCCATTTGTGACAAGCTAAGTGTGTATACTCCCACTGAATCTATTAATATCACATATGATTTCCTGTCAACCTATCAACATCAAAGAGCGTCTAGAAACCAGCTAATGAGCAAACATAAGTGGTATTTGATTCCCATGGTGTTATTGCCATGACCATCAAGCTATTTGTTCCTGGTCTTTACATGGATTTGTGTCATAGTGTGGCTTATTTGACCTAAGAATACTCAAAATATGATTGATCAATGCAAAATATAACACTTTCAAATAAACCATAATTTTCTATATTTATCTTTAATTTGTGTTTGCTTGAAATTTTCGAGAAAATATGTTTCGGTTTGTCATTGAATAAAATCAATTAAATGAATATGTAGCATTTCCTAAAATCTTTAGAAACTATCAAAATCAACATTTGGCAGCGAAAATAGAACTTCTGATCTTGCATTCAATAAAAAAAACATTAATTAATTATTGCATATAAGGGTTCCCAAGACAGTCAGTCACCTTATGAGAAATAAACGAAAAGGGAAAGGAATGAGCGTTTTAAGTAAAAAGAACAATGTTTAACCTGAAACATTTTCTATAGTACGAAATTGATCCTGAAGATTCGAATATCGTTTTCATATATTATCAGGACACTCATTGGAAAAGCAGGTGTTGAAATCCCTTTTCACAAGTGTATATTAACGTCATAGGTAAAGAAAATAGCATGCTAAGTTGTGGTTGAAGTTTGTATTCATAAAATATGGTATTGAAACTAAGGTGTTTGGACAGTCAATATCCTGCGTTATACACACATATCATATTTGGTGAATCTTTGCAAATACATGAACAGTTGTCATACCGCAAACTACAAATATAGATATAAATACTACTATAGATGTTTAAGGATATATTTTTCATTTAGACTTATTTGTACATAGGCTAATGAAACACTAGCCCCACAAGAAATCAAAGCCTTTGCCAGTTATGAAAAAAATTACCTCTTTAGGCGAGGAACTATTATTGATCGATGGCACTTACATAAAACATAAATGGGATTGGCGAACCGCCATAAATGTTTAAAGTTTTGAAACGATAGCTTCCGAGCTTCGCAGCTTGTGTGGATGGGCATGCTCAGAGTCGTATTTGTATTGGCTCAGTTGCCTAATTGTATAGTGTGGGACGTATAGATTGTGTTAATGCCAAATCATTGATAATTAATTGATAATACAGTTTATATGTAAGACGTATGGTGAACAATATCACATTAAGGATTAATGGAAAAAAATCAAAACCATTATCATGTTTTCTCCACAATATCGATTCAATAATCAACATCGCTCAACAGATCGTCTCATCTATTACTGTTTGAAGTAATGGTTTATATTCAAAACTTAGCTTGAAATTCACAAATTATTAGTCATAGCTTAAATTTACAAACATACAATTCAATACACCGGTAAAAAAGAAATGTTTTGCCTTTGGCAATTTATAGACTCTTCTTGTTTTCAAGATAAATCTAACATTTCCTATGGGAAAAAGGATTCACTGAAGAAATTGATCATTCTCTGTTATGAATGCATTATTTCCAAATATAACAAATAGCCAACAATGGTTATTGATGAAAATGTCAATCTTTTTAAAGATGTATTGAAGAGTAGGTGATTTGTCTTCTTAGACATGCATATACTATGTATCTTTGATGGTCGTATTGTCGTAACAACAAGCATAAATCCGCTGTTATTATGTTGTAATGATGCATTTTAATTGCTTTATAATTTTCCTTAATGCGTTTGTAAGAGATGTTCTTTGTGTTTGGTGGATTGAGGTACACAATACTTGTAAGGAAATTGTCAAAATAACAAAATTGTCAGTTGCATAAGCTTTGTGAGGAAAATATCAAGGAAGTAAATGTTGGCGATTGCTGACTAACCTCTTTGTAGGTTCGTATCCTGTTATCATGTATCCAAAAAGAAAAATGTGGTACTTTTCAAAGTTTAATCCCAAATCAGGCAATGTTAAAGCTGCATCTCTCGTCAACTCTGATAAAGCTTAGCAATTCAAAATATATTTTAGATGCTAAATCAAAATGGAATGATAGAATAGTGAAACACTATGGTTTCTATGTTATGCTTCTAAATAGCCTTAGACATGGTCAGTAATTATGTCATTAACTCTATAAGCTATAAGCGGACCATATAGTCCGGACTCTCCGGTTGTCCAGGATTAAATCTGTAACCTATTAATGTATAAACCTGTCAGATTACCTATGTTGTATGTTGGTATTGTGTTGCCATGTAATTGTTGCCATGTATGATGCATAAAAAGGATTGAAACCTCAGTTCAGGAGGAGATTGGCGAAAGACTTGTTCAAGACTCCAGGCCTGGTCACACTGGGGGTAGCACGACGGGGTCTTGGGTATGACTCTGTTGTGGACCCGCTAGATGTGAATGTAACACCGGCCTGGAGAGTAATGTGCCATCCGATAATAAACCAATTTGTGTGCTGTTGTGCTACACGGGGATATCTTTTGGTGCCGTGACCCGGATCCAATGAAAAGGCGGGACTGTCTGGTGGCTTTGGTGAGTGCCCTTTGCTCGTGGAACTCCTGCTCAATTTTCTATCATCTGGCCATCTTTGTTCAAAGTATCAAATATAAATAAATTTGACAGGTTAGAGTGGATAGGAGTGCTGATTGTTGTCAACTCTGTCCCGTCTCCTCTGGGGTATCCAAAGTGTTTTCATTGAAACGTTATTGATAGTGTAAGGTGGTTAACGTAGCAGTGAAGATTAGTAGTAGAAACGGCACAAGTAGAACTGAGAATATGTCAGATGTTAGGGGTGTAAATCATTAATTGAATTACCACGGTCAGTAAATATGGGGAATGGGAGAAATGTGTTCAAATACTTAACAAGGTGTACGAGAAGGCATTATAGATGGTATTACAGGTGATTAGGAAGAGATTGTGAACTCTTTTGAGGTATTGCCTGTAGATAATCATAAAATTAGGGCTAAGAAGGTAGTATGATGTGAAGGGAGAATTAGGTATAGAGCAGGTGTAATCTATAAAAAAATGAGGCATGCTTTTGTTGGATTAGTCCTGGGTCAGAATGCTTGATATGGCTTGATATTGTTTGAAGTTAGGTTTTCCTAGGATCTGGAGTGGACGGGGTGGATGTGTAATGCGGGTGTATTACTGGTTTGGGTAATACTGTTAACTCGGGATGAAAACACGGACCCTCCATTGATTTGAATGGTCTTTATTACAGACGGGTACGTGGGATAATCTTTGGTGGATTAATCTCAAGTCTGGAGACCAGGGATTACTAGCTAAATTCAATCAAGTATGTTAAGAATGGGGCGAATTTTGAATATAGAAATTAGGGCTTAAATTAATCGAATGAGGAAGAAGACAAGGGCTGATGAAATGCTTGATATGACTTGATATTGGTGTAAGGCTTCTCTAAGGTCTGGAGTGGAGGTGTTGACGAGTAGTTAGAGTATGTTATATGGTAAGCCCGCGATATGTCCATGTGGGATTGCTCAGACGAGCTGGCGGGAATATAACTTTGGGAACTCGAGACTAGCTCATGAGCCGTCCATTGACTTGAATAGCCTTGATTTACAGGCCTTTGGTGGATTATTCCCGGGTCTGAAGGCTAGAGATTAGCCCTACTAAATCCAACCAAGCATAATGTTGTGCAAAGGGTAGTTCTAGGGATTAGGACATGGAAATCAACTGTTAGAATTATGAAGTTTAAAAAAAAAAGACACAACGCAAAGTAGGAATTTACTGCAGGCTTCTATCTCTTGGGTTTAAGAGATATAATCTTAAGAGTAAATACAGTCTGGTGAAAATATGCTTATATTTTCTAAGAATGAAAATATGTAGTATATTCAGGAATAGTGTGGACGGTCAGGTGCATTTGTTCTATTGGGAGATTTACATGGCAACACAATACGGTAGTGACAGGGAATGTAGTTTGGGATCTATATGCTGCAAGTGATTTAGTGATTATAGTATTGTTGTGTTTAGGATAAGGTTACTGTAAGTTAAGGACAGATGATATCCGAAAAATGGTCAGGTAGGGAAACGGCAATTGGTGAATTCAGAGCCACCAGGTGGTTTCTACTAATGCAGAAGACGTGGATGTCGTCAGCAGATATGCTATATCTGCACCCCCGGGCCCGTGCCCACGTCGTCAGCAGATATGCTATATCTGCACCCCCGTGCGCTAACACACCAAGTTTCCAGAGAGCAGTGGAAGTTTGCACCTGTAGACTCGACCCCGGGATCTGATCGACGGAGCAGTGCACCCTTGGTAACATAAGGGTGTTGAAACAGCATTTGGTGATTCCAGGGACATGACGGTGTCTGTTGAAGCAGGGGACGTGGAGATCGTCAGTAGATCGGATTGATCTGCACCTCATGTAGGGATCACCAATGTTTCCGGAATGACTGCTGGAATCCGTCAGCTGGAGGAGCGACCCTGGTGTTCTCAGAAAGAAGAGCCCGGATAGTGGGTCGTGGACAGCAAGGCAATGGGGACCAGTCTACGGCGGCTGCGGTCTGGATTAACCAGAAGTGAAAGTGAAACTGACTCTGACCATTGATATATATTTTGTAATAATTAAATTCTAATCGCACGTTGATGACTATAAACCATGATATAACTTTTATGTTTATGAAATATTAATTGAAAGCTTATTGTGATCAGTTCAATTGATATAATGTATATGGTGAACGTTAAAAGCTGTAAATGTGCACTTGAAGCATGCTGTGTGATGAAATGCGCTGCACAAATAGATTATTATTAGATGCAAATCATGTTTGGTGTATAATTGATAAAGTGCACAATGTTTAAAAACAAATGTTGATGAATTCATTTTAAATCATGAATATTTAGTGTTCCTCTTCGTTCCTCTCGTGTGCCTATGTATGAAACCAGCGGAATCTGTCTTATACTGTATAAGATATATTCCGAAGATTGGGGGATACGAGTGAAACACTATGGTTTCTATGTTATGCTTCTAAATAGCCTTAGACATGGTCAGTAATTATGTCATTAACTCTATAAGCTATATCGGACCATATAGTCCGGACTCTCCGGTTGTCCAGGATTAAATCTGGAACCTATTAATGTATAAACCTGTCAGATTACCTATGTTGTATGTTGGTATTGTGTTGCCATGTAATTGTTGCCATGTATGATGCATAAAAAGGATTGAAACCTCAGTTCAGGAGGAGATTGGCGAAAGACTTGTTCAAGACTCCAGGCCTGGTCACACTGGGGGTAGCACGACGGGGTCTTGGATATGACTCTGTTGTGGACCCGCTAGATGTGAATGTAACACCGGCCTGGAGAGTAATGTGCCATCCGATAATAAACCAATTTGTAAAATCCAGACATGGCCTTCTTCTTGGATTTGTGTGCTGTTGTGCTACAATAGACATTAACAATAATGGAATGAATGTTAAAACCTACAGAAAACGAAAGTTGCGTAAGTTATTGACTTTACTAAAACAAATCATTAAAAACCATCAACGGGTTAGATTAGATTACGTTGTCATTATATGTTATAGCCTATAAAAACCCCTGTGTAAAACATATATTAGCTTTGGAATCACCATCGATAACCAAATAACAGTTGTCGTCACCTTTTATCTGTAAATTAATTTTTAGTTGCGTAGTTTCTATTCTTCATACAATTTCGACCTTTGTAACCCAAGTTGAACAAAATAACGGTTTAAAATCATGATAGCAATAAAACAAAAGGTATACTGAAAGTGAAAATAACTTAAGTTATAGTTGTTGAACCCGCTGTTAAGTTCTGATAGGCTGTCAAGCTTTTGAGGTGGTTAGTCTTACTTCTGAGGTCGTGGGTTCCAATTCTGCAAGTGACAACACCGTAAAAATGTATAATATAGCAGATAGTTTTAACCTTAATACACGAATTATCCACCGAAAAAGAAGGATGTCTTTTTTAAACCCGAGGCCGGCAACAAGCATCCACGTTTAATGAAATGGAAATGACAAGATTGACGTCAATCTAGAAGGCAGCGTTGAACAAAACCTATATATCAACAATACTGTTTTCCGAATTGTTGTTTTGCTTTTTTTAGATTTATCATTTTTATTCTTTCAAAATATATCAGTTAAGGATAATATGTTTTAAATCATATTACAGACGTTTAATCAAAAGTACCTTACACTACTGTACTGTTACCAATTAAAAAAGGCATGACATATATCATCAAAGGCAGAGTGCTGTATATGATCTCTACAGAAAATGTGGTCGATTCCTGCCTTATATGACCCCTTGATAAGGTATAAAAAGAGTTGAAAGAAGCATAAATATTTTTCGAAAAGATAACCAAACTGTAAGATCTCAGATTACCAATCTTGGAATAATAATTATTTACTTTGAAGGCATCAACAGTTCATCAATCACTGCGAAATTGCAAATAAAATCTATGTTGATAATGTCATGTGTTATAGATCGACTTTATCGTTTTGATTATATAAATTATAACCAGTCTTCTTAGATGTTTCGTCCTTGTTTTGAGAAAGAGGAAGACTCCACGTTTCATACACTGTTTAGAACCTAAGGTCAAACGTTATATACAGTGCACAGTTATATTTATTTAATGTATATGCTGCTTTTATGTTAGTTTTAACATATTTTCAGTCCATTCTTGATCGTGAACTATTGCCTTCAAATAAATCTAGAAATAGCTTTCCTTTTGCAAAACTCTAGGGAAATGGTAACTTAACATTTGTTTTTACTAGTCTAAAACAATTCCTTTATATTGAAATCATTGAATCTATTTATGTGACCCTGTAAATCGGTTTTGACGAATCTTATAATTAAATATGTTTTAAAATAAATCAAATATCTGACGTGTCAAATCTCATAAAACAACAGTTTGCAGATAAAATGACTCTAAAGAACTTAACACAGATGTTTTGCCAATCAATTGTAATAACAATATTAAACCTGAGATATTAAAGACAAATAATAACCTTGTTTATTCAAATTTTTCTGCATCTGTCCATTTTCATGGTATGATCTTAAAACTCACGCCCTTAAAGGGGCAGTAGCACGTTTTTTGATAATTTTATATTTAAAATTTTTCTCTGATAATTGTAAGTTCATGTTAAATGTATTATAATGACAGTGTCAAAAATCTCATTACACAAGTCAATCATCCAAAGTCAGAGGACAAAGTATGAAGATTCACTTAAAATCCATTGGCGGCCATTTTTATGTGAACACCTTTAATTCATTTTTGTAAGAAAAAACAATCGCATGGCTGAACCTTACGTTATATATTTGAATTATTACTGCTCCATTTAGTTTAAATACATTGTCTTTTATTTGGAACTATTTATTTTCATTTTCCTAACATCACCTTATATTCCCCCTAAAAACGTGCTACTGCCCCTTTAAAGATATCCGGGATGAAATAATATTCCAAGGCGAATGTTCTACCTCTATATTTCAGTTCATGTCTGGAATAAAAATAAATGAAGGGTATTATAAGAATAGAGGAGTGAAACAATTCGTTTTGCGTTGTAATAACGTCCTACGTCTTATGATCGATTTGCCACAAAGTATATTTTGAAATATTTTTTTTTACAATCGTGACATGCTATTTTGTTTTCTTTAAAAAAATCGGGATTATGGGTATGATAAATCGAATTGTTTGAAGTAACTTCATCTGATAAATCATTCATTATCATCATTATTACACCTAATCACTAACCTAAATTTTTACTATGTACTTTAGGAGCGATACAAACAATATTTCATTAAATATTTTCATTCAAACTTGACATTCTTCAAACTGTGGCGTTTATATTTTATGAAAGATATTTCGATTTAACTATTCTGTATTAGATATCTTCAAATGTTGTTGTGTCAGGATTGTAAGGAGACTGTCGCTTCATTTACAAAATCACGTGACATTAATATTTTGGCAATTTTGTCTATTAAGGTTGTTTGTGGAGATGCAAAACGCACATAAAAGGGTTTTGAGTTTGAGTTTATATTTTTGTACTTTAAATCACATGTTACTAGTTTCGACTCGGTCTGTTTTATATTTGATGTCAACTTATAAGCAGTTTTCAAGAATATAATAAGTTTATTTTGCTCGGTAAATTAATTATCATATGTCATTTTCTTGCATAATTTATTAAAATTCAAGTACAATAATGGTTATTTCAACAACGTCTGCAGTTCAATTTTACATTCCAAGTTACTACAAGAGATAACAGGTCTAAAGAACTGAGAAATTGTCCTTTTTCCTACACCATAGATTCATTAAGAAGAAGAAATCGTCCGATATGATGTTTTACTTGCAATGCTGCTAATCTGTGATATGCTACATTCTAAAGTTGTGGATTGTAATGGGAAAGGTTTCTGTAAGCTGTCGAACGATTTTCATTCGGTATAATGTTTGCTCAGTGAATGAATAGATTTTAAAATTCATATAATGGTTGATTTTTCTACTTTTACTGTCCTTCTAACCTTACGAAAAGGTTTCTGTAAGCTTTTAAATGATTTAGATTTAACAAAAAAGTACAATATAATGTAATAAGTGGATGAATAGTTTTTAAAATTCATGTAATGGTTTATTGCTGACATAGGGCCTTTATTCTGAACGTGTAGAGGTACAGTTCAAGCTGAAACAACAAACCGTATGCACCTCAGAAAATATATTCCTGTACAACATTCTAAATTCAAATGTTCATTATTTTGTATATGTTATAATTTTAGTATTCAACGAAATTCTTAATTGTACAATGTTTCAGCTTCGCACATTTGCATAACAATTACCTGAAGAGCACAATGAAATACTTACAAAATTTCTTGGCCCTATCAACATCCAAAAACTTCATTCACCGCAGCAAGCACATTTTGACCGCAGCCAAACATTCAAATCTCGTGCAGTATATTAAAATCCGGAGAACTTCCGGTACAGTAATGCTACTCATCCGGACAATGAACCGGACCACATCCGAAATCTGTAAATACTTAAATTTGTCTGTAACATGGTTGATAATTCCACTTTTCCTTTCTTTCTAATTTAACGAAAGTAAAGGCTTCATTAGGTAGTTGATGTTTCCGCTTCTTCGGGTTTTTATCATCAGAACTTTATCCTTTTCATTTTGTTTGCTTCATATTGAACAACAGTTTAGAAGTTTCTGTTAATATTGTACCATAAACTTAGGAAGGTGGTTTCTTATTACATTCCACATGCAATGTAGAATGACTCAAATTATGGACAGTCTCAAATATATTACAAGGGTCGACTCGCACATATGCACAAATAAATATATTAAATCATCATAATCCAAATATTCTTACGTATTGATAAACTATATATTCAATGTGCAAATCCTGCTTATCTAGCAACAAAATTGTCTAAATACGCAGTGTAATCATTGAAATGAAATTTTTCTCAGTTAGCAATGGTTTTCACAATTATTGACAGGTTGTTTCCGTATGCAAATGAAAAACTATGACAATGTTTGATGAAAATCTGCACTTACTTTTTCTCTCATGATTAGAGAATGAAAGCGCCTTTTCTGATTGCCTCAAAATCTTTAAAAAATATTTTGTGATTATAGATCTTGTTTCTGATTTCACGCAATATCAATAAATGTTCATCTTCATACAGAAGACCAGTAATGGAACTAATTTGAATCATGTCAGCTTTAATCTAGCTCTCAATAACATAACAAGGGAAACTTTCTTTACTGTCATGATTCTCCTTTGATTTTCATAGTTGCTAAATGCAAAGACATCTAAAGCCATCCAATATTTTGATGTTACTATTAATTTGTTAAAAATCTAATTGTTCTTATCATTCCTTCAAAACTTTCTTGCCATCAGTGTCCCTCATATATTCCTTCTGTTTTTCACAGATTTAGAAGAATGAAAACGATTCACTGAAATAAGAAAAATTTTTATGACATAATTTATTGACGAGACTCTCACTTTGTTATAAACTGCGTTGCATCATGTCTGAAAACAGACATAAATACTTTTGTTTTCTTCACAATACACTAGGTGCGAAATTTGCATGCTTTTGGATGCTTTTTTATTGAGATAGAAAGGCCAGCTATTTGTTACGCAATAGATAGAAATATGCAAATCCATCTGCCGTTGTTGTATTTCGATAATGAATCATAAAAGTTGGTTTATGTACCATAAAAACGATTATTGTTTATTGTGATGTCGAGAAAAATGTGAAACCTTGAAGAAAATATGACAATGAAAGGTCCAAAACAATCAACACCACAAGTTGAAAATGGTGGTTTACCAGGTTTGACTCTGTCTTCTGGCAAAGATGCCATTTTCTGAGTTAAAAGAGGTCCTCTTAAGCGCCTGCAACGCACACACTGTTGTAAGACTTTCTTCACTAAATTACGTCCTTTCACAGGCCAGTAAGTCTGACGAATGTTGGCCAATACATGTTCTCTGCCAGAATGACCAAGGAGTTCATGATGATGTCGAACAATCAACTCTGAAACCTGACATCTGGGTAGAATCGCAGCATGGATCATTTCTGTTGATATTGATGCATTATTTAAGCGACCACCAACAACCATCAGCCCATCTTCATTAACAAGAGGTTCAAGATTGAAGATCTTACTGGTTTTCTTTACATCCTTGCCGTGTGTCAGGTTATATATTTCTTCTGAAAAGTGACATCTTTGAAGATACTTAACAACTTCTCTTTCAGAGGCTTTCAGTTCCTTGGCTGTCAATGGATTGTGCAGACTTGGAGATGTGGATTTTCGAACTTTAGCAAGCAGGAAACCTTTTAACCTCAGAATCCAGCAAACTGCTTTCTTCAACTTGAACCATGAAGAGTAGTACCCAAGCAGGACAGATGTAGGATTTTCATGATCCTCGGACAACACAAAGCAAGTCTTTGATTTTATAGTTTCAACTTGGTCAGCAGATGGTTCAAAGGTTACGGGACACTCAGGCCATGACTCTTCTCGCTGCCAAATAAAATCTGGACCTCTAAACCACTCCTGGCAATCTCCTATTTTGTCTGCATCCAAACCTCTAGAAGTATGATCTGCAGTGTTAAATTCAGATGGAACATGTCGCCAATCCTCCACTGAGGAACTTTCAAGAATCCTGCTGACACGATTGGCAACAAATGTCTGAAACCGTTGAGATGTGTTCCTGAGGTAATATAACACCACTGTACTATCCGTCCAAAAGACTGATCTGTCGATTTGTACTGTTAGCTCACGATGCAACATCTGGTCAAGTTGTACTGATATGACTGCAGCTGACAACTCTAGTCGCGGAATTGTAATGGTCTTGAGTGGTGTCAGTCGTGACTTGGACATAAGCATTCTACAATGTATGTTTCCTGTGTCCGATACCATTCTGATATATGATACAGCACCAAATCCAACAGTGGAAGCGTCTGAAAAGTGATGCAGTTCACAAGAGACAAGCCGAAAGTGATCAAAAGGCATCAGCCATCTGGGAATTGTCAAATCTTCAATATGATGCAACTTACTCAACCAGGTCATCCATCTCTCGTCATTTACCTGCTCCAATGCTTCATCCCATCCCTTCTTCAATCGACATTCATCTTGGAATATCAGCTTTGCCTTTTTAGCACCACTGGACTTATAAAACCAAAGGGGTCATAGACAGAGCTTGTAACACTAAGAACTCCTCTGAGGGTGAGTGGACGTTCCTTAGACTTCACCTTGAATCCAAATGTGTCGGATGCAGTATTCCATGTGACACCAAGAGCTCTCTCTTGTGGTAAGTTGTCTTGTAAAGTTATGTCCTTGAATTGCTTTGCCTTTTCTTCAACAGGAATTACATCCAAAACATTTCTACTGTTAGAAACCCATTTTGTTAGTCTGAAACCACCTTTCTGTAACAAGCGACAAAGTTCATATATCATGTATATGGCCTGATCTTCTGAAAACAGTGACTTCAAACAGTCATCTACATAAAAGTTTCTTAAAACGGTTTCAATAACTTCATGATCAAAATCATCCTGGTTATCAGTAGCGGTGCGTCTCAAGGCAAAGTTGGCGCAACTAGGACTCCATATCCCGCCAAACAAATGGACTGTCATTCTATAGATTTCAGCTGGTTGAGAGATGTCACCTCCAGGCCACCATAAGAACCGCAAAGCATTCCTGTGTATTTCAGAAACCTTAACTTGATGGAACATTGCTTCCACATCACCCATTATAGCAATCTTTCCTTCACGAAAACGGAGTAAAACACCAATGAGCTTACTTGTCAGATCCGGACCCTGGAGAACTTCACTGTTGAGGCTGATTTGTCCATACTTGGCTGCACAATCAAAGACTATGCGTAGTTTGTCAGGCTTATTAACGTTGAATACAGCATGATGTGGAATGTACCATATCGGATCATCCTTGGGTTCCAAAGCATCTTGCACAGGAAGTCTCTCGGCATAGCCAGCATCCAGCAGCTTCTGCATTTCTTCAGCATACCTCGTCTTCAGTTCATCATCTTTAGACAGCTTCCTAGCAAGAGACGTTAGACGAGACTCTGCAACATTAAAATTGTTGGGGAGACATGGGTGAACTTGTTTAAAAGGAATATCAAACTTGTAATGCCCATCATCCATTTCAGCAGAATCATTCCAAGTGTCCACAACACGTTTATCATCAGGTGACATAGCAACATCATTATCAGACAGGAACTGACATGAATCTATCTTCCAAAACTTCTCTACTGATGTTTGAAGATCATCTTTTGTTATCTCTGTCACCCCAATGTTGTTAACAGATGCATGTGAACTAGGTCCAAACTCAAGTGGCCCATTTAGGTGCCATCCCAACACAGTCCTGACAGCGTAAGGCTCTTTCAAATCCCCCCTTCTTACTTCTAAAGGCACCAGAGCCGATGGATTATCTTGACCAATGAGTAGTGAAATAGCCATACCTTGTTCTGTAAAGGGAATGCTGATGTCTTGTAGATGAGGAAATCTGTTGACATCAGATTGCCTTGCCACATTGCTCTTCAGCACTGGTATTGCTGGAACTATAAAGACACGAGGCAATATCAAAGAATGACTCTGTTTTAGGTTTGTAACTTCCAGACTCACAAAACTAGCTTCAGTTTTACAGTTTTCCTGAGTAAGAGTTGTAAGGGATAATGTTGTACTTTCTTCTGGTTCATGTCCCAATCTATCGATAAGACTTTGTGAACAAAAACTACTAGTGCTCCCTGGGTCAAGAAGTGCATAGGTACTCAACATTTTGCCACTTTTAGCTGACACAAGAACTTTAACACAGGGTAAAGCAACACGTGAGCTACCGGCCCCATTTACTCCAAGTACAGAACTTTGTTGAGAATTAAAGTTTACCTGGTTTGATTGACTGGATGTAGGGTGTGAGGCAGAACTGGTCTGTGAGACTGAAGGACTGGCCAGCGGGCCAGCAACCTGATCCTGTGTTGTTGACTGTGTACGTCCTTGAGAGTTTCGCAAAGCTCGGATCCCAGAATGTAGTAACCACGAATGTTTCCTGTTACACCCGTCCCTACCACACTTGCTCTGCTTAGGACAGTCATATGAAAAATGATTAGCTGAAAAGCAATTGAAGCACAACATGTTATTCATGACAAACCTCATCTTTAAGTCAGGGGTAAGAGACTTGAACTTATCACATGTAAAAATTGCATGATCTTCAGAACAATACCTACATGGTGGCAAACTCTGAGCAAAATAGTTACTAGTGAGCAGTGTTTCATTTTCTTCACAGTCCTGAGCACCGACACTAAAGTTTCTAGAACCATCTTTATGAGACACAAACCTAGAGTTCTGAGTTTTTATTGTAACACTGGATATGGCAGCCATACCAAATACAGGATCGTTGGCTTCTTCTGCAGCACACTCTACGAAATCTGCAAGATGGATGATGTTAGGGTAATGTCCTGTACGACGAAGATTCTTCATGACATCGTTCCTCCAGCGGCCTTGTAGATACGGTGGAAGTTTCTCCATGATCTTCTGCATCCGCATTTGGTTATCTACTTCAGAAAGCATGTTCATGGCTACCAACGTATTTACACAACCTCTAACATCATCAGCATATTCCCGGAGTCCAAGACTATCAGCAAATTTGATACACTGCCTATCAGTCACCTTATCCACCCATGCTTTAGATATCTTATGTGGATTTCCAAAACGCTCAGCCAAAAGACGTCTAGCCTCACCATAACCTAAATCAGGTGTCATTACAGCACAGTTTTCAATCACAGATCGTGCCTTTCCTGTACAATATTGAAGCAATAAGTTCAACTTGGCACTACTGCTCAAATTTGTTCCTTCAATACAGTTGTCAAAACTGCGCACAAACATCCAATAATTCAAAGGATTACCGTCAAAACTGGTCAGCTGAGTCTTTGGCAACTGCAATACATTCATCACCTGCTGTTGAAAGTGATACAGCATACTGGTGTGTTCTTCGTGCTGCATGGTGGAAGCTGGGTTTTTGGATCTGGGTTCCGGAACATGCTGAAATATACCACTAGTACAGTTAGCATCATTGTGTGACCATGCAGGAACTTCAGGATTTAAAGGTTGCTTATCAGTTTGAGTAAGAACTGTCTTGACTTTAGTCTGATGAATGTTTCTTTCTGAGCCCCAGTCTACAAATTGTGTCTTCGTCGTATCCCCCTTTCCATATAAGTATTTTGAAACATCATAACTCATTTCCTCCTTGACCTCAAGAACAGCTAGCTCAGTATCAAGCTTCAATTTCTCCTGCAATTGCTCTAATTCTACTTGTTTTTTCTTAAGTTCTTGACTCTTCTGCAATGCCTGGATCTTTATCTGAACTAATGCCCTTTTTGAAGCTAACTGTGACCTACTGCTGACATGGCTATGCCTCGATTCTGCCTGACTCACTGAATCTTCAGGTTTAATGTCATTATCACCACTGTCAGAATGCCTATTTTCTTTCCAAATATTAACTTTACTAAGCATATCCTTATGTCTGAGCTTAACTTGAGTATAGTATGCTTCCAGTTCATCACATTCAGCAGCATCATTAACCAATGCCTTCAATTCAAAAGTTTTTATGGCAATTTTCTCAAGTAAATCTAGTAATTTGAACAACTCGTTATCCACAGTCTCAACACAACTTTCAGGCAAAGCAACAAGTTCATATACTTTCTTCTCAGATTTGGTAAATGCTGACAAATATCCACCTCGTTCTCTTCTAAGACACACTGACTTTTCTCTAGGAATCCCTAAGTCAAAGTCCAAATTCATGTTTTCTGATTCATGGAAGTCTGAGGATCCAAACATGTTGATATTTTTCAACTGTCTCTCACAGAAAAAGTTTCAAAAACCTACTTCAAGACGAATCCCTGTAGACATGTTGACTCTCACCCAACACGTGCACGGACTGCACGCACCTGAAGGCTGGCTGAAGACGGACGGTCGGTGACGGCTGTCTCTCACACAGCGAAATTTTCTTGAACAATATTGCTGACATAGGGCCTTTATTCTGAACGTGTAGAGGTACAGTTCAAGCTGTAACAACAAACCGTATGCACCTCAGAAAATATATTCCTGTACAACATTCTAAATTCAAATGTTCATTATTTTGTATATGTTATAATTTTAGTATTCAACGAAATTCTTAATTGTACAATGTTTCAGCTTCGCACATTTGCATAACAATTACCTGAAGAGCACAATGAAATACTTACAAAATTTCTTGGCCCTATCAACATCCAAAAACTTCATTCGCCGCAGCAAGCACATTTTGACCGCAGCCAAACATTCAAATCTCGTGCAGTATATTAAAATCCGGAGAACTTCCGGTACAGTAATGCTACTGATCCGGACAATGAACCGGACCACATCCGAAATCTGTAAATACTTAAATTTGTCTGTAACATGGTTGATAATTCCACTTTTCCTTTCTTTCTAATTTAATGAAAGTAAAGGCTTCATTAGGTAGTTGATGTTTCCGCTTCTTCGGGTTTTTATCATCAGAACTTTATCCTTTTCATTTTGTTTGCTTCATATTGAACAACAGTTTAGAAGTTTCTGTTAATATTGTACCATAAACTTAGGAAGGTGGTTTCTTATTACATTCCACATGCAATGTAGAATGACTCAAATTATGGACAGTCTCAAATATATTACAAGGGTCGACTCGCACATATGCACAAATAAATATATTAAATCATCATAATCCAAATATTCTTACGTATTGATAAACTATATATTCAATGTGCAAATCCTGCTTATCTAGCAACAAAATTGTCTAAATACGCAGTGTAATCATTGAAATGAAATTTTTCTCAGTTAGCAATGGTTTTCACAATTATTGACAGGTTGTTTCCGTATGCAAATGAAAAACTATGACAATGTTTGATGAAAATCTGCACTTACTTTTTCTCTCATGATTAGAGAATGAAAGCGCCTTTTCTGATTGCCTCAAAATCTTTAAAAAATATTTTGTGATTATAGATCTTGTTTCTGATTTCACGCAATATCAATAAATGTTCATCTTCATACAGAAGACCAGTAATGGAACTAATTTGAATCATGTCAGCTTTAATCTAGCTCTCAATAACATAACAAGGGAAACTTTCTTTACTGTCATGATTCTCCTTTGATTTTCATAGTTGCTAAATGCAAAGACATCTAAAGCCATCCAATATTTTGATGTTACTATTAATTTGTTAAAAATCTAATTGTTCTTATCATTCCTTCACAACTTTCTTGCCATCAGTGTCCCTCATATATTCCTTCTGTTTTTCACAGATTTAGAAGAATGAAAACGATTCACTGAAATAAGAATAATTTTTATGACATAATTCATTGACGAGACTCTCACTTTGCTATAAACTGCGTTGCATCATGTCTGAAAACAGACATAAATACTTTTGTTTTCTTCACAATACACTAGGTGCGAAATTTGCATGCTTTGAGATGCGTTTTTATTGAGATAGGAAGGCCAGCTATTTGTTACGCAATAGATAGAAATATGCAAATCCATCTGGCGTTGTTGTATTTCGATAATGAATCATAAAAGTTGGTTTATGTACCATAATAACGATTATTGTTTATTGTGATGTCTAGAAAAATGTGAAACCTTGAAGAAAATATCCTGTTCAAACTTTGATAAAGAAAAAAACATTTAGTACATTTTAAACAAGCATGCCTACAGTTTATGTTAGATAAATTTATCAGTAAATTAATAACTGAATCTTCAAATACATATGTAACATACATTTGCCTGCGCACACGACACATGCATTTCACACACAAACATATAATGATGGATATGTTCATTTTCAAAGTGAAGATCTGTTTCTAATTTTAAACTTGTGTCATAATACATCACTTTCATACATGGTGGCACTACCTCTAACCAAATGAAATATAGTTCTTTTTTGACAAATCGCCATCTTTCTTGTTATTATGGCAGAATTCAAATACATTAAAAGACCCTTATGAACCCAGGAATTAAAGACTGTCGCTCAAAATGACATATTCATCCAAAAGAAAACTGACATTTAGTTATAGACGGTGCTTCATGGTCGACTGGAACCATCACAAAGATCACTAAGAACATAAGAGACAAAACCTCATGTGTTATCAATTCTCAAAAAGAACTTTTCAACCATAGAGAGACAGCATGAGGCGAGCTCTCCTAACAATCCAACGTGATTATAGCAACGGTGAAGGCAAAACAAATACTTTAGGTTGGCTTGTTGAAAGGTCAGTAAAACAAGACTGACAGACTGTTTCTTCAATGACAAGTTGACGTGACAGGTATTAATGACTTCGCCATACTAATCAGCTACCTTTGGTTCTCTTTACGAAAACGAATTTCGTGAGGATTGTTGAAAGTGAAACAACGATTATCTTGAAGCTGCAAGCTCTTAGGGATTGATGAATGTACCTCGTGACATCATTGATCTCGACAATGGATAATTGATTCAACATCCAAATCTTTATGACAAATGAGTTCAATGAGTAAAATGAATACGAACAGTATGATGAATGCCTTTTCAACGTTTGAAATTGCTAAGAAACTTTCTAAGATTGGTCATAAAGAACGAAGCGGTACGATGAAGATATTGAAATGTTGGAAAAATTTTGTTGTCTACATTGTCACTGAGTGTTAATGTTTTGATGTTCGTTTTCAACATTTCAAATGAGTGATTTATTTGACATTGTAGATTTTTGTAAAACTATGTATTGTAACATGTCTCCGATGATATAATACTTGATTATGACTGGCTGACTAGAAAATTATTTCCCTAAGTTCATGAACACCTGCAAATCAAATTGAATTGAATAGGTCCGACTCCATATTTACTTGTTCTGATAATCAAAAGCTCTGTCTTATTTGACACGTGTTGATGTGATTTAACCCAAAGATGAAAAACAAATCTTTTTGCTTAAGTTCTATTGAACTATACTGTTTTAACTGGATATTTTTCTCATATTTTGTTCTCGCTTGTTTCTTTCGGTTTCTTTTGATTGTCATTCATATGGCATGTCATCACAAGGTACTCCTATTTCAGTCAAAAATTGCACTGTTAACATTGCTTATCTTATCAGTGTCATATTTTTCAAAATATAAAAGTTTGTTCTTAAATTCTAAAAATTGTGGTCATATTACCACATAAATAAATAGTTTGTAATATATGGGGGAATTCATCGTTATTCAAAACCCGCTTACACTGTCAGTGTTAAACATAGTTTTTTTTATAATGAACAGGGATGAATCTCTCCATTTTACAAACGCAACTTTTTACCTTCTTACAAAGTTTTGGCTTGAATTTAATGAATTTGCGTTATTGAAAAGATGTACAAGCTTGACGGTAATCTCCACAACGATTCCAAAGAAGATAAAACTTAGATGGTTAAATAATTTTGTAATGGTTATTTAGTACATAATACATGTTTATTTCGATAACAAAACTGTAGTCAATGGAAAATGCAATATCTGAAATTGATGTGACGTTATTCAATCTTTTCAACAAAATATTTCCCAATCGTTAACTAGTTTTAAAACCACAAAGAAGACCACAGATGTATAACTGACTGATTATCTCGAAGACAATTAACAAGCTTTTGAAAACACAGATTAATGAAAACATTTCAAATATCATTTTCAAAGGGTGTTATAAAAAGTATTCTGAATGTGTTCTTCCTTCAGCGTATCCCGCTGCTAATGGCTGAAAAATTGCCCAAGCAGCGTTAAGCACTTACTCACTCACTCCTTCAGCCTATCATATTATCAGCAAAATGTGTCATATTCTTGATTTATTAAATTCTTTGTGATGTTCCAAGTTTCTTTGGAATATCAAAGTACGTTGTGAAATTTGTACTTAGGTGGTTTTCTTTGTTGAAAATGTTATTCTTCTATTTCTATTACAATCAAATCATACCCAATAAACATGCTATCCTCGTATGATTATTAAACTGTTTTCAGATAAATCTTATGAATTACTAACTGGAATGAAAGGTTTAAAATGAATTGAGGTAAGTATATTTCTTCCAACATATGTACACAAACTATCTTTATGTTATGTGACCTATGACCTCTTCAAAATAAGTTTTTTCTGCTGAATTAAAAGCTTACATTAAAATATTAGTGTTGAACTTCCATACGACTCACAATACTGATGACTGATTAAAATATTTTTCCACATTTTGTTATATAAAACAACTGTTAATAAGCAAGAGTTAGTACTATCTGTTCCCCTAACATCATGTTAAACTATTTAACCATATCCTTACAACTTACTATGTTGTTTTTTAAGAGAAATTGATATAGCCAGCTTTTTCAGAAAAAATATATATACATGATTGAAAGCTAAAACATTTCATAAGCTTTAATACAAAGTGTTTTCTCACTGTTAAAAAAAAATATAAGTTATGTATATATGGAAACATTTGGCGCACACAAGTCATGGTTCATAACACTTTGGTGAGATATCCCGAGGTAGTGATATTCTCCGTTTTGTGATATTTCATGGATATTGTCACTTAATCTGAGTAATCAATCTATTTATCCTATCCAAGATAATTTATGAGATTCATTGCACACATTTGCTTGTTAAGAATGAAACAGTGAGACTAAACTTGCATGGTTTGGACTGAAAAATGCTAAACCTATACATCAAGTTTTTTTTTTACATCGGTGCTATTTTGGATGATATTTAGAAACCTCTATAAAATAATGAATAGTATTTTTTCCTGTTCCACAACCCTAGTCCTGCTATTTCCATGAAATTGCAATACTTAGATCATTAGTAACTCGCAATAGAAATGCATGTGTACTAAAAGTTATAAAAGGTGTAAAACTGTAAACGGAGGTCTATTTAGGTAAGTTGAGGGAAATGGAGACAGTTCGTCTGTCAAAAAGCTCTGGTAGATGGTTTTACCACCCACACTACTGCAATCAATTTGAGCCTTGCTTTCCCTGTGGACACTTATTTGAAGTTTTTTCTGTAATATGGAAAACTTGTAGAAAACATATCTGCTTCCTCATAGTTTGTTAAAAAACATTGATAAACGAAAGCAGGTTATGAAAAAATATGTATTTGGATACGCATTGAAAATATCATTTAAAATAGATTTTAAGAGTATTAACTTTATTGAGTGGGAGGTTAGGACAAACATTTTGAAGTAAAATTCGAATAAATTGATATAAAAATGGTACACAGAGGATAAATTCTATTATCCACAGCTAGATACACCAACAAATCAGAATAAAATACTACTCATTGCCATATGCCATAAATACAAAATGCAAAAAATAGCAGTAAACACCATGAATGTGTTAAACAGATAATAATAGGCAAAGTGTATATATATATTTTATTATAGTACTCACGGAAATAGGAATGAAATTATTTTCATGCAATTATTTCTTTGTTGATATTAGCTTAATATGTGAATTCTAAATATTAATTAACAATTGTTTTTCCAAACTTATTTTTTTTACTAATTCAATATAATTCTCAAAAATACATGAGTTCAAAGGAGATAAAAACTTGTCATTTGTCCTCGAAATCATCAAAAAGTCGAAATCAATGATTCCGATGTAATTTGTGTTATGTAAATGACCTATAATCTTAGAACGACCTGTTAAAAAATGCGTTGTTTAAGGTACATGATAGATCTATCTGATGTCATCTCCTATCTCTGCAATCTCTCCTATCAAAATGCATAACATAATTTGAAAAAGATATGCATGCATTAACGAATGTTGATGAGAAAGCATTGCAATTATCGATCTCTTATGATGTTGATAGAAAAAACTAAATCTAAAAACTTGGCGACTTTTATAAGACTCTTGCTAATTGTATGTTACCACATGCGAATCACCTCTAAGGAATTAACCAGCTGCTCAAAAGACAATCATGAATCCAGTCTAGACGGGGATTTAAGAGGCACTGTGAACATGTTCCACTTTCCAGGAATTGCGAGCACCATTCTACCCCATTGATCAATCATCTGTACTCTCTTAACCCTCAGATTTACATTTAACGCAAATGGATAATTCTCATCTCGCCCCACTGATGACATCTTGATTATCGTTCTGAATGCAGGTATCAAATGTCGAATTATGTAGAACACAGATGAATCACAGAGTAGTCATGGATTGTGTTAAGAAAAATCCATGTAAATCTTTAAGTATGTCTTTGAACAATGATCGTATGTCAACCTCTGCTATTATTCACATCATACATATTTGTTTAAAATATCATAACTCTACCACTGTGTAATCTTGCAAAACAAATAGCCTGAGAACTGATTGACTTCGATAAACTTCCAAAGTAAAAGAGTTTACAGAGGATAATAAACATATTGATCAAAAATTGAAACAGTTATACTTAGCAAGACTTTCAGAGTCTCCTGAGACATGCTCCAATAAAATAAGCTTAAAATCTCCCTGGTTCTACTATAAGTAATTTAATTGCGATAATATGGTGCTAGATTCTGCTCAAACTGCCTTCCAATATCCTGTTGTGTGGGAGAAGTAAAATTAGTTTTGTGTTACTCATCTCTCTCTTGCAAGATAATTTCTCTCCCAATAAAAGTCCACTTTCTTTTCAATAAAGCCGATTTTATATTTCGTTTATAAGTTTATATAGTTTATAGACTGCCAGGCAAAAGAAAGCACATGCTTCAGTTAAATTCATCATATTATCGGATTTTGAATTTCGTGTTTTTGATGATAAGAACAATGTGCCTATTTTTCACATATTGACATCATTTCAAACATTCAATAAATGATGATAGTGTTTTTCATTTTCATTTCCCTGCCTACAATAAACAATAATATTTCAACAAAACATAAATCAGACACTGATTGTTATAATAAAATAATTCCAAATGTGTGATATTGTAGTCGTAGCATACTTAGATAGGCATTAATCACATACTTTTAGATATTTAGTCAATTTAAACAAACTATGTTGTGTACTTTCTTTTTGCATAGCAATTTATTTATGCTATTTTAAAAAGCAATATAATGACTGTTACTAGAAATATATATTTCTCCTTTACAATAAAAGTATTGACTTGCAGTCCTCTTATTACAAATTTCAATTTTTGGGTTTTGATAAAAACAAAGGGTGTTAATGAATGTTACTTTTAATATAAGTAATGCCTTTTTAAAATTGTTTTTGATTAAAGGTAAAATCACATTCTTCTTATTTCAATAAATATTATGTTTATTCAAATATGATATTCACCTGAAACACAAGTTTAGTTCCAATATTTGAATTTAATTAATGAGCAGTAATGTAATAAATGGAATGATAATGGTCGATCTTTTTATTTAATTGTAAGATGAATGCCCCTCAAGGTGTTGTAATTTGGGTAACCAGTTGCACAACCAATTTCAATTTTATAGGCTTGGTGTCAAGACTCAGGAATCGTTAATCCAACATATAACCCATCAACATCAAAGAACCACCTGACAAAGAAAAAGGTCTACCACAAGTCATTCATTCCAATCTTCAACACTTAATAGACTCGTAAGGATGGAACCAGAACCACCCGATTGGTTATTGAAATGGAAGGCATTTTGTAATCTATCAGTATATGTTTTTCTGTGTTTATATCACATACATAAATGTCATTTATATAGTTTACATCTAATATTCATATTCATTGATATGTTTTAGAAAGCTTAACTTACATTTTGCATGTAATAAAAGAGATTTGCCTTTGCATATAGTATGAACTCATAATGTATTTACGTTTATTTACGTGTGTGAAGTTACTACCATATGCAATATTGCTCATGCACAAAGTTTGCCTTATAAACAAGGCATAAGCTACATTTACATTGGTACATTGTAGAGGTCGCAGAGTCATAAATCTCCATAAATCTCTCAAAGCCAGAAGCCTGTCTCCATGAAATAGAGGAACTGCAAAGCTGAAAATCGAGTTCATTTTACTTTAAATATGCGAGCTCTTTTGCAATCACTTATGAAAGGCAATTTATTAGAAAAAAATATATTTGTTTTTAAGTAATACATATTTAGACCTGAAACCTTGAGAAAGGCAATTCTTAAAATGTTCGTCTAAGTTTTTTAATATCATTTGGCACAACGTAAATATTAAAATCATTTTGAAAAGTAGACAGATGGTTTTGTAGAATAAAGATTGTGTTTATGATTTTTTTTTGGAAGACTGAAGTTAAGCCCCTTTGTGTTTTATTGTTTAAGATAAAAGTCAAAATAAACATCACATACTGGTCATGATTGATTTGCAAACAGATAGTATTAGAATATAGTTCATATTATCTAGACGCAATCAAAGCATTGCTTCATCTTGAATTCGTAAAACCGTCAAAGTGTATTATAACAACTCTTGATCATGATTGATGAAAAGGTCAAACTTGTTTTATGAACACACATACAGTTGATACGAAACGACACCTACAGTTTGATGTGTTATTCAACTTCTATTGATGAATTTTATGACAATTTTAGGAGACATATTCGAACTCTACATCTGAGTTTTCGGCCCCATACCAGGATTGTACTTTTATTTTGACATTTGCATCTTTAAATGGAGTGTTCAAAGTTGTGTTAACTTATATCATATCAATAGTACGAATGATATTGTCTTACTATTGCTGTTTTGTTTAGTCTTTGAGCATATGCCTTTACAAATGGGATTCCCTCACAGATGCAGCTCAAGCTACATGTAACCACTGTTTTAAATTATCATTTAGTATTACGGGTGTAGTGCTAAACTTCGTTGAACTTTGCGAACTACGAGACATAACAGAAAAGATTTTTGTATTGATTAACAGTTCGTACTGATCAAATCAGAAAAGACATTTAAGTCAAAAGCACTCTTAATATTGCTCCATTGACCATCTTTTTTTATAAAAGGATATCAAACTCCGTCCGATTCTACTGTAAGTAATCTGCGTGCCTTAGCTTTGTTTCATTTTTTTCGGCCTGTCTTTCCATTAGATTACCCCCAAACTGTTGCGGGGAAAGTAGTAGATAAATGGAAACTTGATTGTAAAGTTGTGCGATAAATTCTCCAATACAATATGGCCACAACTAAATGGAATATAATAGATTGTAGGCAGTCCTCCGACTATGTATTTACAAAGAATATTGTCCACTTCTAAAAACAAACATGACTTGACCATTGATCCTTTCCTTGTACAAATACATTTTTGAAATGTATTACAAAAAGTTGACAATCATGTATGGTAGCATTTTTGCTAAAATAGCCATTGATTTTTCCTCGTTTTGTTTATTGTTAACACCTTACTTTTATTATTTGTCAGTTGCAGAAACCTGCATGCAGATAATACGCAAATGGTTAAGGTTTCCATATCAGCACAAGAACACAAAGATGACATAAATTTTTCATTAAGTTTTGTCACAAGTATGTCACTTTGTAAATTATCGTTCTTTGTCTACTCCTACTGCTTGTCCCCTGAAGCAACACATTTCATCGTTGATAGGCTTGGTGTCAAGACTTCTGAATCTAATAATGCCCAATATAAATTCCTGCTAACCTACAAACATCAAAAGGCGTCTAAGAACCAGATAATGACCAGAGATAATTTGTTTTTTGATTCTCTATTGTAATCGCCAGAACAATCAAGCTGTTTGTTCTTTAGATGCTTGTCCAGTAAGGGGTAGAGTAAGTTAAAAGGATATAAGTCAGCATATGAATATGTTGACCGAGCCTGGAGAAATCAGCTTTGATGACGTTCAAGAAATTTTGTTTAGCTTCATATGCTTGAGCAGTCTGTTTGAGTTCTGGTTTTAGAAGTTTTAAGGTGTCTGTTCAGCTTTCTCGTAGACAATTGACTGTAGAAAGTTAACATGCTTTGAATATATATCAAAGATTAATGAGTGATTATTATCACATTCTGTTTTGCGTTGATACGAACGTAAATGGTATAATGAATGATGTAAATTAAGATTGCATAAATGCGATGTAAATTGATGTAAATTGATGTAAATTGCATATTTATTCCCCTGATTGCAATTATATAATGAAACATGTTTTTTTTATGAAAATCTGAAAACAGTCAAATATATTTGTAAAAGAAACATTTACAGTCATATTTACAAGATTACGAGTAATATAACCTAGCACAGATTATCAACTCATAACTGCCATTCTATATTCTTTAGATAAGGTTTCAAAACTACGTTTGACAGATTGACATGCGTCATTGATCTTTTTTCGATTTACATTTCTACTTCAAACATTCCTGATGTCATTTTACGACATCAGTTAGCTCTAACATGATTCTTTCCTGCAACAGTTGGTTCGCCTCGAATAGATGACACTGTTGTTTGACCTCCCACAACTCCCAGAAAGTCTCTTCAAGGGGATTGAAAATATGATTTGTTTTATTGAAAGCATTATCAAAACGTTTAAAGTGCAAAAATATAATATTTTAATGGTTTTAAATAATTCAAGATCGCAGATAACGATAGATGGATTTTATTATCATATCTTTGAATCTTTGTTTAATATACTCAGTACAAATACTCTTCATGTTTTTTTCATTTAACTAAACTTAATGCTGAAAGAAGTTTGTTTCACCTTGAAAAACTCACCAAAAAAAAGTCAAGTTCAATTGAAGAATGGTATTCTTTTGATCAACTCTTAACTAAATATTCTTAACTATATTCATTATATGATGCATTTTCTATTTCAAACTTTGTATTTTGATGATAAGATAATATGTGCCATAAAATCTATGAAACACTCGATCTGATAAAGAACATTGTACACATGTCAACAATGTTTGCAGGGCTTACAGAAGATGCTTGAACAAGAATTCCTCTCTTGCTGATTTGGTCATTTATACATAAACCAAAAGTCCGCATGTTTATTTGAAAGTGACCTTGATTGATATCTCTTTTCCATGTTTCAAAGGACGACACGTAAAATAAACATAGAAAAAGTGTTTCGGTCTTACTTATCATAGGTATTCCTCTAGTTTGAAACATTTTAATGAGCTCTGAAATTACTCTCAAACTCACAATCATTGTTTCTATGAATACTTCAGAGGTATATACGTTTATATTGTTACAATACGTGTCGTCCTTTGAAACATGGAAAAGAGATATCAATCAAGGTCACTTTCAAATAAACATGCGGACTTTTGGTTTATGTATAAATGACCAAATCAGCAAGAGAGGAATTCTTGTTCAAGCATCTTCTGTAAGCCCTGCAAACATTGTTGACATGTGTACAATGTTCTTTATCAGATCGAGTGTTAAGATACGTTAAGATAATCAGCATCATCTTATCACTATTAGAGTCATCATTTGAGAGGAGAAAAATACATTATATTTGTATTGAAAACAATAACCTTTGGAAAGCCAGGGACATCACACACTGTATTCCATTATTTTCAAAGTTTTGGCTTGTTGATTTTGAAAATGATATTTTGATTGATATAAATTTCTGTCTTTTCATGGACTCAAATGTTGTATTGAAACATAAATGTTTGATCAACTACTCGTATAGTGCCCAGTGATAATGTCAAGCAGCTGCAAAAACTCATATCTATAACATATTATGTTTGAAGCAAACGGACACTTGAATATTCTTGTTATACTTAAATGTCAAATCCTGTAAAAATAAAACTTGTGGCGTTTGATCAATAGGTGAAACCTTTTTAAAAATAATCTTGAAAGATAATTCAGATATACATGTAACCAGATACGTCATTTTTCTTTATTGTGCCACCCAGTTGTCACTTTTTAAATTTATCTATTTTTGCAAACGATTCTTGTTTCTGTAGATCACATTTCTCAGATTGAAGAAACAAATTCTTCAAGAAGTGTTTATGAAAAGTTCAAATCGTTTTCTTATTTCAAAACAGCATATGTATTATCAATTATAAATTGGTTAGTCGGGTGAGTAAAATGGCAAAAACATTATTTTACTTATGATCGAAAGCAACATGATGTTTGACCTATTATGAACACCAGCTACACAATTATCTTAAAATGAAAGATAATGTTGCATTTGATAATTATCTAATTGGAAAGTTGATATTATTGTCGTCTTGTTGTTATGATTTACTATATTTATGTTGTCAACATAGGGTTATTTGAATAATATACATTATTGAGTATTATTTTCTTCAAAATTACAATCTACAACTGCATCTCCCGTTCCATATTGCTACATTTGAATTAAAAACTTTAAGATCATTATAACAGTGTCGCGTTTAGACTAGTTTGATCACACTGTTTTCTTCTAAACTACTGTGAATCAAAGTTCAACTTTAAATAGTATAGAGACAGGCTTTATATCCCGTCTTGTGGTTGAAGTGTGCAATAAATACAACAAAGTGTAATTTGACAGTTGTATGTTTGAATGAACCTTTCCTAAGCAGATCATTGGTAATGAATTTATCCTTCATAGGTTACCAGTAATACAAAAAGGCTTATGTACACAGTCAAGATGTGTGTTCAATGTTATAATTGTTTAAATGGCTACCATTGATAAATGTAAAACATATTTTATTTCTTTGTCTGGGAACAGATACATATATAGTTTTTCTAAAATAGTTTTTGGATAAAGTTGAAAAAATTAAATTCATCGCTACTAAGGATAATTTTTTTTCTGTATACCAAATGTAAATGAGCTAGCTGGCATTGTCCATTTTTTTCTCCGAATCAGTTACCTTCAAGTTTCTCACACAAAGAGGTTGGAACTTAGTCTCAAGAGCTTGTTGATAGATTTCACACTTGAAATTGATTGAATGCCTTGGGCTTAAAGTTGTCCGTAAATAGACCAAATGTGATTTTGGTTACAACTTTAAATAACAGTAACCTCTCTTTGTTACAAAAGTTACTTGCTTTTAAAGTTTTCAAGACGTTTAACCATAAAGAGATATATACACAATTCAACAAAAGCCGATCAATAGATACAATGTACTAGCCATCTAGGTTTGCTTTTTTGTCTTGATAAAAGAGACTATATCTTCTTATCGTTTTTAGAACTTGTACGTGTATTGTCAACGTATATAATTAACAGTACAAAATAATGCCTTCATTGACACACTTATTGGGTAGACTATTTCCATAGCATGACTAACGTTAATGAGTTTGGAATCATTCTTGATTAAGAGCCACTTCAAAGTGAACATTGTGTCCAACATAATAATTGATACATTGACGAGTTTCCATAAAGAGTTTACAGTAGTTATTATGAAGTTATATCAGTTTAATTTTCCCACAATTTTATGAAATGAAGATCATTAACATATATAAACATCAAAATATCACTTATGAATGGCCCAGTGGGAATCGTTAATCTCACGTTTATTGTTAAAATAAAGGAAAGATATTCCAAATCAAGTGCCATCAAAAGGACATTATATATTTAAACATGCTCTTATTTTGCAAACTCGTACATGTACATGTTCATGTTAACTCTTTGCTCTAAAGAAACAAAGTTGGTAAAGATACAGTCAAGTGCATCTATTACGATCTTATATAAAATCCCACTAAGCTATCAACATTAAAGAGTCAACAGAAATCAGTTTATCGCCAACTATAAAGTGTCTTTGGTTCGTATCTTGAAATCAACAAGCTAATCTTCAAGACACATTAATGTGTAGTATATCAAGGGATGAAATTTACTAATACAACATGTGGTACAGACTTAATAAGGTTAACATTTTAGATACATTTAACCCTTTTTAAAAACCATAAATATCTTTCTATCTGGATTTTTTTTATATTTTGAATTCTTTAGAATTGACATACTTCATGAACCAAAATTGAAATGCATGACAATACCTAACTTTGCATCTGTTAAGGGATTTCTGACAGAAACTTGGGCACAGTCGGGACTGTAAACAGAAGGAGATCGAAAATGTGTATATATTGAAAACGAATGTATAACAAATTCAAGCGTTATTGCATTCCGTTATCTTAATAACATATCTACTTAAATCATACAAGAAACGAAATATCAAGAAAGGATCTTGATGCATATTAATAACCGTATATTTAAACTTACAAACCATCTGAAAAGTAAAAATACCTTGATTCGTTTATACACACGAAGATACATGAACTGATAATCTTTGCTTAGATATCTAATATCTTATATAATCTAAGATATGATTGAGCTTCTTTAGATAACAAAAAGAAATTTTCATTAAAATCTACAAAAGATTGTAGCAAAGCAAGTAACAAACAAATTATTAAAATAGTTTGTGTTTGCATGGCTGCACGGTGGTTGATTAAAAATATAACTTCAAAGTATGCATATGATTACTTCCTTGGATAAAAGGCTTAGCAAGTCTTAGATCTATTGTTTCTTTTGAAGTGAAAATGAATTTGGTTTCTTGAAAAAATTCATCCTTGAGCGTTAATTTGTCTAACACCTTGAGTGTTAATGGTAAAAAAAGCAATGTTTGCTATCCCCTTTTATGTTAACTGTTCTTCAATTGGAAAAAAATATCTAGTGCAATGTTTACCCATTCACAAAAAACAAACAATCATATAGTACAAATGCTTTTGTGTAAGACATGCTTTGATTTCATTTTAAAAATGGGGAATAAATCTCTCTGGCCAACCGTTGGAATTATCGGTCTCCGTAAGACAAAAACTTCAGTTTTAATCAACAACACAAACGTTACCGCCTACGAACTGTTTGCCAAAATGTATATACCTCTTTCATGTACCTTGAACATGTTTTTCAATGAACCAAGGTATTCTGTTTATGACAATTGTGACATTATAATACAGTAATTTCAACTTGTCAAAATGATGATTTTACATATGAAATTATAAAAAGTGTAACAATCTTTGTGCAAAGAGAAAAATGTTTATGGGTTTGTAGCAATTCATTGTCATTGCATTCAAGTGATTTAATGCAAAAAGGTCTTCTTATCATATTAAATGTTACTTAACTTCAAAGTTGTCAAAATAACATTTGACAATCCATTTTCATAACTTATTATACAATCATATATAGGATTATCACAATGGGTATAGAAATGATATAAATCAATGAAATTATGAGAACATTTTATGTAGAATACGTATGATTTTCGTTCTGTACTAAATTATCCTTGAGTCTATTTGATTTAACATCATACCACTTTCCTGTCAAATAATTACCATCTATTGAGCGTTTTAAAAAAATGTCAACCAAAGAAATCTTATTTAAGAATATATTTTGTTTATCATCATAAAGAAATGAATCCAGCATCGCAGTGAAGGATTCTGTAAATCTGAATGTTTTCCCTTCAATCAATGTAAGAAAATATTTATGCTGTTTATGATTTTAGGAACCATTTCAAGTTGCTGCCAGTCAGTACTAGGCGATAAAGTGACGTTCCAGGTATGATGCCCCTTTGAAGTACGTAGCAAATAGCATTGACCATTTTTTTCTTGTCAGTCAATATTTTGCCAATCAATCTCACCCTAATCATTTGATGAAGTGTGCATCCATTAATCATTAGTATTCTGTAAGTTTTCCTTCAAAGATAGCGACATAAAAACTCTATGTGATATAGTAAGGTTTTCAATGTATATTGTCCCTATAGACAATTGTGTGTATTCCGACCGTTATGCATGAGTAAAGATCCTGGAAATGAGTCAATAAGAAATAATGATTATGAAAATCAATAATCGTTTCGAAGTTAACATGGTCAGCTTATTTGTTGTTGTTTTATTCAACTGGTGTGTTCTCTTTTGACGTTACAGCTGCAAAGAACTCGTTCATGTTCTCTCTTTCATTTACTTAAAGTACACTACGTGGAAAATTGACTTTTCATTTTATCATGTATTATGTATCATCATGTATAATATATTTTTTATATATTTTCAGTAATTGATATCGTTTATAATTTTCCCCTTAAATCAATGACTATATCAGAATTACACAACACCTAAATTGGAAACTTCATCTGGTGGTCGTAGCAATCACAAACATTTTGTCAATTTTTTGTGTCAAACGAATTAAATAATTGAATACTGCCATATAGTCCTTGAACATACTATAAGCTTATTTCAGTATGTTTTCGAGCAACAACTCTTTCTAAGTATCTCTGGTTTAGTTTTTAGTAAGTAGTATCGGTGATTGATTTATACAACTGAATAGGCACATGTATATGATGATCCTAATCTTGAGTTTTTGGAGTAAGATGTTACCGCTTCGGTAATGGTACAAACATATACCAATGATACTGTTTAGTTACTTTTAAGTTGTTTAGTGTCGATCTCAATATGAGAAATTGAGATGCCATCTTTGACACTGTTTAGTATGTTGTAAAGAAAAGAAATTGAAGCATAAATAGCTATTGAAGAGTTTGGTTTTCTCAACGTTAAAGTTTGATATCAAAGCATTCTTAGAATTTGATCATTGGCCCAAATATTACTTTGTTAACACGTAAGCTGTCAATTTGTCATCAATTATTGCTAACAACTTGACAATTGATCCCCTCTTCCCCTTGTCTTCAAGGTACCAGTTGATAATATATTCGTGATTTTCTTATTAACAACACGTACATGTACATGTAAAGATGACAATCAATGTCAATCTTCCAATGAAATATATTTTAAAGTTTTTTATTTCACAATTACAAGTTTGCTGCAAGATCAAATTTAATGACCATCTACATGATAATTCTTTGGGTGCCTTATATTTCCTTTCTTGTGATCTCTTTAACAAAATTAAAATGATATGAGACTTTGATGAAATTATGATGAGAAAGTTATTCTTTGTAAACAGGTTTGAACCATGACTTTCCCATATTCATATATTTATGCAGAAGAATGAGACATTCTGGAAGGTAACTGATTGAACACGTAGAGACAAATCGTGAACATAAAGTCTTTGCTTGCACCCTTGGTGTTTAGAAAAACTTACCACCACCAGAAAGAAGATAATATGTGTTAATTAATCAAACCTGGTAGGCGATTACACATAATCAGTTGTTATTGCACGCCTGTTGGCCAGTGGTTCTATTAGATTCCTGATTCAGTTAAAAGTGCATGATATTTAATTCTCAGTAACTATCACAGTTGTTGAATAGACAAAGGCTGAAGCATGTCTAGACGTGGCTTTCACAACACCTGAGATCTTCCTGTGTATCTCCCAATAATGAAGGAAGTCAAGCTTTTGCTGTTATTTGATCATTGTCAGGGTGATTTATTGCTTATTTTGACCTATTTTTCATACACCTCGTCGTGGTCATCACGCCAATAGATAATCAACACTTGATCACTTTGATGATGTTTAGATTGCGTTTCTGCCATAGATGTTAGAATCGTGAGTGCATTTCGCTCTTACACTCGTCAATATGGCCGATAAGTGTACATTTACTGCTATGATGGATTTATAAACTCAAGTTCCAACACAAGTTGGATCTTTCAAACTTTTACATTTTCACGAATTTTGATGCATTTCATCAAGAGTACAAGTACAATGTAATGTGTTCCTTTTAATAACACTGTATTGTCGTTCTTTTAAAGAACTTAAAAACAGATAACCTGATTCATAAAAATGCAAAAAGGTGAAGAGTTTGAGATGATGATTTAATCAAGTGCAATTTCATTTGTTTTATGTATATCATAACTCAAAGCATACTTACTCTAACATTCCTTTAGACTCACATCTTCAGAGCACATTTGACAAATGGCATATTTAAGTAATTAAGAAAATAACGACTCCGTGTTACCTGCTGGTAGTCATCACTTATAGTGGATTTGACTTAAAGAGCTTAAAACGAGCACATATGTCTTAATGAATTTAGTGTTTTCAGTGCGAATGAAAGAATCACATACCCTCATGAGTGCATAAAATCAAGCAAAGACACTTTACTTACTTACCGATAATTTGTAATGCTGTCTTCTGTTGATCAAGTGGAATGTCATTCATTTTGTATGAAACACTTACGTTTTATAAACATTTGTTCACTCCCACATACAGTTGCGGTTTTAATTAGCTAAGCGATTACTCTATATAACTTACATTAACTATAAAACTTTTAATGGTTGTGGGTTGCTCAAGGTTTATTATCCTATACTATAGGAAGGATTTTATATCAACTTGATTGCAATTATAAGTCAAAGGCTTAGAGAAACTAACTGTTGTAATTGGTTCTTCAATACATCTTAAGATGCCGTAACTGTCTAAAACATGTCTAACAATGACATTACTACTAAGTACTAGTAAGTAGTGTTTTATTGTGTTATATTTAAGTTTAAAAGATAGCAATTATCAACACCTCTGTGAATAAATGAAACATTTATAGTTGCAATATGAATTGTCATTTAGAAATCAAAATTGATTTATAAGAGTTGTCAATATTTCAGTTCGATAATAAGAGTTATACACCCTGTTGCTAATCATACCTTAGTTCTGATAGATATCAAAATAATATTTTAAATGATTCAAAATGTGTCGCTACACTCTGGATATACTTTGATTTTGTCAACAGCGCGTCCCAATGAACCAAATCCTCTTGTGACAAACTAAGTGTGTCTACTCCCACTGAATCTATTAATATCATATATGATTTCCTGTCAACTTATCAACATCAAAGAGCGTCTAGAAACCAGCTAATGAGCAAACATAAGTGATCTTTGATATTGCAAGGCCCATCAAGCTATTTGTTCCTGGTCTTTACAAGGATCTGTGTCATAGTGTGGCTTATTTGACCTAAGAATACTCAAAATAGGATTGATCATTGCGAAAAATTTCAAATAAACCATAATTTTCTATTTTTCCTTTGATTTTTGTTTGGTTGAAAGTTTCGAGACAAAATTATTTAGCTTTAGATATGACATTAATTCGTTACAAAACTTTTAAATTAACATTTGGCAGTGAAACATGAAACAAGAGATCTTGCATTTTGAATTAGATGTTGCATATAAGGGTTTCCAAGACAGTCAGTCACCTTCCAAAAACCATTTGGCTATACCACAAACTGACTTTCTCTTTTTACTTTGAAATTTTAAATTATAAGAATCACAAAAACATTTGTTATTTTTTATGTGCTCGGACATTGTTTCACGAATTTGAACCTTAAAATTCGAATATTATGATTCGTTATCAGAATAGTCATTGAAATTTAACCTTTAACTTTTAACGCATGCAAAGTTGTGGCGGAAACTTGTATTCAGGAAAACACTTTACCATGCTTTCAAGATCAATATCAATCTCACCTTTGAAGTTATGGTTGAACGTTTAAATGTATGCAAGCTTACACTATCAAATTGTTTACAGAGTGTTAAGGAGGTAATGAAACTTAAGGCACAATATCGATTTAATAATCAATATCACTTGACAACTCTTCTCAATGATAGCAATTGATGTTTCAAAATAATGTTGTATTTTCAAAACTTAACTTTAATTTTCAAAAAATTCAAGATTCATAAACAAATAAATGGTTGATTGATTTGATCCTTCTCAGTTATGAAGGCATTTTATTCATGATAACTTTAATACATTATTTCATAATACTTACCAAGTGACAAGTTCCCTTGATGGAAAATCAAACTTATCAAAGTTGTATGGAAGAGTAAGTGATATATCTTTTAAGACACATACATACAAGTTTTGATAGTCGTATTTCAGGCAACAATAACCAAAAGTTCGCCGTTATTATGTGGTGACAATTCAAAACATATATTAGATGTTAGATCAAAATGGAAGAATAGAATACTATTACAAACATGCTATGAATTAGAAACGAGAGATACAAATATGAAATGATATGATAATGCAATCTCAAGGTACTTATACCTGCTCATGAGAATGGCGTAAGTTTCATCTTTACTAGGACAAAATTATTAGAAGACCAGGGCTTAGATTTTCGAAGCTCTCTTAGTGCTAAGATTGTCGTAAGTACCATACATTAACATTGGCCTACGACTATCTTAGCACTAATAGAGCTTCAAAAATCCGGTTCTTGGAGGTTAGAGTATGTTACATAACCGTCATGGTATGTTTAAAATGTATCGAAAACCTTTGTTTATGATATAACATCACCTTTTTGAAATACGAAACTGCAATGATAAATGCAACAGATTACTTAAACAGCATGAACCTAAAAAAACACCTGATGCTTTGCATTTATCATTGTTGATTGTTCATGAACTAGAACACTTCAATTCAACCAAGTGAATTTTTACTTGGAAGGGTCTCTTCTTTGTTGGTCTGTAAATATCCCGTACCCACAGAGAAGCAAAGTTTTAATCTCATATTCTTGCATTATATTGCAGTTTCATCATGAATGGTTCAATTTCCAAGTGTCTATGAAACTGATAATGTAGAACAACATGGAAACGGCAAGAAGGAACTTGATAACTTTTTTTCTGAGTTTTTTTTTACCATGAAATCATTTTCAACTTGTTTATTATTGCAGGATTGAACCTCGGGAAATTTATCTAAATACTGTTTACCTGAAAAAGGGGTTTTGCATTATATATTTAAGATTTCTATTCTTAAAAAGTCATCAGCTAAGGATGTCATATTGAATATGTAGAATTTCAATCATGTGCACCTTACACAACTGACCTAATTTTAATCATTTATGCAACTGTTACAAATTGTATAAAGGGAATGGAAGATATCATCAAAGGCGGAGTGCTGTGTGAGATCTTCAAAGAAAATGTGCTCGATTTCTGCCTTACTTGACCCTTTAATAAGTATTAAAAGGGTTGAAAGAATCATAAATATTTTTGGAAAAGATAATCAAGCTGCAATAGCTCAGATTACCAATGCCTTTTGTCATAGAATGTATTCTTGCTTTAAGAACTATTTACTTTGAAAGCATCAACAGTTAATCAATCTCTTATGCGAAATTGCAAACACAATCTATGTTTATAATGTCATGTACATGTGTCATAGATAAACGTTATTGTTATGATTACATGCATAATGCATTACCACCTTTCTGACATGTTTTCATCATTGTTAAGACAGAGAGGAAGATAATTGTTTAGAACTTAAAGTCAAACGCAATATACAAGAGAAGTTTTATATTCAATTAATTTCATATTCATATATCTGTTTTATGTACATTTAACATACATGTATATTTAGTTCAAAATTGGAAAGCATTGCCATCAAATATCTAAATAACGAGAAAGCATTCACATTGCAAAACACTGGGGAAATGGTAAGTAAATATTTGTATTTCACTAGTCTAATAAAATTAATTTAGATTGAAAACATCCAATCTATTTCTGTGGAACTAAAGATTGACTTATCGGGTTTGAACAGATCTCTTAATTGAATATGCCTTAAGATAAATCAAGATCTGATGTGTCAAATCTCACAACAGTTTATTCAATTGTTACAGTTTACACAGAAATCTTTCCAACCATTTGTCATATCAATGTTTAAGCTGTGATATTAAAGACAAGCAGTCCCCTTGTATATTCTTGTTAATTTTCTGCATCTGTCTATTTTCATGTAATGATCTAATAACTCACTTGCACGCCCTTAAGGTTATCTGCGTTGAAATGATATTCCAGTTCAGTTCTTGAATTACATTTTTGAAGGGGAAATTTTAAACTTAGCAAAAGTTTGTTCAAAAGACACAATTAAAAGATCTTCTATCAATCAGTACGATGATATCATGTTTTTTTCTGTGCATGTGAAACTAAACCATTGAACAGATGATCTTACAATCATAAATGACACTGATTTGTAAATATTTTGTACGAACTGAGACAAAGGAGACACAATTGTACCAAAAAAGAGAATAATCTCATTGAGTATTTAACCCTGTTTCATTCCTTTAACATCGTGTCGGCTTCTATGTTAGTCGGAATGACCTCCTATGATGATTGTTTTTTTTTACCAATATCCGTGTGAAATTGTGTGAATTTCAAACTTTCTCATTCATCTATAAGGGCAAAATTGGGAAAGCGTGAAGCCACCCTTAAAAATACCCACGTTAGTGAAATAGGTTTGTGAAACAATTTGTTTTGCTTCTTTTATGACATCCTTTGTCTAATGAGAGTATTTATTTAGACTTTGAATATGAAAATTGCGGAAGAAAAGCTCTGATAGTTTTCCATTGATTTACATTTACATGCTTTTTGCATAAGAATATCCACATTGTGGCGGCCACAGAATTCATCAATTTTGATCACTGGTTTGTCATATTTTAAACAGACAAAATGGTTGAAGTCACACTAAGCATCAAATTGAGTGATATGTTCATCTCTTCAACAAAGGACAAGTTGTTGTCAAAAGGTCAATGAAATGGATGATTAACCAACTCAAGAGATAGACACGGATGGAAGTGCCAGCCAACACTAGTGATTGTAGACCATTTTATTACAATCGTAACACTCTGCAAGGACCCTTGAAAAACTTTATAAAGAATGGTCGTGGTTACTACAAGATATTTGGTTTTTTGTGTGTTCCTTAAGAAAATATAGAGATTAATGATGAGTTTGAAGATATTTTCATTCAAAGTTATCAGACAAACTTCAGCAGACATGTGTTGTCTGTGTTAGGGGCCGTTGCCTTATGGCCAAAGTCATTTGACATAAATATTATTGCATTTTGGTCCAAAATGTAGAAATATTCGCATTTTGTACTTTAAATCACATTTTAATGCTCTCGAATCGGTCTAGTCTATGTTAAATGTCAACTCGATAAGCAGTTTTTTAAGGAATATATTTTAATTATTTTACTTGAAAGGTTTAATATATTTTTTACGGCATAGCCATCATATTGTAAACTTTATTCTATAATGCATATCAGTGTTCATTTCAATTACAACAGCAGTTTCATTTTCCTTCAAAGTTACTTCAGGTTTCAGTAAATGGTCGTTCAGCTCTTCTCCATCCAACGATGGAGATAACAGGTTTGAAACCGAGGAATTTCTAGGGTTTTCGGCAACTCGTGATCCTAAACCATTGATTTATTTCAGTAGAAGAAAATTATCCGTTAAGATGTTTTACTTGCAATGATGGTAATGCGTGATATGCTTCACGTTAAAGGGGCACTAGCACGTTTTTTGAACATTTTATATTTCAAAATTTTCACTTATAGTTGTACGTTTATGCTAAATGTAATATTTTGATAGCGTCAAAAAGCTCATTACACAAACCAATTATGAACTACTACTGCCCCTTTAAACTTATGAAAGGAAATGATCGAAGCTGTCAAACAAATCAAGTTATCAATAAAGAACATTTGGATATTATGTTTGCTCAGTGGATGAGTTGTTTTTGGAATTGATGTAATGGTTGATGATTCCATTTTTTTGTAACGAAAGTAAAGGTGTCAGTAGCTATAGGCAGTTGATGCTTCTACTTCTTCGAACTTTGATCAACAGAATATTATCATTTACGTTAGTTTGCTTTATTACATAATAAATAACATTTTTAAAGTTTCTGTCGAAATGCTACGATTCTGTTTTGGGAGATAACTATTTATTGGATTCACCATGTAATTTAGAGTGACATGAATAAAGGACAGTTAAAGATATTGAACCATGGTTGACTTGAAAAAAAATGCAAAGATAAATATATTTTATCTTTTTAATGCAAACATGAAAAATATTACCATATATTTGATGTGCAAATCTTGCTAATCAAATAACAAACTTGCCTAAATACGCAGTGTAATCATATACATGTATTGACAAAGCTGACAGTGCACTCATTTCAAAACTTTCTCAAAGGGCAATGGTTTTCATGATTATTGACAGGTTGTTTCCGTAAACAAATGAAAAGCTATGACAATGTTTGATGAAGATCTGCACTTTCTTTTTCTCTCATGATTAGAGGACGAAAGACCCTTTTCTGATTGCCTCAAAATCTTGAAAAAATGTTTTGCAATTATAGATCTTGTTTCTGATTTCACGCATTATCAGTGAATGTTCATCTTCATACAGAAGAACATCAATGGAACTAATTTGAATCATGTCAGCTTTAATCTATCTCTCAATAACATAACAAGGGAAACTTTCTTTACTGTCATGATCCTCCTTTGATTTTCATCGTTGCTAAATGCCAAGAAATCCAAGGCCATACAATATTTGGATTTTATTATCATTTTGTAAAAAATCTTATTGTTCTTATCATTCCTTCAAAACTTTCTTGCCATCAGTGTCCCTCATATATTCCTTCTGTTTTTCACAGATTTAGAAGAATGAAAACGATTCACTGAAATGATAATGATTTTTATGACATAATTTATTGACGAGACTCTCACTTTGCTATAAACTGCGTTGCATCATGTCTGAAAACAGACATAAATACTTTTGTTTTCTTCACAATACACTAGGTGCGAAATTTGCATGCTTTGGGATGTGTTTCTTTTGAGATAGGAAGACCAGCTATTTGTTACGCAATAGATAGAAATATGCTAATCCATCTGGCATTGTTGTATTTCGATAATGAATCATAAAAGTGGGTTTATGTACCATAATAACGATTATTGTTTATTGTATTGTCAAGAAAAATTTGAAACCTTGAAGAAAACATCCTGTTCAAACTTTGATAGAGAAAAAAACATTTAGTACATTTTAAACAAGCATGCCTACAGTTTATGTTAGATAAATTTATCAGTAAATTAATAACTGAATCTTCAAATACATATGTAACATACATTTGCCTGTGCACATGACACATGCATTTCACACACAAACATATAATAATGGATATGTTCATTTTCAAAGTGAAGATCTGATTCTAATCTTTAAAGGGGCAGTAGCACGTTTTAAGGGGGAATATAAGGTGATGTCGGGAAAATTAAAATTAATGGTTCCAATTGAAAAACAATGTATTTAAACTAAATGCAGTAGTAATAATTCAAATATATAACGTAAAGGTTAGCCATGTGATTCCTTTTTCTGACACAAAATGAATTAAAGGTGTTCACAAAAAAATGGCCGCCAATGGATTTTGTATGAATCTTCATACTTTGTCCTTTGACTATGGATGATTGGCTTGTGTAATGACATTTTTGACACTGTCAAAATAATACATTTAGCATTAACTAACAATTATCAGTGAACACTTTAAAATATAAAGTTATCAAAAAACGTGCTACTGCCCCTTTAAACTTGTGTCATCATACATCACTCTCATACATGGTGGCACAATCATTTACCAAATGGAATATTGTTATTTTTTGACAAATCGCTACCCTTCTTGTTATTATGACATAATTCAAATAAATTGAAAGAACCTCATGAACCCAGGAATTAAAGACTGTCGCTCAAAATGACATGTTCATCCAAAATCCAAAAGAAAACGGACACTAATTAATAGACGGCGCCCGATGGTTGATAATAAGCATCCCAAAGATCACAAGGAGATAAAAACGTATCGTGCTATCATTTCTCAAAAAGATCTTTTCTCCCATAGAGAGACATCATGTAGCAAGCTCTCCTAACAGTCGAACGTGATTATAGCAATGGTGAAGGCAAAACAAATACTTTCGGTCGGCTTGTTGAAAGGTCAGTACAACAAGACTGACAGACTGTTTCTTTAATGACAAGTTGACGTGACAGCTATTAATGACTTCGCCATACTAATCAGTTACCTTTGGTTCTCTTTACAAAAACGAATTCGTTAGGATGTTTTTTTAATTTTAAGATGGCAGCAAAACATAGCGAAACAAAGAATATCTTAAAGCTGTAAGCTGATTCTTTGTGGGGGATTGATGAATGTACCTCGCGACATCACTGATCTCGACAGTGGATAATTGATTCGACATTAAAACTCTTCATGACAAATGAATTCAATGAATATGAACAGTATGATCAATATAGTTCGAACGTTTGACATTGCTTAGAAACTTTGAGGAAATGGCCATAAAGAATGACGGGTAGGATGAAGATATTAAAATGTTGAACTGTCAGAGGTCAATAATGATCAGCTGATCTTACAATTTGACCATTTGTCACTGAGTGTTAATGTTTTGGTGTTTGTTTGCAACATTTTAGATAATGTGAAGACCTGCAAATTGAATTGAATTGAATTGATCCGAATTCATTTTTTATTGTTCTGATAATCAAAAACTCTGTCCGCTGGTCTGATTTGACACCTTTTGGATGTGGTTTTCTAACTTGCTTTTTCTTAAAATCTTTTTTAGTAAACTATTTTAACTTGATATTTTTTCCAAATTGTTCTCGCTTGTTTCATAGGGTTTCTTTTAAATGGTTCTCCTATGGCATGACATAACAAAGACCAACTTCTCTTTCAGTCAAAAATTGTTAATACTGCTATGTCTTTTCAGTGTCATATTTTTCATGAATATCATGCTGGGTTTGAAATGGCTGTTAAATTGTAAAAATGATGGCCAAGGTTCCGCAAAATTAAATAGTTTTTAATATTTCGGGGGATCAATCGTTATTCAGCACCCACTTACGCTGTCAGTGTTAAACAAATTGTTTTTTTTTTTATGAGGAACAGGGTGAATCTCTGCATTTGAAAACACAACTTTTATCTTCTTAGTGACAAACAAATGAAAGTTTTAATTAATTCTACAATTTCGAGAAAATGTTTTGAAAATACATGTCATTACAAAAAGTCATCACTTACATGTAGCTGACATTGTATTTTCTGTTTGTTTGTAATTTTACCAAATCTGTACGAATCCATTCTCTGGCAGTTTCGGCTGCAATTTCACCTTGAATGTATTTGCGTAAGTAATAAAATTTGAAAAGTTGCATTAAGCAAGCTTGAAAGTAATCTTCACAACCAATTCATAAAAGATGAAATTACATTTGTGAAATAATTTTGGATTTTATTATTTAGTACACAAAAACATGTTTATTTCGCGAACAAAACTGCATTCAATGGGAAATGCAATATCTGAAATTGACGTGATAATATTTAATCTTTTCAGCAAAATATTTCACAATAGCTAATTAGTTTTAAAACCATAAAGGGGACAGAGTCGTATAACTGACTGATCATCTCGAAGATTATTAACAAGCTTTTGAAAACACAGATTAATGAAAACTTTTCAAATATAATTTTCAAAGGGTGTTATACATATATACTCAGCTTGTTATCAGCAAAAATGTGTCATAATCTTGATTTATTAAACTCTTTGTGATGTTCACAGTTAGATTCCATTTCTTCGGAATATAAAAGTCTGTTGTAAAATTTGTACTAAAGTGGTTTTCGTCAAGGTTGTAGATATGGAATTTAATATGTTATTCTTCTATTTCTATTGAAATCAAATCATACCTAATAAACAAGTAATCCTTATGAGATTATCAAACGATAATAGATTTATACAGTATATTCAATTTTAAGATAAATCTTATGAATTACTAACTGGAACGAAAGGTTTAAAATGAATTGAGGTAAGTATATTTCTTCCCATATATGTACACAAAATAGCTTTACTTTATGTGACCTTTGCCCTTTTCAAAAATAAGCCTTTTTTGCTGAATTAAAGTTTTACATGTGTTAAAATATTAGTGTTAGAGGAAACAGAAATACGACTCACAATACTGATGACTGATTAAAGTATGCTTACAAATTTTGTTAGTTAAAACAATTGTTAATAAGCGAGAGTATCTGTTCCCCTAACATCATGATAAATTACTTAACCAAATCCTTACCTTACAACTTACTACGTTTTTTAAAGTTAAATTGATGTTCCCAGGTTCTTCAAAATAATATATATACATGATTGAAAGCTAGAAAAATTAATTAGCCTTAAAACAAAATATTTTTTATTGTAAAGTTATCTGTATGTAAAAACATTTCGCGCACGCATGTCATGGTTCATAACATTTTTGTGAGGAATCTCGAAGTAGTGATATTCTTTGTTTTGTGATATTTCATGGATATTGTCACTTAATCTGAATAATCAATCTATTTATCCTATCCAAGATAATTTATGAGATTCATTGCACACATTTGCTTGTTAAGAATGAAACAGTGAGACTAAACTTGCATGGTTTGTAGGACTGAAAAATGCTAAACCTATACATTTGTAAATCAAGGTTTTTGACATCGATGCTATTTTGGATGATATTTAGAAAACTCTATAAAATAATGAATAGTATTTTTTCCTGTTCCACAACCCTAGTCATGCTATTTCCATGAAATTGCATTAATCAGATCATCAGTAACTCGCAATAGAAATGCATGTGTACTTAAAGTTGTAAAAGGTGTAAAACTGTAAATGTAATTTGAAGTTTTTTTCTGTAATAATGGAAAACTTGTAGAAAACATTTCTGCTTCCTCATAGTTTGTTAAAGAACATTGATAAACGAAAGCAGGTTATGAAAAAATATGTATCTAGATACGCATTGAAAATATCATTAAAATTAGATTTTAAGAGTATTAACTTTATTGAGTGAGAGGTAAGGACAAACATTTTGAAGTAAAATTCGAATAAATTGATATAAAAATGGTACACAGAGGATAAATTCTATTATCCACAGCTAGATACACCAACAAATCAGAATAAAATACTACTCATTGTCATATGCCATAAATACAAAATGCAAAACATTAGCAGTAAACACCATGAATGTGTTAAAAAGGTAATAATAGGCAAAGTGTATAGATATTTTATTATAGTACTCACGGAAATAGAAATAAAATTATTTTTATGCAATTATTTCTTTTTCGATAATAGCTTTATATGTGAATTCTAAATGTTAATTAACAATTGTTTTTCCAAACTTATTTTGTTTACTAATTATACCCCCTCTTACTTCGTAGCGGGGTATATAGCGGTCATTCCGTCCGTCCTTCCGTCCTTCTGTCAGGTCAATTATCTCAAAAACCATTAGGTCTAGATCAATAAAACTTTGCACATATGTTAATCATAACCTTGTCAACAATGCTGACCACTTTTGAATGTTCTGGAATTTATTTTTTTGGGCGTTTCCTTGGAAACGTCACTTTTTTGACTCAGTTATATGGTGTACAATGGGGACAGATTTACTCAGACTCTATAACACCTAGGTAAATGAAATTTTGGTTATGTATACACCTGATGTTACTCTTGATCGAGTTCGAAAGCAATTTCCGAAATTTTATTTTTGACAGAGTTATGGCCCTTGATTGCGCAATTTGATTTGGAGCGAGTAACAGGTCTGATGCTGCAATGGGGACAGATTTCCGCAGAAACTATTACACCTAAATGAATGAAATTTTGGTTATGAGTACACCTGATGATACTCTTCATCGAGTTTGAAAGATATTCCCGATATATTATTTTTCACAGAATTATCGCCCTTGATTCTGCAATTTGACTGAAAATGGATCCAAATTCTGTTACCAAATTCGCCCTTGGGTTTGGGTTTGAACTTGGTGCAAATGACTAGTCTGATGCTCCAATTTAGACATGTTTTATCTGAACTTTTACAGTTAGGTAGATGAAATTGTGGTTTTTGTTTCACCTGATGATACTCTTGACTCTTGCAAAGGACCACAGATATGCCCAAATGGGTTTGGAAAGAGGTAGAAGAAAAATCAGACGGGATGCGGGGGTATGTGAGCCATGCTCACTTTTTTCTTGTTCTTTATAATTCTCAGAAAAACATGAGTTCAAAGGAGATAAAAACTTGTCATTTGTCCTCGAAATCATCAAAAAGGCACTTAAGAGGCACTGTGAACATGTTCCACTTTCCAGGAATTGCGAGCACCACACTACCCCATTGATCAATCACCTGTACTCTCTTAACCCTCAGATTTACATTTAACGCAAATGGATAATTCTCATCTCGCCCCACTGATGACATCTTGATTACCGTTCTGAACGCAGGTATCAAATGTCGATTTATGTAAAACACAGATGAATCACAGGGTAGTCATGGATTTTGTTAAGAAAAATCCATGTAATCCTCTAAGTGTGTCTTTAAACAATGATCGTTTGTCAGCCTCTGCTATTATTCACATCATACGCATTTGTTTAAAATATCATAACTCTACCACTATGTAATCATGCAAAAGAAATAGCCTGAGAACTGATTGACTTCGATAAACTTCCAAAGTAAGAGAGTTTACAGAGGATAATAAACATATTGATCAAAAATTGAAACAGATATACTTAGCAAGACTTTCAGAGCCTCCTGAGCCATGCCCCAATTAAAAAAGCTTAAAATCCCCTTCGGTTCTACTATAAGCAATTTAATTGCTTTAATATGGTGCTATTTTCTGCTCTAAATGCCTTCCAATATCCTGTTGTGTGGGAGAAGTAAAATTAGTTTTGTGTTACTCATCCCTCTCTTGCAAGATAATTTCTCTCCCAATAAAAGTCTACTTTTTTTTCAATAAAGCCGATTTTATATTTCGTTTATAAGTTTATATAGTTTATAAACTGCCAGGCAAAAAAAAGCACATGCTTCAGTTGAATTCATCATATTATCGGATTTTGAATTTCGAGTTTTTGATGATAAGAACAATGTGGCTATTTTTGTCATATTGACATCATTTCAAACATTCAATAAATAATGATAGTGTTTTTCATTTTCATTTCCCTGCAAAAACATAATCAGACACTGATTGTTATAATAAAATAATTCCAAGTGTGTGATATTGTAGCATTATTAGATACGCATTAATCACATACTTTTAGATATCAAATCAATTTAAACAAACTATGTTGTGTACTTTCTTTTTGCATAGCAGTTTATTTATGCTATTTTTTACAACAATATAATGAATGTTACTAGAAATATATATTTCTCCTTCACATTAAAAGTATTGACTTGCAGTTCTCTTATTACAAATTTCAATTTTTGGGTTTTAATAAAAACAAAGGGTGTTAATGAATGTTACTTTTAATACTATTAATGCCTTTTTAAAATTGTTTTTGATTAAAGGTAAAATCACATACTTCTTATTTCAATAAATATTATGTTTATTCAAATGTGGTAGTCACCTGAAACACCAGTTTAGTTCCAATATTTTAGTTGAATAAACAGTCTGATGAGCAGTAATGTAACAAATGGAATGATAATGGTCGATCTTTTATTTAATTGTAAGATGAATGCCCCTCAAGGTGTTGTAATTTGGGTAACCAGTTGCACAACCAATTTCAATTTTATCGGCTTGGTGTCAAGACTCAAGAATCGTTAATCCAACATATAACCCATCAACATCAAAGAACCAACTGACAAAGAAAAAGGTCTAACACAAGTCATTCATTCCAATCTTTGACACTTGATAGACTCATAAGGATGGAACCAGAAACACCCGATGGGTTATTGAAATGGCAGCCGTTTTGTAATATACACAAAGAACTTAATTAAGCATCCCCCTATTTTGTAAAATGAATTTGGGTGCTTTTGGACCATTTGGATTAATTTGATGTATCGACCACTCCAGATATAACAATTGCTTTTTTATTGACTATTTAATTGAACTAAAAATCGCTAATGTGCAAAAATAACGAAAATATGCGAAAAACTGTGAGACTACTGAAAATTGGCCAAATATAACTATTGTCGTAGGGGGAAAACTGCACATTAAACTTTGGATGTTATGGATCAAAAATAACAATTTTGATCCCTAGTTGACATTCATACACAAAATCTCGTTTTGTCATGCATGATAAGAGGCTAGCAAGACATTGAAGTTTCAGTACTTTTTTCATCAAAAATTGATAAAATGCCTAAAATCTTTACATCTGTGAGTACATTTGAGATTCCTTGAGTTGAACTTGTTGATTTAACACTTCTTCATCCTTTAGATAAGAAATCATCTTTGACAGTGGCCAATTAACGTCTTTGTGCAGTTTTCTTTAAATTCGATTTTTGATAATTTTGTGATTTTGAAGGTTCATACTGCTTTAACGATTGACTTTTGCTATGCGGGTATTTACTAAAAAGTCATCAATTCACTCAAGAGAATAATAATAATCACATTGCAGCACAAAATATTGACTTTCATTTTCAATTTTAAGGTAACTTGGATTTTGACTAAAAAATACCAAGTTTTTGTAAAACCAGTTATTCAGCCACAGTGAATCATAAACCGAATGAAGTTTTTGATTCCACAATGCTAGATGATCGTTCTATTTAAAAATCTTTATTGTTTGATTGTACATGTGTTTTATTTATTATCAGCAGTATTTTTCTGTTTGAAAAAGTGGGGGGTGCTTAATTAAATTCTTTGTGTATATATCAGTATACGTTTTTCTGTGTTTATATCACATAAATAAATGTCATTTATTTAGTTCACATCTAATATTCATATTCATTGATATGTTTTAGAAAGCTTAACTTAATTATTGTGCATGTAATAAAAGAGATGGGACGTCTTCCAAAGGTAGATATTAACCATATAGTATGAACTCATAATGTATTTACGTTTACTTACGTGTGTAAAGCTACTACCATTTGCAATATTGCTCATGAACAAAGGTTGCATTATAAACAAGGCATAAGATACATTTACATTGCTACATTGTAGAGGTCGCAGAGTTAAAAATCTCCATAAATCTCTCAAAGCAAGAAGCCTGTATCCATGAAATGGAGGAACTGCAAAGCTGAAAATCGAGTTCATTTTACTTTAAATATGCGAGCTCTTTTGCAATCACTGATGAAAGGCAATTTATTAGAAAAAAAAATATATCTGTTTTTAAGTAATACACATTTAGACCTGAAACTTTGAGAAAGGCAATTCTTAAAATGTTCTTCTAAGTTTTTTAATTTCATTTGGCAAAACGTAAATATTAAAATCGTTTTGACAAGTACACAAATGGTTTTGTAGAATTAAGATTGTGTTTATGATTTTTTTTTTGGAAGACTGAAGTTAAGCCCCTTTGTGTTTTATTGTTAAAGATTTAAGTCAAAATAAACATCACATACTGGTCATGATTGATTTGCAAACAGAACGTATTAGAATATAGTTCATATTATCTGGACGCAATCAAAGTATTGCTTAAGTATTGCTTATCCAACTTCTATTAATGAATTTTATGACAATTTTAGGAGACATATTCGACCTCTACATCTGAATTTTCGGCCTCATACATGATTGTACTTTCATTTTGAAAGTTGCATCTTTGAAGCAAGTGTTAAAAGTTTTGCTAATTTATATCATATCAATAGTCCAAATGATGTTGTCTTACTATTTCTGTTTTGTTTGTTCTCGAGCATATCGCTTTACAAATGGCATCCCCTCACACACAATTGACATTTCCTCAGCTAACCACTGTTCTAACTTAAGAATTTTAGAGTCTCTAGGGCAAAAAATGCAACACAGCTATCTTCAAAATCTGCTTGATTCACTTGGGACAAGAGGCAAAAGCAGTAAGATTTTACGGAAATAGTGATGAAAATGATTTGCACACAAGGTTAAAAAATCGCAAACATAACACACCAGCATATGGTAGTTACTGAATGTTAATGCTCACTATTGATATTTCTCGAAACTTATGCTTTTTTCAGTTATTTCAGATGTCTAAGAGAAGTGTATGTATTGTCTTTAGCTGACATTTAAGTAAATACTATATTCAGATTGCTGTTAAAGTTCACATAACCACAAACATATTTCAAGTGCAAGTCTGTTTACAATATTGTAAATATCGTCAAGGGTCGCTACTCAAATATGCTTAGTTTGGTAATGAAAGCCACTTTTGAAGCCGGTTTTGATGGGCCGCTTAGACCTATCAGGCCACAAACCAGTGAATGCATGACTGGTCACGCCCCCTTTTTGTGATGTCATAAACATAATCAGCCTTTGACTAATTTCAGAATAAGCCTCGTTATCTATACATCTATCATAACAATACCAAAGAAAAAACCCAATAATTAACGATTTTCAGAAATGTTTTCCACTAAGTTAGATAAATCATTTGACGATGTAACACTACTAAGCATTTGGTGTAAAAAGATATCCACATCAATGGTAATTAAACAATTAGTTAGGCGGTATTTCAGTTGAAATAATGATGAGTTACTCTGTATAGTCTGTATGTTTATTTCGTCACACCAGCGCGAGTTTTATGGTCCCTAACTCAGGTGGGCTTTTCACAGCCGATAATGATGCTGTCCCAATGAAAGGCTAATTAAAAGTGTTTATTGGACAAATTAACAACAATCAAGTACAGTTTTTATTTTGTTGAAAAATCTTTGAACGAAAATCGAGAAGTGGTAAAGTCGAGGTTATTGGATGTTTAAAGCTACATCATGTACTATTGACTGAAAAATTACCAAAGCGATGTTAAGCTCACTTACACACAGAGCCGTTACCTGCAACACACAGACGTGGAAAGCGAGCACCATCCTGCCCTAGTCATCTAAGATATGTTCTCTCTAATAAACAGATTCACATTAAATACAAATGGATAGTCAAACACGTCACTATGATTACTTTAAAATTCATTACCTTTCTGAACGCAATCATCTAATGTCAAATTATGTAGCAGAAAGGCGCTAGGTGAATCACCTTTAAGCTATGATCTGCTTAAAGTTATATCATTGGAGTCATCTTACGATTCTCTGTGTTTACTGCTGGTAATCTTATAAAAACTCTGATCATTTAGTACTATTGCTAAATATGGCATGAGAAACGTTGTTGACTTGCACTTTTTGCACCATTTACCATCTGTTTAATAAAAGAATCTCAAAATCACGTCACGATAATTTATCATTTGCAGAAACCTGAACGCAGGTTATGAGCATATGGTTTAGGTTTACTTATCATGAACAAAAACACAAAGGTGACATAAATTTATCATTAGGTTGTGTCAAAAGTATGTCACTTTGTAAATGGTCTTTCTTTGTCTACTCCTACTGCTTGTCCCCTGAAGCTACACATTTCATCGTTGATAGGCTTGGTGTCAAGGCTTCTGAATCTAATAATGCCCAATATAAATTCCTGCTAACCTACAAACATCAAAGGGCGTCTAAGAACCAGATAATGACCAGAGACAATTTGTCTTTGATTCCATATTGTCATCGCCAGTAATCAAGCTGTTTGTTCTTTAGACGCTTGTCCAGTAAGGGGTAGAGTAAGTTAAAAGGATATAAGTCAGCATATCAAATTGTTGAACGAGCCTGGAGAAATCAACTTTGATGACGTTCAAGAAATCTTGTTTAGCTTCTTATGCTTGAGCAGTCTGTTTGAGTTCTGGTTTTAGAAGTTTTAAGGCGTCTGTTCATCTTTCTTGTAGACAACTGACTGTAGAAAGTTAACATGCCTTGAATATATATCAAAGATTACTGAGTGATTTTATCACATTCTGTTTTGCGTTGATACGAACGTAAATGGTATAATGAATTATGTAAATTAAGATTGCATAAATGCAATGTAAATTGATGTAAATTGCATATTTATTCCCCTGATTGCAATTAAATGATGAAACATGTTTTTTTTTATTAAAATCTTAAAACAGTCAAATATATTTGTAAAAGAAACATTTACACGTCATATTTACAAGATTAGGAGTAATATAACCTAGCACAGATTATCAACTCATAACTGCTATTCTATATGCTTTAGATAAGGTTTCAAAATACGTTTGACAGATTGACATGTGTCATTGATTTTTTTTCGATTTACATCGCTACTTCAAACTTTCATGGTGTCATTTTACGACATCAGTTAGCTCTAACAGGATTCTTTCCTGCAACAGTTGGTTCGCCTCGAATAGATGACACTGTTGTTTGACCTCCTTCAACTCCCAGAAAGTCTCTTCAAGGGGATTGAAAATATGATTTTTTTTATTGAAAGCATTATCAAAACGTTTAAAGTGCAAAAATATAATATTTTAATGGTTTTAAATAATTCAAGATCGCAGATAACGATAGATGGATTTTATTATCATATCTTTTAATCTTTGTTTAATATACTCAGTACAAATACTCTTCATGTTTTTTTCATTTAACTAAACTTAATGCTGAAAGAAGTTTGTTTCACCTTGAAAAACTCACCAAAAAAAAGTCAAGTTCAATTGAAGAATGGTATTCTCTTAACTAAATATTCTTAACTATATTCATTATATGATGCATTTTCTATTTCAAACTTTGTGTTTTGATGATAAGATAATGTGTTCCATAAAATCTATGAAACACTCGATCTGATAAAGAACATTGTACACATGTCAAAAAAGGCAATGTGTGCAGGGCTTACAGAAGATGCTTGAAAAAGAATTCCTCTCTTGCTGATTTGGTCATTTATACATAAATCAAAAGTCCGCATGTTTATTTGAAAGTGACCTTGATTGATATCTCTTTTCCATGTTTCAAAGGACGACACGTAAAATAAACATAGAAAAAGCGTTTCTTAAACTTATCATAGGTATTCCTCTAGTTTGAGACATTTTAATGAGCTCTGAAATTACTCTCAAACTCACAATCATTGTTTCTACGAATACTTCAGAGGTAAATATGTTTATATTGTAAGGGTGTTACGTTAAGAAACTCAGCATCATCTTATCATCATTTGAGAGGAGAAAAATACATTTTATTTGTATTGAAAACAATAACCCTTTGAAAGCAAGGGACATCACACTGTATTCCATTATTTCAAAAGTTTTGGCATGTTGATTTTGAAAATGATATTTTGATTGATGTAAATTTTCCGTCTTTTCATGGACTCAAAGGTTGTATTGAAACATAAGTGTTTGATCAAGTACTTGTATAGTGCCAAGTGATAATGTCAAGCAGCCGCAGAAATTTATATCTATTAGATATTTTGTTTGAAGCAAATGGAAACTTGAATAATCATGTTATACTTAAATGTCAAATCGTGTAAAAATACTTGTGGCGTTTGTTCAATAGGTGAAACCTTTTTTAAAATAATATTGAAAGATATTTGAGATATACATGTAACCAGATACGTCATTTTTCTTTATTGTGCAACCAAGTTGTCACTTTTTAAATTTGTTATCTATTTTTGCAAACGATTCTTGTTTCTGTAGATCACATTTCTGAGATTGATGAAACAAATTCTTCAAGAAGTGTTTATGAAATGTTCAAATCGTTTTCTTATTTCATAACGGCATACTGATTATCAATTACAAATCGGTTAATCTGACGAGCAAAATGGCAAAGACATTATTTTACTTGTGATCGAAAGCAAGATAATGTTTGACCTATTACGAACACCAACCATGCACTTATCATAAAAAGAAAGACAAAAGAATTGTCTTTAGTATTGACTAAAAAACTAGCAAGTTAGTATTCACTTACATAAGATGAATGATATCGCATGAGTGCACCAATAAGCACAATCTCATTAAAGGAAGATTTTCTTTGCTATGTTACGCAGATTATAAGTTAAGATAAGCAATTTTTCATTGAAAACCAGTTACTGTCATTTTGAAGATAAATATGTTATCAATGTTAAATTATCAAGTTATACCAGCGTCTTTTGGGTAGGATCCAAAGAACATAGTCGGCCCATTGGAAAAGTTATTTGCTTTAAGAATCAGTATTCTTTGTGGTACTCTCAAAAATGTTTTTATACTTTCAAAATTGCGTCATTAAGAGAACGATGTTGATTAGAAAAATGTAATGTCAAATGTCGTGCTTTAATAATAACTAGTTAAATAGTTATATCGAGATAAAAGCTTATTAACTGCTCCAAAAGTAAAACGGTAAAAAGTATAACCTTGTGTTAATGGATTCAGGGTATGGAATTTTTTACAACACACTCCGACCAAATCTCATGTAACCCATGATTGAGACAGTACTGTTTAACACAGGCCAAAAGCCATTTAATCTAATAAAGACGGAATAGCCTTGAAACCACCATCCTCTTTATGAAGATTATAAGTTGTAATAAAGCATTTGAAACGTCAAGTTCAACCTGAGTTGGTTCTTCTATGAGTGGTTGCCTTTAGTCATTAGATGACAGACTTAAACTAAGATAATGTTGCATTTGATATAAACCTAAATGGACAGTTGATATCATTGTTCCCTTGTCGTAAATGATTTACTATTATTATGTTGTCTACATTGGATTATTTGAATAATATACATTATTAAGAATTATTTTCTACAAAATTACAATCTACAACTGCATATCCTGCTTCATATTACTACATTATAAATTAAACACTTTAAGATCATTATAACAGTTTCGCTTTTAGACTAGTTGGATCACACTTTTGCTACTAAACTACTGTGAATCAAAGTTCAACTTTAAATAGTATAGAGACAGGCTTTATACCGCGTCTTGTGGTTGAAGTGTGCAATAAATACAACAACAAGTGTAATTTGACAGTTGTATGTTTGAATGAACCTAGTTGAAAACTTTCCTAAGCAGATCATTGGTAATGAATTTACCCTTCATAGGTTACCAGTAATACAAAAAGGCTTAAGTACACAGTCAAGATGTGTGTTCAATGTTATTATTGTTTAAATGGCTACCATAGATAAATGTAAAACATCAAATGGTTTTTTTTGGTCTGGGAACAGATACATTTATAGTTTTTCTAAAATAGTTTTTGGATAAAGTTTAAAATTCAAAGTCATCGCTACTAAGGATACTTTTTGTTCTGTATACCAAATGTAAATGAGCTAGCTGGCATTGTCCATTTTTTTCTCCAAATCAGTTACCTTCAAGTTTCTAACACAAAGAGGTTGGAACTTAGTCTCAAGAGCTTGTTGATAGATTTCACACTTGAAATTGATTGAATGCCTTTGGCTTAAAGTTGTCCGTAAATAGACCAAATGTGATTTTGGTTACAACTTTAAATAACAGTAACCTCTCTTTGTTACAAAAGTTACTTGCTTTTAAAGTTTTCAAGACGTTAAACCATAAAGAGATATATACACAATTCAACAAAAGCCGATCAATAGATACAATGTACTAGCCATCTAGGTTTGCTTTCTTTGTTTTGATAAAAGAGACTATATCTTCTTATCGTTTATAGAACTTGTATGTGGTTTTTCAACGTATATAATTAACAGTACAAAATAATGCCCTCATTGACAAACTGATTGGGTATACTATTTCCATGTTGATAGCATGCCTAACGTTAATGAGTTTGGTATCAATCTTGATTAAGAACCACTTCAAAATGAACATTGTATCCAACATAATAATTTATACCTATATGATTATTTATAAAGATTTTACTGTAGTTCTTATGAAGTAATATCAGTTTTTATTTAAACAGTTTAATTTTTCCACAATTTTATGAAATGAAGATCATTAACATTTATAAACATCCAAAAATACCTTTTCACATATGAATGGCCTAGTGGCAATCGTTATTTTACGTTTATTGTTAAAATAAAGAAAATACATTAAAAATTAAATGGCATCAAAAGGGCATCGAAATATTTAAACATGCTCTTATTTTGCAAACTCATACATGTACACTCTTTGCTCTAGAGAAACAAACTTGGTAAAGATAGAGTGCATCTACATGTATTACGATCTAATATAAAATTCCCACTAAACTATCAACAGGAGTCAACAGAAATCAGTTTATCGCCAAGTATAACGTGCTTTGCTTCGTATATTGAATTTACAAGCTTATCTTCAAGACACATTCATTTGTGGTATATTAAGGGATGTAAATTTCTTAATACAACATGTGACTCAGACTAAAAAAGGTTAACCTTTTAGATACATTTTACATTAAACCCTTTTTAAACACCATGAATATATTTCTATTTGGATTTTGTAATTCATTATTTCTAGTGAAAATATTGATGCAGCCATACATTCTTGAGACATGATTTAGTGATCAAAATTGAAATGCATGACAAAACCTAACTTTGCATCTCTGACAGAAACTGAGTCACATGTTGGGACTCTAAACAGAAGGAGATCGTAAATGTGTATATATTGAAAACGAATGTATAACAAGTCCAAGCGTTATTGCATTCCGTTATCTTAATAACATAAATACTTCAATCATACAAGAAAAAAATATCAAGAAAGGATCTTAATAACCGTATATTTAAACTTACAAACCATCTGAAAAGTAAAATTACCTTGATTCGTTTATACAAACGAAGGGACATGAACTGATAATCTTTGCTTAGATATCTTATATCTTATATAATCTTAGATATGATTGAGCTTCTTGAGGTATAAAAAGATTTTCATTAAAATCTACAAAAATATTGTAGCAAGTTTGTGTTTGCATGACTGCACGTTGGTTGATTAAAAACATAGAACTTCAAAATATGCATATGATTACTTCCTTGGATAAAAGGCTTAGCAAGTCTTAGATCTATTGTTTCTTTTAAAATGAAGAAGAGATGTTCAAAAAAGCAATGTTTGCTATCCCCTTTTTTTCAACTGTCCTTCAATTGGAACAAATATCTAGTGTAATGTTACACATTTACAAACAAAATCTTATGTTAAAAAAAATACAAATGCGTGTGGATAAGACATGCTTTGATGTCATTTATAAAATGGGGAATAAACATATATGGCCTCCCTTTGGAATCATTGTTTTTCCATGTGACAAAAACTTCAGTTTTCATCAACAACACAAAGTTTTTAACGTTAGTGAGTACACACTGTTTGTAAAAATGTATATACCTCTTTCATGTACATTGAACATGTTTTTTAATGAACCAAGGTATTCTGTTTATGACAATTGTGACATTTTAACAAAGTAATTTTAACGTCTTAAAATGATGACTTTACATATGAAATTATAAAAAGTGTAACAATCTTTGTGCAAAGAGAAATATATTTATGGTTTTGTAGCAACTCATTTTCATTGCATTCAAGTGATTTAATGCAAAAGGTCTTCTTATCTAATGAAATGTTTCCCAACTTCAAAGTTGTCAAAATAACATTTTACAATCCATTTTCATTACTTATTATACAATCGTATATAGGATTATCACAATGGGTATAGCAATGATATAAATTAATGAAATTATGAGAACGTTTTATGTAAAAGCGTATGAGTTGCGTTGTGTACTAAATTATCCTTCAATATATTCGATTGAACATCATAACACTTTCCTGTCGAATAGTTACCACCTATTGAGCGTTGTTTAAAAACATAACTTCAACCGAAAAAATCTCATTTAAGAATGAAATGTTTTATGTCATCATAAACACATGAATCAAGCAACGTAGTGAAGGGTTGTGTGAATCTGAATGTTTTCCCTTCAATCAATGTAAGAAAACCTTTATGCTGTTAATGATTTTAGGAACAATTTCAAGTTGCTGCCAGTAAGTACTTGGCGATAAAGTGACGTTTCAGGTATGATGCCCTTTTGAAGTATGTAGGAAATAGCATTGGCTATTTTGTTTTGTCAGTCAATATTTTGCCAATCAATCTCACCCTAATCATTTGATGTAGTGGTCATCCATTAAGCATTAGTATTCTTTAAGTTTTCCTTCAAAGATACCGACATAAAAGCTCTATGTGATATAGAAAGGTTTTTAATATATATTGTCCCTACAGACAATTGTGTGTATTACAACCGTTATGCAGGAGTAAAGATCCTGGAAATGAGTCAATAAGAAATAATGATTATGATAATCAATAATCGTTTTGAAGTAAACATGGTCAGCTTAGTTGTTGTTGTTTTATTCAACTAGTGTGTTCTCTTTTGACGTTACAGCTGCAAAGAACTCTTTGATGTGCTCTACGTGGAAAATTGACTTTTCATTTTGTCATGTATTCTGTATCATCATGTATAATATATTTTATATATATTTTCAGTTATTGATATCATTGTATAATTTTCCCCCTTAAATCAATGACTTTTAGAATTACACAACACATAGGTTTGAAACTTCATTTGGTGGTTGTAGCAATGACAAACATTCTGTCAGCTTTTTGTATATTTGATTATAAGTCAAAAAAATTAAATATTTGGATACTGCCATATAGTCTTTGAACATACAATACGCATATTTTAGTATGTTTTCGAGCAACAACTCTTGCTTAGTATCTCTGGTTAAGCTTTTTAGTAAATAGTGTCGATGATTGATTTATACAACTGAATATGCACATGAATATTATGATCCTAATCTTGAGTTTTTGGAGTAAGATGTTACCGCTTCGGTAAAGGTACAAACATATACCAATAATACTGTTTAGTTACTTTTGAGTTGTTTAGTGTCGAGCTCATTATGAGAAATTGAGATGTATGTTGTATTAGTATGTTGTAAAGAAACCAAAGTGAGGCATAAATAGCTATTCAAGCGTTTGGTTTTCTCAACGTTAAAATTTGATATCAAAGCATTCTTAGAATTTGATCATTGGCACAAATATTACTGTGTTCACACCTAAGCTGTCAATTTGTCATCAATTACTGCTAACCACTTGACAATTGATCCCCTGCCCCTTGTCTTCAAGGTACCAGTTGATAATATATTCATGATTTTCTTATTAACAACACGTTATTACTTATTATACACTCGTATATAGGATTATCACAATGGGTATAGAAATGATATAAATTAATGAAATTATGAGAACGTTTTATGTAAAAGCGTATGATTTGCGTTGTGTACTAAATTATCCTTCAGTATATTCGATTGAACATCATAACACTTCCCTGTCGAATAATTACCAATGAGCGTTTTTTAAAAACATAGCTTCAACCGAAGAAATCTCATTTAAGAATGAATTTTTTTATGTCATCATAAACACATGAATCGAGCAACGTAGAAGAAAACCTTTATGCTGTTAATGATTTTAGGAACCATTTCAAGTTGCTGCTAGTCAGTACTAGGCGATAAAGTGAAGTTCCAGTTTTGATGCCCCTTTGACGTACATAGCAAATAGCATTGACAATTTTTTTCTTGTCAGTCAATATTTTGCCAATCAATCTCACCCTAATCATTTGATGTAGTGGTCATCCATTAAGCATTAGTATTCTTTAAGTTTTCCTTCAAAGATACCGACATAAAAGCTCTATGTGATATAGAAAGGTTTTTAATATATATTGTCCCTACAGACAATTGTGTGTATTACAACCGTTATGCAGGAGTAAAGATCCTGGAAATGAGTCAATAAGAAATAATGATAATGATAATCAATAATCGTTTTGAAGTAAACATGGTCAGCTTAGTTGTTGTTGTTTTATTCAACTAGTGTGTTCTCTTTTGACGTTACAGCTGCAAAGAACTCTTTGATGTGCTCTACGTGGAAAATTGACTTTTCATTTTGTCATGTATTCTGTATCATCATGTATAATATATTTTATATATATTTTCAGTTATTGATATCATTGTATAATTTTCCCCCTTAAATCAATGACTTTTAGAATTACACAACACATAGGTTTGAAACTTCATTTGGTGGTTGTAGCAATGACAAACATTCTGTCAGCTTTTTGTATATTTGATTATAAGTCAAAAAAATTAAATATTTGGATACTGCCATATAGTCTTTGAACATACAATACGCATATTTTAGTATGTTTTCGAGCAACAACTCTTGCTTAGTATCTCTGGTTAAGCTTTTTAGTAAATAGTGTCGATGATTGATTTATACAACTGAATATGCACATGAATATTATGATCCTAATCTTGAGTTTTTGGAGTAAGATGTTACCGCTTCGGTAAAGGTACAAACATATACCAATAATACTGTTTAGTTACTTTTGAGTTGTTTAGTGTCGAGCTCATTATGAGAAATTGAGATGTATGTTGTATTAGTATGTTGTAAAGAAACCAAAGTGAGGCATAAATAGCTATTCAAGCGTTTGGTTTTCTCAACGTTAAAATTTGATATCAAAGCATTCTTAGAATTTGATCATTGGCACAAATATTACTGTGTTCACACCTAAGCTGTCAATTTGTCATCAATTACTGCTAACCACTTGACAATTGATCCCCTGCCCCTTGTCTTCAAGGTACCAGTTGATAATATATTCATGATTTTCTTATTAACAACACGTTATTACTTATTATACACTCGTATATAGGATTATCACAATGGGTATAGAAATGATATAAATTAATGAAATTATGAGAACGTTTTATGTAAAAGCGTATGATTTGCGTTGTGTACTAAATTATCCTTCAGTATATTCGATTGAACATCATAACACTTCCCTGTCGAATAATTACCAATGAGCGTTTTTTAAAAACATAGCTTCAACCGAAGAAATCTCATTTAAGAATGAATTTTTTTATGTCATCATAAACACATGAATCGAGCAACGTAGAAGAAAACCTTTATGCTGTTAATGATTTTAGGAACCATTTCAAGTTGCTGCTAGTCAGTACTAGGCGATAAAGTGAAGTTCCAGTTTTGATGCCCCTTTGACGTACATAGCAAATAGCATTGACAATTTTTTTCTTGTCAGTCAATATTTTGCCAATCAATCTCACCCTAATCATTTGATGTAGTGGTCATCCATTAAGCATTAGTATTCTTTAAGTTTTCCTTCAAAGATACCGACATAAAAGCTCTATGTGATATAGAAAGGTTTTTAATATATATTGTCCCTACAGACAATTGTGTGTATTACAACCGTTATGCAGGAGTAAAGATCCTGGAAATGAGTCAATAAGAAATAATGATAATGATAATCAATAATCGTTTTGAAGTAAACATGGTCAGCTTAGTTGTTGTTGTTTTATTCAACTAGTGTGTTCTCTTTTGACGTTACAGCTGCAAAGAACTCTTTGATGTGCTCTACGTGGAAAATTGACTTTTCATTTTGTCATGTATTCTGTATCATCATGTATAATATATTTTATATATATTTTCAGTTATTGATATCATTGTATACTTTTCCCCCTTAAATCAATGACTTTTAGAATTACACAACACATAGGTTGGAAACTTCATTTGGTGGTTGTAGCAATGACAAACATTCTGTCAGCTTTTTGTATATTTGATTATAAGTCAAAAAAATTAAATATTTAGATACTGCCATATAGTCTTTGAACATACAATACGCGTATTTTAGTATGTTTTCGAGCAACAACTCTTGCTTAGTATCTCTGGTTAAGCTTTTTAGTAAATAGTGTCGATGATTGATTTATACAACTGAATATGCACATGAATATTATGATCCTAATCTTGAGTTTTTGGAGTAAGATGTTACCGTACAAACATATACCAATGATACTTTTTAGTTACTTTTGAGTTGTTTAGTGTCGAGCTCAATATGAGAAGTTGAGATGCCATCTTTGACACTGTTTAGTATGTTGTAAAGAAAAAAATTGAGGCATAAATAGCTATTATAGGGTTTGGTTTCTCAACGTTGCAGTTTAATATCAAAGCATTCTTAGAATTGGATCATTGGCCCAAATATTACTGTGTTAACACCTAAGCTGTCAATTTGTCATCAATTATTGCTAACCACTTGACAATTGATCCCCTCTTCCCCTTGTCTTTACGGTACCAGTTGATAATATTTTCATGATTTTCTTATTAACAACACTTACATGTAAAGATGACAATCAATGTCAATCTTCCAATGAAATATATTTTAAAGTTTTATATTTCGTAATTACAAGTTTGCTGCAAGATCAAATTTAATGACAATCTACATGATAACTCTTTAAGTGCCTTATATTTCCTATCTTTAATAAGAGCCTTGTGATCTCTTTAACAAACTTAAAATGATATGAGACTTTGATGAAATTATGATGAGAAATTTATTCCTTGTAAACAGGTTTGAACCGTGGCTTTTCCATATTCATAAATTTATGCAGAAGATTGAGACATTCTGGAAGGTAATTGATTGAATACGTAGATAAAAATCGTGAACATAAAGTCTTTGCTTGCACCCTTGGTGTTTAGAAAAACTTACCACCACCAGAAAGAAGATAATATGTGTTTATTAATAAAACCTGGTAGGCGATTACACATAATCAGTTGTTATTGCACGCCTGTTAGCCAGTGGTTCCATTAGACTCCTGATTTAGTTAAAAATGCATGATATTTACTTCTCAGTAACTATCACAGTTATTGAATAGACAAAGGCTGAAGCATGTCTAGACGTGGCTTTCACAGCAACTGAGATCTTCGTGTGTATCTTCCAATAATGAAGGAAGTCAAGCTTTGCTGTTACTTGATCATGGTCGGGGTGATTTATTGGTTTATTTTGACCTATTTTACATACACCTCGTCGTGGTAATCACGCCAATAGATAATCAACACTTGATCACTTTGATGATGTTTAGATTGCATATCTGACATAGATGTTAGAATCTTGAGTGCATTTCACTCTCACAACCGCCGATATGGTCGATAAGTGTAAAGTTACTGCCATGATGGATTTATCAACTGAAGTTCTATCCAAGTATGATCTTTCAAACTTTTATTGTCGTTCATTTACAGAACTAGAAAACAGATAACCTGATTCATTAAAATGCAAAAAGGTGAAGAGTTTTGAGATGATGATTTAATCAGGTGCAATTTCATTAGTTTTATGTATATCATACCCCAAAGCATACTTACTCTAACACTCCTTTAGACAAACATCTTCAGAGCACATTTGACAAATGGCATATTTCAGTAATTAAGAAAATAACAACTCCGTGTCACCTGCTGGTAGTCATCAAGTATAGTGGATTTGACTTAAAGAGCTTAAAACGAGCACATATGTCTTAATGAATTGAAATGAAAGAATCACATACCCTCATGAGTGCATAAAATCAAACAAAGACACTTTACTTCGAAAAGACTTCAGACACCACTTACCGATAATTTGTAAAGCTGTCTTCTGATGATGAAGTGGAATGTCCTTCATTTCGTATGAAAAACTTACATTTTATAAACATTTGTTCACTCCCACATACAGTTGCGGTTTTAATTAGCAAAGAGATTACTCTATATAACTTACATTAACTATAAAACTTTTAATAATTATGGTTATGGGTTTGCTCAAGGTTTCTTATCCTATACTATTGAAAGGATTTTTATATCAACTTGATTGCAATTATAAGTCAAAGCATTGGCTCAACTGTTGTAATTGGTTCTTGAATACACCTTAAGATGCCGTAACTGTCTAAAACATGTCTAACAATGACATTACTACTAAGTAGTGTTTTAGGGTGTTATATTTATGTGAATGAATGAAACATTTACAGTTTAAATATGAATTGTCATTTAGAAATCAATATTGATTTATTAGAGTTGTCATTATTTCAGTTCGATAATTAAAGTTATACACCCTGTTGCTATATTATACCTTTGTTCTGATAGATATAAGAATAATATTTTAAACGATTCAAAATGTGTCACGACACTCTGGATATACTTTGATTTTGTCAACAGCGCGTCCCAATGAATGAACCAAATCCTCTTGTGACAGGCTAAGTGAGTCTACTCCCACTGAATCTATTAATATCACATATGATTTCCTGTCAACCTATCAACATCAAAGAGCGTCTAGAAACCAGCTAATGAGCAAACATAAGTGGTCTTTGATTCCCATGGTGTTATTGCCATGACCTTCAAGCTATTTGTTCCTGGTCTTTACATGGATCTGTGTCATAGTGTGGCTTATTTGACCTAAAATTACTCAAAATAGGATTGATCATTGCGAAAAAAATCAAATAAACCATACTTTTCTATTTTTTCCTTTGATTTTTGTTTGGTTGAAAGTTTCGAGACAAAAATATTTAGCTTTAGATATGACATTAATTCATTACAAAACTTTTAAATTAACATTTGGCAGTGAAACATGAAACTAGAGATCTTGAATTAGATGTTGCATATAAGGGTTTCTAAGACAGTCAGTCACCTTCCAAAAACCATTTGGCTATACCACAAACTGGCTTTCCCTTTTTACTTTGAAATTTTAAATTATAAGAATCACAAAAATATTTATTAGTTTTTATGTGCTCGGACATTGTTTAACGAATTTGAACCTTAAGATTCGAAAATTATGATTCGTTATCAGAATAGTCATGAAATTTAACCTTTAACTTTTAATCGATTTAATAATCAATATCACTTGACAACTCTTCTCAATGATAGCAATTGATGTTTCAAAATAATGTTGTATTTTCAAAACTTAACATTAATTTACAAACAATTCAAGATTCATAAACAAATAAATGGTTGATTGACGTGATCCTTCTCTGTTAAGAAGGCATTTCATTCATGATAACTTTAATACATTATCTCATAATACTTACCTAGTGACAAGTTCCCTTGATGGAAAATCAAACTTATCAAAGTTGTATGGAAGAGTAAGTGATATATCTTTTAAGACACATACATACAAGTTTTGATGGTCGTATTTCAGGCAACAATAACCAAAAGTTCGCCGTTATTTTGTGGTGACAATTCAAAACATATATTAGATGTTAGATCAAAATGGAAGTATAGAATACAATTACAAACATGCTATGAATTGGAAACGAGAGATACAAGATGAAATAATATGATAATGCAATCTCAAGGTACTTATACCTGCTCATGAGAATGGCGTAAGTTTATTCTTTACTAGGACAAAATTATTAGAAACCTGGAGGGTAAGAGTACATGTACGTTACATAACCGTCATGGTATGTTTAAAATGTATGGAAAATCTGTTTTTATGAAATAACATCACCTTTTTGAAATACGAAACTGCAATGATAAATGCAACACATTGATTCAACAGCATGAACCTAAAAAATACAACACATTTTGCTTTGCATTTATCATTGTTGATTGTTCATGAACTAGGACACTTAAATTCAACCAAATGAATTTTTACTTGGGAGGGTCTCTTCTTTGTTGGTCTGTAAATATACCGTACCCTCAGAGAAGCAAACTTTTAATCTCATATTCTTGCAGTTTCATCATGAATGGTTCAATTTCCAAGTGTCTATGAAACTGATAATGTGGAACAACATGGAAACGGCAAGAAGGAACTTGATAACTTTGTCTCTGAGGTTTTTTTTACCATGAAATCATTTTCAACTTGTTCATTATTGCAGGATTGAACCTCGGGAAATTTATCTAAATACTGTTTACCTGAAAAAAGGGTTTTGCATTATAGATTTAAGATTTATATTTCTTAAAAAATCATATGTTATGGAGGTCATATCAAATATGTAGAATTTCAATCATGTGCACCTTACACAACTGACCTCATTTTAATCATGTATGCAACTGTTACAATTGTATAACGGGAATGAAAGATATCATCAAAGGGGGGATGCTGTGTAATATCTTCAAAGAAAATGTGCTCGATTGCTGCCTTACTTGACCCTTTAATAAAGTATAAAAAGGGTTCAAAATATCATAAATAATTTTTGGAAGAGATAATCAAGCTGCAAGAGCTCAGATTTCCAATGTCTTTTGTAATAGAACGTAATCTTGCTTTAAGAACTATTTACTTTGACAACATCAACAGTTAATCAATCTCTTATGCGAAATTGCAAATCTTTGTTTACAATGTCATGTGTCATAGATAAATTGTATTCTTATGATTACATGAATAATGTATTACCACTTTTTTGACATGTTTTCATCCTTGTTTAGACAGAGAGGAAGACCCAAACGTTTGGGAAATGATAACTAAATATTTATATTTCACTAGTCTTATAAAAAATAATTTAGATTGAAAACATACATTCTATTTCTGTGGAACTGAATACTGACTTATCAGTTTCGAACAGATCGTTTAATTAAATATGCTTTACAATGAATCAAATATCTAATGTGTAAAATCTCATAACACAACAGTTTATTCAATTATTTGCAGCTCATTTATAAATGACTCTGAAAGAAGTTACAGCTGAAACCTTTCCAGCCATTTGTCATAACAATGTTAAAGCTTCGATATTAAAGGGGCAGTAGCACGTTTTTAGGGGGAATATAAGGTGATGTCAGGAAAATGAAAATAAATGGTTCCAATCTTTAGACAATGTATAAAAACTAAATGGAGCAGTAATATTTCAAATATACAATGTAAAGTTAAGCCATGCCATTCCTTTTCTTACACAAAATGAATTAAAGGCGTTCACACAAAAATGGCTGCCAATGGATTTTATGTAAATCCTCATACTTTGTTCTCTGACTACGGATGATTGGTTTGTGTTATGAGATTTATGATACTATCAAAGTAATACATTAAGCATTAACTTATAGTTTTCAGTGAAAAATTGAAAATATAAAATTGTCAAAAAACGTGCTACTGCCCCTTTAAAGACAAACAATCACCTTGTATATTCTTGTTAATTTTCTGCATCTGTCTATTTTCATGTGATGATCTAATAACTCACCTGCACGCCCTTAACGTTATCCACGATGAAATGATATTCCAGTTCATGTCTTGAATTAAGTTTTGAAGGGGAAATTTTAAACTTTTAAAGTTTGTTCAAAAGACACAATTAAAGTTGCTATGACATTGTGTGAATTCGTGTGATGTTCATATTGCCTTCTTCTATCGATCAGTACGATGATATCATCCTTTTTGGTGAATGTGAAACTAAACCATTGAACAGATGATCATACAATAATAATGACACTGATTTGTAATTATTCTGTACGAACTTAGACGAAGGAGACACAACTGTACCAGAAAAGAGAATATTCTCATTGAGTGTTTAACCCTGTATCATTTCTTCAACATCGTGTCGGCTTCTATGTAAGTCGGAATGACCTCCCATGATGATTGTTTTTTTTCACCAATATCCGTGTTAAATTGTGCGAATTTCAAACTTTCTCATTCATATATAAGGGCAAAATTAGGAAAGCGTGAAGCCACCCTTAAAAATACTCACTTGAGTGAAATAGGTTTGTGAAACAATTTGTTTTGCTTTTTTTATGACATCCTTTGTCTAATGAGAGTATTTATTAAGACTTTGAATGTGAAAATGGCGGAAGAAAAGCTCTTATCGTTTTCCAATGATTTACATTTAACATGCTTTTTGCATAAGAATATCCACATTATGGCGGCCACTGAATTCATCAATTTTTATCACTGGTTTGTCATATTTTAAACAGACAAAATGATTGCAGTCACACTAAGCATCAAATTGAGTGATATGTTCACCTCTTCAACAAAGGACAAGTTGTCGTCAAAAGGTCAATGAAATGGATGATTAACCAACTCAAGAGATAGAAACGGATGGAAGTGCCAGCCAACACGAGTGATTGTAGACCAATTTATTACAATCGTAACACTCTGCAAGGACCCTTGAAAAACTTTATAAAGAATGATCGTGGTTACTACATGATATTTGTTTTTGTTCCTTAAGAAAATATGGAGATTAATGATGAGTTTGAAGATATTTTCATTCAAAGTTATCAGACAAACTTGAGCAAACATGTGTTGTCTGTGTTAGGGGCCGTTGCCTTATGGCCAAAGTCATTTGACATAAATATTATTGCATTTTTGTCCAAAATGTAGAAATATTCGCATTTTGTACTTTAAATCACATTTTAATGCTCTCGAATCGGTCTATTTTATGTTAAATGTCAACTCGATAAGCAGTTTTCAGGAATATATTTTAATTATTTTACTTGAAAGGTTTATTATATTTTTACGGCATAGCCATCATATTGTAAACTTTATTCTATAATGCATATCAGTGTTCATTTCAATTACAGCAGTAGTTTCATTTTCCTTCAAAGTTACTTCAGGTTTCAGTAATTAGTCGTTCAGCTCTTTTCCATCCAACGATGGAGAGATAACAGGTTTAAAACCGAAGAATTTCTGGGTTTTTTAGCAAACGTGTTCCTAAACCATGGATTTATTTCAGTAGAAGAAAATTATCCGTTAAGATGTTTTACTTGCAATTATGGTAATGCGTGATATGCTTCATCTTAAAGGGGCACTAGCACGTTTTTTGAAAATTGTATATTTTAAATTGTTTTAATTAAATTTTCACTGATAGTTGTACGTTTATGCTAAATGCATTATTTTGATAGTGTCAAAAAGCTCATTACACAAACCAATCATTTACTGCTACTGCCCCTTTAAACTTATGAAAGGAAATGATCAATGTTTTGTAAGCTGTCAAACAAATCAAGTTATCAATAAAGAACGTTTGGATATTATGTTTGCTTGGTGGATGAGTAGTTTTTGGAATTCATGTAATGGTTGATGTTTCCTTTTTTGTAACGAAAGTAAAGGTTTCATTAGCTATAGGCAGTTGATGCTTCTATTTCTGCGAACTTTGATCAACAGAATATTATCATTTACGTTAGTTTGCTCCATTACATAACATAACATTTTTAAAGTTTCTGTCGAAAATGCTACGATTCTGTTTTAGAGGTTTTCTATTTATTAAGTTCACCATGTAATTTAGAGTGACATGAATAAAGGACAGTTAAAGATATTGAACAATGGTTGACTTGAAAAAAATGCAAGGATAAATATATTTTATCTTTTTAATGCAAACATGAAAAATATTACCATCTATTTGATGTGCAAATCTTGCTAATCAAATAACAAACTTGCCTTAATAAGCAGTGTAATCATATACATGTATTGACAAAGCTGACAGTGCACTCATTACAAAACTTTCTCAAAGGGTAATGGTTTTCACAATTATTGACAGGTTGTTTCCGTATGCAAATGAAAAGCTATGACAATGTTTGATGAAGATCTGCACTTTTTTGTCTAGCATGATTTGAGAATGAAAGACCCTGTTCTGATTGCCTCATAATCTTGAAAAAATGTTTTGCAATTATAGATCTTGTTTCCGATTTCACGCATTATCAGTAAATGTTCATCTTCTTACAAAAGAACACTAATCGAAATAATTTGAAACATGTCAGCTTTAATCTATCTCTCAATAACATAACAAGGGAAACTTTCTTTACTGTCATGATCCTCCTTTGATTTTCATCCTTGCAAAATGCCAAGAAATCCAAGGCCATCCAATATTTGGATGTTATTATCATTTTGTAAAAAATCTAATTGTTCTAATCGTTCTTTCAAAACTATCTTGCCATCAGTGTCCCTCATATGTTCCTTCTTTTATCACAGATTTAGGAGAATGAAAAAGATTCACTAAAACATAACTATTTTTTATGACGTGATTTATTGACGAGAGTCTGAAAACAGGCAAGAATACTTTTGTTTTTTTTACACAATACACTGGGTGCGAATTGTGCATGCGTTGGGATGCGATGCTATTGAGATAGGAAGCTTCAAGGCCAACTAATTTTTACACAATTGCATTAGGAATATCCATGATGACGTGATGATTAATATTAACCATTTTCGATCGTCATTCACACCACTTTAATAAGCACACACCCAAGTCAATGTTTTAATCGCTCTGGGCCCTTATTAGGTCGAATACGGTTGTACGTTTTTAAAAAGCATGCCTACAGTTCATGTTAGATAAGTTTACCAACAAATTAATATCTGAATCTTCAAATGAATATGTAACATACATTTCCTGCGCACATGACACATAAACATATGATAACAGATGTGTTCATTCACATGAAGATATATACTGATGGTTGTATGCAGTCTAAGTAAACCTAGTCTCAATAGTACTCACTCTTCACCCATACTGAGTCTAGCGAGATTCGGGAAGAGGTCGCGTCAGCCGACCTTTTGGCGAGATATGATGTGAAGATTTAATTTTTATTTTAAACTTGTGTCATCTTACATCACTTTCATACATGGTGGCACAACCACTAACCAAATGGAATATAGCTCTTTTGTGACCAAACACTATCCCCCTTGTTATTATGAAATAATTCAAATGCTGACATTAATTATTAGACGGCGCCGGATGGTTGATAATAAGCATCCCAAAGATCACAAGGAGAGAAAAACGCACCGTGTTATCATTTCCCAAAAAAATATCTTTTCTGCCATAGAGAGACAGCATGTTGCTAACAATCGAACGTGGTTATAGCAATGGTGAAGGCAAAAGACAAAATACTTTTTGTCAGCTTGTTCAGAAGTTTAGTGCAACAAGATTGACAGACTGTTTTTAATGGAAAGTTGACGTGACAGGTATTAATGACTTCGAATACTAATCAGCTACCTTTGCTTCACTTCAAAAAATTAATTCCATGAGGATGGTTGAAAATTTAACGATGGCAGCAAGACGAAGGGAAGCAAAGAATATGTGGAAGCTGCCCGCTGATTCATTTTTGGGGGTTGATTGATGTGCCTCACGACATGATGACGACAATGGATAATTGATTCAAAATCAAAACTCGTTTTGACAAATGGTGAATGAAAATAATATTAACCTTAAGATGGATGCATGTTCAAACATTTGCCATTGCAGAAAATATGTTTCTTGAAATGGTCATAAAAAGTGACACGGTACAATGAAGATGACCATTTGTCACTGACTAACATTTGGCAAGTAGTTAAAAAGGATACCTTGATAATTATCGAAAAATTTGGGCAAATAAATCAAACACCGTTTTATTCTGAAAAAGGAACCTTGTATTAGTTTTAGTCATTGCAGTTAGTAAGGGTGTTGCAATATATTGAATTAACTGAAATGGTTTTCTTTTCTCTTAACGGATACTTCGAAATCGATAATTTTCAAATTGCAATATTAAGTGATGTACAGTTTTTTACTGCACTACTTTTGCAAAATATTCATTGAAATCTATAACCAAAGCTGCGATATAGGTGAATTACTCTTGAAAGCGGCGATAAAACCCACATCACCTGACCTCACCTCTAATTTCCTCTTTTTTTATACAGTTCAACATTATGTGTCATAAAATGCTGCAAATATAATTGCGAGTAAACGTTCATGCACTATAATGGAGGCATGCATGTTTGTGTACGGAAATCTCATTGAGAGCCGTTAACGTGGCAGCCAATGAAAAGTGATATTGTCAAAAAGATACTTTGATGTCAAACTATTGTGTCGAATTCTTGACGTCCTACTATTGTTAACATTACTTCACTGTACCATCCTCGCTAACAATCATGACTGTATTTTTATATTCTTCTTTTATTGACCTCGACATAATAAAAAATTGTAGACTTTTAATTTTGGCCAACGTTTGTTTATATAGACCCGAGTAAGACCATATTGACCAAAATCTTAGATTGAGGTCGAGATTATTTTTTATTATATGATTGAGGGTGAGATATTCTGTTCTATCAGTGAAATAAACCCTCTATCTGGCTACAGTGGCGATAACCTTTATCGTCACTCAACTGAGTGGTGATAAACTTTATCACCACTCGAGGGACGTCTAGTTCAAGACTTTGACGTCATGTAACAATGGTCTGACGTCATGAATTCTCACTGTTACCGCGGTGACGGGCTCTTCCAAGCGGCCGCTCAACATGAACTTGGCCTTTTTTGACGGATTAGAAGGATTTAATCATATAATAAATAGAATATCTGTAAATTCTTGACAAATACCATGTTTATCTCATCTTGTGAGGTAGACAAGTTAAATATTTTCACTCGTGGCTGCGCCACTCGTGAAAATATAAACTTTCTACCTCACTCGATGAGATAAACATGGTATTAGTCAAGAAAAGACAGATATCCTCTATCTATTAAAAGAGATATTGACCCCGTCACCAGTCTTTTATTGTTTGGTGTTTGTTTGTGACATCACTTATAATTGATATATGTCACATTGTAGATATCTTGTCATGTAAAAACAAAGGTCATTTATTATGACGTTCTAAACATCTCGTCACTGTTACAATCGTCTTTAGCGATTTTAAGATATTTGTTAGTAAGTTTTTCATGTTTGTTCATGAATTATAAAACTGTTTCAGCTTACAATTTCCATTAACATTGTAATATCTCATCGTTATCAGTGTCATTGATTTGTATTAAATGAATCTATCTACATGTATATCAAGAGTTTGTTCTTAAATTCTTAAAATCAAAGGTCATATTACGATATCAATAAATAATTCGGTTTGTTATATTCCGGGATTCATTTTTATTCAACACTCTCAAATTTAAGCTTTTGAATTCATCGGCTAACACCGTCGGTTTTAAAGTAAATTTTGTGTTGTTGAAAACAGGGAATCTCAAAACGCAACTATTCATCTTCTTAGTGACAAACAAATGAGGTTTTCATCCTACAATTCTGAGACAAAGATTTGAAGTTACATGAAAAGTTTTCACCTCGTTGACATTGTATTTTCTATTTATGAATTGACTAAATTTGTTGAATCGTTTCTCTGACACTCTCGGCTTTAATATTGCCTTGAATGTGTTTGCGTAACAGTCTGATTAAAATCGGAATAAAATATCAAAAATATTGTCTCCATCGGGGCTCGAAACAGCCAGAACATCCTCTCCCTCTTGTCTGAATGCAGAACCCACCTCTATCGCATGTTCCTATAACCAGTTAAGCGCAGAAAAACCCAGTCATAAGCTATCCAATCACATCCTCTTTTTTAAATAGCGTTTAGCGGCGATAATGTATAACGAATGGTACACTGGAGTTACCGGCCCCTAGCATGATATCGAAGCTTTTACTGCGCCCCTTGCGATTGGCTAGATGGGCTTGCGTCAGAACATGCGGGTAATAGGGGTGCCTTCAGGCTGTGAATGAGAGGAAAGCCCGGAAGGTTGAAGTTCAAATCCCACAAGAGACAATATATTTACACTTTTTTCCTCGAATCACAGTCGATTTTAATCAGACTGTTTGCGTAACAGATAGAATTTGAAAAGATGCATTTGGCAAGCTTGAAAGTGATCTTCACAAGCAATTCAAAGAAAATAAAAGTTTGTTGGTAAAATAGTTTTTGAATTTTTATTGAGTCCACAATAACATGTGTAGAAAAGTGCAGTCAATATGAAATGGAATATAAGAAATTGACGTGTTGTTAATCAATCACATGAGCAAAATAGTTCGCAATCGTTAATTAGTTTGAAAACAACAAAGGAGACGGAGATAAAGACCTGACTTCTGATGATTATTTTGAAGATAATTAACAAGCTTTTGGGAGAAAAAAAACAGATTAGTGAAAACATTTTAAATATCATTTTCAAATGGTGATATAGAAAAATAATATGAATGTGTTTGTTTCTTCAGCGTATCATGTTATTAGCAAAATTGTGTAAGCTGCATGATTTTATGTGATGTTCTCAGTTCTTTTGAATATAAAAGTCTGTTGTGAATTTTTTTAGTAAAATGAATTTCGTCAAGGATATAGCAATGAATTCAAATGTCATATTTCTATTTCTATTACATTCAAATTATACCAAATAAATATGTACACCTTATAAGATTATTGTAAGATTCTAAATAATGATTTATTCAATTTTCAGATATATCTGATCAATGACTTACTTGAACGAAAGATTTCCAATGAATTGAGGTAAGTTTATTTCTTCACGTAGATAACATGACCTTTGTCCTTTTGAAAAGATAGTTAGCTGAGTTAAAGGCTTATATATGTTTGAATATGTGTGTTTGATGCAACATATTTCCATACGACTCACAATACTGATGACTGATAAAATAAAATTAAGAAATCAGATACATAAATGTATCTATTCATTTTCTTAACTTCTGTCAAAACGGGATGATGCTTACTTTCTATCCCCTAACATAATGTTTATAATAATAATAATAATAACTAGGGTTGCCCAGGCAACTCTGACGGTCTTCAGACCGCTGTTCAATTCGTAAGGTTCATTTCAATGTATCACAATGCTGGAATGTCATTATGCATCGTCTTGAGCAATCTGCATGTCTCTGGAAGTCCATTTCCGGTCAAAATGTGGAAGGTCGTACAGTAAATTCTTTTTCGTTTTTGGTCAAATTTGAAAGGTCAAAGTGACCGAAGTATTAGGGTTAGGACTTTGATTTGAGCACACTATAGAGAACTATCCTTCTGCTACATAATGTGTAAATTTCAGCTCTCTAGTGCAAGTGTCTTCAGAGGAGAAGATTTTCAAAGGCGGTAGGGGTCCGAAATGGTCAAAAATGCACTAAAAGCAAGATGGCGGCCAAGTCACGTGACTTAGAGATTTTTCTTGTTGACGTTTTTCTTCAGCACGACAATGCCTATCTTCATGTGAAAATTCAAGTCTCTAAGTGCAATCTGCATGTCTCTGGATGTCTTTTTCCGGTCAAAATGTGCAAGATTGTACAGTAAATTCAAAATGGCGCCTAAACCACGTGACCTACGAAGTCGGCATGATTGCCTGTTTTCTTCCTCAGGTCAATGCACATCTTCATGTGAAATTTCAAGTCTCTAGCTACATTTTGAAAATGTTGCCCATGTAAAAAATTTCAAAATCCGAAATTTCAATTTTTGAAGCCCTGTAAAAACCGGAAATGACTGTTCGCGATCGATTTTATTCTTTATTCTTGTAGACCTTATGCATGTCTAGCTCCCATGCGAAAATCATGAAATTCCACGGCTAGGTTTTTGAGCTATGAGCCCTTGAAGTTTGCGATTTTTCGTTTTTTGTCAACTTTGAACGGTCTCAGTGACCTAAGTATAAGACTTAGGACTTTTTTTTAGTATCCTATAGAGAACTAAGCTTCAGCTACGTTATGTATGAATTTCAGCTCTCTAGTGCAAGTATCTTCAGAGGAGAAGATTTTCAAAGGCGGTAGTGGTCTGAAACGGTCAAAATTGCACTAAATGCAAGATGGCGGCCAAGTCACGTGACCTAGAGATTTTTCGTGATTGACTTTTTTCTTCAGCACGTCAATGCGCATCTTCAGAGAAAATTTCAAGTCTCTAAGTGCATTTTGAAAAAAATTCCTATGTTAAAATTTCAATTTTGTAATGGCTGTAGACCGGAAACGAAAGTAGATAGGTCGAATTTTTTTTCATCTGTATCAATTTCAGGTCAGGGGCTATCAGTGTTGTTAGTTTCATGCAATTGGCTGTAATGGTAATTGCGCTAGAGCTGTCACAAAATTCTGCAAATAATAATAATTACTAGGGTTGCCCAGGCAACTCTGACGGTCTTCAGACCGCTGTTCAATTCGTAAGGTGCATTTCAATGTATCACAATGCTGGAATGTCATAATGCATCGTCTGGAGCAATCTGGATGTCTCTGGGAGTCCATTTCCGGGCAAAATGTGCGAGGTCGTACAGTAAATTCTTTTTTGTTTTTGGTCAAATTTGAATGGTCACAGTGACTTAAGTATTAGGGTTAGGACTTTGTTTTGAGTATCCTGTAGAGAACTATCCTTCTGCTACATAATGTGTAAATTTCAGCTCTCTAGTGCAAGTATCATCAGAGGAGAAGATTTTCAAAGGCGGTAGGGGTCAGAAATGGTAAAAAATCACTAAAAGCAAGATGGCGGCCAAGTCACGTGACCTAAATATTTTTCTTGATTGACTTTTTTCTTCAGCACGTCAATGCGCATCTTCATGTGAAATTTCAAGTCTCTAAGTGCAATCTACATGTCTCTGGAAGTCCATTTCTGCTCAAAATGTGCAAGGTCGTACAGTAAATTCAAAATGGCGCCTAAACCACGTGACCTACCAAGTCGTCATGATTGCCTTTTTTCTTCCTCTGGTCAATGCGCATCTTCATGTGAAATTTCAAGTCTCTAAGTGCAGTTTGAAAATTTTGCCCATGTTAAAAAATTTCGGATTTCGAAAATTCAATTTTTGAAGCCCTGTCAAAATCGGAAATGACTGTTCGCGAACGATTTTATTCTTGATTCTTGTAGACCTTGCCAATGTTTAACTCTCATGCAAAAATCATGAAATTCCACGGCTAGGTTTTTGAGCTATGAGCCCTTGAAGTTTGCGATTTTTCGTTTTCGGTCAACTTTGAAAGGTCACAGTGACCTAACTAAAAATGCTAGGACTCTGAAATGAGCAAATTGAAAACTACAATGCTTCATCTACATTATGTGTAAATTTCAGCTCTCTAGTGCAACTATCTTCAGAGGAGAAGATTTTCAAAGGTGATAGGGTCCGAAATGGACAAAAATGCACTAAAAACAAGATGGCGGCCAAGTCACGTGACTAAGATATTATCTATGATTGACTTTTTTGTTCTGCAGGTCGATGCGCATCTTCATGTGAAATTTCAAATCTCTAAGTGCATTTTTTAAATTTTTCCCATGTTAAAATTTCAAATTTGTACTGGCTGTTAACCCGAAATGGAAGTAGATAGGTCGGATTTTTTTTCATCTGTATCAATTTCAGGTCAGGGGCTATCAGTGCTGTAAGTTGCATGCAAGTAGCTTCAGTCGTTAATGCGCTAGAGCTTCCACAAAATTGTGTAAATAATAATAATAATCCCGGTAATAACAGTAGGTCTTCCAGACTTTCGTCTGAAGACCTAACAACACTTTATTATCCTCAGTACATGTACATATTGGAAATTCGATTTGTGCCCATAGCACCCGGCAGCCACGGTGCAGCGCCAGTTAATGCGTTGTTCTGCCTTTACAATGCTGAGTGTCAAGCAAGACAGCAACAACTCCCAACTTGTAACGTCTTTTGGTATGACGCGACCGGGAATCGAACCCCGATCTTCCGGGCGACGAGCGGACACTCTACCACTGAGCTACGTTACAACTTATTACTTTGCTTAATGGGAAATTGATACCCGAAGCTACTTCGACAAAAGTATATATGCATGATCAAAAGCTGTAAATGATAATCCTTAAAAAAACAATGTTTTCTCACTGTAAAGTTATGTATATATGATAACATTTGGCGCACACACGTCATGGTACATAACACTTTGGTGAGAAATCTTCAGGTACTGATATTTCCCTGTTTCAGGATATTTCATTGATATTGTTATTTTATCTAAATAATCAAAGTATATCAAATCTTGATATTTCATTGGCTGAATTCATTGATTTAAAGGTCTGAAAAGTGCTAAAACTGCACATTTGTTAATCAAGGTCTTTTGCATGCTATTTTGGATGATGTTTGGAAACCTTTATAAAAATGAATGGTATTTTTTCCTCGTGATTCTGTTCTTTTCTACAACCCTAGAGTTGTTATTTCCATTAAAATGCAATAATCGAATCATCAGTTACTCGCAATTGAAATGGATGTACTAAAAGGTGTACAACTGTAAATTAAGGGCTATTAGGTAATTTGAAGGTATTGGAGACAGTTCGTCTGTCAAAAAGCCCTGGTAGATGGTTTTCCACTCACACTACTACAATCAAATTGAGCTTTCGTGTTCCCGTTTTAATATTCTGATTGAGAACACGAATTTGATTTTTTTTTCTTTAAAGATGGAAAATGTAGAAAACATTATGCTTCCTTATTGTTGTTTGAAGAATAATGATTCCGCAAAGTTTGTCATGAAAAGATATGTTATAAACACGCATCGAAATTGTATCCAAATTAAATTAAAAGAGTATAAACTAGATTGAGTGGGAGGTTTATTAACTCATGCTTACGATCTGTTGTCCAAGTATTGAATAAAAAGCACATGTACTGATTGCTGTTAACCTCATTTGTTACTTTCTTCGATACAAATGTGAAATTTAAACAAAATTAAATGGTACGCAGAGGATAAATCCTGATTTTATCTACAGCTTGATACACCAACAAATCAGAATAATAAACTACTCATTGCCAAATAATAAAGGAAAACGAATAACAGGTATCATCACGAAGTTCATAATAATAGGCATAATGTATAAATTTTCATTGTAGTGCTCACGGAAATATAAAACAATTATGTTGGCGATTATTTCTTATTTCGGAATTAACTTGATATTTAATTTCTAAATATTCTTTCTCAATTATTTTTCCAAACTTATACTATAAAATTCACAGAAACATACTACTGGAGAAGTCAAAATTCATCCTTAAAGCATGATTCAGATGCAATCAATAGTATGAAAAATGAGCTACAATCTCAGTACGAATGTACATTTTATATATCTCTCTGATGTCATCTCATATTGATACCTTTTGTGATATTAAAATGCTTGACGATTTTAAAATGATATGCATACATAAACACGTTGATGAAAAGTATTGCAGTTGTATTTTTCCTATGATGTTTTCAATTGGTAAAACATTCATTAAACTCTAAATATAAATCTAAAAATTTTACGATGTCAGTGTTAAAGTCTAAAATGTCAATTCTCTAATTTTCACAATAAATCAAAATGTGACCTTCCATTAACATAGATTGCATACCTCATTGATATTTGGGCTTGTAATGTGAATCAGAGCAACGGATTGTGTAAATTTTGATGCAGTGCTTGTGAGTTTTTTGTTTGGTTTTTGTAATGGAGCATTTCCTTTGAACTAAGGTACAGGTAAACATCCTCTTTATTCCATGATAATAGATACTTACGTCATAGCTCCTTTTAAAGTGTTTACTGACCCTTAAGCAACATATTTATTTTAAGGGTTGTTTTTACTCAGTTATACTTTATCATACAAACTTTTGTATTTATACTTGTTAACAACATCCTATTATAAATTAAAATAATAGCTGACCCAATTGTTTTTGGTAATACTTGATTTAGTGATTAAATGAGAAAATGTAAAGAGCCAGTTGTTATCAGTTGTCAAATATGCTTAGCTTTATCAATGTGTCATCTGATCGAGAAGTTTCTACAATTGCAGGAAAGTATCATTTTAAAGCTCATCAACGTCTTATGGCGACATCAGGAAGGTTTAAAGTTGCAATGTTGATAAAAAACCTAATTTAGAAAACTTATCTGAATCAACCACCATGAGACTTACGAGTTGATTTTTATACGTTACATACCTACATTGTAGTATTTGGGTGAATTAAACGTGTGAATTTGGCTCCCGTGAAAATTGGGGACTGTTTTAAGATTTCCATTCAAAACAAGTAGTTATCACATCATTAACAATTGGGGATTGAATAGGTGAGACATTTTGAATTCATATATAACTATGCAATTTATGTTCATATCAGAGTAAAACATTACGTGATGAAAAACACTGAGTGGCTCTTTAAATATGATTGCTTTTGGATTGCAACGGCATCACCAACCCCTTAAAAATCAAAAGTGATACGCATGTAATAGCGTCAGTGATCTTGTAATTAGAGTGTTATATTCTCGCCGGGTCCTAGCACTTTTAAAGTCCTGAAATTTAGAAACATTGGTAATTGTACATTACAATTAATGAATAATCTTGCATTTTCAATATGTTTGCAAACAGTAACATACAATTCCTATTCCAAGGTATGATGCTGATAGCATTGTTTGTCCTGCTATTTTAAGATCAACTTCTGTACTCCCAAAATAGAGACAAATTCACCACCTTGACTACATAACTGAACATCAAGTCAGAGACCTGGCCAATAACGTAGATGAGACAAGACACTTTCTCCTCCTGTCATCGCCTCTAATTGTCATGTGATTAGTCTCGCCGTGAACAAAAGAGCTTCAGCAGATTTACTCATCAGAGCTGTTGAACTCAATAAGGTTGCCAGACAAAGATTAGAACCACTTGTCAAAACTGTAAGAGACACTGACAAGGATGTTGTGAAGACGTATCTTGATTCTTGGAACGTTAATTGCTCTTAGCACTACTATAATCGTAAATTTGACTTATTGTTATATTTAGTTGAAGGGAGAATAGGTTAAGAAATAGCGAGTAGAAAGTTTTATTTATTATTTTATGCAAAGTAGCATTCTTTGAGCAAATTTTCTCAGGTTAATTTAACAAATGATATCAGATGAATTTAAGAATATCTCTATTGTAATTTCCTTAAATTTATTAAACTTGCCTAATAAAATAACTAAAATTTTTAATTCATAAGATGTGCCTTTGAATATAACTCTTTAAAAGTCAAAGTTATCATGAATGCCATGAACTATCGACAGCTTAAATTTTTTGGTAAATCAAGCGGTTTGGAGAGGGTATTTAATGAATTCATTCAAATGTCAAATGAAATTTGTAACACATCATTAACGGTGAAGAAACTTCCATGAATGTTTATGGCTTGGATCCCTGCATGTACTTTAGGCTTTTAGAAATACCTCAATCAAATTCAACACATAAAGTAACCTCCCACATAGAGTGAAAACTTAAACTTCTATGGCCTGCACTAGCCGCGTTGATGTTAATGTTAAACTCCTCTATCCTATCATAGTAGGGGTGAGTTTGTAATTTTTTTATAACTTGCTTCTAACCTTTTGTTCTGAAACTAAGTTTGCATTAAGTTTTGTTTATTTGCCCCCTCACCGCAACATGGAAAGGGGTATATTGTATTCAGCGGCGTACGTCCGTCCCTACGTCCGGATTCCAATGAACCGTTGGGCCAAATGTCTTCAATTTGGTCACAGCCTACATCAGGGGGTTATGCAAACACCTTGACCTTAATTTCAACTTCATTGGGGCACTTTGACCAATTTTGAAACTCTTGTTAAGGCGATATATCATGAACTGTTTCACAAAAAGTCTTCATATTTGGTCACATTGGGGGATTACGAAGACACCCGACATTTTGGGTGACCTTGACATTAATTTCAAAGGTCACCACTACACTTAATACACTTTTGAAACACATTTTATCTTCTGAACCTCTGCAACCAGTCTAGACGTTGTCAATAGTGGATTACTGGCATGGTAGAACACTATGCATAATTGATCCAGATAGATAATGAAATTGACAGTAACTGTCTTAAGGGTCAATATAAAATGTTTTAGATACATAGAGGCCATGTTATTGACTCTTCTATCCAACTAACAGCATACAAAAGAATGCAAAGATAAACAAGCAACGATACATTTCTTAGTGGAATAATTTGTGTTTATTTGGTGTATTTCATTTTTTTAAGGTAAACTCTTTGACATTACCAGCCAAAACAGAGTCCATTTGAGTCATTTGCGCAAGCAATTGTCTCCTTTTCAGTCATACAACAAACTTCTCAATCTCTTCTCATATCACTTTGACGAACTGTTAACTGCATAACTATATAGTAGTTAAGGTTAATGGTAATATAAGCTGTTCAACTGTATGTCTTAAGCTTGTTTTGTTGCTAGTGTATCTTTTTGCAAATATTATGTAATTTTCATTTTTCGAAAATTCTGATTTTCTTAGATATTGTTTAGTATATTCCATATCAACTCTTTTGTAAGAAAAGAGCACCATTTCATTGGCTAAGTGCGAAGGAACATACATTGAACATACATAAATAATTGTACATCAATTGTGTTTAAAGCTGTTAAAAGATTATGAACGATTTTGTAGAAAGTCTTTACGAATTTTGATCCCTGGTCATTTACTTACCTTCTAAAACTATTCAGGTCAAAAGAGAGGTTAGTTATACGAAAATGTTTAAGTAAAATGAATCTTAACTTCTGTAGTACAATTTCATCATTATCTGTTTCGATTTCCCAATGCCACGATGCCTCAATGACATGGCTAAGGGCATATATGACACACGGGAAAATTAAGGAAATTGCTGGGCAGTTGTAATATCGAGTTTAATATACTCCACAGAAAACATATACTGGTACTTTAAAATTGATTGAACTGTATTTAATTGTAACAGATTGTAACAAATTCAACAACAGTGTTCACTCCAATATGCTCTTTAACATAATTGGATTATCTAATGTCAACAAGGATTCATCAACTCATGTCCATAGTTTGATAAAAAGTAAACTAAGCATGCCTTTGTTGTCGATAAGAACACCATGGGACTATTACTACTTACAGATTGATATGCACTTGATATTGTCATCAAAATTAAATAGCTTGATAGTAGTTCTTGATTATCAAAAATTCCTGAACTACAGTGCTTTTCTGAGAGAGAATAATGTGCTTTCCTATACGTGGCTTCTAGACACCACTCTTTACTGCTAATAAAATACCTACCCATTTAAAATACACACATGTAAGATATGCGTATTGACCTCGACTAATGAGGAATAGATCTTTTGTGAATGAAATGTATCTAAGTGTATGAACAATCTGCAGTTTGTGGTCATTCCTAGATTGCACGGTACATACACACAGCATAGATTTTAGCAAGCCTAAAACTATCATCCTATCCTACCTATATCATACTAGAAACAATATTTTATAAAGTGGATGCATTTGGGCGGAGTATGAAATGTATTGTCATCTATGTGACAATTGGCTTTTCATACGTAAATAGAAAAATTTAGAGATAACATAGACAAATTTGGTGATTATTTAACGTGTCAGTGATTTTTAATCACTAGCTTATTATTATGGTTAATCAGATATAAAAATCAAGTGATCAGAAAAAGGAAGTGATTTCATTGACGCAACGTATCAAATTACTAGGCATGATGCAATGTAACATGCCAGTTTAATAATATATTTTTTAAATCATTGTCATTTTGTTATGGGCAAAATTATTCAATATGAAATATGTGTAGTAATTCATTTGTTAACGGAGTATCCAAATCACCAATCAGTTTCGTATTGGAAATTGTCTTTAATTTCACTGTCTCTTTGTTGGTCGGAAACAATATTCTTAAATGTTTTTTCTGTATGCATTTGAAATAGTATGACAATGTTTGATTAACATCTGCATTTTCTCTATCTTCCTAATTAGAGGATGATTAAAGCCTCAAACAGTCTTGTGCAATAAAATATCTCGTTTCCGATTTCAGCAAACAAAAGGAATTTGTATCTTGATTAATTAAAGATGCCAAGAAACTTAATTAATGCATTGATTTGTGTCACATTTTAAAAGAATTGCAAATATGTGAACAAATCTTTGCAATTGATCAATAATCATGATGAACAAACAATATTTTCCCTCACCTCTTATCGATGTGTTTCAGATTAAGAAGAACGAAACCTTGCTATTTCTTGGTTAAGTCAAATAGCAATTGTCAGTGGACTTGTGGTAAGACACTGGACAGGACAGTTCATCATTTTGCTAACCTATCTGCAATTATGACAATTTCAATTTTGTTAAAAGACATTTCTGCCGGGAATCTCAAATATTGGTTAAAATCACATGACCATCAAAGAAGTTTTCTTTAAAGGGGCAATAGCACGTTTTTAGGGGGAATATAAGGTGATGTCAGGAAAATGAAAATAAATGGTTCAAACTGAAAGACAATGTATTTAAACCAAATGGAGCAGTAATAATTCAAAAATATAATGTAAAGTTTAACCATGCGATTCCTTTTTCTCACACAAAATGAATTATAGGTGTTCACATAAAATGGCCGCCAATGGAAATAATGTGAATCTTCATACTTTGTCCTCTGACTATGGATGATTGGTTTGTGTAATGAGATTTGTGGCACTGTCATACTAATACATTTAGCCTTAACATACAGTTATCAGTGAAAAATTAAAAATATAAACTTATCAAAATACGTGCTATTGTGCCCCTTTAAAACAAATGCTGTAGCGTCGACTAGAGTCACCTTGATGCTCACTGAGTGTGTTACTTTTCAAAGATTGCAAGTAGAGAGAGACAGCAAGTAGCAAATTATGTCTAGCAATCGCCCATTATTATTGCAAATCTAACGAACTAGCAGCAAAACAAATACAATGCATGACTGACACTTTGTTTTCTAATGACAAGTTGACGTGATGGCAATAAATTAGTTCGTCACACTACCTTTGGTTTTTTACCAAGACACAATTCGATGCAGATGGCTGGAAAGTTCAAAATGGAAGCAAATATAAAAATGTTAGGAATATTCAGATGCGTCCATCTTATTTTTTGTAATGCATTAGTTAACATAACAGTGATTGATGAATGTGTCTCCAAACATTATCAAAACCAACAATGATTGAATATCATAAATCAAATAAGGCAAAAATTAGTCAGTTGATATGCAAAATACTCATATATTTTTCTCAAAGAGGATTGATTATAACCTGTTCGTTTCGTGATAAAAGCCTGTTTGTTAAACATGAAGACATAAAACCTTGCCAATAACGTAGACAAGACAAGACACTCTCAAGTCCCTAATTGTCAAATGATTAGTCTCGTAGTGAACAAAAGAGCTTTAGCAGATTAAGTTACCAGAGCTGTTGAACTCAATAAGGTTGCCAGACACAGATTAGAACCACTTGCCAAAACTGCAAGACACTTGCAAGGAAGTTGCGTTGCTAATTTAACGGAGGTCTTATTGATGTTGATTGATATAGTGTATTTATATACCAAAATCATCTTTAATTTTCCAGTAATAATTTACTTAGAAACTGTTTAACACAACTTATGAGATAAGTTCAACATTAAAAAGACTAGTAAAACTATAGTCTTTTCGTTCTTCCACATTGTAAAAACGAAATACTTTCCCAATTTCAGCAAGTTATTTTTAAGAGTTTGCACATGCCTCCAATTGTCCTACAAATGTACAGATATAGTTATAATTTTCTGTAAAGGTTAAGAGTGAATATTCAAGTAAGTTACCCAAAATAGCAAATAAAGACCCAAGTAATATATCTCAATGATTGGTATAATCAATGTTCTATTCCAGGAGACAGATGTGACCAGATTAATGACACATTGCTATTTTAGTGACATTTTGACACTAGTCACACTTAGTTCTTATATCAACATACATTTGGTTAAAGTTACAAAAGAAAAAAAGAACTATCAATTACCGAATGGACATTTTTTTCTAATATTGGACATTTTAATTTGACTTTTGGCAGTGAACATGCTCATTTCACATAACATGTTGTCAGACAGTCTTTGGTTATTTATTTATGATTATCCATTGTCTTTGACAGTTGGACTAAGTGATCGACCAAGGCTTGCCATTATGACAGCTCTCCTTCAAATTAGGCAATTCCCTTAATGACACATGGCACAAATGGATATTAGACAGGTTGGTTCATGGAAGTGTATTCACACAGCAATAGGGACATTTTTTAACGAGGCAAAACAGGATAACGGTACTATGCATTCAGTTTAAGAAGTCAACAAATGTTTATTTGTTGTTTCTCTAATCAATTATCAAATACACCAAACTAGTGTTGTGTAACAATGAATATCAACACACGAAGAACTCCATTACCTAATGAATATTAAAGAATGAAAAGATGACAAAATTACAGCATGTATCTCGAATATTCTCAAGATCATTAGCTTCTAGCAAAATGCTAGGTTATTGGCAAGAAAGAATTAATAAAGCCGGCTTCGTTATGCTGTCATTAAGGTTTGCAAGAAAGCTTTTAACAATTGTTAGTCGTTAAATATGCCTAAATCTAAACAAAAACATTTTAACTGCCTAATTAAACTTATCTGAATTTTTTGGCAGATTAAAATCTTTGGTTAATCAAGTCCTCGGATTTATAAAATTACTTAATTAAGTTCACAATAAGACAACAGATTTGGTTACATTGTAAGAATTTGTTGATGAGATGCGGAAAGACATTTCTCAAGCAAACAATTCAGAATTTGAATCACATGCAAAGCTGAAAATACAGAGAAGCTTTTTTACAAATGCAAATGCCAGCTGTTACATTGAAAATTAAAACTGAAATGTTTGTTGTTGGGAATATCCAACTATATTACTTCAAAAGGAAATAATCTGTTTTGAAGTTACAATTTGTTAACTTGTTATTTGTGAATTGATAAGAAGAAACTGTGGAAAATATCATGTGTATCATTTACGTAACAATGCTATTATGTTTAATTAGAAGGGGAAAAAAGCTTGTCATTTTCATTATATCTCTAAGTAGCAATTAAATATATACATACATTTAGAAAAACACTTCTTCTGTTTCATTTTGTTACAAGTAACTTTTAAGATTCCTTTTTGAGCAAAAGTAAGATCAAATTCTTCATTTAATCAATTTGTAGTCTATAAACCCTTAGACTAGATGAACACAAAAGAAGAATGAGGCACATAATATTATTGAATCTGTAATATGTAGAATAGCTCATTTATTGATTTCTGTAACAATAACTTAATAAGATATCATCTATGAATCATATGAAATTCATACTGACGCATCTTACTAAATATATACTTACATAGTATATAATGTGATAGCATCGATTTTTATCAATTAATTTTCATATGAACATTTTAAAACATACGAACTTTGTAAATGCTTTAAATGATCTCGCTATCTTTTTAATGAAATTACTGGACGTCCTGAATTAAAGGTATTTAATTAAAGACAAGGGCAAGTTAAACTTCAAAAGTATAAAACACATGACATACTTGAACCATTTTCTGAGTGTAACATTATAAACTCAATTTTGAATAAGTACTTTATTAATAGGTTTACACTTGAAGAAACAGAAAATCAATAGTGATAAATGATGACATCACGTAATTGTAACATTGTCCTATATACCTTGTGCTTATAATGATTTGTTCTTAACGCACACAAAAACTCGTATATATTTGATCAGCAACCAGTCAAGATAAAGTAAGTAGTGGATTTCTGCCAAGTTGGAAGATTTTGGATAATTGATAGGTAGTGTAAAGTGAAATTGGCTGGAGCTTTCTTTACGAGTCACATAAAATGGTCATGTTTGGATACAGAGAACTAATCATAATCATTGTTGTCAGCGAAATCAAATAGAAATTTGATTAAGCTTTCTAGTAGACCATAGTCAGACTTATTTATGTAAAGAATTGCAATCCATTATGAGATCAATTTGGGAGGTTGTGCGTTTTAAGATTATCAATTTGAATTGTACTTCTGTTTATTGCAGTGCAGATAGATAGATGAATGTTGAAGATTTGTTGAGTTACTCTTTGCAACAACATATTTGAAAAATAAAAATACAAGCAATAAAAAATAGATTTGTGAAATACTTTCTGTGTGTCTTTGCTTTTAATGTCAATGCGTCGATCTCTTTTTCAGTTATGTCGATTATTAAGAATAAAAATCTCAGCAACAAGTTTCATTTGACTATAAACACATAATATGCTATCTTTTTTATATTAACACGGTTCACATGTCCAGATGAGTATGTACGGTTTCTTTCTTGCATGCAAAACAATATGTCTGAGATACAATTTAAAAAGTCCATATCGGTTTTCACTTTTTTTTTCACAATTTTTAAGTTCATAGTTTTTCTACTTTTCAATGATGAATTAAACACACTCAAATTGATGCATTACTTTTACCTCATGTAACACGTATTTGCAATACAAATTAACATGAAGTGGAAATTTTCTGACAAAACTGAATATTCACAGTTTACTCACATTCATAAAAGTAACAAAATATTTTCAAATTTGGTCAAGCACGAAAACGTTAATAGTGGTTTGTCAAGAACATGTCCTCATGTTCGATACATTTTAACGTTTTTTTTACCAAAGTGAATGTCAGCAACGCTGCAATGAATCAATTTGGTAGATTGTATTTGATTTCATCTTTTCGCTCATCGGGAATTTACATATTAAAACAAAGCCTGTGCATAAAATTGTCAAAACCATATGGAAATATAGAGGATGAACTTTTTTCAGGGAACGTTCAAATAGACTATCATGTATAATGAATTGTATACCTTATATCAGCCCAATGTCGCAGGCCATAGTCAAGGACTGGATATGGGACATGAACATGTATTGAAATTTGTAACATTTGTACCACACATGTACATCGAACTTGTTCTCTGACAAAGATTTTTTGAGTATAGTCAATGTGTTTCATATTTAGAAAAAAAAAGAAATATTGGCTTTAACATAATTTCGCTTTGTTAGAATCACCAAATTTTAATACTTGTTAACAACAAACTTCTCTTGAGATAAGGCGAGTTCTAAAAAATCGGTTATATGAAAATGCCGTCTCTGATTGTCCAACTAATTTTAAATGCATCCAATCAGATTTCTACCTTTTTGCCCATGTATTTGACCTATTTGACCAGAGGCTACATCAAAGTAACATGACTGAGTTGCCTTTGTGGGGAGAACATTGAGATAGCTATATACTGGCCCTTTCACTTACATAAGGACAGTTGCTATATAGTTGTCAAGAGTCATCAACATGTCCAATAAGTGAATAAGGATAAATCTCGTCCAGCCATTCTCTCTAAAATTGGAATGTTGTTCATATAGAGAGGCAACGTGTAGCAAGTTCTGTTAACAATTGCAGGTGATTAAAACAAATGAGAAGACTAGCAGGCAAAACAAACACAATGCAACAAGACTGACAATCCGTTTCTTTAATGACAAGTTGACGTGACGAGAATTAATGACTTCGCCATACTACTCAGCAACCTTTGGTTCCCTTCAAAAACATTATCCAATGAGGAATGCTAGAAATTAACAATGAAAGCAAAATTTTCCGAAATAAAGAATATCTTTATGCTGCCAGATGATTTTTTAATCATTTGTTAAGATGAGAGTGATTGATGGATTTGCCTCACGATATCAACAATTCCGACAATGATTGAATGGTTGAATATCAAATTATGAAAATGAAGTCAATGGATAGGAGATCGATCTATTGGAATGAACACGTTTATTGTTCAAAGGTTTTAATTGACTGATTTATAATTAATTGGTTGCTGGTTGGTGAGCATTTTACATCTGCTTCTTCAAGATTGATTACTTGCTGGTTTATTTAGTCAAATATGACGTCAATAATGTTTTGCTTGGACTTCAGTAGATATGACAAAAGGCCAACTATAGCCCCTGCGTTAAATTACCCGAACTTATAATCGGGGTCTTCTGTCTCAATATCGAAAATCAAAATCTTTTCCAAAAAAAGGGAGATAAACCATGAGATGTGAGGATACCTTTGAAAATAAATGCTATGAGAACTTCTTCATTTATGTGAAAGTGCTTACAAGTGAAATTTGTACTCCCATGAGAACCATTTTTAATTCCAGGGTTATTTCCTTTTTCAATTGAATTGTGTTCATGACTTTTGGAGTTGAATAGACATGTTTCGGTTGTAGCTCTTGTTTTCATATTTTCTTAGCGAAATGATAAGGCTCATCGTTTCCGTGACAAACAATAGAAAATGATAAGGTCTTTGAGATGGGGACAGTGTGTCTGTTTCAAAGATCTAAAGGCAACTATATGTGATTGCGCTTTGATTAGAGTCCTTTTAATGCATTAATTCCTGGATAAGATAACACTATGTAAGAGCTCATTTCTATGGCGCTTATTCCATGCACAGTGCATATTTTAGCCAACAGTCAAGTTAAGCTTCAATGAAGAGAAATGTCTTGATGCTTCTTTTGAAAGTTGGAAGAGTGTTTGAAAGTTAAGTGATCTTAGAAGTTTAGGCAGCTGACACTGCAAAAACCTTTACCGTGTAACTCTTTGGTTTTAGGCATTCCGAGTAGTTGTTGTAATTGAGCTTATCAGGACAACTATAGATAGGGTTTTGACTTATTACAGAGCATTTTAAATTGAAAGCATGTACTCGCCATTACATTAATCATTCACATCCTTGAATAAGATAAGCAAACAAGAATCTGCAGTCAAGTATTGATATAAAAAATCAATCAATTATTAGATATTGTATATGACATACAGTTTTAAACTATTTATAAATTATCATTGCAATCAATGATGCATTCAGTTCCACGTCATTTTAAGGTAAACTTCATGATTATTGCTGTTGCAATTCATTTCACTAGAATGCAGAAATGTTGTGTAGATACTCTTTAGATCATGGGGATTCTAAATCAAACATTTGGTGACCCAGTAGCTAGAGGGGGGGGGGGGGGGGGGGGGACAACAATTGGCACACAAAATTTAATATGAAACTTCTGAACCAATGGCGCTATTTTAGCAAACAATATATTACGAAAACATCAATATGTGTCAACATTTTTACTTTTTCCACTTTTGATTTGGTGATGAATATTTCTTGAAATCACAAAAATATCATCTTAGACCTCTCGAGGAATAGAATGTCAAGAGTATCTGATGGTTCATTGTTGCGTCACTGTGTGTTTTATATTTCAAAGGTTCGTTAATATTTGCTTGAATTAGTAAAAAGATATTTACGTATTTGTATACGACACTGAGTTATATAAATCAAATCAAATTGAGATTATTTTTAATATGACAACATCAAATGTTGTATCCTTCTCAATACGTATGACCGTACCCAAAAAAAACTGTCAGTTACTATTACACATAGAACCCATATAAAAGAGTAATTTGGGATGGTTAATAAGTAATTCGTCTAGACGTAGTAAAAAAAAGTAGATACCTGGCATGTTTGATGTTATTTGCACATAGCATATTTTTTTTTTAATTTTCGATTCGGCAAACAATATACAGTTATAACAATTAAGACGGGGTGAATTCAAAAATTCAGTATTACTGATAAAGTCAGTATCATCTTTCATTTGACAGTGTGATACATGTGATATATCTTAAACTGTACATTAAGTGACATAAAGACTCAAATACAGGTTTTACGTGTAAACCCCAATCCTGAATTAAATACTGGTACCTGAAATCACAATATCCTACATGCCAAAACCCTTTGTTATCTTCTACTCCAGAAAATCAAAGACTAGAATGCTCTTTAGATAATGGGGATTCTAAAATCAAACATATGGTGACCCCGTAGCTAGAGGGGGGGGGGGGGGGGGACGAATAGAATGTCAAAAGTATCTGATGGTTCATTGTTGTGTCAATGTGTGTTTTATATTAGTAAAAACATAGAACCCATATAAAAGAGTAATTTGGGATGGTTAATAAGTAATTCGTCTAGACGTAGTAAAAAGTAGATACCTGGCATGTTTGATCACTTTAGTTAATTGATCCAGATAGCGTTAAGTGAAATTGGCTGTAACTGTCTTTAGAGGTCTTATAAAATGGTTTTAGATAGAGAGGGGTCATGTTCGGATGAAGAAAAGTAACAGTAATCGATTTCTTGTCTGTGATTGTAGATCAAAAAGTTTTATATGGCTCTCTAGTAGACTATTGTCGACCTTAATAAATTTGGAAATGAATGGGAGGTGATGATAAGAATCAAATCAGGAAAAGGCAGTTTTATACTATTAATACGTAGGTTTGATATTGTTCAATGTTATGTCAAACGAAAAACGGATAAAACGATTGATATTTCAGTGTCGAATTTATTGCGTTCAATGTATGTTTTTGTAGAAGGATGTCAATGCTTTTTAATATTCTTATTACAATTTCCCCAAAAGGTTATTATGATTAGAATGATTTGTTATTTATAAGGAAATGGATTTGAATGACATTAGTGAATCTATGACATTTTGTTTAATCGATAGATTTCGATTTAAACAGGTCAACAGTACCTTATAGACAAAACTACATTCATATTTAGATGAATTGATTAATTGATTGATTAATTGATCCAACCTTATATGTTCACTCTGCCCGAGTGACTGTGGTAGAAATATTATTAGAATACAATCATCATGCCTGGGAAGATAAGAAATGTTTTTTGTAAGACTGTCAACTATCATTTGAAGTAAACAAATGTTTTTTGTTTGTTTTAAACAACACTCATAGACACTGTCCGTTTGCAATTAGGTTGACCTTGGATTATACCTTTTCTAGTGTCGTGTTACATAAATGTCAATAAATGTTGCACTCAATTAAAATCAACTGTACAATCTGTTTATCTGTTGATTGCTTTTTTTTAAATTAAATTATTATATTACAGTTTGTGCCACACACCATGGTTTAAATAATTCAAACATCTTCAACATAATTTTAATAACTAATACTAATAACCTAATCTGGTTACATAATGAGTTGTTTTTTGTTCACATGTAAGTAAATTCTAAACATATTTACAAAATCTGCCGTTTGAAGTCAGTGAACATTTGAATGATGATTCAATTATTGCAGTTTTTTTAATGCTATTCAAATCAAATCGTAAGGATGAAAATGGCTGCATTTGGCAACATTCACATCATAGCAATAATTATCAAAAAGCGATGATATGATTGAATAGATTTTCCTGACTTCATCAAATGTTATATTTTTTATACATTTGACTTGTTTGTAGTTTTCCCTGCCTTAAACCTGACAGAAAGTCAGTAAGCTTTTTTATGTATTTGTCTCTTTGTGACGACGGTCCGACTGAAGTAAGTGTAGTAATTTTAAACTTGTGATTAAAATTCAGATAAATATGGCAATTTTCTGTAAAAAAGCAACTAGGTTAATTGGTGAAACCATTTTCTACTTTTCAAGAGATTAAAGAAAAAGAGAACTAAAGAAGAGCAATCTCAGTTTCAAGTTTTCAAATTCCCTTGAATCACATGCGTCTTTAATGCGTTTTCGGCAAATCAATAGTTGTTCAACGGTGATAATGTAAGATCACACTGTTAAATGTTTAATTATTGTAAATTCTTTTGTGAATTTCAAATTGTCCTTTTTGAAGTGGTGTTTAACCATGACGTCCCTTTCTTTTAATTTGAATTCATTCAAAATGTAAACGATAAATGTTTGTTCCGAAAAAAGTCATTTTACAATTGCAATCAAAGTCTACAAGAGGGCTTAAATGTGTAAAATGTTCTTTGGTTCCCAATTGAGATCTTTACTACCGATTGAAAGAAATGAATGTGAAAATACTTACATTGAAAACCTGTTCCATGTTTGATGCGGGGTTCACTCTTAATTTAGTTTCAGAAAAAAGTGCACCAGTGTAGGTTACATTTTTGTAAGCTAATAAGATATGTGTAAGGCGAAGTACAGAATTATGACAGTTCAGTGACATTAGATGTAACAACCGTATGACATTGAGGAGGAAGAATTTGGTGTACTGTAACCTTTACTACTAGAAGCATAAATCATGTTCAAGATTGTCAAGGGTCATAGTTGTTTTGAATTTCATAAGATGTTTAAAACCACGTGTCGAAACGTGAATGGGTAATTAGAATATACTTGACAGTTCATGTATCCGACGTTCTACTCGTAATGGAGGGTTGAGTCATGTAGCTTGGTGCGGAAACATCTTGATTCTGTAAGAAAAAAGAAATATTGGAACGTTAAAGGTCTATAAGCATGTAGATGAGTAGTTGAAGACAGAGAATTCCTCGAATTGAATGTCCGTTAGTAGGTAAAGAGGTGTATATGAGAAGACTTTGTGCTTTATTCAACCTACTTGCTAGTGTCACAGGGAAACAGGGGACAGTCTTATCAGGGTATTTGTGTGGAAACGAAATTCAAGAGGACGCAGTGATGCTTTCTATACTTTGTCAAATTGTTTAATTTAGAACAAATAAAATTATTAGCCTCACTAACTTATATTAAAACAAGTGTGAAATAATCATTTTATAATAATGTAGGTATAGACAGGGAAGTATTCAACAAAGAGAACCTCGATAGGACTATCCCTTTAAGTCTGAAGAAATGGACAAGCTACTGGTAGCAAGTTTCTTTCACCATCGCTAAGAGTAATTTCTTGGTTGTACTCGGTTTATCAAACTGTGATATTATTTTTTTTAGGTTTAGTCAACAGGAAATACGATTTTTAGAATAAAATAACATTACATTACATGTTACATACTCATAAGGTACATGTCATTAGTTATTTAATTTACTTACTATTTAATGAAAATATGTGTGATATGTTCAGTTTAATGCGTATGATACACTTGTTGCAAGGTCTTACGTGATCACATTTTCAAAGTTTATTATGCATGTGCTCTTTCAAAGTTCATTATGTATGTTCGCTTTTCTTTCATAAGAACCAAATTAATCAAATTATGTTTTGTATTGGGTTTATTGTATTTCCAAAACGATCAATGATGTTCACTGCCAATAGCTCAAGGACGGCGCTATAAACACCTGGTTGTTGGTGCCTTATTTCAGGTACATTATTATGTGTTGCTAACTTTTGGTAAACTGCCCTTGTGTCATTCGTATATTAAGTGAAAACCAGGTCACAAGACATGACAGTTCATCATTTTGCTAACCTATCTGCAATTATGACAATTTTTAAAAACATTTCTGCCTGGAATCAAAAAAATTGGTTAAAATCATATGACCATCAAAGAAGCTTTCTTTAAAAAGTGCCGTATCGTTGACTGACTAGAGTCACCTGAATGCTCAGTACCATGATAAGAAAATAACAACTGAGCCTGTTACCTTTCAAAGATTGCAAGTAGAGAGAGACAGCATGTTGGAAATTCTGCTAGCAATCGACCGTTATTATTGCAAATCTAAAGAACTTGCAGCAAAACAAATACAATACATCACTGACACTTCGTTTTCTAATGACAAGTTGACGTGACAGCAATGAATTAGTTCGCTATACTAATCAGCTAACTTGGGTTCTTTACCAAAACACAATTCGATGCAGATGGCTGGAAAGTTAAAAATAGAAGCAAATATGAAGAAGTTAGGAATATTCAGATGCGTCCATCTGATTTTCCGTAATGCATTAGTTAACATAACAGTGATTGATGAATGTGTCTCCCAACATTATCAAAACCAACAATGATGGAATATCATAAATCAAATTGCAAAAATTAGTCAGTTGATAGAAAATTCTACCGTATATGTGCAAAATACTCGGTTCTGATTGGCTACCATGAAAACTAATAGGGCGTATAATTTGGTTATACTGTGCTCTGGATCTCTGTCTACTTCTTCTTATGCACAGGAATTCAATTGTTGCCAAGCATCAGTAGTTCTCAGATATTTCTATTATTTCGGAAATTTACCAAAAAATGATTTTGTTTATACACATTATTCTCAAATCTAATCAAACTTTCCACAAGCTAATAAGTTAAATGCTGACAAAACCTGCAAAATGCACGAAACTGACAACAGTTCAGATTTTTGTTGGTTTTGGCAAGTTCATCTATCGGTAACATAACGTTTGGTGCAACAACACTCCCGAAAAAAGGTTAACTGGACAGAATATCATACGGAATACACATACTACAAATTCAATGTCAATTCCATAAAACTAAGGTGTAGTTTGTGAATATATGCAGAACAAATTCTAAACGTTGACAACGGTCGCGGTAGTCTAAATAGGCTATTAAAATATGGTGCTTGCTTCAGAAGCAAGTTCAAATTTGTTGATAATGAATTGATAATTATAATTAGGTTTTATTTTTATCAGCAGGTAGCAATTATCAATTAGTTACAGGTGAAGGGTAAATGATGCAACAACTCAGTGTTTTAGTTCGAAACGTAAAATGTAAGGTTATTAAAATGATAATGAAATGAAAGTCATGAAATCCACTCATTTCCATCGAAACAAAATTGTCAAGTTCAAATACTTATTCTTTTCCTATTGATAAACAGTAAATCAAATGATGTTAAATAACAAAAGAGGAAGCAATTGGGTCCGAAATAACTGCATCATTCTTCCTCCATAACAACATCCTACTGGTTGGGAAATTAAATACTTGATTCGGTGATTCAGCCTTGAATAATCATCCTTCAGCAATAACATCATGTTTGTCTAATAGTAGGATAATTTAGGATAAAGATATATATATCCTAATAGAAGGATCTCTTGGGATAAAGATATGCTTATGAAGCAGGATGAAGAAAATGATTATATATGTTTTCTCATCCTGCATTGACTCCTACAATTTTTATCCAAAAGCTTTCTCGTAGAATTTGGGTTTATTGATACGTCATTTAAATATTATCAAAGTCTTCAAAATCTAAAACATTAATTATATGATATGTCAAATTACTTGTACAAATGACTAAGCCTTAACCTGCTATTTGTCATGGCGGGTATTCAATGTGTAATGAATGCTAAATGCAAACACTTATAATAAAGCTAGGAGAAGTATACCTAAAATATAAAATTTGAGATAACCATCAACATAAGCTTACAACCTGTTTGTTTCGTTATTAATTCCCGTTAGCTCCACGAAGACATAAAACCTGGCCAATAACGTAGACAAGACAAGACACTTTCTCATCCTGTCAGCGCCTCTAATTGTCAAATGATTAGTCTCGCCGTGAACAATAGAGCTTCAGCAGATTTACTCATCAGAGCTGTTGAACTCAATAAGGCGGTCAGACAAAGATTAGAACCAATTGCCAAAACTGCAAAGGACACTGGCAAGGAAGTTGTGAGCTCATTTAACGGAAATCTCACTGATGTTCATACATTTCATTTAACTTTCCAATAACAATTTACTTAGAAACTGTTGAAAAGTTTAACACAACTGATGAGATTAGTTCAACATTAAAGGACAAGTGAAACTTGAGTCCTTTCGTCCTTCAAAATTGTAAAAACGAAAATACTTTCCAAATTTCAGCTAGTTCTTTTAACAGTGAATGTGTTTGTTAATACCTTAATTTCATAAGACTTTGCACATGCCTCCAAATGTACAGAAATAGTTTTAATTTTCTACAAAGGTTAAGAGTGAATATTAAGTTAGTTACCCAAGTAATATATCTCAATGATTGGTATAATCAATGTTCTATTCCAGGAGGCAGATGTGACCAGATTAATGACACATTGCTATTTTAGTGACATTTTGACAATCCTTTTAGTTCCCATACCAACTTACATTTGGTTTAAGTTGCAAAAGAAAAAAAGAACTATCAATAACCTAATGGACATGTTTTTCTAATATTGGACATTTTTATTTGACTATTGGCAGTGAACATGCTCATTTCATATAACATGTTGTCAGACAGTCTTTGGTTATTTATATATGATTATCCATTGTCTTTATTAATTTGAGTCACTGGTGGCCCCAAGCTTTTCAATATACTCGTTCTCCTTTTAATGAATCAATTCCTTTAATGACATATGACACTAATGGATATTAGACAAATTAGTATATTGGTTTATGGAAGTGTATCCACACAGCAATTGGGAAGGTTTTAACAAGGAAAAACAGGATCTGTTGGTTCATGGAAGTGTATTCACACAGCAATTGGGAAGTTTTTTAACGAGGAAAAACACGATCACGGTACTATGCATTCAGTTAAAGAAGTCAACACATGTTTATTAATTGTTTCTCTAATCGATTATCAAATACAATAAACTAGCGTTGTGTAACAATGAATATCAACACACGAAATACTTCATTACCTAATGATGAATATGAAAGAATGAAAAGATGAAAAAATTACAGCATGGATCTTGATATTCTCAGGATCATTAGCTTTAAGCAAAATGCCAGGTTCTTGGGCAGGAAAGAATGAATAAAGCCGGCTTCATTAGGCTGTCATTGAGGTTTCGGAAGAAAGCTTACACAATTGTTAGTAGTTAGATATGCCTAAACAAAAACATTTTAACTGCCTAATTAAGCTTATCTGTTTTTTTGGCGGATTAAAAAATTTAGCTAATTAAAGGCCGTGAAAAGGGTATTAGATGAATACATTGTATTGCAAGTCATTAAAAGATAAGAAACGTTAGCAGCTATTGATAGCTAAGAATCCTGCATGTTCCTCGGGAAAAAAACTCAATTTGATAGCAAAATAAGAACACAGGTTTGACTGCATTGTTGAGATTGATGTTGCGACGTGGAAAGACATTTCTCAAGCAAAAATTTCACCACTTGAATTACATAGTTGAAAATACAGAGAAGCGTTTATACAAATGTCAATATCAGCTGTGACGTTGAAAATTAAAACTGAAGTGTTTTATGTTGTAAAAATCCAACTAAATCACTTCAAAAGTAAGGATCTGTTTTGAAAGCTATGATTGTATTTTTCATGATATCAGACAAATGACAGACTTGAGTCATTTTGTGAGTGCATATATGTTATAGTGTGTGACATTATAAATCAATTTTGAATATAAGTACTTTATTAACAGGTTTATACTTGTAGAAACAGCAAATCAATTGTGATAAATGATGACACAGCGTAATTGTAACATTTCCCTATATCCATGGTCTTGTGCTAATAAAGATTTGTTCTTAACACACACTCAAAGACTCGCATATTTGATCAGCAACAAGTCTAGGTTAAGTAAGTAGTTGATTCCTGCCAAGTTGGAAGACTTTGGATAATTGATAGGTAGTGTAAAGTGAAATTGGCTGGAACTTTCTTTAGGAGACACATAAAATGGTCATGTTTGGATACGGAGAACTAACCATAATCATTGTTGTCAGCGAAATCAAATAGATATTTGATTAAGCTTTCTAGTAGACCATAGTCAGACTTCTTTATGTTAATAATTGTAATCCATTATGAGATCAATTCGGGAGGTTGTGCTATTTAAGGTTATTAACTCGAACTATACTATTCAGGGTCCCTTTTCACAAAGAACTAAAGTGATCATTATTTCTTAAAGTAGCCTTAGTGCAATTTTTATATATACAAGGTTCATATGTCCAGATGAGTGTGTACGGATATTTCTTTGAGATACAATTTAAGAAGTCCATAGTTTGTTTTCACTTTGAGACACGATTTAAAAAGTCCACCCACAAATTAATGCATCACTCTTAATTCATGCAACATATATTTGCAATACAATTTAACAACAAGTGTAAATCTTCACAAAAGAAACGAAATGCTTTCAAACGTTGTCAAGAAGGAAAGTGTTAATAGTGGTTTGTCAAGGACATGCCCTTTTACGTTGTTGTTTAACCATAGTAAAAGTCAGCAACGCTGCAATAAATCAATGTGGTAAATGGTATTTGATTTCATATTTTACACTCATTGGGCATTTTCATGTTAAAAAAAAGCCTGTGCATAAAATTGTCAAAACCATATGGAAAAATAGATGATAAACTTTTTTCAGAGAATGGTCAAATCGAGTCTCATGTATATTGTACGGTATACCTTGTATCAACCTAAGGTCGCAGGCCATAGGGCTAATATGGGACATGACATGAAAATGTAATGAAATTTGTATCATATATGTATATCAAACTTGTTCTCTTTTGTTTGAAACAAAAATGTATCATTACATGTTTGATAAAACGCTCATGCTTTTAATAGTTAAGTTTTAGTTTCAGTCAGCAAAATGGCTACTGTTATCTTGCATCTTATCTAAAACATAGGTCTAGATTAACCAAAATTTCAACTCTTGTTAAAACCACAATCATTAACTTCTCTTGAGTTAAGACGAATTGAAAAAAAATCAGCTTTACAAAAAATGGCTACTTTTGAAATAGCCTCGCTGATTTCCAAACTAACTTTGATTGCATCCAATCAGATTTCTACCTTTCTTGCCCATGTACATGTATTTGGCTAATTGGACCAGAGGCTACATCAAAGTAGCATGACTTACCTGCCTCTGTGGGGAGAGAATTTAAGTAGCTATACACTGACCCTTTCACTTACATAAGGACAGTTGCTATATAGTTGTCAAGAGTTATCAACATGTTTAATGAGCGGATAGAGGATAAAACCTCGTCATGCCATTCTCTCTTTAATTGAAATGTTGTTCATATAGAGAGGCAACATGTAGCAAGTTCTGTTAACAATTGCAGGTGATCAAAGCAAATGAGATGACTAGCAGGCAAAACAAACACAATGCAACAAGACCGTTTCTTTAATGACAAGTTGACGTGACGAGAATTAATGACTTCGCCATACTACTCAGCAACCTTTGGTTCCCTTCAAAAGCATAATCCTAGAATTCTAGAAATTAACAATGAAAGCAAAATGTAATGAATTAAAGAATATCTTAATGCAGTCAGATGATTTTTTAATCATTTGTTAAGATGACAGTGGTTGATGGATTTGCCTTATGATATCAACAATACCGGCAATGGTTGAATGATTGAAGACCAATGTACAGAAGATCAATCAATGGGTATGAACACGTTTATTTTGGTGGTTGTTTTACAGCTGCTTAAAGTTAAAGTTCTTATAGTTTGTTTACTTGCTGGTTCAACTTAGTGCAAAAATGACGTTAATAATGTTTTGCTTGGACTTCAATTAAATGACTTCAGTAGATCTGACAAAAGGTCAACCATTGCCCCTGTGTAAAGTAACTTAAACTTATAATCGGGGTTGTCTGCCTCAATATCAAAATCAAAATCTTTTTTTAAAAATAACTGATAAACCATAAGATGTGAGGATACCTTTGAAAATTAATGCTATAGGATCTTCTTCATTTATGTGAAAGTGCTTACAAGTGAAATGTGTAACCCATGAGAACCATGTTTAATTCTAGGGTTATTTCCTTTTTCAACTGAATTGTGTTCATGACTTTTGGAGTTAAATAGACATGTTTCTGTTATAGCTCTTGTTTTCAAATTTTCTTAGCGAAATGATAAGGCTCATCGTTTCCGTGACAAACAATAGAAAATGATAAGATCTTTGAGATGGGGACAGTGTGTCTGTTTCAAAGATCTAAAGGCAACTATATGTGATTGCGCTTTGAGAGAGTCGTTTTAATGCATTAATTCCTGGATAAGATAACACTATGTAAGAGCTCATTCAATGGCGCTTATTCCATGCACAGTGTATGTGTTAGCCAACAGTTGTGATAAAAGATAAAAGATAGACAAGATAAGCTTCACTGAAGAGAAATGTCTTGAGGCTACGTTTGAAGGTTGGAAGAGTGTTTCAAAGTTAAGTGATATGATAAGTTTAGGCAACTGAAACTGCAAAAAAACTTTACCATGTAACTATTTGACTTTCGGCATACCAAGTAGTTGTTGTGATTGAGCATATAAGGACAGCTATGGATAGGGTTTTGACTTATGGTACAGAGCATTTTAATTGAAAGCATGTACTCGCCATTACAGTATGTGTTATGTTATTTGCGCATAAAAGTTTTTTTTATTTTCGATTCGGCAAACAATATACAGTTATAACAATTAAGACAGGGTGAATTCAAAAATTCAGTATTACTGATAAAGTCAGTATCATCTTTCATTTGACAGTGTGATACATGTGATATATCTTTAAATGTACATTAAGTGACATAAAGACTCAAATACAGGTTTTACGTTGTTTGACCTTCTTCTGTTCTGCAAGGACGTGTGATTCAATTTTGATTTGAATTAAACTTATTATTCAAAAACATTGCTTGTATCGTAAGAAAAACATTTTGAAATATAAATTCAAGACACAATTTCTCAAGCTACCAGTTGATACAGCAATTTCTGGTTAAGTGTATACCAGCAATAAAGTCTGAATTCATTTCATTGGTATTCTCTGATATTTTGATTGACCTTTTGAATATTCCATCATAAAAATATATTTCTGTCTCTTAAACCATTTTAACACATGATCGCAGGTGGAATGACAAATATACTTAAAGATTATTAGGGTATAGAGAATTGCAATATTTTATAAACGAATACATTTATGTAGGTATTTCTTAAAATGATTCAAAGCAGTTTTAAGTGATGCCTTTTAGAAACGCCCTGCAGAAAGGGCTACGTCATGTAACCTTTTTTCGTCTTCCTCTCAAGTGTGGAGAGTCCTTGACTAGTTAGGGTTGTAATTTATAGCTATGGTGACCCTGTAACTTCTTATACGAGCCAGAGGGGCGACACCCTCAAAACGTATTTTCGTTTTCCTCTCCAAAAGCATAAGACCTTGAAAACATTGATTTGGTGTCACTGCGGTCATAAATAAGGTCTTGATGAACCTTTGCGTTCTATATCCTAAATCATTAATTGCAAATTTGGTAGCCTCCTTACTCCATTGACAGCCACTCCGTTAGACCTTTCTTAATTTGATTTGAATGTTTGAGCTAAACCCCAATCCTGAATTGATTACTGGTACCTGAAATCACAATATCCTACATGCTAAAACCTTTTTTAATCTTCTTCTCCAGAAGATCAAAGACTTGAGAATAGGAAACTACTGAACCAATGGCGCTATTTCAGCAAACAATATCTACAAAAACATCAATATGTGTCGACATTTTTACTTTTTCCACTCTTGATTTGGTGATGAATATTTCTTGAAATCTCAAAAATATCATCTTAGCCCTTTCGAGGAATAGAATGTCAAGAGTATCAGATGGTTCATTGTTTTGTCACTGTGTGTTTTATATTTCAAAGGTTCGTTAATATTTGCTTGAATTAGTAAAAAGATATTTACATATTTGTATACGACACTGAGTTATATAAATCAAATCAAATTGAGATTATTTTTAATATGACAACATCACATTTTGTATCCTTCTCAATAAGAAAACTGTCAGTTACTATTACACATAGAACCCATATAAAAGAGTAATTTGGGATGGTTAATAAGTAGTTCGTCTAGACGTAGTAAAAAGTAGATACCTGGCATGTTTGATCACTTTAGTTAATTGATCCAGATAGCGTAAAGTGAAATTGACTGTAACTGTCTTTAGAGGTCTTATAAAATGCTTTTAGATAGAGTGTGGTCATGTTCGGATGAAGAAAAGTAACAGTAATCGATTTCTTGTCTGTGATTGTAGATCAAAACGTTTTATATGGCTCTCTAGTAGACTATTGTCGACCTTAATAAATTTGGAAATGAATGGGAGGTGATGATAAGAATCAAATCAGGAAAAGGCAGTTTTATACTATAAATACTTAGGTTTGATACTGTCCAATGTTATGTCAAACGAAAAACGGATAAAAGGATTGATTTAAAGGGACAGTAGCACGTTTTTATGGGGGATATAAGGTGGTGTCAGGAAAATTAAAATTAACAATTCCAATCGAAAGACAATGTATTTAAACTAAATCAAGCAGTGATAAATGAAATATATACTGTAAAGTTCATCCATGTTATTCCTTTTTCTTATACAAAATGAATAAAAGGTGTTTACACAAAAATGGCGGCCAATGGACTTTATGTGAATCTTTATAATTCGTTCCTTGACTATGAATGATTGGTTGGTGTTGTGATCTTTTTTACGCTATCAAAGTTATACATTTAGCAGTAACTCACAATTATCACTGAAAAATTGAAAAAAAAAAACATTTGAAAAAACGTGCTACTGCCCCTTATAAGTGTCGAATTTGTTGCGTCTATTGTATGCATTGGTTAAAGGATATCATTTTTAATATTCTTATTACTTTTTCACAAAAGGTTATTTTGATCAGTCTGATATTTTGGATTTGAAAGACAACCGTAAATCTAAGCTGTTTGTTTTCATTGGTAGAATTTTGATTTGCACTTGTCAAAATGTACCTCATTGACAAAAATATTTACAGTCATCTTCAGATGTAATTGTTGATTTAATTGTTTGATGCTACACCTTATATTTTCAATTTGTACCGATGACTGTGATAGTAATAGAAAATCACATTCTTTTTGCCATAGACTTTTTACTGATGCTTGCGTAAATGGATGGTTCAGCGATTTTCAATGGTATGAAACATACTCAAATTAGATCCTATATCAATATCCACATTCATTGCATAGCAACAAATATATAAGTTTTAAGTGATTATGATATTGAATGCATTGTAATGACTTCATCAAAGGTTATATTTTTATACATGGGACGACGTTCATAAAGTTCTATCCGTGATCCTATCAACTGTAATTGAAATACTTCTTCCACTGCACAATGAATCACATCACAACTTAACGAAGAAAGAAGATCAACTCCTGTGAATGACTTGATTATTTGATTGAAGTTCATTGAAGTTTAAAACAAAATTCTTGTTTATAGTTTCCCCTGCCTCAAGCTTAACAGAAATGTATTATATAAAGTCAGTAAGCTTTTTTAACTGTATACGTCTCTCTGTGACGACTGTCCAGCTTAAGTAAATGAAATGATTGTAACTTTAACTTGTAAGTTCGATTCAGATAAATATGGTTATTTTCGGTTAAAAAAACAACGAGGTTAATTGGCATTGTCTATTTTTAGAGGTTGAAGAAAAAGAGAAGTAAATAAGAGCAATCTCAGTAGCAAGTTTTCAAATTCATTTAAAGCACATGCATTTAAATGTTTACCGTTTCAAAACTAAAGAAGTACTATAAGGTTTTTTGCACCCGCAAATCAATTGTTGTACAAGGACGAAAATGTAAAATCACACTGTTAATGTCAGTTTTTAGTGAATTTCAAATTGTCTTTTTTGAAGTGGTGTTTAACCATGACGTCCCTTTCTCTTAATTCATACAAAATGTTAACGACAAATGTTTGTTCCGAAAAGAAAATCATTTGGTTCTCAATTGTGGTCTTTACTACGGATTGAAAGAAATGAATTTGAAAATACTTACATTGAAAACCTGTTCCATGTTTGATGCGGGGTTCCTAAGTTTCAGAAAAAAGTGCACCAGTTTAGGTTACATTTTTGTAAGCTAATAAGATAGGTGTGATGCAAAGTATAAAATTTTGACAGTTCGGTGACATTAGATGTAACACTCGTATGACATTGAAGAGGAAGAATTTGGTGTACCGCAACCTTTACTACTAGAAGCATAAATCATGTTCAAGATTGTCAAGGGTCATAGTTGTTTTGAATTTTATAAAAAGATAGGCATGTGTTAACGAATAACTGTGCCTGGATGATAAAAAATACGTCTCCAAAACGTGAGTGAGTAATGTTAGAATTTACTTGACAGTTCATGTATCCGACTTTCTACTCGCAATAAAGGTTTGAGTCATGTAGCTTGGTGTGAAAACAGCTTGATAATGTAAGAAAAAAAGGAGATATTACAGGGACAGTCCTATAAGGTTTTATGAAATCGAAATTCAAGAGGAAGCAGTGATGCATTCTATACTTTGTCACATAATATTAGATAAAAAATATTATATATTATAATAAAATATTACCCTCACTAACAGGTATGAAAACAAGTGTGAAATAATCATGTGATCATAATGTAAGTATAAACAGGGAAGTAATCCTGAATCCACAAAGAGTACATTGTACTCCGATAGGCCTGTCCCTTTAAACCTGCCTGAATTAATGGACAAACTAATGGTTTCAAGTTTCTTTCATAATCGCTAAGACTTATTTCTTGGTTGTTATTTGTTTTTCAAAATGTGTTTTAGATTAACAATATACATCACTTAACTAATGTTTCTTAGTCAATATGAAAAACGGTTTTAAGAATAACATAAAAACATTATTCCTGTTGTTACTTGTCCAACTCTACTTGTACAATTCAGGAATTAATTGATAAATGAACAAGTGGTATTGATCAGAGAATGCATACAAACAAAATGTCAAAGATCACCATGATTGACATATTAAGATATTTACATGGTTTTTCTGCGGATTTACATGCATGGAAAGCAAATTAAAGTATTAAAAAAAGATCAAGTAATTTTTAAGTTTAATCCTTTCGCACATGCAAGCAAACGAATAGTGGATAAATAATGTGTATAATGTATACAAAACATTTTTGAATATATAACTTCTTCCTGAAACGCCCGAGAGGCTAATGAAATAATTAATCTTACTGTCGTTATGAAAAAAACAATTACAAAGCTTGAAATCAACTCTAATATTTAATAATAGGCAGTGTTTTAGGTGAAATTATAATTAATCCTGCAATCAATCATATTTGTATCTATATAATCTGACGTTACATTAATAAATAAAGAATCAATTGTTGACTGATCAAATCACAGACCTTTTAGCCTTCCCTAGTACATAATGAATACTTACGCCACAAGCGTCGATTCCAATTCCAAACAGAGCCCATAATAAAGAGCGGTTAGGTATATTTGAACAGCAAATCGTCTAGACGTAGTAAAAAGTGGTTTCTGGCAGTTGTAACTACTTTGGATAATTATTTCAGATAGGGTAAAATGAAAATGGCTATTATTGTCTAAAGGGGTCATATAAAATGTTTTCAGTTAAGATAAAGCCATTCTAGGATGACAAGAAGTATCATAAATCGAATTCTTGTCTTAAATGTTAAGATCCAAATGCTTGATAAAGCTTTCTAGAAGACGTTTGTCAACGTTCATGAATTTAGAAATTAATGTTCTAGCGATGAAAAGATCAAATTAAGTGTAGGTCGTTTTATTTTATGTAAATTAGAATCTTTTATTAATTGAATAGAAATGCAGATAGATAGGTTATTATGTGTTCAGCTATCAAGCGGAGTTCAAATGTTCTACAAGACAAGGCTTTGTGGTAGACGTTTGTCGACATTCAGATATTTAGAAATGAATGTTCTTATGGTGATTATATAAGTGTTTTATTTGGTTGAAAATTCGAAGGTAGTAATCTGTTTAATTTTGTATAGAAATGCAGATAAAAAGGTCATGATGTGTTTAGCTATCAAGCGGAGTTGCAATGTGTTACAACATACATGTACTTTTTGGAGGTTTGTATAAATGGCATTTCGATAATACACTAATTCAATGCATCACATTTATTCAATATTCAACCCTTGGATATTAAAATAAAATAAACAGGCAATTACTTATTATTGATAATTATTTTGAAAATATATTTTCCCAACTACAAAGTGCAGAAACATTTCTTCCAGAAGATGGTTGTCTATCAAAGTTTAACATTACATTGTATTTATATGTTGTAATATGCTAGAATACTCAGTGGCCTTGGGATACAGGTCATGTTGTCAACAAGGACCAGTCAACGTTTACTTTAAGGATAAATAACAAGAATATGGGTTCTGGCCTCAACAAACCAGAGTCTAGCTTGGAATGAAGAATAGAACAACGTTTTTCAAATGTCTCTCAATAGTTAACCCTTGGATATTAAAATAAAAAAGACATGCAATTACTTAGCAATTATGAAAATATGTTTTCTCCCAGAAGATGGTTGGCTATCAAGAAAAGAAATGATATCCTAAATAAAAGCTTGGTAGAATGTCTGATTACATTGCGAAGGGTTGCAGGTTCGATCCGAGTTTTGAGATATTTACTACAGTAATGGCATGAAAGGATGCAGTAAATGTATTTTGAAATTTCTTGAAAAGGTGTTTCTAAAGACTGACGTCTTTTTTGTATGACCTGCCACCACGGCAGTAATTTATAGAAAGTTCTTCTGTAAAAGTCATTTACTACTTCACTACAGAATGTTAACAAACCTCACGTTCTAAGACTTCTGAGAGTTCCGCTGCACAATTTGTCTTCCCACAACTAAAGAACAAAGCTTGTCTACTCAAGTGAATGACTTGATAAGTGGATTACATTCTTTGATGTTCATAAGCAATTTCGATTAAAATTTTCACTACTCAACATTTTGTTGAACATAATCAGTGATTTCCAAAGATTTTTGTGAGATTTGTTTTCAGAAAAGTGATGATAGAATTCACAAAATGCCAACAATTTGCCGTCAATACCATTTTAGACACAATTAAATAAGAAAACGTATAAAAGAAGGTCTGATTGATCAACTATATTTACATAAAAGAGTAGACATATTATAAAAAATACTCGTACAAAATGCACTTTAGTATTTTGTGTTCGCAAATTCTTATTTCAACAATCGATCGTTATCAAGATAGTGTTCCACATTTGTAGACGTATTATATAATTCTAGTCCTCGTTAGAATGAAGAGGTATTAATGACATACCTCTATCGGGGTTGTTAGGTAAAGGAGAAATTGGGTGAATGGGTGAAGCGTTTCCTGTTTTAGGAGATTGAGTAGGTGTGAAAAGGAATCCCCCATTAGATCCCCCTTTCCAGGCTTGGTAATCGATAGAATCACAAGCGTTTAAATTCTTGACCAGATGAAAACATATATTCATAATGGACAATTAATCATTTATTTGAACATTCATATTGCATTTGTTGTAAATTAGAAAGATAAATGAAATATTTGTTTTATGCATGCACTCTAAAAATTAATGTAATGGGTCTCACTAAACGCATCAGGACAGCTGAAGACGTTATCAGGTATCCTCCAATGACGGTGAATGTAGGTTGATTCTGTAAGAAAAATTATCTTTGAGAAGGTAAATTAATTGAAAGAAAACTTGTGAGGATGGATTGTTAAAAACAGAACATTCCTAGAATGGCTTGTCAGTTACAAGACAGATGGGGAGGTGTATGAGAAGGTACCGTCCGTAGTTCATTTCACCTTAAATTAGTTGTGTCAGAATGAGATCTTCAGCCTTAAGTTATGAACGAAATACATGGTATGAATGAACAGATGATGATTTTGTTATTCCACAGAAGCCAAGGCCGGTTGGTTATAATAAAATTCATATTTATTATCACATTGCTGAAAATTTTGTGATTTGTTGGCATTGGTTTCAAAAAGTTTAAGTGCCTTATCTAGATTCCGTACATTTGCTTCCAAGATTAGTTAGAATTAGGTCCTGCGGATGATTGTGCTTGCCAAAACTGTACATGCTCCTAAGTTTTAACATACACATGTAATATGGGTTTTTAGCTATAATAATAAAAATCGTCGTGTTAGAAGTGAGATACTATCGAGGGCAGTGTAAATTCCCGAATCACATGCCTTTCCCTTAGTTTTTCATGTAAATGTTATCAGAGAATTTCTTATTCAATAATGCACACTCGTTCAAATAAAATACATGTAAGTTTTTTACCATTTCGTACGAACTTAAACAAAAATATGTACAATGTTTAAATGGCCTATATTTTTAAAAAACATAAACCATTAATGTTTTATATGAAATGTTATGTTGTAAAAGGACATTCCGAATCTTGAAAAGGCCTTGATGTGTTCAGAAGAATCGACCTGTTACCAATATGAATCAGGTTACCAATATAAACTGTGAAGTATTTCATATCATACTGTAATAGATTTCTTGTTATAGAATATCTATCATTGATCGATTATTTTTATTTTTCACCGATTCTTTTCAGTATAAAATTATATAATTCCAAACAATGGTTAAACGAAAAACGTCAAGAGGATAACATCTAAGGTAGTCGTAAACAGGTTGTTATATCAAGTGGAGAGTGAAAAATATCTAACGGACGTAGAAAACATCGATGTACCAATTTCAATGCTTTGTTACATGTGTTTGATGTACGGTAATAGTTTGACGCACTGGCTACCTTTTTATATCCCACTTTGTTATCCTCCCACAAAGGTGCTTCTCTCGTCGTGAATATTTACTCAATGGGCTTTGTAATCCACTTGCCTTGCCATGTATCTTTCACAAAATGTTTCAATGAACATCAAGGCCCTTGTAAACCTGAAAGGATCTAATGTTTCTCACATGAGAACTGTTTAAGTTGGTTTATAAATAATAGGAAGGATGATTGATAAGACGTTCTCGTGCTTTATAAAGTACACCACGGTGCATTAAAGAGTCAGTATCTGGCTCTTTTAGATTAACAAAGGATTGCACGATTGAATAAATGCAAGAAAATAAGAGCGTCAGATCTTAAACGAACATTACCATTTCGGTTGAGCTACGCTGTACAATTTTGGTATTTGAAATGATTACACAATCACTAAAATGGACGCCAGCAGTTTTCGTTTGATACTTATTCTATTCTACGACTTCGGATAATTGGATTGAGTTATAATATGAGGGTATAAATTTGGCCTAGACTAATATTCGGTGGAGACAATTTAAAGAGATTAAACTCTCAAAGAATATGTGCTACTGCAACTTTAAGTACGAATTACATCTACATGTATTTTACCATTAATGAGTTCTCGATGAATTATGCGAGACAAGAGTAACTGAACATCAAGGCAAAAAGCAACACATCATGAGAATAAGTTTAATTTTGATAACTTTTGAAACTTTTTCGGTGTCAAAGCTTAAACATAAACAATGAGTTGTGGCAACAATTAAGGCATGTTTCAACTCTTGATCACTGTTGAGATTGCTTATTTGTGTATTCTTTTTGTTGGAACTTAATGTTTCTTTTATTGTTATTAAGATATACCAGAATAATTTATAACCTTGTCATTAAAGGTTAGGTTAGAATGTAGTAAAACCAAAACCGAACACATCGCCATATTGTCTTCGCAAGCAATCATCTGTATCCTTCAACCGATACCTCAAACTGAAATAATGCCAGGTATGTCTGTCATTGTGTCCTGTTTGTTTACTCAACTATGTGAATTCAGACATAAAAAGAACATTAGCTTCTAGAATAGCTTTTTACTTTTTAAAATTAGTTTCAAGAAAACAGAATCTTAACGTTTTTGCAAAAGTAAAATTATGAACCATGTTCAGAGACTATTGTACTCGAGAGGTGTATATTCTAATCAATTGAGCATGTATTTTTTTCCTGCATAAAATGTTCTAAAATACAAAAATGTCATTTCCAATCAAATAATGCTTGTTGATAAACTTCAAATATGTAATTTTGTGATGACTATTTCATGAATATACTACCTTTTATTCTGGATTATTGACATATTGACTTATAGGTTAATATGACACATTGTGACAGACTAGAGTGAAAAAGCAAAAACACGTTAAAGGGGCAGTATCACGTTTTAGTGGGAATGTAAGGTGATGTCAGGAAAGTGAAAATAATTGGTTATAAATGAAAGAAAATGTTATTTAACTAAATGAAGCAGTATCAAATATAAAATGTAAAGTTTACCTATGCGATTCCTTTTCTAATGCAAAATGAATAAAAGGTGTTCAAAATGGCGGCCAATGAACCTTATATGAATCCTTATAATTCTTTCTCTGATTTTGAACGTTTGGTTTGGGTTATGCGATTTTTGACGCTATCAAAGTAATACATTTGGCATTAACTTACAATCATCAAACAATTGAAAGTCTAAAATTTTCAAGAAACGTGCTACTGCCCCTTTAAAATGCCTCACTGCTGTTATGATTAGTTAACCTAAGTTAGAATTCTTCATATACCTAAGTTTTATGGTAAATTATGGATTCCCGTGAAAGTATATGCCCTTGAAATACATTTCACGACATTATGGATTGGCATATGCACTTAATAGTGTGAACTTGATTTTTCACAAAACTGCAAATAGTGCAAAATGTAATCTGACATACTGGCAAAGAAGTCATGACCGAATTCTGTACAAATTCATGGCTAGAAGTTCGAACTCACAATGCCAAAAGAATTTGTTTTTAATTTGGCAAATATATGAACTTGATTAATTTTAAGTCCACTTTACAAACCTTTGTAATGATAAAACCAAGAAGTGGTAAACAGGTTTAAAAGAAAATAATTACATGTATGTAAAATATTCTAATTTAGTAGTTTCACAACAATGACTTTTAAATGGCTTGTGAGAAATTGTAAACAATTTTATCTCGGTGGTTTTAATCAAGTAGCTTTTATTACCCTCTATTTATTACCAAACCATGTCCTCGTTGTAAGCCTTCCTGTTTACACGCAAAGAATACAAAATATTTTGTAAGATTGCGCAATTAACTTAAATGGTAAACTAGAGGGGACACTCAAGATACATTTTGAGAACAATGAGATTCTTCTTTTCCATTATTCTGCTCATTATACCAAAGAAAATCGCACACTGGAATACAACTGTCATTGTCTTAATTGCATATAGTTGTTCAATGTTTCATTGTGTTCCCCACCACCTCTAAGGTGGATCGGGATACATGTATAGAGATTATTTCTCTCTCAGAGGACATTGACATTGATGAATAAAACCAAGGAAGCTTTGACACCAAGGTTTCTTCAGGAGTTAGTTACCCCTTTATAGCAACCAAACACCTTAATAAACTTAAAAAAATGATAGTCAATATCAGCTGCACCATCTTAATTAGTTAAGATCTACTAATCGTCTATCATCAAATTAATAATGGAAAAATATAATCATTGAAATTTGTGACTCTGTTGCATCATTAAAATCGATATTAATTTCAAAGACCAATTTTAACCTTTATACTCTTTGTGACGAATAAGGAATAAAATGTTTAAAACGCACGATAAATATGTATATGACCAGCTCAATGAATTATGATTTATTAAGAATAACTTTACAAAAGATGCACGTTTTTCTCTTCCTATAATGTTATTAACACATTATTCTACAAGAAAAAATATCTTATTTAAATCATTAAATGAAGTTGTAATAGACATTTGATTATATTAATCTGATTTAATATGGCAACGCAGATCTCGCCATTCGTTGACATTTTTTAACTGCACCTAAGTATATCTCATACTGAACACTTTCCTTGTACATATCCTATTAATCTAAGTCCATCATTGTAATAAACAATTGTACATAAATTTGAAATGAATGTTTGGATTAATTATCTGGTGTTCAATTCATGTGTTGTATAGAAATATATGTATATGAAGGTGACAAAAAACTCATGTTTGATGTTGTTAATAGAAAAATTTTTGAATAAATTATTGCATTATTTGAAAGAAATGAATGAGCCCTTAAAACACATGTATACGATGGATATACAAATGCCAGAACAACAACAATGGACCATCTCAGTTTCGAGTTTCGGCCCCATTCTCTCCGAAAAGTTGCAAATCAAGTCATGAAATGTTGACCGATTTTGAGGAGAGAGAATGGAAGAGCTCACTAGTATGTTGTATTTGATGTGCATTTCTTGGGGAAGTGGGGACATGGTCCCCTTTATGACAATACCTTCCTTTCTCTGTTCTTTTTATTATGTTATTCTGTGCATGAAATAGTTTTGATGACACCTGTTATCTGTAAAGTCGATTTAGACTCATTGGCATGACAAGTTGAGCAAATTTTTTAAAGACACATATTTTAACCGAATTTAATAGTTCTAAATTTGTTAAGTTCTTAACTAGTAATGATGTAGGTTTTTTTAAACATGGCATACCTTAGTGCATCTCCCACTTTTGTAAATTTGATAAAATTTGATAAAATTTGATAAATGATCATGTTTGGCCTTTCCGTAAAACTTCTTTCTTTTTTTTCATTCAAGTAACATTGTGAACTTCCTTATCATCATGTGACTTTTTTATTTTAAAACAAGATTTTCTAAAATAACTGAAACCAGATTGGGGCTTTGGTATAGAGTATCAATTTGACTGGCACTAAAATGCGATTCTAATTGAGGATGATTGACATGAGTAAATGATAGTTCTTGAAAAAATCATTGAACACATACTAGTTCGTACATGAATCCTCAACATACAAAGAGAATAGCAGAATGAATGCCGTGAATAAAATTTTTGAAGAAAACAACATTATAAGGCTCGTAAATTAGCCCGTAATTAGCTATAGTGGACGGAGAGATGTGAAGACTTTATTTCTCGTACGTCACATTGTTAAATTGAGATATGTGCAATATGTGAGAAGTTATTAAAGTTATTATACAAACAAACTGAAAAATGCAACTTCCAATGCAATTATCGTTTATTTGAGAAGGACATTTCAGCCTACTCTCTGCCTGTACATTCGCATTAAATTCAATGAAAGCCTTGGCTGCAGTGGTTTGTTGCTGACGCTGGTAATAAATACTAAAAGGATATGAATCAATGTACAAAATAAGGCAAGGCACTGAAGATTTTACTACCAAGGAAATATGTGACTTTGGGTGGATTTCATGCAGCTTTTTTCTTCAAAACTTTAACAATTGAATCTATGTTTCATTTTCCTTAAAAACATCTTGTTTTCGTGCACATTCAATTTAGTTCATATTCCATAAATTGTAACAAGCAACATTGAAGATCTGAACATAACTGTAGGGTTTTTGACTCCAAACTGAAAATCAGTTATTTAGATCAATCACAATCTTATTCAATTAGGCTGTGATGGTATCTTGCCGACTAATTCCTAATGAAAGTGAAGATATTGTATATTAAATATGATTAAACTTAACAATATAATATCGATATAATATATAATCTTTACAGTTTAAATCCACCTCGAGCACTGGACAACACTGAACCCGTTGTACTAGTTGATTAAATCGTGCTTTCATGTGTATAATATGATAATATGATAAGTGGATAAATCTTTTTTAGTTTTATAAAGGGTCCGGCTGTTTATATAATTCCATTGACATGCAATTTTGTCCACCATGTAGCTGTTCAGTACGTTTTGATTTAACTTTTTGGCTTCTTTCCAAACTAAACATACCTTTTCAATTCGCTGAAATGGTCGCAACTGTCTGCCTTTCAAACAATAAAATATGGGTAACATGTCGCTTCAATTGTTGTATATTGACTACCTTTAAATAAAGGCCATATATCATTTATCATTTGTGATTATCAGTCTTTCAAATCATCAAGAGTGGGTTACATGGTTGTCATATTATCTGCCTTCACATGGCTGAAGTTGTCTGTCCTTCAAACAATAACATACAGGCTACAGATCGCTTGAAGAGATGTAGTATTGTCCCCATACTGGTTACAGATCCCTTAAATGCTAGAGATTGTCTGTCTTAACATTCAGGTTGCATAATAGGTAAAAGGTTGTAATAATGTCAGCGTTTTAACCTTACCATGCAGATCACATATTGCTTAAATGCTGTTTTGGAAACCTCATCATAAAAACCTGTCTGGGACTATGAAGATGCTAATGGATGCCATACCTGTCATTGACATCTTGGTGCGAATAATGGCATTCACTGGCTGGTAGGGTTATACGTTCAAACGAGTTCATTACCACAATCTCTTAGATTTCCCTGCAACCAGTATTGACATTTACCTGTATTTGCTTCTATCAGTCTAAAAGTCACCCAGACATCAGTGTTATAAAGGCGGATGCTTATCATGCAACAACAACCGTTGGGGATCTGTATTAGACTAAGGATAATATGTTAAGAAAGAGGAAAGACATGTCTCCTGTATAAGTTGATGTTTGGCAATAACAAGAGCAAACAGACCCGTCCTTGACGTTCATATTAAAATTGAAGGTTGTTACGTTTTCGTACGTACTTAACAAAATACGTTTTAGCGTCAATAAACATTCGGTGACCCCCTATTATTATGATTGCATTTGTTTTGTTATTCAAATAAGCACAACATATGTTGTAATTAGCAATATCTAAAAAGTGTGCATTACTAAATAAGAGCCATCCAGAGAACTGGCTTATCCCCCGGCCCAACTGAAGTTGAATGCTCAGTTTTAGCATGTATTTTTATATACTGATTGTTTGAATAATGTTGTATGCATACATGTCATTAGTAAATGCTTATGGTATGTTATCGTAAGGTTCCTCATGTCAATGTGAAAGATAGCAAAACAACTATCATGTTTGATTGACTATGCTGTTTGATTAAAACATCTCCATAACTTGGTGAGACACAGTTTAGAAAATAATGGTTATGTTGGAATGAAGAATGTCATTGAGTTTAAACTCCCTGCAAATTGATAACACCAAGAGGCAAATTAGAAACAGTTTCATTTGGCTAGCCCTAATGTTTATCAAATTCCATGGGAACCGGAAAAATGAAAACTTCCAGAAAGTTGAAAATCCCAAAAGGCATAACTACATGTGATGATAAGTCAACAAACCAAATTTTGTAAAGCTAGCCCAAACTGTTTTCGAGTTCTGCCCCTGGGAACACATTTCTAAGTTGCGTTTCTGTGGAAACCGCCAAAATTTTGTAACAAAATTCCAGAAAGTTGAAGACCAAAAAAGGGAAAACTACATGCAATGATTAGTCAATATACAAAGTTTCATTGAGCAAACTTTAACGGTTTTCAAATTCTGCTCCGGAAACAATGTGATCACAGACAGACAACGACTATATGAATATCTCCCCGGAGGAGGATAGAAATTATGTTGAATACGCAGAAGTGTCAATTTAAACTTGTTTTCTCTAACTTGGTCACCATTTTTCAAAATATATGTTCCTTTAATATCCCTGTTCGTATTTGAACGTGGGCAGGCTTTATAAAAGTACTCAAAACCGGTTAGAAATGGCATAATTTGCGGACACCAGTAATATTATCAACGGCGATAACTAACAAAAATCGTCTGGTGACCCCATCATTTTCTTACATTTCTGAAGAAAATACTTTATAAACTTGCTTTTTTCGACAATATGAAGAATTTCAAATATATATTATCCCTCGTCCCATCTCTCCTTCAGTAAACAATATCCTAATATTTTTTTATCAACTACTGTTGTGGGAATGAAAAGTGGACACCGATTAAAATATGGGAAATTTTCCACAGCGTACATACGTTTTATGAATGTTGCTGTGAACATGTTCTGGAGATTGTAAGTGGCAGTTAAATGAAGAGACATTGTTATATCTCATGCTACGTTAATAGATGGAGGTATTAGATTCTGACAGGCGAGTGAGCATACAAATTGACCTGTCGGCAAATGCAAATAAAAGCATAGAAATTTGGAATATCTGCCTTGCTGTGAAGGTAATGAAATTTTTTTTACAAGTATGACCTGAAGGGAAATGAATTTGATATCCGCAAATTTGGCTTTTATATGACCTGTCTGTTCGAAATGGTTTCCAGAATATGTCCCATTCTATTAATTGTTAAGTTTGTTTCACCTTACGTGATGTCCATATGCTATCAATAATCCCTGTGGAGAGATATTTCTTTACCCTTGTTATGTTATGTTGCTTCATTGGAAAAAATGGACAAGATCACTTCAAGACCCTGTTCTATCTGCTTCTTGTCAGCAGTCATTTTAGTTTGCCAAGACCTCTGTACTTCAAATTGACATTTGTTTATGATAAAATTAAAAAATAATGCTTTGATATGCTGGAGCTTGTCACATTCGTAACGTCAATGAATGGCTTCACTTGTCATTGTTTTTTTTTTTACCAAGTTTGCATTTTTCTCAATCACGTTGTCAAATAAAACCCAAAATAACATGTATTTCCTGTACAAAATAACAATATATGCCTTAACTGAAATGTTCCTCTTGAATTTCGTTTTTGAAAAAAGATTCGTAAGACGCCTAATCATTCAGATTTTGTCTATTATATACTATCATGATAACATTGCAAATGTGTTTGGGAGCATAGATTATCTACAACATGAAAAATACAGAGCTTGACTTTGTATAGCTATTTTGACTTTTTAAAAGATAAATAATTGCGCACTTTTTCTGTAAATCAAAATATGTCCATTATAGGTCGACAAAATATTCATTATTATTCATATCCAAACCATCATCGTATAGGCATGAAATAAAGAGTTTCATGAATATGTCTGACCATATGACAATCTTATTGGAATATCTAATTATCTATTTATCTATTATCTATTACTACACTATGCTAGTAAATCAGCGACTTTGCCCCGTTACTTGGGATGCTGGTCCTTGGTATTCTGCCCAATCTTCCCTCATTTCCGACTATTTCTTAGAGTCGATTACAAATGGTTCCATGTCCGAATGAATTACTCAAACTGTTGTTGAACTATGTCATCCTCAGATATAATTGTTGATCTATTTGTTTCATTTCACCGTTTATGTTCAATCCATACGGATGACTGTGATAGAAATAGAAAACCACATACTTTTTGGCAAACAATTATCACGGTTGCATGCGAAAATGGAAGTTTCAGTGAATGCAGGGTTTTCAATGGTATGAAACATATTCAAATCAGATCATATATAATAACACTTTATTATCCTCAGTACATGTACATATTGGAAATTCGAGTTGTGCCCATGGCACCCGGCAGCCACGGTGCAGCGCCAGTTAATGCGTTGTTCTGCCTTTACAATGCTGAGTGTCAAGCAAGACAGCAACAACTCCCAACTTTTAACGTCTTTTGGTATGACGCGACCGGGAATCGAACCCCGATCTTCCGGGTGACGAGCGGACACTCTACCTCTGAGCTACGCCCCCGGTACTTACAACTGAATAGGATATAGATCATTTATATCTTAATCAAATTAGACCTATTGCGTCTATGTATTGGGGTTAAACCTGCGAACATCGGCTGGAACTAGCGAGAAGCTTTAGTGCTTTAGTTTGCCTAATTGCTTGAGTCACAGGGAGATCTTAGGCCTGAAGATATGAACGAAATACTGGGTGCAGGGATGAACTAAGAAACAGTTCTTTCATTTCAGCTGAGATTAATTTCTTGGTTGTACTTGTCTTTCAAAATGTATTTTTGATAAAAAAAATATAGACATCACTAAACTGTTGTTTCTTAGTCAATATGAAATAGGGTTTTGCGTTGAACAAATGAATTAAAATGTTTTTTGCTGTAACTTGTCCAAATCTTCTTTTAGAATTCAGGAATGAATTGATAAATGAACAAGAGATATATATCAGAGAATGCATATTATTGTTAATGACCATGTAAAAAATGTCAAAGACTGACAGATAGATAAATCATGTATGACATATTAGGATATTTACATGGTTATTCTGCGGATTCACATGCATAGAAATCAAATTTTAATATCAAATAATGAACAAGATATTTTTTAAGAATTTTGAATCTATTACTTCTTTCTTCTTGAAAGACCCGATGGGATAATGGAATCATTTATTGTTCGGTGTCCGTCCTCTTGTTATGAAAAACAATTACAAAGAATGAAATCGACCCTGATATCTTATTGAAATCAGTGTTTTATATGAAATGATCCTTAAACTTGCAATTCTATTTGTAACTGTACAATCTGACGTTACATTGATTCAATGGGGAATCAATTGTTGACTGATTAAATCAAAAAAATTAACCTTCCCTCAGACATTATAAATACTTTTGCCACAAACGTCGTTTCCTATCTCAAACAGAGCCCATGATAAAGGGTGGTTAGGTATATTTGAACAGCAATTCGTCTAGACGTAGTAAAAATGGTTTTCTGGCAGGTTAAGCCACTTTGGATAATTATTTCAGATTGTGGAACATGAAAATGGCTATTATTGTCTAAAGGGGTCATATAAAATGTTTTCAGTTAAGATAAAGACATTCTAGGATGACAAGAAGGTACATAAATCGATTTCTTGTCTTAGATGTTAGATCCAAAGGCTTGATAAAGCTTTCTAGAAGACGTTTGTCGACATTCATAAATTTAGAAATTAATGTTCTAGCGATGTAAAGATCAAATTAAGTGTAGTTCGTTTTATTTGATGTAAATTAGAATCTTTTATTAATTGAATAGAAATGCAGACAGAAAGGTTATTATGTGTTCAGCTATCAAGCGGAGTTCAAATGTTCTATAAAACAGATGTCAAACCTTTCCTGACCAAATGATTGTCAATTAATGTTTTTTTCTAAAACACATATATTGGATTTCAGATTGTATCTTGATGGATAGATTTCTGATGTTTAAGTTTTATCTTTAGATTATAAACGTTGCCACAATTTACTAAATGTAAGGATTTTATTAGTTAGGCAGATTGTATTTGACCTAATTCATTTTTGACACAAAGAAAATGGAAAATGATACCACGAACCTCTAAAAGGAAAGTATTACACCACATTACGGGATGATGATTCCAATAATGAAATTGTCATAACAAGTATCATGCAGAAAGTTTAACATAACATTGTATTTATTTCTTTTAATATGCTAGAATACTAATTGGCTTTGATATACAGGACATGACGTTAACAAAGACCAGTCAACGTTTACTTTAGGGAGAAAAAACACGGCCTCAACAAACCAGGGTCTGGCCTGGAATGAAGAGTAAAAAAGCGTTTTTCAAATATCTCTAAATATCCAACCCTTAACAAAAAGGCAAAAAACAGGCAATTACATAGTTATTTTGAAAATATATTTCCCAAACTACAAAATGCACAGACAATTCTTACAGAATATAGTTGGCTATAAAAAAAATTCAATAAATAATTATTAACACTTCGATTCGAGTATTTAGTAACATATTTACTACAGTTCAAGTAAAAGAAATTATGCAGTAAACGTTATTTAGAGTTTATTTAGAGGTGTTACTAAAGGCTTGAGTCTAATCTAGTATGACATGCTGCCACGACAGTAATTCATTAAAAATATTCTGCAAAAGTCATTTACTACTTCACTACAGAATGTTTAACAAACCTCAATGTCTATGTTCAAAGACTTCCGAGAGTGCCGCCGCACAATTAATCTTCCAACAACTAAAGAACAAAGCCTGTCTACTAAAGTGGATGACGTGATAAGTTGAATAAATTCTTTGAAGTTTAAAAGAAATTTTGTTAAAAGTGTTCACTTCTCAACATTTTGTGGAACATAATCAACGGGTTTCAAAGATTTCTGGTGATTTTGTTCAGGAAAGAAATGTTAGAACTAACAAAATGCCAAATTAAGGAATAGACTTCTTGATCAATTCTATTTTAAAAGCGATTTGTTATGAAATTTAAGTATTTGGTGTTCTAGAATTCCAATCTCAACAAACAATCGTCATAAAACATAGTGTTCAACATTTGTAAACTAATTTTTGTCCTTCTTAGAATGAAGAGGTATCAATGGCATACCTCTATCTGGGTCGTTTGGTTTAAAAGCAACTGGGTTAATGGGTGAAGCGTTTCCTGTTTCAGGTGATTGAGGAGGTGTAAAAAGGAATCCTACAATAGATCCCCCTTTCCAGGCTTGGTAATCGATAGAATCACAAGTTTTTGAATTCTTCACCAGACGAAAATATAATTAGCTTGACGACTTCACTGTTTTTTTTAGTTTCTTTAGATTTGTGTGAAAAGGCTAATCAATCAATGTATGTTTCAAAATGTATACATCATTGCATTTGAAATTATTGTGAAAAATACGCATCGATTATGTTTTTTAAGAATGAGTGATGAACAACTCTTTATTGCTTGAATTCGTAAATTACAAAACATATTTTAAAGCAAAAACAATTTCATGATGCCATGGATAATTGAAATGTGTAGATGGTTTCTATAAAAAAAATACTATTTTATTTATTGCCAAAAGTAAAAAGCTTCACTTAGAGCCACAGAAATTTTCTTGCGAATACATGTTGTTTCATTGCTTTAAAAAAGTACTGCATTTAATGTTATATATCTCTTGAATGAAATGTTTATAAATGTTCAGTGACGTGCAGCGTAAAACTTGTTGAATAAGAAGATATGAATTACAGTTAAACCAGAAAGACAGTACCCCCTTTCTAGAAATTTCTAGAAATTTTCTAGAACGTATCTAGAAATTTTCTAGAACGTATCTAGAAATTTTCTAGTGCGTATCTAGACATTTTCTAGAACGTATCTAGAAAATTTCTAGTGCGTATCTAGAAATTTCTAGAAATTTCTAGAAATTTCGAGGTTTTTAATTTTTGTTAGATAATTAAGATATTTTTACATATTATAAAACTACTTATTCAATATGATATATTGTGAAATTATGAAGTTTGTGGGTTTATTAGAAACGAAGATATTCCATGTTAAAGTTTTCCTCCTCTACCACCTGCCCTCATTATAACGCCCCTGCTATGCAACTGTCACGCATGGTTAACGCGCTACTTAACGGGGAACTGACAGGCTTTTTCGCTGATTAAATCACCATTCATTGTTTACAATGGCCACTGTTGCACAAGAAATAGTTGCAATGTGTCACTGAAGTTACCTGCAAAAAAAACAGTTTATAAACATAACCTTAAACGATCGGAACGTTTCATTTAATCTGCAGTCAGAAAAAAAGTTTATTTCATGCTTACAGAAATGTACAGCGTCGTATGAAAAGACTATTATAATGGAAAAAATGTTTATACAGAAATAATACAGTAGATAATTTGAACATTGAGTAATACAAATTCTTGACGACCTTGACGATATTCAAAAGTCAAATTTATATAACCTTGACAACAACAATCGGCTGCCGCAAAGTTTTATATCGAGTAAAATGAAGTTTGTAAGAAAGCTTACTGTACCTTCAATTGTGTAATGTTATTTCTTAAAACTTTTCATTCAGTTCATCTAGACTTTATTTCCCGTTTTGCTCTAAACAAGGTTATAACAATATTACTTCCTCTTTGTAACATAGCCCGTCTTTCCATTCATATGATTGATAACGGGTTAACTGTTAAAGGGGCAGTAGCCAATTTAGGGAGAATATAAAGTGTTATCAGGAAAATGAAAATAAATTATTCCCATCGAAAGACAATGTCTTAAAACTAAACGAAGCAGAAGTGATGCGATTCTATTTTCCTAATAAAATGAATGAAAGGTTTTCATACACAAATTGGTACCAATGGACTTTATGTGAATATTCATAATTTGTTAAAAGTGATTAAGTGATTAAAGTGATTGGTGTGTGTAATGGGATTTTCGACACTATCAATATAATACATTTACCTGTAACGTACAATTGTCAGTGAAACATTAAAACTATATCTTTTTCAAAATACGTGCTATGCCCTCTTTTAGAATAATAAGCATTTCATTACATAGATGGAAAGCTTAAATGAGTGTTAAATGGCAAATTGGAAGAAACAGATGCAAAGTTATTTTGATAAAGGTTATAAAGTAACAATTATGATATTGTACTGCTCGACAAAGTCATTTGATAAACAACAGTGAGATACAGCATGGTAAAGACAATGAAGGCAATAAAGAAATGAAATAACTTTAATATGCAAATTAACAAAATTACCGATATATAAAGGCATTCAAGAAAACGTTGAATATGCGGTCTTCTTCAATTAAAAGTTAAACACTAACAGGTAAACTATGTGATGACAGTGTTTGAAGTTTCTATGAGCAAGGCAAAGCGAACCGAACTTACACTGAACAGACAATAACAAAATAGATTTTATACAACAGTTCAAATATTAAATATACTTATGATTTTATTGTCTATGACGTTTTTAAAGGTATATATTTCGCTGACACTTCTTGTATATCGAATCTGTATTTGGAGAAAAAATACTACAAGTAGACATCAATGTTTGCTTAGTGAAGGTATCTTTGTAAAGGTATTTCTTTTTCTCCAATTCGTATTAAAACAAAATAACAAACATGCTTGAGATAACTTATTTAGAAAGAGATGCAATTAGCATTAATCATTAGAGCGATTCGTAGGTCTTAATAAAACATTCAATGAAGAAAAAGGGACAGTCCCATCAGGGTATTCCTTGTTCGAAACGAAATTCAAGTCAAGGTGACATTTCTGTTTGTACATATATCTCATTAGTTCATGATTAGTACACAACCTAGTTGAGACAGGATGCTGAGCTTGATGTAGTAAAATTGGTACAACATCATAAAAAATGATCAGCACTATTAGTGTGAAAAGTCTTGCTACGGCAATATTACACGATCATGAAGCATTTTTAATAGTCTTTACATTTCTAATATGTAAAGGTGCTGATATGCTATCAAAAATAGTTTTTATCAATATTTTGGTTAAAAAATATAGCGGGTTTCTGTTTTGTTATGTCGCCATCTTCAAAATGTTCATAGGACAGTCCCGTAATGTCGAAAATATCTCTCAGACATACATGTACGTACCATGCATTGATACATCTATTTATCCGATGCATAATGTCTGTGTTGATTTAATGATGTTTTCTCTCACATAGCAGTGGAATTAATGGAGTCATACTATATTAACCGGTCCGTGACAAGACGAGCAATAACGTAGATTTTCATCTCTAATATGTAGCTGCCTTCATTCATTTAGTGTAACGTACAGTGGTTTTGATCATTAAGAGAATTCGGGAAATCCACAAACTTTTGCATACAGTATGCGGTAATATACATATAAACGGTAATACATGTATAAACAAGGTCATGCGACTTGTGATTGGCAAGTTGTTAACACAGTGAGCGCATACACAAAGTTCATTTTTCATATCAAAGTGAATGATGAAAGAAACACCGATGCCGAGTTGCATAATACTGTCAATTATTACATGTTTGTAACAAGCCTGTCTAAGAGACGATAACATGTTGATCCGCCATTTTCAGTTGTTTTGATTGCGTGAAATGACAGTAATGGACTGTATTGTTATTATAACTTTTCTAATACTAAAGTATTCACGTATATGTTTTAACAAAATATATATAACTGTCTCAGTCTGATTATCAATTCATACAATTAAACATTATAGTAGAAAGATATCGTGATGAACACCAGGCATCATCTGATAGTGAAGCGATGATATTTTGATTCTCGAACTTAATTTCAATTCAAACCTCTATTTGCAAATCAAATATACACTCACTGAAATTTCAATTTTCCAAAATAACTAATATACAAATGCTACAGTCGAAACAATGTATTCAAACCCGTGACATGCAGATTCCAGTGCGTTACCATTAGATCACGGAGGCCAGTTGAAAATACAGGATGTTTTTCATAACCTTTGAGGTTCACTTGTAGAAACTTTATCGTGAATGTTTCTTTGTATATTAATCGTATGAATAAATCATTGTTACCATATGTTTCTATGTACATCAAATTACGGTTTCTTAAAAAAATTTGGTCATATTAACAATAGCAGTACATTCTATTGCGGTAGCTCGTACGGTTTCGCTTATAACTGTCAGCTGATTGCATGTACAGCACGAGAGGCTCATGCAGATGTCAGCTACAGGACATTATTTCTCCATTTTGAGTCAACGTTTCACCTTTCAATATATTTAGGAAAGAAATGCATAATCCGCATTATCATAACTGAAGTCATGTATAATCTGGGTTAGTATGGCGTTGAGTTACTGTGCAAAATATTACGTATCTCTCCAATTTGATAACCAATTATCTAGCAAGAAGAACTTGTTATACACGTTGGTTTAGTTGCGTCAGAAAGACAAGAATAGATTACGTAGGTAATTCCATATTTTACAAAACAAGCTCGTGAATATATCGGCTATACATGTACATACAATATACATTACTTTCCAATTTGAGTCAATATTTCACTTTTTTTAATATTGTAAGGGAAACTAACTTACAGAACGAAATGAGTATTATTATTAAATTCTTTAAAATACGTTATTAAATGAAATAAAGAATATACTACCGTTTCTGTTCATCGATTAAGTTTTGTTATTGGGTATGGACATTATGAAACTAAGAACAAAACGTTTTTCACCATAAAGATTATAGTTGTCATATCATTCACAGCCCTTCTGTGTGTTTTCTTTCTTTATCTACTTCTTCTTTGGTAACGATCTTAATGTTGACAAATTAATTAGACATCTATTAATAATATTGTGTGTGTCGGAGCAGATTAAACTTGAGTGAAATTATACTGCCACAGAACTAACTTACGACAAACACATATCACTTTAATATCTTGATAGCTATTAAATAAGTTATTGAATTGAATTGTCGTATTGTTTTCTGAACATGATATTCGTGTTATAAAATTGTAAAAAGCGTTACCATAATGTCAGGTGCAATTAACTCAGTGAACCGTATCTCCTGAACACGCCAGAGGTCGCTCAAGTGTAATACACAAGTAGGTCGGTGTGTCAAAACATTAAGTTTCAATAAACAGTTTATGTTACAATACACATTCGGATTCTAGAGAGGGACGATTGATGAGATGATTAGATGAATGCGCAAAACTACATTACGTAATTCAGTTTATGGCAGTGGGACATGCTTATTACCGCCCATTGGTAGTGAAATGTAAAGTTATGTTGTCCATCTTATTTGAAGTTATGAAGATATTCATATTCTTCTATTGTTATGTTCGAGTAATTATTAATATATGAATGTTATATGTTCTTCATTGCCTTGAAAGTGACATGGGTTCGTTCCCAGTCAGCTAACCCTTAGACCACGGAAACCAGTTGCAAACAATGGATTTCATACTTTCTTCATATATTGATAATTCTAAAATAATTTATCATTGGCACCGAGTGTATATAAAGCTCTAGTTAATGCTTCTGCACTAGTTTGCTGCTCTTTATTTTGCATTAAATAATGGTATGTACAGTCAAGTATATATCGTATATTTGTAATGTAACATAGCTATACGTTTTCATTGCGACTAATTATTCATCATGAACTCATAATCTCCCAGAGAAGCATATAGGAGGCAAACTACAATAAGTGGTTTAAACATATTTTTATTTCGCAAACTGAAATATGGATTGGTGAACAAGCCACAAGGCTTATTTGAACACCGCTCCTAAATACAACAGAGAAAGCTGGACATAATATACAATACAATTAGAAAAATACAGTTGATATAACCATCTCTATAGTCAGATCAGTTTATGTTAAAGAGTAATGTTGTTGGTGATGCCGATGATATGATATGCTGCAGTAAAGATGATATTATATATATGTTTCAGATATAACTAGTGAACAGTAGGAGCTCATGAAAAGCGATTACTTTTACTAATGAATTGATGTAAGGATCTGAGGATATTGTTGTTTATTCTGTTATCTAAAGATTCGTTTTTGTACAATACTGTTTTCAAATTATACCCTTGTGTATAGAAATACATATTTGATCTTAGATTATGATAGTTGCGATAAACAGGTAGTGAAGGGCGTCTTCATTAAAATGGCCACAAGAACACCTAGATATTTCAGATATGTTTCGGTTATATTTATCTGCATTCAGATCACTACATCCGAGATTGAGGCGGCAATGAATTATTTGACAAAAGCGTGTTCCTAAATTTAAATCAAACTTACTTGGAGATACAGCTGGGCTGATCATTTTTTTGAATTGGGGTACCGATCGAGCATTCCTAACTGCGATGGGTAAAGAGTTCCATGAATCAATGACGCTAGGTAAAAAAAAAGAGAATATCTATGCGTCCTACAGTTGATTGATTGGATGGAAGCACTGTTTCTTAGATTGTAGTTACTTAGCTCCGATACTGTACCTGGTACAAGTTCGTTTAGATAATCCTGAGCCATACCGTAGTACATTTTATAAACACTAATGAGTTTAAAGCGATTTCTTCGATTTACAATAAGTCAATCTGTTTAAGCTGTAAAGTTACAGGATTTGGTCACCAGAAATTTCGACCACGCCCATCACGTGTGAACAGATTTCTGTTGACAAGTTAGTGATTGTGTATTCATATGTCAATATACTATAGATGAAGAAATAAACTTTAATTACCAACAACAATGGTGCAAATTGCACTGTTTGCTATCCTTATTTACACGTTTCTTTTTCCCGACTGATCTCCATGAAACAATAAAACAATCAGAACGTTATGGTAGACTAGACAGCTTCCTGTCATCCCGTCTCGGGAGATGAGGGGTACTGTGAGCTAATCAGCGTCGCTAGAGCGGGCAGTTACGCTGACAAGGGGCCCAGGCATTAAGCCGTGAAGCGGACGCATCCAACGGTACCACAACAACGATGTCAGCGAGACAGGAGGCGACTCACGACGATGGGAAACAGTTACACGCCACGATCGACGCAGACAACACGACACACGTGGACAAGACGAAGTTTATCAACAAACGCCACGTGACAGCAACCGATCAACCAATCAGGCACCGCAACGAGGACACACCCGCCGCAGTCAAGGGTATGTGGGCGGAGCTAAGAGATCGACATATCAACATTAGGCCGCATGCGGGTTCTGGAATGTGAATGGTTGGGTGAATGACGATATTTCTGATGATTTTAAACTACGATCAACTTGTATCTCATTTCTTGACTTAGATATAATTGGCGTTGCCGAAACTCATCTGACTTTGAATAAGACTTTAAATGTTTTAGATTATACTTGGTATGGACACAACAGAAAGAATCAACATCGACACGCCAAGCGCGGGTCGGGAGGAGTAGGTTTTTTAATCAAGAATGAATTTTTAATAAACTTTGATGTGACTGTTTTAGACATTGATTATGAAGGTATTATGTGGTTAAAGCTTAATCACAAGACCGATAGAAACTGCAGTTTCTGTGTATGTGTTTGCTATCTACCCCCAGAATACTCCACTAGAGACATTGATGCAGCAGATTTTTATGACACTCTGTTGACACAGATATCATCGTACCACATGCATGATATAAGATATATATGTGGTGATCTGAACAGCAGATGTGGCAACCTTATGGACTATGTTGAAGGGGTGGATGTTTTAGCACCACGTGAAACTATTGACTTTGTTAAAAATAGTTACGGACAGCTTCTTATAGATTGTCTTATAAGTGCTAATTTTTGTATTGCAAATGGTAGATATAATGTTAAAAATGATTTTACTTGTATTTCAGAAAAGGGGGCCTCTGTTGTTGATTATTGTTTTTATCCTTATGAGCATGTCAATAGTATAACAGACTTCAAGGTGACACGAGTATCTGAACTGGTGGAAGCAGCGGGGTGTGTAGGGTGTGTCAGTGGTCAGGCCATAACTAAACTAGACCATTCGCTCTTATCATGGAATATAAATATATCCTCTACGCAAAGATATAGTAACGTTGAAGAATGTGAGACTGACCCTATATCTGTGTTAAAATATGATGTATCCAGTATGCAGGACAACTTCATGAGTTCACCAAGCTCTCTACATATGTTGAATGAAATAATCAACGAAATAGACACCGCTCTGTATCAACAGTCAGACGTTGACGCCGTTTACAGCAGTTTTACACGTGCTGTGAGAGACGAGATGACGAGATGTCTGCCATACAGGAAGCTCACCTTTACCTGGGGACCTGACAGGAGGAGACGACTGAGGAAGAAGCCATGGTGGAATGACACGCTCAGCGATCTATGGACCGACATGTGTAAAGCAGAACGCAACTGGTGCAAGTGTAAAACAGTCAAAAAACGTAGTATGCGTGAGGTTTTTGTTCTTAAAAGGAAGCTGTTTGATAAAGAAGCAAGAAAATGTAAACGTAACTACAATAAAGAGTGTCTACTTGAGTTGGAAAGTCTGTGTGAAGAAAACAAAAATGAATTCTGGAAGAAGATTGGAAAGATTGGAGTCGGATATAACAGAAACCGGAACATACCTATGGAAGTGAGATTACATGATGGTAGTTTGTGTGCTGATAAAGAGACTGTACTAAACACATGGAGGGACAAGTACCGCAGTTTGTTGAATGGTGATATGTCTACAAGCTCCGGGGAGGATTCATCACTAAGGGAAGAAGACGGATGTCAACATGACATGCTAGATATAAACAAGCCTTTTACATATGAGGAAGTATTTCAGGCAGTTCGCTCAGCAAACAGAAACAAGGCCCCCGGATGTGATAGCATTCCCATGGATGTATTGAAAAACACTAACTGTATACAGTTCCTATTGGAACTTTTTAACGTATGTTTTTTAAGGGGAATAATGCCAACTGAGTGGACAAAAAGTATCATCAACCCTATTCACAAAGCTTTAAATGCAGACAAGTACGACCCGTTGTCATACAGAGGGATATCACTCACCAACTCCTGTTACAAGTTATATTGTTCTATTTTGAATACCCGACTATACAAGTATGCAGAAAACAACGATCTAATAGATGAGGAACAAAATGGCTTTAGGAAAGGGCGGTCAACTGTGGAACATCTATCATCAATCACATCAATAGTAGAATCAAGGAAATCATCTAAGAAACAAACGTTTTTAGCTTTTATAGATTTTAGAAAAGCATATGACACTATTAACAGAGATACGCTATGGAAAAGATTGTCTCAAGCTGGGATTTGTGGAAGAATATATGCAGCATTACAGTCTTTATATAAAAATGTGAAATCTTGCATTAGAATTAATGGACATTTCTCCCAGTGGTTCAATGTAGAACGTGGACTTAAACAGGGCTGCCTTTTATCGCCTTTGCTATTTAATATGTACATAAATGACTTAATTACCAGCCTGAAAGGACTTGATATTGGTGTTAATATTGACGAAGAAAAGGTGTGTGTCTTAGCGTATGCTGACGATATTGTGCTTTTAGCGGAGAACGAAGCGGATCTAAATATTTTACTAGAGTGTCTCAATAACTGGTGTTCTATAAATCAGATGTCTGTGAATCAAGAAAAATCTAAAATTATTCATTGTAGAAGTACAACAGTGCCAAGGACCATCCAAGAATTCCGCTGTGGGAACATGGTACTGGATATAACAGACAGCTATAGTTACCTCGGACTCCTAATTACAGAGTTTTTAGACTACTCAAGGATGGAGAAGGCTGTGACAAGTTCTGCCACTCGTGCATTGGGACTACTCATCTCAAAATTCAAGTCAATTGGTGGAATGCATTTTAGTACTTACACTAAAATGTACGACACGATGGTATGGTCAACTATTGAGTACGGAGCAGCTATACTGGGAACAAGAAACAACAAATTAATAAATACTATACAAAACAGAGCTATGAAGTTTTTTATGGGCCTTCGAAAATCCGCTCCGAACGCTGCTGCAGAGGGGGATATGGGGTGGACGCCAACGACAGTCAAGCTGTGGGGATGTGCAATACGTTTTTATACAAGAATGAATAGCCTATGCAGAACACGTCATAGCTACAAGATATTTCAATGGACAAAAGGACAAGCCAACACAAAGAAAACCAACTGGATCAAAAGAATAAAACAGAAACTAAAATCCCTCAACCTAACGGATTTAGAAGATGTATGTAACGGCTCCTACATAAAACAGTCTGTGGCCCGAGTAAAAGAAGCTTTGTATACCCGGCATGTAGAGAACTGGAAGCAGACGATAAATCAGACTAGCAGCAAGACTGGCAAGGGAGGTAACAAACTACGGCGGTACTGTACTTTCAAGACCGAGTTTTCTCCTGAACTCTATATAACAGAGAAAATACCCCGACAGCAAAGGAGAGCTATGGCAATGTTCAGGAGTGGAGTTGCCCCCTTACACGTGGAAACTGGCCGATACAATAATACACCCAGTGAGGAGAGAGTCTGTTTTAATTGTAAAGATGCTGTGGAAGATGAAGCTCATGTTATTTTACACTGCCCTTTATACAAACATGTTACCAAAATTTTATTGTCTTTATGCGAAACGGAAATTTCCGATTTTTATGCAATGCCTGATAGAGAAAAGTTAGCTTTTATTATGTCATGCCCATGTACTTTTAGAATTACTGCCAAAACCTGCATGGATATCTTAAATATTAGAAAATTGTTTGTATATAGCTCTTAGCAACCATTTGACTATTGTATGTCTTTTATGTTTAATGTATATATTTTATGTATTAGACTTTTTGTCAAAATTTTTATAGTCTCTCATAATCCCATAAGGGATGGCTCATGTAAATTTTTTATCTTGCTTTTATTAGTGAATATGTTTGTTTATATGAGGTGAGACTTGTAATAAAATATCTGTCTGTCTGTCTGTCTGTCATATCCAGGGGTTATTAGTGCCTTAGTCACACAGAGATAGTTTTAAAAACGTTCTACCCCGTTCTAAAATGTTCACAAAACGGCCTTCATTGGGATAGAAACGAGAAACTTTTGTTAACATGTTATCTAACTACGACTTCAAAATGTTTATCCACAGTTTTTAGTACGTCAACCTCTTTAGTCCTGTGACAGTTTGTAGTACTTTTATAGATCGGGTACAATTATCTGTTTACCTCGTTTCCTCGGACAATTAACATTAGTTATCAACAAGACCTTTCTCGGCCTTAATAGGCACAATCCTGTTCTAGCTCGTTTTTAGAGAGTGCTTCACGTTTTACTACGTTTTCATGCAGTCAGTAGGGCGTGCTGTTCGGGCCCGTTTTCGGTAAAGACCAAGCACGTTCTCGACCGTTTTCAAACCTGTTCTCGCTGTCAAAGTAAAACATTTATAATAATCAGGTTTATGTCAATTCATTGTCCAAAAAGTGTTTATTTTATTGTTTTCAGTCTTCACAATACTAGCGCAATGTTGCCCTGCTTTCAACAAAATTGAAGGAAAACTATATTGATTCTTAGTTCACATCATTCATTTATACAAAAGAGTCGTGAAAAATAGTTATTTATCAACTGAAAATATAGGTTGCGCAGAAATACATACACATATTGTAATCACAAAACTAACCGACATTCACTCTATTCCAGATGCAAAAGTGTTCATAGTTATCAAATCCCCATGAGTTAGTGAAAAAGTGATGAATTTTTATCCGTCAATTCAATTTGCACTGCCAAAGTAGAAAGACCTAATTGAGAATATTTCAAACGTACTAACAACGAATAGGATGTTTTCTGAAACTCAGAGACCTGTTAAGGAATGTCCTAAAAACTTTTTCATGATAATTAATTTCAACAAATCTGGACGAAGTTGTTGTCTATATACGTACTATGATCGGGTAAGATCTGTTTGCGGACGTCATAGACGTGGTGAAAACTGTATACTAACGTAAATGAAATCGATTTCCGACTGAAGCACGCGATAATAGTTCTTGTCAAAGGGTCGAAGTACGGAAATTCCGTTCGAGGTACAACAATCCCGTTTAAATAATGTTGGTCCTACGTCAAATTTTAGAACATCCTTCCATTTCTATTAGGTTCGCAAACAGTTGACATTAGGTCCATTCCGTTCTCCCACAGTTCGAGTCCGTTTTATAAGAATGCAGTAAAACGGGTTTGGTGTGACTGGGGTATAACACTCTATGAATGTCTGATTCCTCGATACAAATGTCTATATACATGTAGAAGTAAGTTTTAAAAATAACTATACATAAATAAAACTACAAAGAAAAGAAGAAAGAAAGTAGAAAAGTATATTATTTCGGTGTCACGTGCATACATCCTTTTCACATGTGGCATGATTAAACAATATCTCACATGTTATAAAACATTGCAGATAAAAAGATAGCACCCGGCCTACAAGTGAGACACCATATTAATTCAAATATCAATCATTATATAACAAAATATAGATGATAATAAAATAAAACATTGAATAAAGGGATGGAGTTTATGAGAGAACATAAATCCACTGGTCATCAAGTGACTGCATGGCTGAGTGAGCAGTGTATTGTCGCGACAGTACTCAACACGCAGACAGACAGTCCCAACCTCCCCCCTCCCCCTAAAACGGGAATTATCTTGTAATCACGATTTAGGATTCGTGGCAATCCGTTGCAATAACATTGCGTCATGGAGAAGTGTTCAGATGTAAAAACATGAAGCATTTCACGTGGCGGTCTTCTGTTTGCGACTTTCATTTTATCTGAATTTGTTTCATTTCTATAAAGTAAACTTTATCATATTTGTATAGTGTATGTAACAGAACACTAGAGATATTCTGTGAATGTGGATATAAAACCCGTGTTTCAAATCGTAAACTTTGATGCATTAAGAAAATGCGCGTTGTTATTTTGCTGTAGGATAAACTTGATTTTGTACTCTTTTATCACAAGAAGGCAATCATTTTCATAGCGTACTTTTATAGCGTACATGTGTTCGCAAATATGATTAAATGGTTGAATTAAGCTCTAATACGTGTATGTCATTTATCAGTTACAATTCATAAGCGAGATAAATTTCATATCGTTCATATCATTCTGATACAGTCAACCACTTAAAGGTATCCCTAAACATACCGATGGACATCATATGGCAATAGCGCAGTATCTCTGTTACGACGATACTTTAATGACATGAATACATATATGAATATCTTAATTAAACTATAACCTTTTTTCATGAAAATCCCGTTGCAGTACGGATGTGTCATGGCTCACATTTGACGGTATGATATCTCTACTAGGTGAAAGATTTCTGTTGTTGCACAAATACATTCACAGTTGTCAGATTTTACATTTGAATGGCTTGGGTTTTTTAAATATACAGTGGTTTGGGTTGGAACTTATGGCGTACTTGTCTGTTCAATTTCACCTAGCTACTTCATGTTCCAATATTTTAACAGATCGAAATGATGATAACAGAAAAATAGGAACCTTAGTATCTTGTTCAGTCTGAAATAATAAAATGGGTGTCCTTGAATTTATATGATGACTGTGTGATATTTAACAAGGATAGCATATTTTGGTCCAATATCTGCTTTCTTTGTTAAATAGTCCAATATATGCTTTTAACTCAGTGAACCGTATCCCCCGAACACACCTGTGGTCGCTGCATTGTAAAAGGCTTTGGATATGTTGGAATGCAGACCATTAGCTTGATTAAGTAGTTGAGTGAGAATACACATTCGTATCCTTGTGAGAAAGGAAGATCGGGAATACTTCTCTTTTTGTTATGTAATAGAGCTAATGACAATGGCGCATGTTTATTGCAGAGAGTGAGAGTGAGAGTGTGTGTGTGAGAGAGAGAGAGAGAGAGAGAGAGGGGGGGGGGGGGGGGGAGAGAGAGGGAGAGAGAGAGGGAGGGGAAATTAATCAATTATGAAAGAGTGAGTGAAGGAAATAAAATAGATTACGAGAGAGAGAGAGGGGGGAGGGGGAGAGGGAAAGAGGGAGGGAGGGAGAGAGAGAGGGAGGGAAAGAGAGAGAGTTTATTGCTGCGCTACCCTAACGAGTCCAATGCAATTCTATAAGTAAATTGAACATATTTAGTCTAAATTGACCGCTCTACATTGAAATGAAACGGTCAATAAATGTATGAAAATTAAATAAAATGGAAAGAAGACTGATTTTTCATTATTTTCATTTAGCATTTGAGTCTCCTAATAGACTTGTTAATGAATTTTTCTTATTTTAGAGCCAGGCTGGCAGACTAAAATATATCAATTGTCTTACATATTGCAAATTAATTTTTTACTTTATACAAATAACCGAAATAAACCACATACAAATATTCTAAATAATGATTGATCAGCTTTTGAAAATATAGTTGTAACCTGAAGTTCTCACGATCATTGTAAGTTTTTGTTTTTGCTAACTTTTCTATTCAATATCTAAAATGGTTAATATAAAAAATTACTAATACGGTCTAAAGATCTGCAAAAAAACATTGAGGAATCTCGGTTATATCTCGTGTATCTGTACAAGTGCATACTGTCGGAAAGCGACTGTCTTAAGAAATTTCTCAAAAGAATGGAAAATATAATTGATGAATTAAATTGAAAATATAGGACGAAATTATCAACCGTTGTGGAAAGCTTCTCGGTAAATACATTACAAACGGCTTGAAATAGATTATGTACTCACAAGGAAAACACATGTAAATCTTAATGATCATAACACCCAACCGATTGGCTTACATGAAACTTCATAGGCATTAAAAATATGCATATACACATGAAATAATGCAACACAAATATCATATTAGCTTACCCAAGTGTTTTAGAGGCAGTTCAAGAAGCTGAAAATCTATTTTAGAGTGATGAAAGTGTATTTTCACTAAACTCTGATCGTTCCGTATTATTGTAACTCAATAAAAGATACTCGGTGAATGCATATTTCTTAAAAGTAATTGATATCCTATCTGATCTTTTATCCTTTAACAACCTTATTTTAATTCTTGGACATGCTTTGTTGGGATCGTTTGTGTAGAACTATGAAACGAGACAGAACAGATTTTTATTTCTGTCTTTCTGTCTATGTGAGTTTTTTCTGACTATGCACTCAACACCTTTTGGTCAATGGGTCAATGAATGCAGATAGATATCACAGAAGTTCTTTATATTCTATTATTATGTCTTTAGGTCTTTATTGTACTTGTCACATTATTTGCATTCACGTGAGCCAAACTTTATCAATTGTGTCCTTTGATCGCGGATTATAGACTGTTGCTGAATTAAATCGGTTCTGCACAGTGGAGGATGGAGGTAAACAAGGTAGAATAAGTAAAGTAACGATACTGATCGAAAACCGGATAATGACAATCGGTATCACTATGAAATGAATGTGAAATAGACTTCTGCGTTGATGTGAAGCAGAAGATTTATAATTACATAAAACAACCAATTGTTATGAATGCTAGTCATCCCCGGTCAGTAACCCACAATTAGAATTATAATTGTGATCAAATTATACTCTAGATATAAGACGTGTGTTTAAAGAAATATGTATAGGAAGCTAGTGAACGAGATTCTAACGAGTTAGGTTGTTTAGGGATTGGATTGAGTTATACATGTACAATGTACATATTTCTTTTTATAGTCTTAAGCCTATGCAGAGGTAAACCCCCGAATTACATCTTGAAGTAGAGAAACATCGTGCTGCATGAATTGCTAAGGCTTCTGTGAGACAATTATTGCTTTGTGGAATGTTGTTAACTTCAAAATCGACTTTAATGACGCACATTATTTAATTCAACTTAATACATGTACAACTATTTTTAACAGTTTACTTGACAGTCATTTAAAAAGATTTGTTTGCAACTTGCCCGCTAAAGGATCCATGCTCGTGATTTTACAGACAATCGTAATTAAAATCAATATCATTGTATTATCAATCTCTGTTCATATTACTTCTATCTTACTGTTCTTTAATTTACAATGTGCTACAACGAAAAGAAACAGCATGTCCCGTAGCTTCATGCTGACGAGACATCTACATGTAATTAGCGCCGATCAGTGAGGGGCCATAAAGCAGTGTGTGTGCTATATTTAGATCGCCCCTGTTCAGTGAGGAGAAGCGCGTTAAAACGAGGAAGATCTATTATTAAATATCAATTATCTCCCTTTCTATTAATTGAATCATGTTGAAAATTTAACAGTAACGAAAGTAAAGACGGGGATTTCAAATAAAGTAAAAATATTTGATTATTAAAAAAAATGTAAAAACTCGAAATTTCTAGAAATTTCTAGATACGCACTAGAACCGCACTAGAAATTTTCTAGATACGTTCTAGAAAATTTCTAGTGCGTATCTAGAAAATTTCTAGTGCGTATCTAGAAAGTTTCTAGATACGCACTAGAAAGTTTCTAGATACGGGGTATGTTTATTCATTCTCTAACTGTACAACTTAACGCCAATTTATTTTAATGGATACCATGTGTCCTAGTTGTATCGAAATTTCTAATGAACATTCATATTGCATCTGTTGTTAATCATAAAGATAAATGAATCTTTTCATGCCAGCATTCTAAAAGTTCATGTATAGGGTCTCACTCACTAAATGCAGCCAAACAGCTGAAGACGTTATCATTTCCTCCAAAGACAGCAACTGAAGCTTGATTCTGTAAGAAAAAATATATATGCGAAGGTTAATTAATTGGAAGAAAACGTGAGGAGATGGATTGTTGTAAACAAAACATTCCTTGAATGGCATGTCAGTCACAAGACAGATGGGGTGTAAGAGAAGCTACCGTGCTTCATTTCACCTTAAATTAGTTGTGTCAGAATGAGTTCTTAAGTTATGAACAAAATACATGGTATGAATGAACAGGTGATGAATGTCCTATTCCTAAGATTCTAAGACTTATAGTTTTTACTTTTATACTTGGTTTATTATCATTATCACATTTCTCAAAATTAAATCTTTTGTTGGCATTGGTTTCAAAAAGTTTAATTGCCTATCTAGATTCTGTACATTTGCTAACAAGATTATGTAGAATTAGGTTGTGTCTCAATGAGTTCAACAGCCTGAAGTTATGAACTTAATACAGTGAATGAATGAACAGGTGATGAATTAGCTATTCCACAGATTCCAAGACTTATTCATAGGTTTTACTTAGAAACTTCACTGGTTGGTAATGAAAGTTTCATCTATAATGGAACATTTCTGAATAACAATCTTTTTGGGGGGCATTGGTTCAAATAAGAATCATCTGTACAGAAAAGCTTTCTCCTTGTGACTTATGAACTGAACTCTGTTCTTGAATATATTTTGTATTTAGTGACTCTTGAACTTGTATAGATTGAGCATGCCATGGATATTGAAAAGTGCACTATATAAATATCTTCAGTGTTCAGTACGTTATCTAGATTCAGTACAGTTGCTTCAATTTTCGTAATAAATAGGTCCAGTGGACGATTGTACTTGTTACAACTGTACATGCTTTTTAATTTTAACGTAATACAAGTTTATAACTAAAATAACACAAGCCATCAAAATAGAAGTGAGATACTTTTCAAGGTGGTGTAAATCAAATGCTTTTAATCTAAATGTAAATTTTATTGAATTTCCCAAACTGCTTCAAATGAAATAGTAGGAATTTTCAAAAACTTGAATAATAGACAATATGTACAATGTTTAATGGCCTATATTTTCAAGTCATTTCACAAACCAGATACAACCTTATTTTGGAGTGATTGCTTTTCAAACAAAGAACCATTTCTGAAACTCATGCAGTTTGCAGGAGCCCTATCTTAAATATATTTTGCATCGATATGCTACGTTATACTAGAATGTTCCGAATCTTGAAAGGGCCTGTATGTGTTTACTAGATCCACTAGGGGTACTTCCAGTAACCAATTTGAACCATACTCCCAATATAAGCTGTGTAGTATTCTATTCCATATTGTGATTACTTGTCGAGGAATATCTAATATTAATCGTTCATTTTATTTAGAAATGTAAAATTAAATATTTCAATACCAACGCTTGCAAAAAAATGTCACGAGGATAACATCTAAGGTTGTGTTAAACTGATTATGTCAAGAGGAGAGTGTTAAAAATCTAACGGACCAAGAAAACCATGATGTTCAAATTTCAAACAAACATCAACACTTTGTAAGAAGTGTTTTATGTACGTTAATAGTTTGACGAAGTGGCAACTTTTTATAGTTCCCTTTGTTATCCTCCCACAAAGATGCTTTCTCCGTTGTAAGTGATTGCTAAATTGGCTTTGTAAACTACTTGTCGTGGCATGTACCTGTCACAGAATGTTTCAATGAATATTATGGTATTTGCAAACATGAAAGGATCTGATGTTTCTCACATAAAAATGAGAACGGTTTGATTTGTATTATAAGAGATAGAAAGAGTGATTGATAAGACGTTCTCATGCTTTATAAAGAACGCCACAGTACATTAAAGGGTCCATATCATGTTCTTTTACATTAACAAAGAGTCCTCGCGAAAACTTGAATAGATGTTGAAAACTGCAAGAAAATGTTTTGTAACAAAAAATGACAGATCTTAAACGAACGTGATTTTCCGATTTAGATACACTAATCTATTGCCTTATTTGAAATGATTACATCATCACTAAAATGACCAGCAGCAGTTTTCGCTTCATACTTTCTATTCTTAAACATCAGATTATTGGATTTGGTTATAAGATGCAGGGTGGTATAGATATTTTCGCTTAGTCTAATAATTGATGGAGACGATTTGAAAAGATTAAACAAAATGTGCTAGTGTAACGACAGTTGACATCATAACTCCTGCAGGTATTTGACCATTAATGAGTTTTCCATGAATTTTTCAGAATCTTTTGAAATTATTAGAGACCAGAGTGATGGAGCATCAAGGGTAAAGACATCGTGAGAATATGTTTCCACTCTTTATACATTTTGAAAGGTTTTCTGTGAAGTTCAAACAATTTTTGAAGCATACGAGAATCAAACCAAGGGTTCTTTTTGGCAAGTAACGAGTTTTTGCTTTCATTATTTTAGGGCAATGGCATTGGTTGACGCATGTTTCAACTGTTGATTACTGTTGAAATTTGTTGTCTGTGTATTCGTTTTGATGCAACTTAAAACAAATTTTAAATTATATTATGACATATTAGAATAATTTATTACACTTTGGTAAATTTAAGTTAATTAAGTAAATGTAAAACCGAACACATTACCTAATAATGTTTTCGTAGGCAGTCATATGAATCGTCATTTCTGTTAATGTCACTTATGTCTCTGTCATTGCATATTGATATTTTACTCAACTTCATCAATTCGGACATAAAAAGATCTTCAGTTTCAAGAATAGGTTTCGACTCAACTTCGTGATTTCTTCCTTTCAGGCCCGTGGGCTTATCGCATGGAATGGTGTCCGTTCGTCCGTCCGTAAACATTGTGTATTTTCGACTTCTTCTTCGGATGCACAAGGCCTAGAAAGCAGAAACTTTGTGTACAGTCTTCTTGACTAGTGCGAATCATATCATAGTTTAGGTTGCCCTGTTGCCCTAAACAATGGTCACAGTGACGAGGCCCTAAATACCTATTTTCATATTTTTCTCAAGATGACACTTTCAAGGACACAGGATCTTAAAAAAATATTTAAAAAAACAATTAGGAATCATACTAAGAGACTACTACACTTGAGTGGTATAGATTTTAAACACACAAGCAAAGCAAGGTTTCCCTGCATGACATGCTTTGAAAACAATCATGACATGCTTTGAAAACATTTATGACATGCTTTGAAAACATTTATGACATGCTTTGAAAACAATCATGTCATTTTCAAACAACTGGTTCATTTGTCATTGCAGTTACACAACTTATACGAGAATGTGGAATTGGTCATTAAAGTTACAAATTAACTTTGCGCAGAAATAACACTTGTTGATAAACTTCAAATATTTAATTTTGCGATGACAATTCCATGAATACGATGCCTTTTATTCTGAATTAATGGCATATTGATTTGATTTTTCTGGAGCAGAAAACTTTCACTCTACTACCATTGGCTGTTGTACTTGCTCGAAGCTGAATGCACTTGCATAGCCTAACTATCCTTGGTGTCTCTTAAACTTCATTTCAAAACTGAATAGTGATTTATATAATCATCTTATGAACTGTAAAAACTGCTCTTGATATTACTGTCAAAAAGGTTTTAAATGATTTTGTACATCTATGCATTAAAAAGAAAATAATATTAAACCCAGACTCGACATTGTTAAGTATGTATCGCAATGTGGGTAAACTTGATTATTAAGTGTTCTTATGTATCTTAAAACAGGAAAATGTCCTTACACTTTATAGGATATGACACATGCTGACAAACTCGAGTGTAAAAGCAAAATTATGTTGAAAAGCTTCACTACTGTTATGATTAGTTAACCTAAGTTAGAAATCTTCCTGTACTTGAGTTTTATGGTAAATCAGGGATTCCTCTCAAGGTATATATCCTTTGACTTACCCGCCGCTAATGGCTGAAATAATGCCCAAGTTAAGCGGCGTAAAACAGTAACTCACTCACTCACACCTTTGACTTATATTTCATGACATTATTGGATCATTACTGGATTCCCCTGAAGGTGTATCTGCACATGATAGAGGAAGGCTATTGTGGTGAACTTGATATTTCAAAAAACTGCCAAATGATAAAAAATATGTAATCGTACTTAAAGTCAGTACTCACATTCCATAATTGTAAAAACATATAGCAATTATATGAATTTGATAACATCCACTTTACAAACCTTTTTTATAGGAAATCAATAAGTTATGAATTATTCTAACTTTGCAATGATTTCACAACATTGACCTTTACTGCCGTCGGACAATTTGTGGTTATTTTCCTCCGTTATTTCGATAATGCAGCTTATATTACCTTCAATTTATTCCCAAAACTTGTCTTTGTTGTAAGCCTTCCTGTTTAGACGCAAAGACTACAAAAGATTTCCTAAGATTGCACAATTAACTTAATTGGAAACTCATAGAAGACACTCAAGATCTATTTTGAGAACAAACAGAACCTTTTTTTCCTTCACTCTTCCCATTATATCGCAGAAAATTGCACACTCGAATACAAGTTTCATTTTGTTAATTATATATCGTTGTTCAATGTTACATACTGTCTCCTTCCATCTCAAAGCTACGTAAAAAATATTATTACTCTCTCACAGAAGGAGAAAATATTAATTAAATTTTGACCTTCTTAAATAAAATCAAAAAGGTCTCACGCCAAGGTTTCTTCAGGATTAACTTCACCTTATATAGTAAAACCTCGTTTACTCGGACCTCAGATATCTGTAAACCTCGCTTTCGATACATCAGGCAACCATACACCTTAATAAACTCCAATAATGCAAATCAACATAAATTGAACCTTGATTACTCAACGTCTACATCATTAAATTATTTATTAAATATGGTTCCTCGTCAGTTAAATTTGTGACTCTATTGCATCATTAAAATCAAATATCAATTTTCATCTTTATACAATTAGTAACGTATAAGGACAAAAATGTTTTACCTGCACAATTGATATATATGACCAGCTCAATGAATAATAATTTGTTAAGAATACACTTAACTAAAAAATTTAGTTTTCTGCTTCTTATGATGTCCTTTGTTTTCATTCGAAAAGAAAGAATATTTTCATATTCATTACAAAAAAGTTTTAGAAATTTGAAAACATAGATCTGAATCAAAATGGCAACGTTGGTTTGGTTGGTTGAAGTCTTTTTTTAAACTGAATATCTCACACTAAATGCTTTTCTTGTACATATCCTATTAATCGACATTATTATACATATAAGTCTACATGGTTGTGATATGAATGTCGAAATGATCTTAAGAGACGTTTTATAACTTGGATAATTTGTGTTCAATCCATTTTGTATGAACAAAATTTCAATTAAGGTGACAAAAAACTCATTTCATATGGAAAATATGTGTAACAAACTGGCATCATTCCAAAGAACTTTTAATATTGTAATAACCACAGGTTCCAGATGCTGTGTTTGTGCTTTGGGCCATCTCAATTGTGCTTACCTTTTTATATGATAATGACAATTGAATTATTCTTAAATGGTTTACTCGTATGTAGTAATTTGATGTTCCTTTCTTTGTGAAGTGGGGACATAATCACTTTTTGACAATGTATTATGTTACTTTGTGCAAGAGGTAGCCTTATTGATAAATGTTGATTTAGGTTTCTAACTGCGAAAATATGAATTTTGGAAACGTGATATCTAAAGGTTATCACCTTTTACATAAAGTGAATGTTTTGAATTTGATAGATACAGAAGCTTTGCCTTTGCATAGAACTCTCTTTACTCCATTCAAGGAGCTTGATGAACTTCATGGTTTTTATATTATTTTTAAAACATTTCAAAATATATCTGAAACCAGGTTGGGGCTTTGGTATAGAGTATCAATCTCACTGGCGCCAACTGAGATTCCAATTGAGTACGATTGACATAGGTATATGATGATTCTTGAAAAAAACATTGAACATATACATACATCCTCAACATACAAATACAATGACAGAATACGTGAATGAAATACTGGAAGAAAACAACAGTAATAAGCTCATAAACTAGCCTAAATTAGCTAAAATGGACAGAGAAATGTGAATACTTTATTTCTCGTACGTCACCAATTGTTTGAGATGTGTGCAACTCCTGAGACGGTCGTCCATTCCCAGATGTTATTAAAATTATTATTCACACAAATTGAAAAAAACTTCCAATGCAATTATCTTATATTTGATAGAGGCACATCAGCCTACTCGCCGACTGTCCATTCACATTAAATTCAATGTAAGACTTGGCTGCATTGCTTTGTTACTGACACTGCTAATAAATACTAAAAGGATATGAATCGATGTACAAAATAAGGCAAGGCACTCAATATTTTATGTTAGAGTAACTAGGAAATATGTGACTTTGGATGAACAGAATTTTAACAATTGAATCTATATGTTTCATTTTCTTTAAAAGCATCTTGTTTTCTTGCACATTCAATTTAGTTGATATTCCATAAATTGCAACAAGCTAAATTGAAGATCTGTACATAACTGTAGCGCTTTGTGACTCAAACATTAAAATACCATTATTTCAATCAATCATAATCTTATTCAATTATGCTGGGATTCAATCTTACTGACTCATTCCAATTGACAGTGAAGATATTGTTTATTTGATATGATAAGACCCTACCTATCGTCTCGAGTATGTATTTATTTGTCTATAATAGTTGAGCATTACGATTCAAGAATGTCTATGGCGGCTGAGTATCAAGATATTCCCTGCCGTTAATGGCTGAAATATTGCCCAAGCGGCGTTAAGCATTAACTCACTCAATATCAAGCTATTCATTTCTTAGACCCATGGCAATTGTTTCTTTACTCAAACTTATCCAAAATGCACCGAATTGAGACTCTCAATATGGATTTATGTGATAGTATACCAAACACTTATTAGTTGGGATCGTATCCTATTTATGACACTTAGTTATCTATTGATTGATCTATACTGCACGAAAGTGAATAAGGATAATTTAAATGTTTTCAATTATAAGTAATGATATCGTTCTTAATCCACCATTTAATACAATATTAATAATAATATTGTAATATACATCCCTGACTATGAACAAACTTTTATTGATCATATATAATATTCAATAACCACCCAACCAATGCCTATATCAAAAACGTCATGGCTCACAACAACTCAATTCATTCAAATATTGCTTAACTACATTGTTTCTCATCAGTCTTTATCTGGTTGTTTTCTTTGTTTACATGCAACGACTCAAACATCCGCAGAGGTTACCTATCAAGAAATACATGCAACAATGGAGTTATCTTGTTTCACGTCGAAATAATTATTTAACCACATTGTCTGCGAATCATGGCCAAAATACAACTGCTGAAACATTCCGAACATGAATTGTGAAACTGTGTGGTATAGTGGAGGGTTCAGAAATGCACTTCTGTTAATTTTAAATTCTTCTTCAACACTGGACAACAATGAACCCGTTGTACTAGTTGAAAAGGTTAAATTATTCATTCATATGAATGAAATGATAAGTGGATCAAACTTTTTCAATTTTGATAATGACATTACATGCAATGATGTTTGTTCACTGTGTAACTGTCTGACACGTTTTGATTTAACCTTTGTGTCCGTCTTACCAACTTGAAAATGCAGGTTACAATTAGCTTGAATGGTTGCAAATGTCTGCCTTTCAAAATACGAGAACATATCGTTGCATTAGTTGTAAATTGACGTTACAGTTACATATCATTTAAAGGGGCAGTAGCACGTTTTAGGGGGAATGTAAGGTGATGTCAGGCAAATGAAAATAAATGGTTTCAATTAAAAGACAATGCATTTAAACCAAATGAAGCAGTAATAATTCAAATATATAATGTATTGTTTCGCCATGCGATTCCTTTTTCTCACACAAATTAAAATTTAAGGTGTTAACACAAAATGGCCGCCAATGGATTTTATGTGAATCTTTATACTTTGTCCTCTGACTATGGGTGATTGATTTGTGTTATGAGATTTTTGACACTATCAAACTAATACATTTAACATTAACATTCAATTATCAGTGGAAAATTTAAAATATAACATTTTAAAAAAATGAGCTAATGCCCCTTTAAATTGTGGTGAGTGTCTGCCTTCAACCCATCAAGAGCAGGTTATATGGTTGTTATATCATCTGCAGTAGCATGCATGTCACTTCCCGCTTACGGCTGCAGTTGTCTGTCCTTCAAACCATAACATGCAGGTTACTGATCGCTTGAATGGTTGTATTATTGTCCTTATTTCAAACCTTAAACATACGCGGGTTACAGATTGCTTAAATGCTTGCGATTGTCTGCCATACCATGCAGGTTGCATATTTGTTTAAAAGGTTGTAAAATTGTCGGCTTTTTAACCTAAAGATGCAGGTAACATATCTCTGAAATGCTTTTTTGAAAACTCCATTATAAAAGCCTCTACGATACAAAGAGGATGCGAATGGATGTCATACCTGTCAATGACATCTTTGTGCAAATAATGGCCTCCACTGGCTGGTACGGTGATCAGTTCAGATGAGTTTATTTCTACAATCTCTTAGATATCCCTGCAACCAGTTTTGACATTTACCTGTGTTTGCTCCTATCAGTCTAAAACGTCACTCAGACATCAGGGTAATTGGAGGGGATGCCTGCCATGCAACAACGCCCTTGAGGGATCTGTATGAGACAGAGGATAATATGTTAAGAAAGGGTACATTATGTAATTTTTTGGATTTGGCAATATCAAGAGCAAACAGTCCAGTTCTTGATGTTCACGTGTTCTTTTTTAAATCTAGATCAACGATATTGAAAGTAAGCTTTCTATCTTTGCAGTTAAATGTATTTAGTGACAACATGCAAGCGACAGATTCTGTATAGTTACGTGGACTTTTCCTCTCTTTGTATGTATTGATTGTAAATTTGCTTGAATCACATATATCCATCTGTCCTAAAGTACACAATATCCTCATATTTATTTATCAATTACCGTTGTGTGTCTTAAAAAAGAACACTGTTTTTAAATAATATGGGTAAATTTTCCACAGCGTATATGCATTTTAATTATGAAGGTTGTTGTGATCATGTTCTGTAGATTGTAAGTGATAGTTGAATTAAGAGACATCGTTATATCTAATGCTACATTAAAAATGAAGGTATTAGATTCTGACAGGCGAGTGAGCATACAAATTGACCTGTCAGCAAATGCAAATAAAAGCATAGCAATTTGGAATCTCTGTCCTGCTGTGAAGATAATGAAAGTCTTGTTACAAGTATGACCTGCACTGAAATGAATTTGATACATGTCCCATTCTATTCATGTCAATATGCTATCTATAATCCCTGTGGAGGGATGTTTCTTTACCCTTGTTATGTTATGTTGCTTCATGGGAAAAAATGGACAAGATTACTTCAAGACCCTGTCCTATCAGCTTCTTGTCAGCAGTCTTATTAGTTTGCCAAGACCTCTGTACTTCAAATTGACATTTATTTATGACAAGATATAAAAATAATGCTTTGTCACATTCGTAACGTCAATGAATGGCTTCACCTGTCCTTGTTGTTTACCAAGTTACTTTTTCTCAATCACGTTGTCAAATAAAACCCAAAATAACATGTATTTTCTTGTACGAAATAACATGATATGCATTAACTGAAATGTTCCTCTTGAATTTCGTTTTTGTAAGATTCGTAAGACGCCTAATCATTCAGATTTTGTCTATTATCTACTATTATGATAACATGGCAAATGTGTTTGAGAGCATAGATTATCTACAATATAAAAAACAAAGAGGTTGACTTTGTAAAGCTATTTTGACTTTTTAAAACATAAATAATTGAGCACTTTTTCTGTAAATCAAAATATGTCCATTAAAGGTCTACAAAATAGTTAGTCATATCCAAACCGTCATCTTGTTTGCATGAAATGAAGAGTTTCATGAATATGTCTGACCATATGACAATCTTATTGAAATATTGTCTAATCATCTATTTATCTATTATCTTTTACTGCACTATGCTAGTAAATCAGCAACTTTGGCCCGTTGCTTGGGATGCTGGTCTTGGGTATTCTGCCCAATCTTCCAACATTTCCGACTATTTTGATTACAAATAGTTCCATGTCCGAATGAATTACTCAAACTGTTGTTAAACTATGTCATCCATGGTATGATTGTTGATCTATTTGTTTCATTTCACCATTTATGTTCAATCCATACGGATGACTGTGATAGAAATAGAAAACCACATACTTTTTGGCAAACAATTATCACGGTTGCATGCGAAAATAGAAGGTTCAGTGAATGCAGGTTTTTCAATGGTATGAAACATATTCAAATCAGATCATATATCAATATCAACATTCATAGCATAGTTCATAGCATAGCAACCAATATAAATAAGTTATGATTGATGTTATGATCGAAGAGATTGTAATGACATCAAATTGCACTTGTTAAGATAGTAAGAACAACTTTCATAAAGTTCTATCCGTTATCCTATCAATTGTCATTGAAAGACGTCTTCCACTGCACATTGAATCACATCACAACTTTAAGAAGACAGGAGGTCAACTCCTGTTAATGACTTGATTACCTGACTGAAGTTAAATCAAAATTCTTGTGTATAGTTTCCCCTGAATTGAACCTGACAGAGAGCCTTTTTAATTGTATGTGTCTCCTTCAGACTTCCCGGCCTAAGTAAATGAAATCATTTAGAACCTGTAAGTTAAGATGATTATTGCAAAAGATAAGTTTAAAAAAGCAATCTCAGTTTCAAGTTTTGCGCCCATTCAAATCTAAAGAAGTCTTATAATTCTTTATGCGCCGACAAATCAATAGTTGTTCAACGACGATAATGTAAAGTTACACAGTACAATGTTTGATAATTGTTACGTTTTTAGTAAATTTCAAACTGAACTTTTAGAAGTGGTGTAAAACCATTTTGTGTGCACGACGTCCCTTTCCCATAAGTTCTACGAAATGTTAACAAAACCTTTTGTTCTGAAGAAAACTCATTTCAAATTTGCAACCAAAGTTTACACGAGAGGTTAAATTGTTAAGTGTTCTATGGTTTCCAATTGTGATCTTTAATAGCAATTGAAGGAAATGAATTGCGATATACTTACATTTAAAATATGTTCCATGTGGGAGTTCACTCGTCACTCAATCACAAGAAAAGCACACCAGTTTAGGTTGCATTTTTGTAAACTAATAAGATACATATACGTGTGAGGCAAATATTAACATTTTTATAGTTCTGGGACATTATATGTTAAAACTTTATGACATTTAGGAGGAAGAATGCGGTGTATCATAACCTTGATCACCGGAATCATAGTTCATGTTCAAGACTACCAAGGATCATAGTTGTTAAAAATACATAACGGATAAATATGTCTTAACGAATCACTATATGTTGCAGATGGTGAAAACTGCATGTCGAAAACAAGATTTAGTATTTACTTGACAGTTCAAGACTGTATCTGACTGTCTACTCGCAGTGACGATGTATATTGGTGTGAGAATAACTTGGTTCTGTAGGAGGCGAGGTGTTATATGCGGTTTCATACCGGTTTCAAGAGTATTTCACTTCATGACTGCTAGTATTATTGCAGGTAGAAAGTCTGCCCTATTACGGCTAAGTGTTTGGGTGAAACCTGCGAGCATCGGCTGGAACTAGCGAACCATGGCCGATAATGCACTGAAATTCAGTGTAGCATTGTACTCAAACCTTACTGCGTGTGGAACAGTTCTCTACTGCAGACAAAGTTGCTGAGCCCCTAGCTGGATTCGAAACCCAGACCTCTTTATCCGAAATCACGCTAACCACTGAGCTGTCCTGCCCCCCATTTCTGTAAGAATAAGACTCATTGGAACGTTGAAAATGTATAAACATACTTACATGTATGTAGATAGATAGATAAAGACAGAGAATTCCTTGAATGACATGTCCGTAAGTAAATAAAGAGGTGTGAATGAGAAGCATAAGTGCTTTATTTTGCCAACTTGCTTGTGTCACAGGGAGATCATAGGCCTGAAGATATGAACAAAATACTGGGTGCAGGGATGAACTATGAAGCAGCTCTTTCATTTCCACTGAGATTAATTTGTTGGTTATACTTGTCTTTCAAAATGTATTTTTGATAAACAAAAATATAGACATTACTAAACTGTTGTTTCTTAGTCAATATGAAATACGGTTTTGCGTTCAAAGTTATTTTTGAAGAATTTTGAATATATTACTTCTTTCTTCTTGAAAGATCCGATGGGATAATGAATCATGAATTGTTCGGCGTCCGTCCTGTTGTTATGAAAAACAATTACAAAGAATGAAATCGACCCTGGTGTCTAATTGAAATCAGTGTTTTACATGAAATGATCCTTAAACTTGCAACTATACATGTAACTGTACAATCTGACGTTACATTGATTCAATAGGGAATCAATTGTTGACTGATTAAATCACAAAATTTAACCTTCCCTCAGACATGATGAATACTTTTGCCACAAACGTCGTTTCCTATCTCAAACAGTGCCCATGATAAAGGGTGGTTTCATATATTTGAACAGCAATTCGTCTAGACTAGTAAAATGGTTTTCTGGCAGGTTAATCCACTTTGAATAATTATTTCAGATTGCGGAACATGAAAATGGCTATTATTGTCTAAAGGGGTCATATAAAATGTTTTCAGTTAAGATAAAGACATTCTAGGATGACAAGAAGGTACATTAATCGATTTCTTGTCTTAGATGTTAGATCCAAAGGCTTGATGAAGCTTTGTGTTAGACGTTTGTCGACATTCATGAATTTAGAAATTAATGTTCTAGCGATGAAAAGATCAAATTAAGTTGGGTCGTTATTTATTTTATTTATTAATTAAGATAGGTTTTTATGTGTTCAGCTATCAAGCGGAGTTCAAATGTTCTACAACACACTTTGTTGATAGGGATTTCAATAAAACACTTACTTAATGCAACTATTCTATGTACATGTACAATATAGTCTGTATTTCCGCTGATAGAGAGTGTAAGATGCCAAACCTTTCATGACCAAATGATTGTCAATTAATGTTTTTTCTAAAAAACATATAATGGATTTCAGATTGTATCTTGATGGATAGATTTCTGATGTTTAAGTTTTATCTTTGGATAATAAACGTTGCCACAATTTACTTAATGTAAGGATTTTATTAGTTGGGCAGATTGTATTTGACCGTATTTATATTTGACACAAAGAAAATATTTCACCAAATTACGGGATGATGATCCCAATAATGAAATGGTCATTACTAGTATCATTTTGTAATATACTAGTATACTCATTGACCTTGATATACAGGTCATGACGTTAACAAGGACCAGTCAACGTTTACTTTAGGAGTAAATAACACGGCCTCAACAAACCAGGGTCTGGCCTGGAATGAAGAGTAAAATAGTGTTTTTTAGATATCTCTAAATAAAGAAACAGGCAATTACATTATTATTATTTAGTTGGCTATCAAAGAAATCTCAATAATATAATTATTAACACTATGGTAGAGTCTCTCATTGCACTGCAAAGGGTTACAGGTTCGATTCGAGTATTTAGTAACATATTTACTACAGTTCAAGTAAAAAAATTATGCAGTAAACGTTATTTCGTTATTTAGAATTTCTTTAGAGGTGTTACTAAAGGCTTGAGTCTAATCTTGTATGACATGCTACCACTGCACTAATTTATTAAAAATATTCTGCAAAAGTCATTTACTACTTACACTACACTACAGAATGTTTAACAAACCTCAATGTCTATGTTCAAAGACTTCCGAGAGTGCCGCCGCACAATTTATCTTCCCACAACTAAAGAACAAAGCCTGTCTACTAAAGTGGATGACGTGATAAGCTGATTTAATTCTTTGAAGTTCAAAGGCAATTTTGATAAAAGTGTTCACTTCTCAACATTTTGTGGAACATAATCAACGGTTTCCAAAGATTTTTGGTGATTTTGTTCAGGAAAGTAGTGTCAGAATTCACAAGATGCCAAATTAAGGAATAGATTTCTTAATCTTAGAAACGATTTGTTATGAAAATATTTGGTGTTTTAAATTTCCCATCTCAACAAATTATCGTCATAAAACTTAGTGTTCAACATTTGTAAATTTATTATCTAATTTTGGTCCTTGTTAGAATGAAGGGTATCAATGGCATACCTCTATTTGTTTGGTAAATGAGGAACTGGGTTAATGGGTGAAGCGTTTCCTGTTTCAGGTGATTGAAGAGGTGTGAAAAGGAATCCTACAATAGATCCTCCTTTCCAGGCTTGGTAATCGATAGAATCACAAGTTTTTGAATTTTTTACCAGACGAAAATACAATTAACTTGACGACTTCACTGATGGTTTAAGTTTCTTTAGATTTGTGTGAAAAAGGCTAATCAATCAATGTATGTTTCAATATGTTTACATCATTGCATTTGAAATTATTGTGAAAAATACACATCGATTATGTTTTTTTAAGAATGAGTGATGAAAAACTCTTTATTGCTTGAATTCGTATATTACAAAACAAATTTTGAAACAAAAGCAATTTCATGACGCCATGGATGATTGAAATGTGTAGGCCCCTAGATGGTTTTTATAAAAAAAATACTATTTTATTTTATTGCCTAAGACAAAAGTAAAAAGCTTCACTTAGAACCCACAGAAATTGTTGCTTGCGAATACATGTTATTTCATTGCTTCAAAAAAGTATTGCATTTAATATTATATATTTGATTTAAACATATTTTATTCAATAAAGAAAGGGATTAGGAACAAGTTATCCAACTTAGGTAACCTTCTTCCAAGTATTTACAAAATGATAGATATATAGTGACATACATGAAAACATGGAAAATAGTATAATACAGAATGGTAGAAAGATATTTACAATTTTATATATATATATTATATATCTCTTGAATGAATTGTTTATAAATGTTCAGTGACGTGCAGCGTAAAACCTGTTGAATAAGAGGATATGAATTACAACTTAACGCCAATTTATTTTAATTGATATCATGTGTCCTACTTGTATTGATATTTCTAATGAACGTTCATATTGCATCTGTTGTTAATCATAAAGTTAAGTGAATTTTGTTATGCCTGCACTCTTAAAGTTCACGTACAGTGTATAGTGTCTCACTCACTAATTGCAGCCAAACAGCTGAAGACGTTATCATTTCCTCCAAAGACAGCAAATGTAGCTTGATTCTGTAAGAAAAATGTTATTTGTGAAGGTCAATTAATTGGAAGAAAACGTGAGGAGATGGATTGTTGTAAACAGAACATTCCTGGAATGGCGTGTCAGTCACAAGACAGATTAGGGTGTAAAAGAAGGTACTGTGGTTCATTTCACCTTAAATTAGTTGTGTCAGAATGAGATCTTCAACCTTAAAGGGGCAGTAGCACGTTTTTTGATAATTTCATATTCTTAATTTTTCACTGATAATTGTAAGTTGATGTTAAATGTATTATTTTGACAGTGTCAAAAATCTCAATACATAAGTCAATCATCCATAGTCAGAGGAAAAAGTATGAAGATTCACATGAAATCCATTGGCGGCCATTTTTTGTGAACACTTTTAATTCATTTTGTATAAGAAAAAGGAATTGCATGGCTTAGCGTTACGTTATATATTCATTATCCTGACATCACCTTATATTCCAAATTAGAATCATCTGTACAGAAAAAGCTTTCTCCTTCTCTGTTCTTGAATATATTTTGTATTTAGTGACTCTTGAACGTGTTGTATAGATTGAGCATGCCATGGATATGGAAAAGTGCACTATATAAATATCCTCAGTGTTCAGTGCGTTATCTAGATTCAGTACAGTTGCTTCAATTTTCGTAATAATTAGGTCCTGTGGACGATTGTACTTGTTACAACTGTAGATGCTTTTTAGTTTTAACGTAATACAAGTTTTTAACCTAGAATAACACAAGCCATCATAATAGAAGTGAGATACATGTACTTTTAAAGGTGGTGTAAAACAAATGCTTTTAAACTAAATGTAAATTTTATTGAATTTCCCAAACTGTTTCAAATGAAATAGTAGGAATTTTCAAAAACTTGAATAACAAACAATATGTACAATGTTAAATAGCCTTTATTTTCAAGTCATATCTCAAACCAGATACAACTTTATTTTGGAGTGATTGTTTTTCAAACAAAGAACCATTTCTGAAACTCATGCAGTTAGCAGGAGCCCTATCTTAAATATATTTTACATCGATATCCTTCGTTATACTAGAATGTTCGGAATCTTGAAAGGGCCTGTATGTGTTTACTAGTTCCACTAGGGGTACTACCAGTAACCAATTTAAACCATACTCCCAATATAAGCTGTGTAGTATCCTATTCCATATTGTGATTACTTGTCGAGGAATATCTAATATTGATCGTTCATTTTATTTAGAAATGTAAAATCAAATATTTCAATACCAACGCTTGCAAAAAAATGTCACGAGGATAACATCTAAGTTTGTCTTAAACTGATTATGGCAAGAGGAGAGTGTCAAATATCTAACGGACCTAGAAAAGCAAAAAGTGCTGATTTCAAACAAACATCAACGCTTTGTTACAAGTGTTTTATGTACGTTAATAGTTTGACGAAGTAGCAACTTTTTATAGTTCACTTTGTTATCCTCCCACAAAGATGCTTTCTCCGTCGTAAGTGATTGCTCAATGGGCTTTGTAAACTACTTGTCGTGGCATGTACCTGTCACAGAATGTTTCAATGAATATTATGGCATTTGCAAACATGAAAGGATCAGGATGTTTCTCACATAAAGACGAGAACGGTTTGATTTGTATTATAAGAGATAGAAAGGGTGATTGATCAGACGTTCTCATGCTTTATAAAGAACGTCACAGTACATTAAAGGGTCCATATCACGCTATTTTATGTTAACAAAGAGACCTGGCGGAAACTTGAATAGATGTTGAAAACTGCAAGAAAATTGTTTTGTAATAAAAAAGGACAGATCTTAAACGAACGTGATTTTTCCAATTCAGATACACTAAACTATTGCCATATTTGAAATGATTACATAATCACTAAAATGACCAGCAGCAGTTTTCGCTTCATACTTTCTATTCTTAGCCATCAGATTATTGGATTTGGTTATAAGATGCTGGATGGTATAGATTTTTTTTGCTTAGACTAATAATTGATGGAAAAGATTTGAAAAGATTAAAGAAAATGTGCTACTGTAACGACAGTTGACATCATAACTCCTGCAGGTATTTGACCATTAATGAGTTTTACATGAATATTTCATTATCTTTTGAAATTATTAGAGACCAGAGTGATGGAGCATCAAGGGTAAAGACATCGTGAGAATATGTTTCCACTCTTCATACATTTTGAAAGGTTTTCTGTGTAGTTCAAACAATTTTTGAAGCATACGAGAATCAAACCAAGGGTTCTTTTTGGCAAGTATCGAGTTTTTGCTTTCATTATTTTAGGGCAATGGCATTGATTAACGCATGTTTCAACTGTTGATTACTGTTGAAATATTTTGTCTGTGTAATCGTTTTGATGCAACTTAAAATTGTCTTTAAATAATTATAGTATGACATTTTAGAATAATATATTACCCTTTGGTAAATGTAAGTTAATAAAGTAAAAGTAAAACCGAACAATTACCTAATAATGTCTTCGCAGGCAGTCACTTATGTCTCTGTCATTGCATATTGATATTTTACTCAACTTCAATTCGGACATAAAAAGAACTTCAGTTTCATGAATAGGTTTCGACTCAACTTTGTGATTTCTTCGTGTCCGGCCCGAGGGCTTATCGCATGGCATGGTGTCCGTTCGTCCGTCCGTAAACGTTTTGTATGTTCGACTTCTTCTTCAGATGCATAAGGCCTAGAAAGCTGAGACTTTGTGTACAGACTCCTTGACTACATTCTCTCCCCACAGAGGCAACTCAGTCATACCTGAATTAGCCTCTGTTCTATTACGGCTAACATAAGGGATAGAAGGGTAGAAATCTGATTGGAGGCAATCGAAGTTAGTTGTGCAATCTGAGCCGGCCGTTTCAAAAGTGGTCATTCGCAAAAGTTCGGCTATTCCCGTGTGGATCCGTATCAAAGGGAGATAACTCTTTCTTCTACAAAACAATCGCTTTTTACCTTCGCATTGGTTTTTATTTGGTGAATTATTAAAATAAAATTAATCATAAAACGAAGAACAATTAACACAATTATAAAACAATATGTTTCTAATGAAAAACCCTATACATATCTGATTTTGAAATAGTTTCCCTCTCTGAGACACACACTGTTAATGAAAAAGCAACCTAAAGGCATGATTCTTTTGAAAGTCACTGAGCGACCGTTGAGTATTCCCAGAGTCGTGGACATTCAAAAGGTGTTTTCATTGGCTGCAAATAAGGGAGATATCTCAAGTTACAACTTTTTGCCGCTAGGGCGATCTGCCGGAACCCCAGGATTTTGGCGTAATGGAACAGAGGCTAACTGGGGTATGACCGAGTTGCCTCTGTGGGGAGAGAATGCCTTGACTAGTGCGAATCATAATTTATGATTAGTTAACCCAAGTTAGAAATTTTCCTGTACAAGAGTTTTATGGTAAATCAGGGATTCCCCTGAAGGTATATTTCTTTTGACTTACCCGCATTACTGGATTCCCCTGAGGGTGTATCTGCACATGATAGAGGAAGGCTAATGTGGTGAACTTGATATTTCAAAAAACTGCCAAATGATAAAAATATGTAATCGTACTTACTGACAAAGACAACATGACCAAATTTTGAAAACATTTAAAGTCAGTACTCACATTGCCATAATTGTAAAAACATATAGCAAATATATGAATTTGATAACATCCACTTTACAAACCTTTTTGATAGGAAATCTATAAGTTATGAATTATTCTAACTTTGCAATGATTTCACAACATTGACCTCTACTGCCGTCTGACAATTTGTGGTTATTTTCCTCCGTTATTTAGATAATGCAGCTTATATTAACTTCAATTTATTCCCAAAACTTGTCTCTGTTGTAAGCCTTCCTGTTTAGACCCAAAGACTACAAAAGATTTCCTAAGATTGCACAATTAACTTAATGGGAAACTCATAGAAGACACTCAAGATCTATTTTGAGAACAATCAGAACCTTTTTTTCCTTCACTCTTCTCATTATATCGCAGAAAATTGCACACTCGAATACAAGTTTCATTTTGTTAATTGTATATAGTTGTTCAATGTTACATACTGTCTCCTTTCTTCAGGATTTACTTCCCCTTATACAGTTAAACCTTGTTTACTCGGATATCTGTAAAATTCGTTTTCGATGCCTCAGGCATCCCTATACCTTAATAAACTCCAATAATACAAATAAACATAAATTGTATTACTCTACATCATCAAATTAATTATAGAATATAGTTCCTCGTTAGTTAAATTTTTTACTCTGTTGCATCATTAAAATCAAATAACAATGTTTACCTTTATACGCTAAGTAACGTATAAGGAATAAAATGTTTTACCTGCACGATTGATATATATGACTAGAATAAACTTAACTAAATAATTAAGTGTTTCACTTCTTATGATGTCCTTTGTATATTATTCGAAAAGAAAATTGGTTTATATTCATTACAAAAAAGTTCATTTGAAACTTGAATACATAAATCTGAATCAAAATGGCAACGTTGGTTTCTCGATTTTTTTTTTAAACTGTACTCATGAATCTCTCACACAAAACGTTTTTCTTGTACATACCCTTTTAACCTACATCATTATTAAAATAAGTGTACATGGATGTGATAAGAATGTTGAAATGATCTTAAGAGGCGTTTTCTAACTTGGATGATTTGTGTTCAATCCATATTTGTAAGAAAAATATATATTTCAATTAAGGTGACAAAAAGACTCATTGCATATGGAAAATATTTTCATCAACCTGGCATCATTCCAATGAAATGCATGAGACTTTCGAAAACATAAGATGATGAACAAGTTACAAACGCACACATTTCAAAAGTTTGTGGTCACGTTGATCTTAACTTTTTATAGTGCAATAACTAGAATCATGACCCTGAGTTTGTGCTTTGGACATCTCAGTTTTATGTTCATTTTGATATGACAATGACAATTGAATTATTTTTAAAGGGCTTACTCCAATGAAGTAATTTGATGTCCATTTATTGGAGAAGTGTTGACATGATCACTTTTTGACAATAACTTGCTTTTATATTTTAGTATTTGTCATGCTACTTTGTGCAAGAGGTAGTTTTATTGACAAATAATATTCAATAGCCTTTTATTAAGGTTCTTTATTGCTAATGCCATAATTTTTGGAAAAGTGATATCTAATGGTTATCACCTTTTACATAAAGTGATTGTTTTGAATTTGATAGATACAGAAGCTTTGCCTTTGCATGGAACTCTCTTTACTCCATTCCAGGAGCTTCATGAACGTTATGGTTTTTATATTATTTTTAAAAACATTTCAAAATATATCTGAAACTAGGTTGGGCCTTTGGTATAGAGTATCAATCTCACTGGCGCCAAATGAGATTCCAATTGAGTACGATTGACATAGGTATATGATGGTTCTTGAAAAAAATATTGAACACATACATACATCCTCAACATACAATTACAATGGCAGAATACGTGAATGAATTACTGAAAGAAAACAACAGTAATAAGCTCATAAACTAGCCTAAATTAGCTAAAATAGACAGAGAAATGTGAATACTTTATTTCTCGTACGTCACCAATTGTTTGAGATGTGTGCAATTCTTGAGAAGGTCGTCCATTCCCAGAAGTTATTAAAGTTATTATTCACACAAATTGAAAAAAACTTCCAATGCAATTATCTTATATTTGAGAGAGGCATTTCAGCCTACTCGCCGACTGTCCATTCACATTAAGTTCAATGTAAGCCTTGGCTGCATTGCTTTGTTACTGACACTGCTAATAAATACTAAAAGGATATGAATCGATGTACAAAATAAGGCAAGGCACTCAAGATTTTATTTTAGAGTAACTAGGAAATATGTGACTTTGGATGAATTTCATGCAGCTTTTTTCTACAGAACAATTGAATCTATATGTTTCATTTTCTTTAAAAGCATCTTGTTTTCTTGCACATTCAATTTAGCTGATATTCCATAAATTGTAACAAGTTAGTGAAGCGTTTTGTGAAAATTGAAAAAAACGAATATTTCAATCAATCATAATCTTATTCAATTAGCCTGTGAATTAGGCATAGAATTACCAATATAAAATCCCTACCTTCCGTCTCGAATTTTTATTTATTTGCCTAAAAGCATTTCAGTATGTCTGCAGAGTATCCAGTTATCCATTTCCTCGACAGCTTGTAACTGTTTGTTTACTCAAACATATCCAAAATACAGTTTCGATTATAGAAATGCAATTAACACACTGAATAAATGCTCTCAATATATGGATTGATGCGAAAGTATACCAAAATAAACATTAGTTGGGATTGTATACTATTTGTGACACTTATTTATTCATTGTTTGATCTTTGCTGCACAAATATGAATAAAGATATTCAAATTTAAATAATAGTGCATCATCCAAATACGATATTCATCATAAAATGATAGTATCCATCTCTGTCTATCCCAAACCTCTATTGATCTTATATAATTTTCAATAATCAGCCCACCAATGCCTATGTCAAAAACGTCATGGCTCAGATTAACTTAAGTCACTCAAATCTTGCTAAATTATGTTGATTTCCATAAAAAATTCTTAATTGGTTGTTTTCAATGTTTACTCAAACATCCGCAATTGGCACCTGTCTTGATGGAACCAAATGGAAAACCAAATGTTGACATACAAGCAACAATGGATATTTTCAAAAACCAATTCATGGATCCAATAGAAAGGGTTTTTTTTTAAATTGTTTTTTTCTTGATAATCTGATTGTCGGTTGAAATCAACTTCTTGGCTATTTATTTCATGTGTAATTGAAGCGAAGGATGCATTATCAGAACTGTGCATTGTGTTTACTTTGTGAATTAAATTTTTATATCTAGCTTATCTGTTAATTCAAGTAATCATTACAAACAACACACGGAAAGCACATAAATGCAGAGTTAACTTGTTTCACGTCGAATAAATGATCAAACCACATTTTCTGCGATTAATGACAAAAATAAAACTGCTGAGGCAGTTGAGCACATTCCGAACATGAATTGAGAAACTGTGTAGCATCGTGGAGCGTTCAGAAAAGCACTTCTTATCAGTTTATATTCTTCTCTAGCACTGGACAACACTGAACCCGTTGTACTATTTGTAAAGGTTCAATTATGCATTCATGTGAATGATATGATAAGTGCATCAATCTTTTTTAATTTTGATAATGGGTTTTGATGATAATTTAAATGAATTGATATTACATGCAATGTTATTTGTCAATCTTGTAACTGTGCAACACGTTCTGAATTAATCTTTGTGTTCGTCTTTCCAACCTGAATATGCACGTTAAAATTCGTTTAAATGGTTGCAATTATCTGCCTTTCAAACAACACAATGTGGGTAACATGTCGTTTCAATTGTTGCATATTTACTGCCTTCAGATAAAGGTCATATATCATTTAAATTGTCTGCCTTTTACACCATCTAGAGTGGGTTACATACATGTAGTTGTTATATCATCTGCGTTAACATGCATGTCACTTCTCGCTTAAACGACTGCAGTTGTCTGGCCTTCAGACCATAACATGCAGGTTACCTATCGCTTGAATGGTTGTATAAGTGTCCTTATTTCAAACCTTAACCTATGCGGGTTACAGATTGCTTAAATGCTTGCGATTGTCTGCCTTCATATGCAGGTTGCACATTGTTTAAAAGGTTGTAAGACTGTCAGCGTTTTAACCTAAAGATGCGGGTCACATATCGCTGAAATGCTTTCTTGAAAGTTCCATTATAAAAGCCTCAACGATACTAAGAGAATGTGAATGGATGTCATATCTGTCATTGACATCTTTGTGCAAATAATGGCATCCACTGGCTGGTACACTGATCAGTTCAGATGAGTTCATTTCTACAATCTCTTAGATCCCTGCAACCAGTTTTGACATTTACATGTGTTTGGTCCTATCAGTCTACAACGTCACTCAGACATCAGGGTAATTGGAGGGGATGCCTGCCATGCAACAAGGGATCTGTATGAGACAGAGGATATTATGTTAAGAAAATTTTGAAATTTGACAATATCAAGAGCAAACAGACCAGTCCTTGACGTTCACGTGTAATTTTTCTTCAAGTTTACGAATTAACCTACATGTACCATAAATTTAATTTGTTACATTTATGGTGTAAGCAAATCTAGATCAACGATATTGAAAGTAAGCTTTCTATTTTGCAGTTAAATGTATTTAGTGACAACATGTAAGCGACAGATTCTGTATAGTTAAGTGGACTTTTCCTCTTCTTGTATGTATTGATTGAAAATTTGCTTGAATCACATATATCCATCTGTCCTAAAGTACCCAATATCCTCATATTTATTTATTGATTACCGTTGCGTGGAGGAAAAAGTGGACCGTTTTTAAATAATATTGGAAAATTTGCAACAGCGTACATACATTTTAATTCTGAAGGTTGTAATGAACATGTTCTGGAGATTGTAAGTGGCAGTTGAATTAAGAGACATCGTTATATCTAATGCTACATTAATAGATGGAGGTATTAGATTCTGACAGGCGAGTGAGCATACAAATTGACCTGTCAGCAAATGCAAATAAAAGCATAGCAATTTGAAATCTCTGTCTTGCTGTGAAGATAATGAAAGTCTTTTTACAAGTATGACCTGCACTGAAATGAATTTGATACCCTGCCAATTTGGCTTTTATATGACCTGTCTGTTCGAAAAGGTTTCCAGAATATGTTCCATTCTATTCACTCTACATGATTGCTTCACCTTGTCAACATGCCATCTAAAATTCCTGGGAGGGATGTTTCTTTACTCATGTTACGTTTCATTATATGTTGCTTCATGGAACATTTGAACAAGAAATAACCTAACCTATGACTAAAACATAATGAAATGCTGAAGCAAGGCTCTTTACGATGAATTGCTTGAGGTTCACTTGTCATTGCAAGTGTGCATTCTTCTTTATCACGTTGTCAAATAGAAATCAACGAAAATGTTACCGAAAATATCACGATTTAAGATGGTTGGGTTATAATCTGTACAAAAAAAAACATTGCGTCAGGAAATAGAATCTTACATTCAATGTAAGAAAATATATTGTCTATTAATATTGTGCCACAGAGTGGGCTTATTATCTCAATTGAGGGATTGGTTGGCAAACAGCTGAAAGAACAACGCTTTCTGTGTTCGGGAATGATGTGTTACCTATTTATGTAAGAAGGATGCAGGTTTCTATCTTCAGCGAAAGATGACAGGTCAAGTGTAATAATCAATACATTTAAATTACAGTGAAATATATTTGTAGTCAACAAACTAATCGATAAAAGCCAAGTAGTTTATATGTCAAGTTTTTCAGAATGAATAACAAATAAAAAAAATTCAATTTTTTGTAGCAATTTCAAGTAAATTAAAGTTAATTCGTTCGTTCAAATAAAAAATTGTATGTATTGCCATTTGTATCTTGATTTGGTACATGGGTATTTATCTTACATCAGAAAAGACGGGCGTGTCTTGATGTGTGGCTTCACGGAGATTGAAGAGATCTGAAACAAAGGGACTGAACCGTTTGCATTTGAAAGATTTACCAAGTAAGAAAACAAAGGATATTAGTGTCAAATCGTAACTTTGAAAGTTCTCATTTACATTCCTTTACTTAGTGGACTTCAACAGTATCCTTGAAGACAGAGGTGTTTGAAAGTAGAACATGCCGCTGTAATTGTCTTCTTTTTGAGTGATTGCAAACGAGAAGCCACGGATGTTAAAACAGTGCATTCATCTTCACGAGAAGTGGCCGTTCTGAACATAAAGACTTTCAGAAAGAAAGTTGAATGAAAGTTTGAATTATTATTGGTACTAACACATTAACTATCAGTTTAATAAAACAAATTACATCTTCAAGGAGGCAGATTGCCACCTATACAGAGTACTTTAAACTTTAAAGGGGCAGTAACACATTTTAGGGGGAACATCATTCTCTCCTCACAGAGGCAACTCAGTCATACCTGAATTAGCCTCTGTTCTATTACGGCTAATACATGGGATAGAAAAGTAGAAATCTGATTGGTGGCAATCGAAGTTAGTTGTGCAATCAGCGACGCCGTTTCAAAAGTGGTCATTCGCAAAACCTCGGCCATCTTCGTGTGGTTCGTCAAAGCTTTCGTTGAAATTTAACATCCAGGGGAGGTAATTCTTCTTTTACAAACTATCACCTTTTACCATCTCATTAGCCATTATTTGTTTGATTAATAAAATAAAATATATCATAAAACAAAATACAATTTACACAATTATAAAACAATTCTATCTAATGAAAAACCCTATCCATATCTGATTTTCAAATAGTTTTCCTCTCACACTGTTGATGAAAAATAATTATAAAGGCATGATATTTTCAATGTCACTTTAGGATCGTTAAGAATTCCCAAAGTCATGGATATCCAAAAGGTGTTTTTATTGACTGCAAATAAGGGAGATATCTTAAGTTACAACTTTTTGTCGCTAGGGCAATCTACGGAACCCCGGGATCTTGGCGTAATAGAACAGAGGCTAACTCAAGTATGACTGAGCTGCCTCTGTGGGGAGAGAATGGGGGAAAATAAGGGTATGTCAGGAAAATGAAAAAAACGGTTCCAATTAAAAGACATTGTATTCAAACTAAATGAAGCAGTAATGAATCATATATAATGTAAAGTACGTGCATGTGATTCCATTTTCTTACAAAAATGAATTAAAGGTCATGCAAAATAATAACTAGGTATTTTTTATAGTGCTAGTATCTAGTAGAGTCACTGCTCAAAAGCGCTTTTTGGAGTCTGCACAAAATTGGGAAAAAGCTAAGAAAATGATTCTGTGAAGAGGTGGGTTTTCAACTTTGACTGGAATGTGATTGATCTGATCTCCTGTGGAAGGCTGTCACCAAAACTTGTTCTGCTGGGTGTTGAAACACTGAGAAGATGTTATCCTCCTGATCTCAGTGCTCTTGTTGGCTCATACTCGTCAATGAGATCCAGCAGATAAGGTGGTGCCAGTCCTTTCCTTACCTTGAACACCAACATACGGATCTTGTACTTGATTCTTTCAGTAACTTTAAGCCAGTGTAAATTCTTCAAGATTGGGCTGATATGCTGATCTTTTCTCTTCTTGGTCACAAGTCTGGCGGCTGCATTCTGTCATTTCTGAAGCTTGTTGGTGAGATATTTTGGGATACCGTACAGCAACGAATAACAATAATCCAGATGTGGCGGCAGTTTTTGTATTAAAAAATCTTCGTATTTGGGTGATGTTCTTGATATTGTGGTAGGCGGTTTGGCAGATTTTTATAATGTGAGATTCTGTTCTTAGATATGAATCAAATACAAATCCAAGGTTGTGAGCTTTGTCACTTCGTGGAATAACACAGTCCCCTATGGTGGAGTACGGGAGAGTCAACTTACAGGCTTGATTAGCTCAGTCTTCTCACTGTTCAATTTGAGGATGTATGTGGTCATCCACATCTTGATGTCTTCTATGCACAGCATCATGCGATCAAACGCATTCCGGACTGATAGCCTCTGCGAAGGTTTAAAGGCTAGGTACAATTGGGTGTCGTCAGCATACAGGTGGAAGGACAGATGGTGTAACCTTGCAATATCTCCAAGAGGTGATGTATATATTGTAAAAAGAATGGGTCCCAGCACTGAACCTTGGGGGACACCATACTTAACAGAAACTTTGCTTGATGTGCTATTCCTGATTTTCACTGATTTGAACCTCCCAGAGAGGTAGGATGAAAGCCAGTCTTAGGCACAGTCTTTGACGCCAAATCTGTGCCGTAGAATGTTCATAAGTGTCGCCTGATCGATAGTATCGAATGCTGCCGAGAGGTCGAGTAGTACAAGGATAGCTGCACCATCTGAGTCAACTGATTGTAAGATGTCGTTTTGTACACGTACAAGTGCTGTTTCTGTACTATGGCGGCATCTGTACGCCGACTGCAGAACCTCTGAGTACTTGCTGCTCACGACGTGCTCGGTGAGTCTGACTGCAACAATTCTCTCCAAGACCTTTAAAATAAATGGCAGATTCTAGACTGGCCTGTAGCTTTTGAAGGCATCAGAGTCAAGGCCATATGGAGTCACCCGACCGGAAGTTATTGCCGCTATCGAAAGACGAATTTTAGCTGACCGCCGTGTTAAAGTTTCTGAACTGTCTTTGGAATTCCAGATATCAGTTGGAAGTGTTGAAAAAATAATTCATGACCATCTTGGTATGTCCAAGGTATCTGCACGATGGGTACCCAGAAACCTCACAGCACAAGATCGCCAGAAAAGAACCAAAAGTTGCATGGAGCTCCTGGATCGGTTTAATGCGGATGAAGCCAGGTTTTTGTCTCGTCTGGTGACAGGTGACGAAACCTGGATCCACCACTGGGACCCGGAAACTAAACTGGAATCCAAGCAATGGAAGCACCCGAGTTCACCGCCTCCCCTGAAGTTTCGCACTCAACCATCAGCTGGCAAGGTTATGGCGACAATCTTTTGGGATGCAAAAGGCATATTATTAATTGATTACTTGCCAACCAAAACTACAATGAATGGTCAATATTATGCCAACCTAATGCAAGAATTGTGAAAGACAATTCGACAGAAACGCCGTGGAATGTTGACACGTGGTGTTCTGATTTTGCATGACAACGCTCCAGTCCACAAGTCAAGAGTTGCACAGGCCGCTATACATGATTGTGGATTCGAACAGCTTAACCACCCACCCTACAGCCCAGACCTAGCCCCCAGTGACTACTTCCTGTTCAGAAACATGAAATCCGCCCTACGTGGAAGGCACTTCCGGGATGACGAAGACGTCAAAGCTGCCACAGAGGCGTGGTTAGGGGGGCAAACGGAAGACTTCTACAAAAGCGGTATCAAAAGTCTTAAAGAGAAATGGAATAAGTGTATTGAGGTGAAGGGTAACTATATTGAAAAATAAAAGTAAAAAATTGACTACGCGAGTTGGTTTTATATTGAAGTTGCAACACTTATTGAACGCCCCTCGTATATTCAGGATTTATTCAATCTTTTGCGTTGAAGCACATGACTCAAATATAATCAAACTAGATTACATAAACTAAGTTTAAGTTTTTTTCAGCAGTTATGTAACCATATTTATATAAGTCGAAATCTTGTTATCTTGTGAATATAATTTTCTATGTAGCTTGAAAGGAAGAAAAATGACTACTTCCAAACATCATAGACAGGTTCTTCTCTTCAAGGTAATTGACCGAATTCTATTTGGAAAACTAGCCTTATGAATGTTTCCTATCTGAATAACTTTGATTGCATACTTTTAATAGTTAATACACTCCTTTGATAATGTATAAACTTACGCATTTTTTGTCTAAAGAAACATCACTCAAAATGACAATTTTTATCATTTCAATTTGTTATAAATAAAATGCAGTACTTGTCAACAGGAAATGAAAACAATGAATTTGTACTGCTACAACCGGATGAGCCTACATATTGAGCATTTAAACTTACGTATCCATATCTAAATCAATAAGACATTGATTTTATAGTTTTCTGCTAAATATAAGGAAACCAAGTTCATGAATGTCGTCCCAAATGATTCAAAATATTTTTATAAATGAATCATTGTAAAAGATCATTGAATAAATATGAAATATATGAAAACCTTTTTTGTAGAAAAAATCGTTATGGAGACAGATCTTGACAGCGTTTTCAAATAAAGTCTAACTTCATTAGGTAAGTTTTGGTAACTTTTTTGGCTGATGTCTCATTTTTCAGCTGGTTTTCATTTATAATGGCCTGATGCTGTGTGACAGCCCACTGCATGCATTATCTCTAATGACACGAAAATGATGAGATATTAAGTTTCGATTTAACCACATGCCTCAGTAATGACATAAATGGAACTGTCAGCAATTGCATAATAAACCAGTCCACAATGCTTACCTTTTTATCAATGAACCTGGGAGAAGTAAAATAAAAATGCAATTTCTGTCATTAAAAGTAAAACATAAAGGTCAAAACACGGTAAGCAGCCTCATTATAATGATGTCGTTATCTTTTTTAAAAGTATTAGGAATTCAGTCTTTCAAACCAAAGAAAACAACAAGGTAAAAATGTCGTTGTTGAATGCCTAATATCTATCACATATTAGCTTTTTCAACGCATCACTGAATACTTGTTAAATTGTAGCTTAAACGATCAAGATGAGACATTGCTTGTATTTTATAATTTAACTTTACTTTCAAAGCAATGTCATTTAGCAGTTGTATCACGTTTGCCTAGAAATCGTTGGTAGTGAACATTATGTCCATAAAAGACATAATTATCCACAACAGCGTGAAACCAGGGTTAATCTATTGTGCACTTCCGTCTGGACGTATGTTCTTACATATGAAATGCTATAACTTCCAAACCGTTGACTGATATCTTGTTTTACTTTTTGTGTTTGATTACATGTGACTTTATCATTTTATCAATCTCAATGCAGTTTTTAAATAACCATTGTCCGGATTTTACTCATAACCGACAAAATGTATTAGTTTGGGAATACGCCTAAACCAGTCACCTATGATGAAGTTTACCTAACTGGAACCTGCTTGTTAAGCTGGTTTTCACCTCTTCTTAAGATGCATTCACTGGATTCTCTTCGTTACTTACACATTGATTTTCAGATTGGGCCAAGAAACTAAAAGGACTAAAACATAAGGGACATTGGATACCGTTCCTGTGAAATCTTCACCTTGGGGTAAGGTTGCATTTCGTATCTATTCTTATTATCTAAGGGGGCAGTCATATCGGGGTTCATATTATTCATAAGAAACCCTAGGGGAAAATGTTTTTTCTCATTGATGACATCATGCTTTGATATATGTATTTAGGCTACATTTAATCGACTGATTTCGTTCAAGATATCTTTTAGGAATATCAACTCTAATCTTTGAATCTTACAATAACATTCGCAAATTGGTATCATAACATTTAAATGCTCGAAAAGAATTTGATAAATTAATAAAAGATATTAAATATTGACTTTGATTTCTTTACTGTCAATGTATTTTTGTTAAAAAACATAGATAAGCCAGTTTTGCCATTACTAAATTTTGTTCTTCACCTGTAAGAAAGTGATGTCCTTTTTTAACATTATCATCATGGATGATGTAATTGGTAGCAGTAAAAGGCAAAGTGACATTTCCAGGCTATGGTATTCAACCCTTCAAACAAAATGTTCATACAACAAATAATACTTCATATATCTCGGGTTCAAGGTAAATCTATGTTAAAGAAGTTAAATAATTACGTCATCTAGAACGAAAATCACATTGTTATATCTGCAATAGTACACATTCATATACCTGATTCGAGTCTAGTCTCTCTTGGAAATGCACCCTCAGAACAAGGCATTACCCAACGCAATGGCCATAACAGCAGCTTACCAAATCGCCCATTTCACCTTAACATTGCTATATTCAAATGTGGTAATAATATACACAAATGTGCGATGTTATTAATTAAAATTCAAACCTGATAAGAAAGTGTTTTAATATAAACAGATTAAACATTGATTAAAAGTTTATATGAAGTGATAAATGTTTAATAATCAAGCAAATTTTTATTACCAATTAACATTGACAGAGAATATAACTCAAGAAAATTGCTTTGTTTATATGTTGGTTTTCGTACTGAATACCTGTCATTAAAATTGCATTTTCGAAATAACAAGACTCCCATATTGAGTTGTATCCTTCATATAGGAATTGTAAATATTTCTTATCGGTTATCATTATAAGATAAATATGCGACATGTATATAGAAGATAGATATGTTTGCAATGGTCTATTTAAAGGTCAATGAATGTTTGCATTCTCATAGAGCAACAAATGCTCATCTGTTGGTTCCTTTTTTGACATAACAACAATGTTGTGTTTGACCACTAAAATCAAAAGTTTATGACGTAGTTTTAGCACAAAGTCATTTTTCAGTTCCAGTTGACTATATTAGTTATTGAGCTGAGTGTTTCAGAAATGACTTGTTTTGCATTGGTTTATTACATGTATGTACACTTGTTATTATTGCACTACTAGAATGTTACTGGTATTTTGAAGGATATAGCTTTGCTCACCGTTACCATCAGTGTTCTTATCTGAATCATAACTCTGATATCAAAATACCGTCTGACGTCATTTTTATCAAAATTCTTTAGTTTAGTCATAGTTTACTTCAATGTCAATATTTTGTCAAATATACTTATATTTCAACAGCAGGACATTTTAGTTTTCAACGTTGGTGTCCTCTACTTTTCACTGTGTGTTTATTAAGGAATCCAAATTAAATTGAATCTTAGTAATTATTTTTGAAAATTTGCATATATCTTTTCTTACTTGTGATCTACTCATCATTAACCGTATAAACAATCAAAACTAAACCAGAACGATTCAATTAATTTCGATTTTAAGTTCTTGGTGACGAAAAATCCCTTCATGTCTCACGTAAAAATACATGACACAGTGCTCATTTCTGGTGTGATGAACCTGATGACAACAACACATACTAACCAACAACATAACTTTTCATCTTTCGTCCTCTCAAACTAGAATGTATTTCGATTTCAACGTTCTCTTGAAAAAAATCCCGAAAAAATGTAACAACCCGAAAAATGTAACAACCCGGACACAACCATGATGAATTACTGACCTAAGTCACATTGACCAGTGCTCATTTTCCGGTGTGATGAACACTGCTGACAACAACAGATACTCACTAACGGCATAAGATTTAATGAAAGACGACTTTTCATTAATTATACTACTAATGAGTTTTGAGGCATTTACTGCTAATGCCAACTGAGCAACAAAGTTTGCTAGTCCAATGATGTAGATAGTACAAGCAAATTAGCCTTGTGTCTCGTCAGAAAATCTGAACTTTTCACATGAAGAAGCTGTGCTAAGTTTCGCCGTCAATGTCAGTTCCAGTTATCTATATTAGTTATTTAGCTGGCTTTTTAAAAAACTCCTTTTTTTTCATTGATTTATTATGTACATTTGTTATTGCTGCACGTAGAAGAATGTTAACTCGTGTATATTGGTTTGTTGAAGGCAATTGCTTTGTTTACTGATAGCATAAGTATTCTTATCTGTATAAACATAACTCTGATATCAATTTACCGACTGACGACACAAGTACCGCAATGAAGTATCTACTTTTCAAAGAACTTTGTTTTCTAAAATCATTAATAAAGTGGTCTTAAAAATAATGTATCAAATTTAAAACAATCGTAAATATTTAAACACCGCTTTAGAAAGGAAGACAAGAGTAATTCCAAAGATGTGTTGTTCATCTATAGAATTACTCATGTCTTCCAAATACCTTCTATTTCTAGAATGCCACTCAAACAGAAGCTTTTCAAGGATATACATAATGTAAACTCCAATAGATCCCTCTACAGAACATAAAAATGTGTTTAAAAATATGTTTTATTAATAAAGACGTGAGTACCAAAATATAATTTCGGGCACCATACCTACATGTAGTAAGAACGCAGATATCTTACCCTGAGCAAACTCGCCGGCATGCCAATAGACCTAAATAGTACAAAGAACGAGTATTTCCTCGCATCATCAGTTCATCACCATATGTTCTTGACAAAGGCTTCAACTGGTTACTGAGCTAGTTGCTGAACGGTTGGAACCTTTGGAACCGCTCCTTCTTATTGGATAATCATTAATGGTGATTCTTTGCATGGATTTTGGATTTTAAGGTTAGGATTTAATTGTCTAGTATGTAGTATCATAAATCCAATATGCTTACAATGTACCTTCAGACAAAAGGGCACTTGTTTTCTTACGTGTGAAATATTATTCAAAGAAAAAGTTTTTGAAAAAATTTTAGCAGTAAGTTTAAGTAGGAGTGGTACTTACGTAAAGGATAAATGTATTTTCAATGAACCTTTATATAATATGTAACTAATCATTAGGTGGTTATGAATATTAAGATATAAGGTTTCAGCAACAAAAAGATTTTCTGCAATCTAGGATAAAATGCTTCATTACAAACTAATCTAAGAATTGACCAGTCAACTACCATAACCCACTGATACTGGAAGCCTTGTCTATGACTTTTCATTACACTTTTAACCGCAAAGATAAACAAACAACTTAACCGTTTTGAAAAAAAGATTGATTTTCTCTCTGCCTTACTTTAACTTAAAAGATGTAAAGTTTTGTAAATCGATCTTTCAATACAACAAGTTATGATTAAAAGTGTAAGCCTCAGAGGAAGGTTTTCATCTAAGTTGATAAGATTTACAGCTACATAAAGTTCAGTTTGACGGAGTGAACATGACAAATCTCATTCAATCTTTTTTTACTTTTGTCATTGAACAGGATAAACATGATTTTACAAGCACAAAACCCTATTTGAAGCATATGTTCCAGATAATGTTCTAGGGTTTTATTTTATCATATAGTTATCTGAGAAGGAAGTATTTAACTACTATCAATCAATTTGACGACACAAAGAATTTATATATGGATGGAGTGCACTGATAATTAAACAATCTACAAAGTCAAAAAGTTTATATACATTGAAAATACTCTTTCATACAACAAAGTGATTACATGCATATGGCCATAGCAACAGATCTGAAATCCGCTGCACGATTTTAGGTTAGCACTGATGACAAGACCAGATGCTCGCTAATTACAAACTGACTGACTAAAAGTATTAATTACACGGCAAATAAGTCGTGAGACGCGCATCGATTAATTTTAACTCACTGCATATGTCATCTTTACTTCATTTTACAAGGTATAATACGAATCAATTAAACGTCTTTAAACACTATCAATTTGATATGTAAAGCGTTGTTAACAAGGGAAATATCAAATTGAAATATTGAAACAATTTTATGTGTAAAAAGTACTGCAGAAGAAATAGATTTAAAGGCATCAATGCAGACAATTGATTATGGAGATATAGTTTCCAGAACAACGAAAGCCATGTTTTTGGCAACAAATTAAGAAGAATTTGGCAAATGGGCGAATGATATATGGATATAATCACGTACACAATTACAATAATATAAAACAACTGGTGTTTGTAGAAAAAACAACACATTATGTTATCATGGGGCCCTCTATTATCGCGGTAGTTAAGTTTGTCGCTTCCGGAAAATCGTATCAAAACTCGCATTCATAAAATATTGTTGTTAAATGTTCAACTAGGATTTCTTCTTTAATTATCATGCATGAAATTTATATTCATACCATTTTTCATTTATCGCAAGAGCTATGAACTTGCTTGCCATGTTTACACAGGGAAAAGTCGGCACTCTCTATTATCGCGGTAGTTCTATTTTTAGCACATATGACACGCCTAGCTTAGCACAAAAACAAAAACTTACCTCAAACGAATCTCCACTGTCTTATGTATCACTCCAAGATCCATGTTTCGTTTTTTGATTTATAGTTTGTGCCATAAGTCAAAATAAAAAGTAACAGTTAACATATTTACACTTTTTTTCAATAAAAAATATCAATTTAAAATTTTCATTACGAAATATGAATATTAATGAAGAATATTTGTATTTTAGTGAATTGAGCAAAATTTTTGATCAATTTTGGGAATGTTTATCATTTATTTTTTTTACAAATGGGAAACAAATAAAAAATATCTAAGAATAAATTCATGTTAAAGCGCAACTCCCGGGTGATTTTGCTCCAACTTTGTTCATATATCTTCACAATGCTTAGCATGTACATTTCGAAGACGTAAAAATTGCATTGATAAGGTATAAGCGATCAATTCAATACACCTCTTTGCCATCACAATCAAGTATATTTCATTAAAATCGTAAAAGAAGGCGAAAAACTGTACTGTTTACGTCGCTTTTTGACGTGTCGGCCATTTTGTTTTACGGAAAAGACCGGAAAAATCTCGATTGTTGCCGATGGAATGTGTGACGTCAACTGTGGAAAACACGGCTCGCAAAATGGCGTCTGTCGTATTATTAGCACTGACAGACAAATAAACATCGAGGGTTGTAGCGGCCATACATGTAAAAACTTGCAAAATGTCTGAAAATAACTCTCTGAAGCAATAGTTGAAAGGAATAACCCCAACATTGACCATAAAATTTTATAACTATCTATTAACCAACCCGGAAATGAATCCCTTCAATGGAATCGTACAGCGAAACAATGCGATTTTCACTTCAAATAAATCTAGGAAAACATCGTTTTCTTTAAAATATAAACAATTTCTAATGTATGTGGGTTTGTTTATCAGTGAAATTGCGTCTTTTGTTTCTGTCTTTTGTAGTTTGATTTTGCAAAATACAGCTCGATACCAAAGTCCGGGTTAGAAGGACTACTTCATCAGAACACCGACAGGAAATACCAAATTATAAGAAATGTTTTGGTATTTTTTACATTGTACGTATAAATAAAGAAAAGTTATCAAAACAATATGTTATGAATTGCATTGCAATGTCGTAACAGGTGGACGTGAAATCGTCCAGAATATCCTTCAATAATTGTACAATTTCACTAAATATCTATAAATATCATAATACTTACCGATCATGTTACGATATATGCGAAGTCTTTATATAATATATTATCAAAATAAAATTTAGATTGATTATATCTGCATTTAATAAGTGTTTTTATCAGTAAATGATATTAAATATCAACGATTTCAGTCAATAATACTGTAGTTCAAAGTTTTGAAATTAAAAATAGTTCTGAAATTTTTCTCTATGTTAATAAGATGCTACTCTGCTGTAAGCTGGGAAATATACAACACAAATTATTCAGATTTGTTTATTAAATGAATTTCATATTTAATATTATTATAGAATTATTACAATATTATAATTATATATTAATATCAACATTTTGCAAAAAATAAATTCGAAATTCCTCCGCAAAAAGTTTTGATTATGAATATTTTTCCTCAAGTCCCCTCCATGACACAAAATGTTTTTGCATGGAGGTAAATAATTAACAATAACTATTTTATTTATTATTAAATATTAAATTTAAATATGTTGGCGCCTTCTTATAGCTAAACTTCTGGGGATATGCACATAGCATTCACATTTTTTTTAAATTTCCATTTGATTTCATTGCTGTTTTTCTAATTGTGGATTCTATTGAGCATTGCCTGTAAAAATAATATTAAAAATCGTTCTGGATTCTGAATTAATACATGCACATACACTAGATATTAATAGAATAAAATTATTCCTTATATTCTGTAATTCAATTAATATTTTGATCATTGTTTCAGACCTCTTGGTAAAAACATATATTTGTTAATAAATTAAATGTTTTTGAATTTCACATAAACAAGAAAATTGACTGATGAAATGAAGATATTTTGTATATCAAATTAATACTTTTAATGATAATTTTTGGGGGGATATCATGAAGCTCTAAGTCTTCCAGTCTAAGTGACTAACTCAATCTAAGTACATTTTTTTATATTAAATATTTATTGATAGGTGACAAAGGGGATCCTGAAGTTTGTATGTTTGGTATCAAAGTGTCAATATTTATTTTTTAGAACAATTGTGCAACAAATGCTTTTGACTTGTCTGCTGCAGATTGATTGTTTGATAGGAAAACTTTATAACAGATTATTGATAATGATAGTTATTTTAAAAATTTTACTTTTTTATTTTGTTGTTGAATAGTTTACAAACTTAACTGTTAAATTCCTAAAGTAGTCTGCAATTAATACTAAAAAATCAAACAAGCCTTTTCATTTGTACATGTATCAATAACTGCATATGATAATTATAATTTATAAATAACTGAAATCTTATTTTCTTGTTACAGTCAATTTCAAATCTTTTTGTGGAAAAGTCAAATAACTTTGCCAATTATCATATGTGTATTGATCTGTATTTGTACAATGTTGTCTTTCCTGTTTAGGTGACATAATTTTTGGGGGGATATCAGAGTACAAAAATAAATAAATAAATGTTTTCCAGAAAAGCCACTCCAAATATTTATACCTGTCATTATTACTTTGAGTGATTGCTCAAGAAAATATGATATATGTTAGTTTGAAATATAGAAAATAAATGTGCTGTTCATTCAAATAACAAACAATTTTTAATATGGAACATGAAATATTTTTTTATGTTATATGAATTTTTAAAAGAAAATAGTTGAGTAAAAACCCCATATGCATTGATATTTTTTTTAGTTTCAATTATATTTAACAAATGCCTCATATTTGTTTATCATGGAAAATTCATATAAACATAACTAAAACATATACATCATCATTATCCCAGAAATCACTGGATAAATATAAATTTTGTTCAGTCACATTTATTTCCAAATGAATATTTCCATTTTATGTTTCACATTCTTCCAATAAACAATAATATATGTATTTATGAAAATTGAAACGAAGACAATATTACTCCATTCATTGTTTGCATGGGCTTCAAAGTAAGTAAATAGTAAAATTTATTTTTAGTGAGTGATGCCAGATCACGATTTTGAAATTGGACAACAAAATTTAAATTCGATAAATCATATTTACAACGTATATTGTCGTACACTGATGTAAATGGGACGTCTATATGCCGTTTATCAAGAAATGCATGCGGCGAAAACAAACCAAAACGACATACTGCAAATACGGAGAGCCACGGGCAGGTGATGTTTTTTTTTTCAAGGCTAAATATTGAAACATTTTCACACACGCAAAAGGAAGTTTTATACAAAGAAGGAAAATGAAAGATTCCATACACAAACAGATGATAACATATAAGTAAAAACGACACTACGACTAACTCACCAGAGTCAAACAGTGAAGACCGCAGCACTGCCAGCAGATTTTCCGAGTATGACATTGTCAATATATCGGATAAAAGTTTCCATAAAATTTGCCAAAATAATCATATAGCTTTTCCTCCACTTAGGATATCCTTTCATACAGCAGACATTAAAATGTAATCACTAAAACTTTGTTTGATGGGCCAATAACGACAAGAACGTGATCACTGAAATAAAACGTGGTGTTGTTTACGTTAGTAATGGCGGCCACGTCACTCTTGTTTTCCACAGTTGACGTAACTTCTGGTAAAATCTACGGAACAACACGATCGAAGCAGGAAGCTTATAATTATTTTTGAAATCGCAATTAATCACTCTTTTGATTAGTTTAAAATTCCAATGACCTCACGTAAATTCATAACATGAACTATATATTATGAAAACTTGATTATAAACGTACAGTTTGGCTTGGATAAATTAGTCTAAATTATCCGGGAGCTACGCTTTAAGTAACTTGTAAAATATAAAAAAGAAATTGATACACATATTTTGCAACAATAAACCAAAAATAATTTTAACAGGTGCCCGAAACATGAATTATAATTTTTTTGGCCTTAAATGTTGACCTCAAAAGAAACTCAGTTACTGCGCAAATGCGGGGCAAAAGGTCACTTCCGGATCTATTTATAGAAAACAAAATATGCAGACGATCTTTTGCAACTTGATTAATAAGCCTGAGAAAAGTAAGTTTTTTATCACGATGATTTGAACAGTGGTAGGGGTGCTACGTAGGTCAAACTGATCCAGGATATCTTATAGCATGAATATATGAGTATACTTACGATCAGCCGAGACATGACGATGAAAAAAACTTTTTTACCGAGCCGGCGAAACTTGTTGACATCATTTGCATAAGTAAACAGGGGTCGCGGTATTTCCGCATTTCCGATGTTTTCACGTGCGGCGATAATAGAGAGCCCGCGATAATAGAGAGTCCGAGTATACCTCCAGGATAGAAAATTCGTAAAACTGTATAATGTCTATATTTTTTTATCTGTAATGTAGACATAAACGTAGAGAAGAATGGTTTGGTTTAAAGTTTGAAAACAATATCTGAAACGTTTGTTCCATAACTTTGAACTATTTATCTATCTAATGACTGACATTGACCGCTTTAGAGTACAAAAATGCATTTATCAGAAGATAAAGTTTTCTAAATAAATTTGATCATGTTGACTGTATATTCACAGTGTATTCTTTCATTCTGATGTGAACCAAGCCTTAGTGACTGAATATGGTTGAAATTGTGCACCCAACGGCATGAGAATACTTGTTATATTATCATAAGCTAATAACAAATTACAATTTGTCAATATGTTTGTCTTATTCTCATTTCGTCTCTCAAAGAATGATTCTCCCTGAATAATCTATTGCAATGATAGAACTAAAATGACTTGTTTACTTCTAAAGTATTTTTTGCATCGTGTATCATCAATGTCAATAACGTTTCGTATTTCATCGAGTTAATGTTGAATAACGTTGAATAATGTTGAAATAAAATTGTTGTGATGTGTAGCAAAGAAATCCACTCTAATGTCAGTATATGTCCTCATATTGAGTGACTGCCAGATGTAACTACATAGAAGTATTTTTGAAGTGGAAATAATCAACAAATTCTGTTCATCTTGACCAATGAACGACTTTCAATTGTTTCAAGGTGATTTCAAGATAGCATGTAAGCCTTGTTATGATTTGGTTTGTTTACTTCTTTGGGATATCTATATATATTTTCTATCCCATATTCTGTTTCAATATATGTTCATGACAAAAACGCCACATTATCGTGAGACTTACACAGTATTGTTTTGAAAGTTTTGTAACGTCTTCAATGTGAGCAAATGATTTAATAAGATTGCATCCAAAGCTTTGTTTTTGCATGTTTTGATGGTTTATTTGTTTCCAAAATGGCTCCTTGACTATCCACCGGTTAGCAACAAATGGTACCAATATTCACCTATCTTAGCATTTCTCGCTTATGTTTGGAAGCCATTTACGTCTCTGTCCATAACAGGCAGGCATCTGTTGGTTCGTGATTGTTGTTGGCAGGAGTCTACTTCCTGTTTGTAAACTTTGATAAACTTTTTCTTTAAAATAATGGAATTTTGAAAATTGAAATCCGAAGGCATAGCTGCATCCCTTGGCACCAACTCCAGTTAAACCATGATCTTGAGAATGTGACTGTGTTGATGTTTTTTTAATGATTTAGTATGATGAATTATATAGGTTGAAGCAGTATTCTTTACACATTGAACAAACATTCAAAGATATTCGAGAGGAGTGGTATTTGTAATCTGAATCAATGTTCATGTCAAAATCATGAACAAGTACGAACAAACACTTGGGAACATATCCTTCATAATCTGATCTAGCGATTGTCAGTTATCTAATTGAGCTGAACTTGTAAATAAATCGTTATTGAGTTTTTGTTACTGATTTATGTTTTAACAAGAGAATAATTTGACACTCCCTTTTTAGAAAAAAAAGTGCCAAAATCTACATGTAAATAGCCAATACTCCAACATACATCGTATAACTGCAAACTATCAGAGTCAGGCATGTCAACTGACCATTGGTTATTATAATACTTATGTTTTTGTTGTTTGCTTTGAGATTTATTTTTTATTTATTTAATTTATTAGCTAGATGTCAGAAACAATCGATGTTCATTTCAATTCTATCCATTTCGTTCCATCTTTATGTCTCTTATCATTGTAATCGTTAAGAATTCGGACAATGGCAGTGACGGATGATATACTTTTTATATGATTACAATTTTAATTTACAGATGCTTCCAACATGCGCAGTGAATGGTTTTGAAATACGCATTAGTGCTTATATTTTTTAGGATTATTGTATTATATTTCCAGTATCAATGTTTTTCACATTATCATTAAATCGCATTTTTTTTATTTTTATTGTGTATTTCAATTAATAAAAAATCGATATTGTTAAACACCTTCACCATAAGTCTTGAATATATATAATTCATTCAACCTTAAGGTTTTATGTATAAACCAAGTCATTTCAAATTGTTTATGCTGAAGATAAGATTAAAATCTTAAAGTCAAGAGTTAATTTCTTTTCCACACACATGTCATTGGTGAGCTTCATTTAAAGTCTACAGATCAGTGCTTTGATAAAATAAGGGGGCCATTTTGTCTAAATCCACCAAAGCCTTTCTTTTTTTAAAGTATATTTGTTGTTCAGATGGTCTTCTCTAGAGGGAATGTCGCTATGCAACAACAAACATCAAGTATCTTCCATCTATTAAATGAATGTTCTTATACCGAGAATATATGGAAGGAATTATCCAGTTGGTTTGAGAAGTTGTCTGAAGGAAATATTGATCTTTCATATGAAAATGTCATTTTGGGTTTCAAGGGCAAAAATAATAATCCATTAAATGCTGTCCTTTTAATAGTGAAACATACTTTATATAAATTTAGTGTAAAAAAGATAAAGCCCACTTTCAAAGTTTTTCAACAGGAAATACTGAACTACTACAGAGCCACAAAATACATAGCATTTTCAAATGCAAATCAAACAAAATTTTATTCTTTCTGGTCTCCTCCCATACACTCTTCTCAAATATTGATGATAAATGAATCAAATATTGAGGTTAAACTACAGAATCATTGAATATTAACCATGTATAATTATTTTCTTACTCTGTTTACAATATGTCTACTAGTATTAGATTTTCAATTTCATATTTGTAACAGTATTTGTTTTATGTAATTACGAATAACTATATCAGCCCTATGAGGACTAAAACAATCAGCTGATTGTATGTATCTTTATGTATGTGTTATTGGGTAATAAAAACATTTTTTTTTAAATTTTAAAATTTAGAGTATCATGTTTATGGCAGTAAGAATACCAACGTACAATGTAGCTTCAAAATTAACTTTAATTTGAAAAAAGTGCAGAAATGGTGTTTGCATAAATGTAGGTCATTTTATAGGTTTGATGACCGGGGGCATCGATCACCAGAAAGTAGGAGCATTTGATGAAACTTTCTCTTTCACGGATATATGTATCTTGAACATTTATAAAGAAAGCTATTTATTATTCATGAACAATTCCAATGACATGTCGTAATTGTAGCCATGCCGATTGTATAGTTAACTTAAGTTATGATGAATATGAAACCTACAACATCTAAGTAAGGTTTGATTATCTCCATTTTATGGGCCACAGTTTATCTGTCAAACGTTGTCTATCAGTTTGTAGCTTGGCAGTGTTTTCATTTTTTCCTGAATTATTTAGCATTGACCAGTAATTAGTGTTCACAGTATCCTGAATCGGATCCAACAACGAACTATTTAGCTGAGGTCACATGACGGTATGAACTATGGCACAAAACTAAGTTTTACAATACTATGGTGTGGTCTACTCTTGATCATGGTTCATGTATATGGGTCATGTATGAATTATCATAAATTGTATGAATTCTGTGCACAATATACCAATGTAATTCTTCTTCAGGGTAAAAGTTGCATTAACTTAGGCAATAGTTGATGACATGGATTGAACATCATCTCTTATTATTTGATTTCGATCGATTCATACCAAACATATATATTTTTGTTTGGTCTTGGTTTTTTTTAAAGAAATGTTAAAAAAAGTTCAATTGTTGAAAGTTACGCAGATATGCATAGCATTGTGTAGCAAATACATAATTTTTAATAAGATTGAAATTTTTTAGTATGTTGTTATATCTGTAAAGTGATTTTTGTACGGATTGAGCGAGAATAAGGGTCGACCTTCAGGCAATCACAGCATTGGGAGTGTTAAGCTTAGATTAAAACTTTAAGGACTGAAAGTGAATTTATGTGAGATGTTTAATACCCATATACCTATTTATTGATACGTTTTCCCTACGATCAACGACTTTTTATCTACATGTGTAAATCATTTTTTAAGTAATACCAATGAGGGGAGTATAAGAGATATCGAAATAAGAGAAGTTATTGGATACCTATATTTTAATAATCACTCACTGGTAAGGACGTTATCTACTCGAGGTCTGATAACTAGTGATAAAGCAGGCAAGGAACAACATCCAAGCACATATAATTACATATACTATCCCAATGTGCACACAGTTAATTTACTGCTTCATAAATCAATTATCTTCATGTATATACTGTTCACGTACCTTTCTGAGGATCCAACCAGACGCCAGTATATTACCTTATACTAATGGTTGCTGCAGTTCAACAGTAAGCCTCAGGTCCTGATTGTTATGTTTTGTGACAGGGAATAGTGTTTGGGTTCTCTGCATCAGACAGAGAGTCTGTGAACTGTTATTTGAAGGAAATCTGATTGTAGAGACTAACTGGTCACCCCAACTATACAAATTGTGTTGCAACTAGGGATTCTTGTTATGTTGCTCATTAATAGAAATATTGATTCGTACATATTTTTTTTGTAAGCTTGTGGGCTCAAAAGAGTATTGTTTTACGCGTTTGTCTTTGAAACAATTGTTCTTTAAATTAAGTTCTCCTTTTTAGCTATTCACCAATTTCCTGTTTATCTGAGCATTTATAAATCTAAATAGGGTTTTGCTAAGAACTGATTTGGATTGTTCTTTTTCTTATACTTCGCTTATATATTACAACCTTTCTCCAATAAAAGCACAAAATTCAAAGAAATGGCTTTCAAACTACACCCGCTATTAAAAGTTAACCTTTCAACTAACTACAACAATGTTTGCTACTGTTCTGTTCTATCTACAGTTTAATTTGGTTTTAATATTATATCAAATTAGGGTTGCACCACATATTGTTTACCTTTTTCAGTCGACATTGATTTCACTGCAAGCTCCGTGTTGATTTTTTATTTAGAATTGTTAAGTCTAATGTTTATCATTCAACTTCCAACTGAAGGTATCGGCCGATCACTTTCATTTTGTTTGAGCGACAAGTAATTGATGAACAATTGCAAAATGATAAATCGAGTTAGGGATTCAATGGTTTCAAAATAAGTCAGTTAGTTTACCTGAATTCAAATGTTTATAGTGATAACAAACATTTAAATACCGATTTTATCGATAATAATGACTTTGAAGTGGTTTTCTCTCAGTAACTGTCACGTGTTTTTGCAACTGATGTGTTATTTTGCTAGCTTTTTTTGTTTTTTTGTCGTTTTAAAACAGTATCAGACATATTTTCAAAGGAGGAATAACAATGTTAAAAGGAAAAAACTTGAATATTACAAAGTAAATGTGTGATGTTGGCCTTTTAGTTAATCATGACTGATAGGTAATCTTAGAAATAATCTGTGTAGCGGTGTACATATGATTGTAGTCATAGTTTGATGATGCTACAGAAATTCATAATATAAATAATCATAACCAGCGAGCAATATGTTGAATGTTTGAGGGGGGAGGGTGTAAAAGTTCATAGTATAGTATATCTTGCACTTCTGAACTAGATCTTCATGAGCTGGTTTAGGATGAAACAGCGTAAAAGACACTCATTTATTGAATTGACTTTATCTTTCAACACTGTTAGAGTCGGATGTAAAAAAAGTCTAAGTATAGCCTTTGTTCCAGATCTAGAATCAGGTGAAGTGTTGAGACAACACCTGTCAGGTGATAAACTAATTAAAGGTGAGAACTCAAGACGAGAATGGTAGAAGCGTGTTGATTGAGGGGCTGAAGTGTTATTTGAAAACAATGTCAGAATAGTTATTGGTACCAACAATGTGCACAATATGTAAGAAAAGACTGTAATTAGTTTACTAAACATCCGTGAAACATTTAGACAGGAAAGAATGTTTTAAGAGATTGATAGAATATTATCTATGAACATGACACCATATTCAATGCCATTTTTCATTCTTGCACTTTATGTGATATAATGTTTCTGTTGGTATGATAAGGGTATATGTCCTCTCAGAGCAAATGTAGTCATGTCATAAAACCATATTTCTTTTACTTTTCTGGCGAGAAAACAGCAATTGATACCAATCGAGTGGACATCATTTCACCTGACTAACAATCTAGTCGATATTTCTGTAACCTGGTGATAGAGTATGCTAATATTTTTCTATAACAGGCCTAACTATCTTATTTTTCAAAACAAGATGATATTCAAGTATTTTTCTTAACTACAAAGTTGTATGAGAATGTCTTGCTAAACTGACAAACTGGCTTTAATATATTTCTTCAGATATTATATTCATTAAATGTGAAAAAGGAATAGCATGTTTTACAAAATGAAAGTGGCATTTCTCAACCATCAGAATTACATCTAATGTAAATAGTATAACTTAATTCACGCATTTGTTAACAAAGCACATGCACTAGCAAATGTAGTGATCTATAAAGCCATAATCTTAGAAATGTAAATATTGACATACATTGTATGTATTTTTTATCAGGTATTACCAAACACATTACTCTCTGTGCAAATATTAAGCTTCATTAGTTGTACTTGCAAATGTATGTAAATATGCTCTAATGGTTTACCCTTTTATCTATCAAGTGAAGTGGACTCTGAAGCATGTACACATTAGTCATTGAGGTGTTGATTGATATATGATTTGTATAGACTACACTAGCAGTGATTCAAACTAACATGCTTCCAGGCTATTGATTATTTAAAGATGGTATATAGAGTTCATATAAATACGTCATACATCATCGTTCCGAATCATTTAATTTTGATGATGAGATGACCATTATCTCAGGGTTCACCGCTGATTTAGTGCATGTAAATATGGAAGGATACTTTATATGCTGTGATGTCAATTGGATTTCTACACGAAAACAAACGACAATTAAGACTTTTTGCAGAGGAGATTTGTGTACATGTGTTTGAAGTATGCATAATCAATTCCAAGATATATAAATTCACATGGTTCCTGTTGATCTTGATTGCATAAAATACATTAGATCAGACATTATTTGACATGAACTTTGCAGTCGTAAAGCATGTACATTGGTTCCTTTGAACAGTGTGGTTGGGTGTCAAGTTGTCAACATAAGCGAAATGCAGTTTCAAGAAAGATTTTCATCATCAAATGAATTCAATGTCATATGTTACAATTTTGGTTTTAACATGCACACTTTGGAGTGTAAAATCAACAGTATTTGTCATATGCTTCATTGAAATTATTGATTAAGTAGATGAGTCTAGCCCTTTGGGTGTTGGTGTGTTGACAAATTGGGTACATAAGGTTGAATTGAGTCAACTTTTGTGTTGTCTCATGTTGTATTTTCCTTTTTTAGTAACAACCTTTCAACTTTGATTATGGTGTTTAGAAAAAAAGTTACCTACTTTTTATGTTCGTTTTGTTTTATTCATTTTTTAGAATTTTTCGTCATCCTTGTTTAAATGTTCTTTGTGTTCCTACAGCTATTGTAATGGATTCCTCTTAGGTAGGACCTTGTATCCTGTTTATTCCACGCTCTCTACATATTGTAAGCTTAATGATGCTGGTATTCTTCCACAAGAAAGTCTGTACGCCAAAGTGACTATATAAATGTGAGACAAGAAAAGCTGTGGTCTGTAAGATACAGTTTAACGTATCTAAGGAGTCATGAAATTTCAAATTAAGAAGTTGTACAATGGATGTATATACAATAAGGCTGTTATAACGGGTTCTGTTTAGTATGAGTGATAGAGAATTGGTCACTATATATGATGGGCATTCTGACCCATGATAGTGACAGGATTGATCTAGAGCTCTTTTAACTGGTGTGTTCCCCATTTCGCTACTCAACTAAGTTGAGCGTGACTTTTACTTGGTCAACATTCACGAAATATGATTAGATATTTTGGTTATTCTTTGTTGAATGAAATATGGTAACCACTAGGGAGTATGTCGTCTAGGGAGTTTGTTTGATATACTCTGACTACTTGCTAGATGGTCTAATTACATTACCACATTGTAGGATCAAGGTAGAATCAACAAACTCATCCATAGTTACATGTATGTTATCTTATGTAATCAGAATCTGATATGTGAAATTTTGATAAAACAATATTTCCTAAGGATAACAATAACAATGTACTATTTTGGATAACACTTTCTGAAATAGTACAAATCTTGCTCTAGGTTCGACTCCGGTATGGGACAAGAAAATGTACTTTTGCAGATAGTGTGATCAGAATAAAATGTTGCTTTTGTTAAGTATCTAACTGGCATTTATCTCTAAGGATATCAACGTTCACAGGATATTAAAATTCAATAAAGGCCATGTACATATTCAAAAGGTATAAAAAGGTATCCTTTTAAACGCATATTTAAATTTGAAAATTGTAGATATTTGTTCTTCAAATATATGTAATTGAATTTTAAATGAAACCAGACTGACCTATAGGTAGTCAGTGATAGATCGTATCTATACAAGACTTTTAGTTATAGTTCCACAAGTTAGAGGTGTAGAGGACCCAGACTATACCAAATGCTTTTTAAACAATCGTGGAGACTAATTCTCACTATAACTTATCCATTACCTTGTCCTCAGTAAATGTACCTCATCCATTGATGAATTTACAATCGACATGAACATTAAACATATTGATATTTTAGAAACATAAATAATGATTTGATTTAATTTCTGTTTAATTGTGAAAATGAATGATAAAGTTTTAGGGAACGTTAATACTTTGTAGTTGCTAAACTGTTTGACAACAACAGCTTCATCTTCCCCACAAGGCCAAGCTAGCGCATGTTATAGACGAGCTCAGCTACAGACCCGTGCTAGTTATATTCGGTTAGTGACGTTATTTCCATGTTAAATTGGTGTAGCATAAACAGTTTTCACGCATTTAATTTCCGTTGGATTCTGTTCATTTTTTGCACTTTTGTAACAAATCATCTCAGCTACAACCTCAACATTTCTGTTAATTTTTAGTCGATTATATAAGGTACAACTTTAATTTAATCAGATTATGTACATATATGTAAACTAGTTTATAATGGTGATCTATGGGACAGGTGTCTTAATTTTGTACATAAATCGGTAAATCTGGTGACGTTACGTAAGTAATAATCGGATAATAAAATTCAAATTATGTACTTCAAGCTGAGATGACTTCAATTAAAAATGCCAAGTTTGATTATAATACAACAAAAACCTTTTTCATGAAAATTATTTTTACTACACTAATTTAACATGCAAGTCTAATGAAAAAATCACTGTCCGAATATAACTGGCATGGTTATGTAAGATAGGCTCATTATAACGTTAACGTTGGCTATTTAGGGCTTGCAAAGAAGATGCAACAGCTGTGGCTAAATACATTCAATGAAACTCATTTACTTTTTTTACGAGATTGCTGTTTATTAATTTATTAATACGTTGTTGGAAAGTATCTGTTGTGATATTCTGCTATGCAAATAACAAGGAAATCAGGAATCTATTAATTTGAAAACTTGTCGAACTATATTTTAACAGTCTTATCACAAGTTTCAGATGCGACAGGTATTCGTGTATTCAGAGCTCGTTTTCTTCATTAATTTGCTTCATCAATACTTTAACGAAACGACGCATTCGTGCATTTGCAAAATTGATAAGCGGAAGACCTTTTTTCTGTTACATAAAACTACTACCAAGCCCTTTAAATCACTGCTGATCCCTTCCTTCAAAGAACAGACAAGGATATTTGTTATTTATACTAAGAGTAATATATACTAGGTAACACTGATATATTGTTATTGGTAAAACAATAAGATAAGAACAGGTGATATGGAGAAGTGTGGGGTCTCACCAGGACTGATATATACATGACAGGTGATTAACATCATCATCAATCACAGGAAGACTAACAAACATAACGCACTAAAGTGTAACCATAAGTCTAGATAGAACTCTTATGATAAAGACCGATGTTACGGTTGCTTTCAGTTTTATACGATTCGAAATGGATTTTGGCATCAAATCTCAAAACATTCAAATGTGTGTTCTTGTTGCGCAGTTAATTTACCCATAGATAAGTTAAACATATTAATTATCCATATGTGCTGAAATAAGTCATGACATAAATTACTATATGTTGCACATGTGTAATAAACCCTAGTGCTTATCACTTTGGTTGATTAAAAAAACAACGTTACCGTGACATCGGAATGTGGTACTACTTTACGAGCAACTCGATTTTCTGCTTTTGCGCTGCCCTGGGCTTCCCGGTAACACGCGGAAATCGTGCAGCACGTGCAAAGTTGTGTACACTTACATTGAGGGCCAGTGAATTAGTGCAACATATGATTTCGTCTGCCTGACTTTTTCACAAAAGACATGATTTGGCAATTTTTTTTCGGAATAATGTAAATGCTGCTCCGTGTGATATATGTTTATGTTGTAATTGATAGATTACATCAAAATAGTAATATTTCCGTTTGAGTGTTGCTATCTGAAACTGGCGCTACACAATGGGTCTTTCAACCGTGTTTACCGTGACCAAGTTACAGATGTATCCATAAGCGGTGAAAAGATTGGTCTCACCATTGAAATGTCTTGAAAACTTTTTATAATATGAATTCTGGCTTTCTGACGTTGTGGATAATAAAGAAATTAACACACTCGCGAGATGTCATTGTTTTCACAACACAACTGCCAGTAAATCAATATTGCTCTCGCTCAGGAAATTATCATTTAAAGACAATCGTGTTGTAAAAACAATATGATATCTCTGCTTGGGTATTAATCTCTAGTTTTTTATGCCAAATGCTTTTTTAAAATGTCATATCTAGTCCAAGTGTTTTAATTTGTTATTAATATTCTTTGACAGGTGACATACACCTTTTAGTCAATTCTCACAGGTTGACGTTTTTATATGTAGGTATGCCTGAAACAGAAGAGACTATGTTACTGTTCAGGCAAAGATTGACGTTTGACCAAATACATGGGTAATGAATTAAATATACAACATAATAGTCCACACCAAAATGATTCATAGACGATTGAAACATCATTAAATGGTGAGATATAATTGATTAAAAACCGTGTTGCTTACCCAAACTTTTGAACAATCTTTTATGCGAATGAAACAGCAATTTCATCGCAATTGAGGTAACAACGATTTAAAGTTATCGATTATGTTGATTTGAAGTCTTATTTCATTCTCTACCCACAAAGGCAGATCAAACCATGAAATGATGATCGAGCCTCTATTCTTATTTTTGGGGTAGAATGGGAGATGCCTGACTGAAAGGAAACAAAGTTAGTTGTGCAATCAGCGACACTGTTCTAAAATCATTATTTAGGCTACTGAATCATGTCAAAAGCATTGTGATACGAACCACCCTTTCCATGCGAGAAGGTAAAAATATTAAAATGGATATTGGTGCAATTTTTTTTCTGCCCAGGAAACCACGGATTTGGTCTAATAAGAACAGAGGCTCGATCAATATTTCATAACTTGATCTGCCTCTGTGGGGAGAGAATGGTCTTATTTGAGAAGTGTTCCAAACGCATCCTAGAGCCTTTTACGTCATCCTAAACAAGTTTCTGATACTTTGGGAGCTGTTTATCCTGTCGTGAAGTAGATAAAGAAAGAGGTATTAGTTCCAGCAGATTGTGAAGTTTTCAATAAGGTTTTCTCATTCAATAATTCAAGTTTTGAACAAAATTACATGTATTAAAGTCGGTTATTAGCAGTCAGTCAACATTTTTACCCTGCATGAAAAACATGATTCTACATGATAGCATTTAACATGGGGCGTAGGCATTTATCTAAAAACTTTCCGACACATCATTCAAAGAAGTTTGCTAATTAAACCGTCGGGTCCGACATGCTTCTTAGACTGATGATAATAAACCCTAGTATATCTTATTAGGTCTGATAGTTATTATTCAGACGGAAACATTTGTTCAAGTTTACAAAGTACAAATGATGTCTCCTCATATTACGTGAATATTTTCCATGCAGACACATCCAGACTTGCTTTAAAATAAATCTGTTGAAGTTAAGTTAATTACTTACTCAAGAAAAACACAAAACAATTATTCAATTAAGCTGTGTGGTATAGTTGAAATGGCAACCATTATCTCATGGCCTGGATCGATTCATCTCTAGTAATGACGATGTGGAACATGTAACCTAGGTGAAGCGCCCGCTGCCTTTCAGCGTAAATTATGCGTTGTCTTGTTAAAGAAACTTGTATCTTCATCTTTTGTATGAATTCAAATAGTGAGTGATAGACATTTCTGTCCATGTTTCATGTTGAGCCAAGCAATGGGTAAACAAATTGATTTGTTTGCCGTATGATCCATTAGGCAATTGTGCTTAAATTGAGAAAAAAATGTATGCAGCTAATTAAGTAATGTTATTGATTGCTTCATGTGGCGAATTCCGATATAAAACCTTATTTTTGCTGAATATCTTCTTGTGAGGTAGTATTGCATGTCTAAGGTTAAATGGATTCTGGATGTATGTATTGATTTTGGATGAAGTTAGGGTTTAATGTAAAATGTTTACACATTAGGCTACATTTAACTACTTCAAAAAAGAATTTCTTCAATTTTCAGTCACATTTTCTGCAAGGTTGGACAAATGTCTCAACATGATTGAGGCACAACGAGATCTTTGAATAAGTTTGACCTTTCATAGTCGAATCATCTTCAAATAGATTTAGTTTGATTCACAACCGATGCCAGAAGACTGATTATATAGCACAATGATGCATTGTTTTAATATAGAAATCAAAATGTACTTTCATTTATCAAATCTGAACTAATTTTGTTGCAGGACTTTGCAGGTCACATAATGTAATAAAACACTGTTATGCAACACTTAAAGGTTTTAATATTAATCAATAGAACCAAGTAAATTAACCTTAATAACTTCACCTGAAAACTGCATTTTCTACTCTTTAACAACCTGTTTTCTTCATTATAAATGCCTATAGGATACTATGAAGATGCAAAAGGATGTAATATCTGTCATTTGTACTCTCTGTGCTATTAATTGCATCCACTGGCTGGTACGGTAATCAGTTCAGACCAGTTCATTACTACAATCTCTAAGATTTCCCTGGAACTAGGTTTGACATTTACCTGTATTTTCTCCTAGCAGTCTAAAGAGCTACTCAGACATCAGTGTAATAGAAGTGGATGTAACAACAACTTTGGGGGATATGTTTAAGACAATTGATATGTAAAAAAAGAGGCTCGATGTGTATCCTGTACATATTAGTATTTGCCAATGACAAGAGCAAACACGCCCGTTCTTGACTAAATTGTACTTAAGGAATTTCTTCTTTTTAATCTATTTGAAACATTTATGGTGAAGACAAAACTATATCAACGATATTAAAAGTAAGCTTTCTATTTTTGCAGTTAAATGTATTTAGTGACAACATGTAAGCGACAGACTCTTTATAATTGAGTGGACTTTTGTTGTGTGATGAAAATTTAACACCGTTTTTAAATAACGTGGGGTGAAATGGTCAACAGCAAACATGCATTTTAACATTGAGGATTGAAATGAACATGTTCTGGAGATGTAAGTGGCAGTCCAATGAAGAGACATCGTTATATCTAATGCTACATCAATAGATGGAGGTATTAGATTCTGACAGGGCATTGATCATACAAATTGACCTGTCGCCAAATGCAAATAAAAGCATAGGAATTTGGAATTGCTGTCTTTATGTGAAGATAATGAAAGTATTTTACAAGAATGAACTGCAGTAAATTAATTCCTATACCCTGCCAATTGGGCTTTCATATGAGCTGTTTGTTCAAAAAGGTTTCCAGAATATGTTCAATTCTATTCATGCCACATGTTTGCTTCACTTTACAAAATGCCAACATGCCATCTATAATCCATTGGGAGGGATGTTTCTTTATCCATGTTACGTTTCATCATGTGTTGCTTCTTGGAAAAATTGAACAAGATCACATTTCTATAGATTTTCCCATTTTTTCCATGTAAGCAGAATATAGAGATTATTTCCCAAGGAAGTATGTCATATGACTTTTACGAAACGAGTGTGAATATTTGTATTACCCGAGCAAAAGCGAGGGTTTATCACAAATTTGCTCAGTTTCGTTAAAGTAAAATGACACACTTCCGAGGTAATAATTTATTTATTACTGATTCTATTCAAATCTTAGAAATAGCCAAGAAACAGTTGCTTTCCTTGCAACAGTCGACAATAGAGACCTCACTAACAATGGTGTCATGAAGCACATGCGAAATATATGTCGCTACTTAATTTTAACCATATGGGTAATAACATAATTCTTTTACTAGTTTTATGGGGTTTTCATCCCCAGCAGCACTACTTCCATATAAGTTGTCACTTAAAGATCATGTCCTATCTGCTTTCGGTCAACGATCTTGTTAGTTTCAGAAAATGTCATAAAGACTCTGCTGTGCTAACATTTTATTTTATTGAAATAACCCATATGTATTGATAGAAAATTTACAAATGGACATTTAATTGATGATTAACTAATAAATAATGAAATGCAGTAGCAAGGCTCTTGACACAGAGGGATGGCTTGAAGTTCCCTTGTCATGGTTGTTGTTTTTTACCAAGTGTGCATTTTTCTTCATCATATTTTCAAATAAAAATCAATTTGTTACCCAAAATAACATGTTTTATCTTGGTTGTGTTAAAATTATGTACAATAAAACATTGCATCAGGAAATAGAATCTGATAAACGATGAGACATTTTATGTAAGAAATTGTATTTGTCTCTTAATCTTGTGTCACAAAGAGGGCTTATTATCTCTATTAAGTGGTTTCTATATCAGTTTTTTTACAGATGAATAGCAAAGTAAATCTATTTAATGTTTACAGCAATTTCAAGTTAATTAAAGTTAATTCATTCATTTCAAACAACAAATTGTACATTTTGCTATTTTTATCTTGACGTGGTACATATTTATCTTACACATTGTCAGAAAAAAAAGAGGCGTGAAGAGAAGTCAATAAGTAAAAAATGTCTTGTTGTTGCTTCACGAAGATTGAAGAGGTCTGAAACAAAGGGACTTAAACGTTTGCATTTGAAGGATTTACCAAGTTGGGAAACAAAGGATATTAGTGCCAAATCGTAACTTTGAACGTTCTCATTTACATTCCTTTACTTAACGGACTTCATTGTGCCCTTTTAGACAGAGGTGATTGAAAATAGAACATGCCTCTGTAAATGTCTTCTTCTTGAGTGATTAAAAAAGAGAAGCCATGTATATATCTTTATACAGTGCATTCATCTTCACAAGAAGCTGCCCTTCTGAAAATAAAGACTTTATAAAAAGTCAACTAGAAAAAGGTGAATGAAAGTGATGAAGCATCATTTGGTACTTACACATTAACAGTCAGTTTAATAAAATAAGTTTACGTCTTCAAGGAGGGAGATTGACATACTGTATGTAGAGAGTACTTTAAACTTTAGGGTGCAATACATTCTTAATAAGTAATGCTTATTTCAATCTTTAAAGGGGCAGTCGCACGCTTTTAGGGGGAATATAAGGTGATGTCAGGAAAATGAAAACAATTGGTGCCAATTGAAAGACAATATATTTAAACTAAATGAAGCAGTAATAAATGATATACATAATGTAAAGTTCAGGCATGCAATTCCTTTTTCTTACACAAAATGAATTATAAAAAAGAGCTCACACAAAGATGGCCGCCAATGGACTTTATGTTAATCTTTTTAATTTGATTTCTGACTATGGAAGGTTGGTTTGTGTAATGTAATATATTTAGCATTAACGTACATTTATTAGTGAAAGATTTAGAGCATGAATGAGTCAAAAAACGTGCTACTGCCCCTTTAAGGTGCAATATATTCTTCATAAGAAACGTTGGATGTTTAGCAATGATAGCTTGTGAACAGGGGGGTAGGTAAAGTCCCTCTTCACCTCTTCATGTCATTTGATTATAATATTGTGAAGGTATTCACTCAATAGCTTGCTTGTATCCTTGTTGTGTCACTGAGATATTTCACTTAACTGCAATTAGTCCCTTACATTTATAAAATTGCAAGTCTTCCATTATGGTTGAATAGCAAAAACTGCATCCCTCAGAATGTGCATACAATAAATACACTTTTTTACATGCTCAACTCTCAGGAAAGCAATTTGTTTTTAAACCTTTTTATACAAATACTATTAATATCCATTTTTAATAGAAAGTACTCTATTCAAGCATTTATAAGCAATACGTAAACGCCTGGTCTGAATCTTCCCAATTTATGCAGTGAGGAAACAATATATGTTTTTTATCGGTACTCAAATTATTTTAACACAAAATTAAATATGTGTAAAACGTCTGTGATGTAATGAATGGTCATAGTGTTCAAACACATCTTAAAATTCTTCAAAAGAGAATCAGTCTACATAAAGTGAGAATTAAACCAAAGGCAATGGAACTTTGAATGCCTTAGGACTGAGAATGCACTTTCAAGCTTGTTAGCATCCTTTGGCTTCTGATGCGGTAATCAGTCCAGACGAGTTCATTACTACAATCTTTTAGATTTCCCTGCAACCAATCGTGACATTTACCTGTACGTGTTCCTATCAGCTCAGTCTAAAAAGCCACTCAGACATCAGTGTAATAAGAGTGGATGCCTGCCATGCAACAACATCCTTGGGGGTTACTTTGACTGTTTGTGACGGGAGATATTCAAGGTTATATCAAGCAGAAGAAATGTGTCCATTAGTTGAACGCATGGAGTTACAATTACTAATGTCAACCAATTTTTCTCATTTGGTAGACAAACATATTTCGAAAAACGAAACATTCTGTATTCTGATAGTGACACTCGATATTCAGAATTTATCCAATCTTTTGCATTGAAGCAAATGACTCAAATATATTCAAACTAGATTAACATAAACTAAATTTAAGCAGTTATGTTGCCATATTTCTTCTTACTTGTATTAAACTACTTTCAGCTGGTCAATCATGCCATATTTTTTGTTATCTTGTGAATATAATTTTTTATGTAGCTTGAAAGAAAGAAATATGACATCTGAGACAGGTTCTTCTCTAGAAGGTCATTGACCGAATTCTATTTGGAAAACTAGCCTTATGAATGTTTCCTATCTGAATATTTTAACTTTCATTGCATACTTTTAATCTTTAATACACTCCTGTGATAATGTACAAACTTACGCAATTTATGTCTAAAGAAAACATCACTCAAAATGACACTTACGTATCCATATCTAAATCAATAAGACATTGATTTTATTGTTTTCTGCTAAATATAAGGAAACCAAGTTCATGAAAGTCGTCTCAAATGATTCAAAACATTCTTATAAATGAATCATTGTAAAAGATCATTGAATAAATATGAAATACATGAAAACCTTTTTTGTAGAAAACATCGTTAAGGAGACAGGTCCTGACAGCGTTTTCAAATAAAGTATAACTTCATTTTGTAAGTTTTGGAAACTTATTACCTGATGTCTCATTATTCAGCTTGTGTTCACTTATAGTTGCTTGATGCTGTGTGACAGCCCACTGCATGCATTATCTCTAATGACACGAAAATGATGAGATATTAACTTCTGATTGAACCACATGCCTCAGTAATGACATAAATTGAACTGTCAGCCAATGCATAATCAACCATCTCCACAATGCTAACCTTTCTATCAGAGAACCTGGGAGAAGTAAAACATAAATGCAATTTTCTGTCATTAAAGGTAAAACATAAAGGTCAAAAAACGGTAAGCAGCCTCATTATAATGATGTCGTTATCTTTATAAAACGTATTAGGAATTCAGTCTCTCAAACCAAAGAAAACAACGAGGTAAAAATGTCGTTGTTGAGTGCCTTACATCTTCCACATATTAGCTTTTTCAACGCATCACTGAATACTTGTTAAATTGTAGCTTATATGATCCAGAGGAGACATAGTGTGTATTTTATAGTTTAACTTTACTTTCAAAGCAATGTCATCAATCGCAAAGGATGTACAGCAGTTGTACCACGTTTGTCTAGAAATCGTTGGTAGTGAACATTTTGTCTATAAAAGACATGATTATCTACAACAGGGTGAAACCAGGGTTAATCTATTGTGCACTCCCGTCTGGAGGTATGTTCTTACGTATGAAATGCTATAACTTCCAAACTGTTGACTGATATCCTTTTTACTTTGTGTGTTTCATTACATGTGACTTTCACATTTTATCCATCTCAATGCAGTTTTTAAATAAGTATTTTCCGGATTCTACTCATAACCAACAAATTGCATTAGTTTTGGAATATGCCTAAACCAGTCACCTATGATGAAGTTTTACTAACTATCCTCATCAATTTCACAGTTAAACATTTCAACCTGGAACCTGCTTGTTAAGCTGGTCTTCACCTCTTCTTAAGATGCATTCACTGGATTCTCTTTATCACTTATACTTTGATTTTCAGATTGGGAAAGGAAACTAAAAGGACTACAACATAAGGGACATTGGATACCGTTCCTGTGAAATCTTCACCTTGCGGTAAGGTCGCATTTTGTATGCATTCTTATTATTTAAGGGGGCAGTCATATCGGGGTTCATATTATTCATAAGAAATCCTAGGGGAAAATGTTTCTTCTCATTGATGACATCATGTCATAAGCAATGCTTTGATATATCTATTTAGGCTACATTTAATCGACTGGTTTATCGCAAAAGGGCTGATTTCGTTTAAGATATCTTTTAGGGATATCAACTCTAGTCTTTGAGTCTTACTATAACATTCGCAAATTGGTATCATAACATTTAAATGCTCGAAAAATATTTGATGAATTAATAAAAGATATTAAATGTTGACTTTGATTTCTTTACTGTCAAGGTATTTTTGTTGAAAAACATAGATAAGCCAGTTTTGACGGACAGAAACTTCACAATATGTCATTACTAAATTTTATTCTTCACCTGTAAAAAAGTGATGTCCTCTTTTGAACCTTATCATCTAGGATGATGTAATTGGTAGCAGTAAAAGGCAAAGTGACATGTCCAAGCTATGGTATTCAACCTTCAAACAAAATGTTCATACAACAAATAATACTTCATATATCTGGGGTTCAAGGAAAAAATATTTAAGGAGTTAAAGAATCATGTCATCTAGAACGAAAGTCACATTGTCATATCTGCAATGGTACAAATTCTTATACCTGTTCCGATTCTTGTCTATTCTTGAAATGGCCAACACCCTCAGAATAAGGCAATACCAATAGCAATGGCCATAACAGCAGCTAGCCTAATCGCCCATTTCACTTTAACCTTGCTATATTCAAATGTTGTAATACTTGAGCCACAATTTTATTCGTAAAATATGAAAACAATTAAGAACGTGTTTCAATATGAACAGATTAAATATTGATTAAAAGTTTATATGAAGTGATAAATGTTTAATAATCAAGCATGATTTTATTACCAATTAACATTGACAGAGAATATAACTTAAGAAAATGGCTATGTTTGTTTATATGTTGTTTTTCGTATTGAATACCTGTCATTTAAATAGCATTTTCGAAATAACAAGTCTCCCACATTGAGTTGTATCCTTCATAAAGGAATTGTAAATATTTCATATAGGTTATCATTATAAGATAAATATGTGACATGTACATAGAAAGATATGTTAACAATGGTCTATTTAAAGGAAGGCAATGAATGTTTGCGTTCTCATAGAGCAACAAATGCTCATCTGTTGGTTCCTTTTTTGACATAACAACAATGTGGTGTTTAACCACTAAAACCAAAAGTTTATGACATAGTTTTAACACAAAGTAATTTTTCAGTTCCAGTTGACTATATTAGTTATTGAGCTGGGTGTTTAAGAAATGACTTGTTTTGCATTGGTTTATTCATGAAATCATTAATGAAGAAATCTTGTTTACTAATGTGTCAAATTTAAAACAATCATAAATGTTTTATTATGTACACTTGTTATTGCAGCACGTACAAGAATGTTACTGGTGTATATTGGTTTGTTGAAGGATATAGCTTTGTTCACCGAGTGTTCTTATCTGAATCATAACTCTGATTTTTATTGTCATTTTTATCAAAATTCTTTTTGGAAATAAATCAGTACCTAATAAGTCGTAGTTTACTTTAATGTCAACATTTTGTCAAATATACTTATATTGCAACAGATGGACTCTTTAGTTTTGAACATTGGTGTCCTCTACTTTTGACTGTATGTATATTAAGGAATCCAAATTAAATTGTATCTCAGTAATTGTTTTTGAAAATTTGCATATGCTGAACTTTTCTTACTTGTGATTTACTCATCATTAACCATATAAACCATCAAAACTAAACCAGTCAATGTCAGTTCAAGTTATCTATATAAGGGTGACACTTATTGAGTTCTAACAGAGGTGAACTCGAGGTTTTTACAACTTGGCCTGGATGAGATTCTCCTGACCTCAACAACGTGAGACCGGCAATCTTGCTGACAGAGCTATCCGTACCCCACTGAGCTATCCCACTGAGTTTACTCTAATGCCAACAAGACATTTGTTCCTTGAAGAAATAAGTCACAGATTTAAAGTTTGATATGTTGAGAATTATTGATTTTGTAAAATATATTAACAGTTCAACAGAGGGACATTTTAGTTTTGAACATACCGGGGGTTTCCGAAAGCAAGCCCTCTCGTTTAGAAGCCCACGGGCTACTATTTGGAAAATATTTCCATTTAGAAGCCCATGGGCTTCTATTATATTCCAAAGTGCGTCAAACGAAAGTGGCCTTCCCTTTCTACAACACCAATAGTTAATGTCATGATTGGCCTACTCACCGCTGGTATAGATTTTTGCCATTATAAAAGATATGTAATATGACATTACAAATGGTATCTGTTTGCTCTGTGGAAAGAGTTATCAGCGGTTTTCAAGTATAAAGAACATTTAGATAGTTCGTCCAATGAGAACCAGGTGGTTCAACTCCATTTTGATCAAGATTGAGTGTTCTCAATATTTCAGAGGTTCTTTTCTTTTTTTCAGAAGAGAATTCAAGGCATATATAGCTTATAAAGTGTTTTTATTTCTATTTTATCGATTTTATCTCCAACATATTCATGAAACGTTTTAGTTGCAAATTGTTCCATTTGTTTTTCCCAATCATATGAGTCCATATGATCATGTGAGATGCCTACAGAACAGCGTGAAACTAAGGAATTAATAACAATAAACAGTTGTAATTTCCATTTACATCTTTCTACGCAGGATACTTAATCAACACTAGAACAAGATTACAATGTTCAGAAATTTCATGTGTATACAATCTATATAACACTTGCAATCTCGATCTCTTTTTTTGGAAAAACATTGTCCAAAGTCTATTATTAGTCTATATTAGTTTTATTCAGTATGATTGTCAATCTTGAATCTAAAATATTCCGATTACAAGCCCATGTTTCTGAATATAAGCCCGGGCTTCTATTTAGCCCAAAAGTTCACTTGTCAAAAACCCTATTTTCCGTATAGAAGCCCTGGGCTTCCTTTCGGAAAACCCTGGTAAGATTCCTCAACTTTTGACTAAGTGAATATTTTGGACTTCAAATCAAATGTCTTTGTAACTATTTAAAATTTGCATTTCCTGATCTTTCTTATTTGTGAAATTATTCATCATTCATCCGTGGTAACTAACTTAAACCAGAATAATTCAATGAATTTCGATTTTAACGTTCTTAGTGAAGAAATATTTCTTCTTGTAAATATATACATGACAAGACCATGATGAATAACTGGCCTCAGCTTCAGTGCTCATTTCCGGCGCGATGAACCTTGATGACAACAACAGATACTCACTAACGGCATAAAGATTTAATGAAAGACGACTTTTCATTAATAATACTACTAATGAACTGTAAGGCAGTTACTGCTAATGCCAACTGAGCAACAAAGTTTGCTAGTCCAATGGTGTAGATACATGTAGTGCAAGCAAATTAGCCTTGTGTCTCGTCAGAAAATCTGAACTTTTCACCTGAAGAAGCAATGTAATGCTGAGTTTCGACATCAGTGTAAGTTCCAGTTGAGTATATTAGTTGTTTTGCATTGATTTATTATGTACACTTGTTACTGCAGCACGTACAAGAATGCTACTCTTGTATATAGGTTTGTTGAAGGATATAGCTTTGTTCACTGATACCATCAGTGTTCTTATCTGTGTAAACATAACTCTGATATCAAATTACCGACTGACGTCACTAGTACCACAATGATGTATTGTCTTGTCAAAATACTTTCTAATACTTTCCTAATATCATTAATGAAGGAATCTTGATACTAATGTATAAAATTCAAAACAATCGTGAATGTTTAAACACGATTTTCCAAGGGTATTTTAATGAGAATTCAGAAAGTTCCCCCTTACAGAATATACCCAAGGCAACATTTGTTTAAGAAGATGTTTGATTTCAATTCTTAATTTGACGAATCATTGTAAACCAACAACTTATCATTTAATTTATCATTGTTTATTTGAAAACGGTATTGTTATTTATACCGTAACGTCACTACTTTCTAAAATAAAGAAATTGATAATCCATAAACTCCTTGTATTCTTAACTTCATTAAATATACTTTTAATGAGGTGTGAGGTATTTACTGCTAATGTCAACTTAGCAACAAACTTTGCTTGTCCAATGGTGTAGATAGTACAAGCGAAATTAGCCTTGTATTTTGTCAGAAAATCTGAACCTTTCACCTAAGCAAGAAATGCTAAGTTTTGCTGCCAGTTGTCAGTTCCAGTTAACTACAGTTGAGATGGGGTTTAAATGGGTTCACCTTAATGACTGCCTGATTACTGAGTACCATCATATGAACGAAAGCTTAAGAATTTCTTAAATGCCTTTTTTGTGTTGATGTATTATTAACCCTTGTTATTGCTGCACGTACAAGAATGTTACTCATGTGTGTTGGTTTGTTGAAGGTAATAGCTTTAATTTGTTCACTGATAGCAGCAGTTTCTCAATTATCACTGTAAGCGTAATTGTGACGTCAATAGTACCACAATGACGAATCTTCTTAACAAAGAATTTTGTTTTCTTAAATCATTGAATAATGAGTATTGTACATAATGTGTTGAATTAAAAACAATCGTAAACATTTAAACACTGCTTTGCAAGGAAGACAAGAGTAATTCTATGGATGAGTTGTTTCATAGAAATACTCATGTTTTCCTTATACCCTCTTCTTCTAGAATGCCACACAAAAGAAAGGCTTTGCAAGGATATAATATAATTTCGGACACCTTACCTACATGAACGTTTAGTAAGAACGCAGATCTCTTACCCTGAGCAAACTCTCATGACGTAAATAGTACAAAGAATGATTATTTCCTCCCATCATCAGTTCATCACCATCTGTTTTTGACAAAGGGCTTTAACTGGTTACAGAGTTGTGAATGGGTTAGTTGCTGCTGGAACCGCTACTTCTTATGGATAGTTATATATGGTGATACGTTGTATAGGTTTTGGAGTTAAGGTAATAATTTCATTGTTTATATTTTACTTTTATGAATCCGATATACTTGCAATGAATCATAGGTAAAAGGGTTCTTGTTTTCCTACGTTTAAAAACAAAATTTGAATTAAATGTTTTTAAAAAATGTCTTTTCTTTTCAGATACAGTATGAGCAAATTACATTACATTCATTTTTTTTATCAGTCTATAACTGCGTGTACTGTTCAAACGAATGTCTGCACTAATCATAAAACAATTCTCATGTCGACATCATCATATTTTAAAAGGGTAATTAGCAATGAATACAATTAGGATTTATTGTATTGTCGGAAATCTGATAGTAGTTTATTTTCTAACATATACATTATTTCCAGAAGGTTTCAGTATCAGTGACATTATGCAAATACTTACATAAAGATAAATGTGTTTTAAATTAACCTTTATATAATAGGCGACTAATCTTGGAGTGTTTGCACGCTATAGGTTTTACTCAAAATGTTCATGCTTTTCATCTTTCATTGCGTGGGGGTTGCAATTTTGAATATAATTCTGTTATTAAGATATGAGGTTTCAGTAAATTAGGATTTTCTGCAAACTAGGTTAATTAAAAGGTCTTTAAAAGGCTTCGTGACAAACTAATTTATGAATTGAGAAGTCAACTGACATTACCCATTGATAGATGGAAGCCATGTCTATGACTTTTCATTATACTTGTAACCGCAAAGATAAACAAACAACTAAACCGTTTTTAAAAAGATACATTTTCTCTCTACCTTACTTTAACTTAACAGGGATTAGAGCTATTGTACATCGAGCTTTCAATACAACAAGTTATGATTAAATGTGTAAGCCTCAGAGGAAGGTTTTCATCCTTGTTGAAAAGATTTACAGCTACATAATGTTCAGTTTGACCCTAGTAGACATGCTTTAAATGTCAAATGTATTGCGGAGTGAACATAAACAAATCTAATTCAATCTTTTTTTACTTTTGTCATTGAACAGGATAAACATGATTTTGCAAGTACAAAACCCCATTTGAAGCACATATTCCAGATAATATTCTGGGTTTTTAATTCATTATTTAGTTATCTGAGAAGGTATTTTCTTTACTATCACTTAATATGACGACACAAAGAATTTTTTATTTGGATCGAGTGCACTTATAATCATTCAACTGAACAACCTCCAAAGTTATCGTTCCAATAATATAATAAGACTAATTGAGGGAACACATGTAGGTTTATATTTTCTGTCTCTAAAGAACAATAACGCAATATCGACAAGCCAAAATCAAACAGTTTAGTTCACTTTGATAACCCCTGTCTGTTATTGCATGTAATGAGCCTAAATCAGTAAGAGACCCCTTTCAATATGTTATTCACGTCGAAATGTTACTTTCCAATCAAGCATTGAAATATTATTTTTTTCATACAAGGAAATGATTGCATCCATATGGCAAAAACAAGATTTTAGGTTACCATTGATGACAAGACCAGATGCTCGCTAATTACAACCACAGTGAATGAAAGAATTAATTACACTGCAAATTAGTTGTGAGACGAGCACCAATAATTTTAACACACTGCATATGTCATCTTTACTTCATTTTACAAGGTATATCACGAATCAATTAAGAGTCATGAAACTTGCCACGTAGTTATTACCATTAAAAATATTAAATTTTGTTTGTCAGAAAGTTTTCTGAAGAAGTAGATGTAAAGGCATCAATGCAGTCTTGTCAATTGATTATCGGTATATGAAAAGTGGAAATATGTGCCCTGCAGATATACTGCACAGAACAACGAAAGCCATGTTTCATATGCAGTAAAATAAGAAGAATATGGTAGATAGTTTCTATACAATGCCGTTCCATCAAAGGCTATGATTCTTTAATCGATATATATTAATGATATAAGAAGGTGCAAATCTTTGATAGTGTTCACTGAAAGAAGTATGTTAAGATTAAAGCAAACTGGGACAAGGAAATATGAATATAGTCACGTACACAATGACAAGAATATAAAACAACTGGTGTTTATAGAATTATAAAACACAATTTATCCCAGGGATTGAAAAACCTTGAAACTATATATCATCTATAGTTTTTAATTATCTGTGATGTAGATTAAACGTAGCATTGTTTGGTATACATGTAGATGTGAAACAAATTAAATCTTTTGTTGCATAACTGTTTAGATATCTAATGACTGACATTGACCAATCAAATATCAGAAAATGATTGAAATTGTGCACCCGAAACCATGGGAATTTCTACGTTGAATGCCTTGTTATAACATCATAAGCTTCACATTAAAATGTTGTCAAAATGTTTGCCTTATTCCCATTTCGTCTCTCAGAGAATGCTTCTCCCTGAAGAAATATATTGCACTTATAGAACCACCAATCTCATAAGAACTTGTTTACTTCTAAAGCAGATTTTGCATCACACATCATCAATGTCAATACAAGTTTCGTATTCAATCAAGTTAATGTTGTCAAAGAATGGCAATTCTTGTTAAGATACACTAATTTGAATAATAACAACGGCATTGAATGCCTGTGTGCACCGATAAAACAGGTCACTCTGGATTTATGCTGCAATAAATGTCCAACAAGAGCAATTTGAGGACGTATTTAATGATCTGAAAGTAAATATGTTGTTGTTTTAACGCTAATATCCACATTTGATCTTCACTTCAAACATTTTTTTCAGCATACATCACGTTTTAACTTTGAAACGAAATATAGTTGAAGGATAAAAAAGACAACATAGCTGAAGGATAAAAAAGACGGGTTAAAAAGTAATTGAGGGCTATTAACTTAATGCAATTACAACACAATTCGTGCTATCTAATGAAATGTAACTATACATCAAACAAAGTTGTTGTGATGTGTAGAAAGGAAGTCCACTCTGGTGCCAGTAAATGTCTTCATATTGAGCCACTGCCAGATGCAACTTCAAGATGGGAGTATTTTTATGACGGGAATAATCAACAAGTTGACTTCATCTTGACTGGTGAATGACTTTAAGTTATTTCGAGGTGATTTTATCATAGCATGTAAGCCTCAAGATTTGAACTGAATGTTGAATATTGATACTCTCGTAAAAATAATTCAGTCCTCGTGGAGAATCGAACCTCAACAATGTCTGCTGATATCAACATAAGTTTGTTAAATAAGCTATATAAACTTTTATTGATTAATGTCAATTTTGGTTTTCAAAAAATCTGTCTATTCCATATCATGTTTCAATATATGTTTATGACAATGGTTCACTTTTAAAAGCCACATTATCTTGAGACTTACACAGTGTTGATTTGAAAGTTGTGTAACGTCTTCGATGTGAGCAAATGATTTGATATTTAAGACCACAGCCACAGCTATGTTTTTGCATTTTATGATGGTATATTTGTTTCCAAATTTCTTCTTGTGAAATCCGAAGGCATAGCTGCAATCCTTGTCACCAACTCGAACTTGTGACTTTGTTGATGTTCTTTTGATGATTTAGTTTATTGAATCATATATAGAGGTTGAAGAATTGTTCCATACACATTAAACAAATATTCAAGGAGATTTCAGAGGAGTGGTATTTGTGATCTGAATCAATATTGATGTCAATATAATGAACAAATGCGAACAAACACAAAGTTGTACTTTTGGACGATTGCCTGCATAATCTGATCAAGCCATGGTCAATTATCTAATTAAGCTGAACTCGTATTTAAAACGTGAAAACGATGTTATTTATATCTTAATAAGAGAATTGTTTACACCCCCTTCTATAAAAAAACTCAAATATCTAAATCGACTGTACTCCAAAATATGTTATGTTTTGCTCACGAGCAGCATAAGGCACGATGACAAGATTTTGATCAAATAACAATTACAATACACAACCTTCACTAAGGTTAACCTTAACTCCCATTAATTAACATTACACTTATTCTTCCTTAATGACTTACGATCACCTTATGGCTTTGTGAAAGGAGGCCCAGTTATAATAGTACATACACGTATGTCTTTGAGGTTGGTTTTAGATTTATTTTAATTAAACAAGATGTCATTTGCAATCGATGTTCATTTCAATTCTATTCATTTTGTTTAATTTTAATGTCTCCAATGGTTGTATTCGTTAAAAAATCAGACAATGGCAGTGGCAGATAATATATTAATAATTCTTTTTTATTGCAATTAATCAATTTACAGATGTTCTCAACATGCGCAGTGAATGGTTTTGTAATATGCATCAAGGCTTATGTTTTTAGGAATATTGAATTTTATTTTCACAGTATTTATGTTTGGACAAAAAAAAAATCGAAATTTTAAAACACCTTCACAATAATTCTTGAATATGTTATTTTATTTAACCATGAGGTTTGGTACATAAATCAATTCAGTTCAAGTTGTTTATGCTTATGCTAATGTTTAATGCTAATAGTGGGCAGTTATCAATTATCATATATAAATGCATTGCAAAATATAAATAATGCTATATGACGACATGCGATTCACGCCATCTTTTATTATGCAGTGATGTGGGTTATACGATTTTGATGTTTGGTCTTATTATTTAAGAAATGTTGAATATATTTTGTTTACAGCTGTGCATACTGTAATGTATAGTATTTTTTGTACATGTGTAGCGAGAATGAGTGGCGACCTTCATGTTATCACGGCATAAGGAGTGTTTTAGTTCTGAATTAGTGTGACATGTTTCTTACTAAAATACATATACATTTTTTTTTCTAAAACGCCGCTTATGGATGAAATATTGCCGAAACAGTATCTAACAATTTACAAACTCACTCACAAGTATCTAAAGAATTCCTTCATGGAAAATCAAGGAAGGAATTTAGCAGATTCAGGTATTAGATTCATATACTTTAACACGCACTGGTACGGTATCTACTCGATTCAACAGAAAAGGAACATCATCCAAGCACATATATTTACGTATAATATCCCAATGTGCACACAGTTAATTCACTGCTTCCTAAATCAATTATCTTCATGTATGTACTGTTCATGTAGCTTGCTGAGGACCCAACCAGACGCCAGTACATTACCTTATACTAATGGTTGCTACAGTTCAACAATAAGCCTCAAGTCCTGATTGTTATGTTTTGTGACAGGAAATAATGGTTGGGTTCTCTGCATCAGACAGAAAGTCTGTGAACTGTTATTTGAAGGAAATCCGATTGTGGAGACTTACTAATGGCCTCAACTATAAAAATGTGGTTGCTTCTAAGGATTCTTGTTATTTTGTTCATTAATAGAAATATTGATTCGTACATTTTGCAGGTGTTTTTTGTAAGCTTGTGGGCTCGAAAGAGTATTGTTTTACGCGTTTGTCTTTGAAACAATTGTTCTTTAAATTAGGTTCTCCTTTTTAGCTATTCACCAATTTCCTGTTTATCTGAGCATTTATAAATCTAAATAGGGTTTTGCTAAGAACTGATTTGGATTGTTCTTTTTCTTATACTTCGCTTATATTTTACAACCTTTCTCCAATAAATGCAAAAAAATTGCTTTCAAACTTCTACTACCGCTTTTAAAAGTTAACCTTTCAACTAACAACAACAATGTTTTCCGTTGTTCTGTTCTATCTACAGTTCAATTTTGTTTTGATATTTTACTCAAATTAGGGTTGCACCATATACTGTTTACTTTTTTCAATCGACATTGATTTCACTGCAAGCTCTGTGATGACTTTTTTAAAGAATTGTTAAGCCTAATGTTTTTCGTTTAACTTCCAACTGAAGGTATTGGCCGATCACTTTCATTTTGTTTGAGTGACAATTAATTGATTAACAAGTGCAAAATGATAAATCGAGTGAGGAATTCGATGGTTTTCAAGTAAGTCATTTAGTTAACTTGAATTCAAATGTTTATAGTGATAACATACATTTAAATACCGATTTTATCGATAATAATGACTTTGAGGCGGTGTCCTCTCAGTAACAATCACTAGATCTTCATGAGCTGGTTTAGGATGAAACAGCGTAAAAGCCACTCATATATTGAATTGACTGTAACTTTCAACACTGTTAGAGTTGAACGTATAAAAGTCTAAGTATAACCTTTGTTACAGATCTAAAATCAGGTAAAGTCTTGAGAAAACACCTGTCAGGTGATAAACTAATTAAAGAGAGAACTCGAGACGAGGCGATAAATATATCCTCTTTATTATTAATATATATGCAAGGATAATTATCTTATCGCATTTTATAAATACAGAAATGAGAGTCAGTAAGTTATATCTTATTTATAAGAATTTAATCAATGAACTCTACTCTATATTGAAATGATAAAGATTATAATAAAAGGCTTATAATTTGTTTGTTGGGCTGTGTGACCAATTGAAACATTTAATCTAAATATACGTGCTTTGCCCAATCATTCTTATAAGCACTGTTAAAGAAAGCGCCTATAAGTTTTAAAAAATGAAACAATGGAAACTACTTAAATATTAAACATTAAAGTTAAAGACATTAAAAAATTATATTAATATTTAAAGAAAAACAAGTTGCAATGGAATATAGCAAAAAGTCCTAAAGAGCAAGTTAATATCGGGTTAACAAAAAGAACATAAACGACATGTAAATGTTTTTGAGTAATGCAGTGTTAAAGATGAGAAGTATGTATCACATAGTTATAGCATGCACTTCAGGACTAGATCTTGATGAGCTGTAAGGATGAAACAGCGTAAAAGACATTCAAATAATTGGATACCCGTATCTTTCAGCATTGTTAGAGTCGGGCTTAAATAAGTCAAAGTATAGCCTTTGTTCCAGATCAAGAATCAGGTGAAGTGTTGAGACAACACCTGTCAGGTGATAAACTAATTAAAGGTGAGAACTTGAGACGTGAATAGTGGAAGCGTGCTGATTGAGGGGCTGTAGTGTTATTTTTAAACAATGTCAGAATAGTTATTGGTACCAACAATGTGCACAATATGTAAGAAAAGCCTGAAAACCTTTCTACAGGAAAAAATGTTATAAGAGATTGGTAGAATATTTTCTGATAAACATGACACTATCTTCTATGTCCTTTGTCATTTTTGCACTTTATGTGATGTAATGTTTCTGTTGGTATGATAAAGGTAAATGTCCTCTCAGAGCAAATGTAGTCATGTCATAAAACCATATTTCGTAGAAAACAGCAATTGATGCCAATCGAGTGGACATCATTTCACCTGACTAACAATCTAGTCGATATTCCTGTAACCTGGTGATAGAGTATGCTAATATTTTTCTAAAACAGGCCTAACTATCTTATTCATCAAAACAAGATGATATTCAAGTCTTTTTCTTGACTACAAAGTTGTATGAGAATGTCTTGCTAAACTGACAAACTGGCTTTAAGATATTTCTTCAGATATTATATTCATTAAATGTAAAAAGGAATAGCATGTTTTTACAAATGAAAGTGGCATTTCTCAACCATCAGAATTACATGTAATGTAAATAGAATAACTTAATTCACGCATTTGTTTACAAAGCACATGCACTAGCAAAGTTAGTGATCTATAAAGTCATAATCTTAGAAATGTAAATAGTGACATACATTGTATGTATTATTTATCAGGTATTACTAAACACATTACTCTCTGTGCAAATATAAAGCTTCATTAGTTGTACTTGCAAATGTATGTAAATATGCTCTAATGGTTTACCCTTTTATCTTTCAAGTGAAATGGACTCTGAAGCATGTACACATTAGTCATTGATTGATATATGATTGATTGATATATGATTTGTATTGACTACACTAGCAGTGATTCAAACTAACATGCTTCCATGCTATTGATTATTTAAAGAAGGTATATAGAGTTCAAATAAACATGCCACACATCATGGTTCTGAATCATTTAATATTGATGATGAGATGACCATTATCTCAGGGTTCACCACTGTTTTAGTGCATGTAAATATGGATAGATAGGCACCTTTGAACATTGTGGTTGGGTTTAAATAAGCGAAATTCAGTTTCATGATGATATTCTTCATCTAATGAAATATTATACGTTACAATTTGGCAAATTGAATAGATGAATCTAACCCTTTGGTTGGTGGTGTGTTGACCAATTGGGTACATAAGGTTAAATTGAGTCAATGGTTTGTTTGTGTTATGTTCTAACCTTTCAACTTTGATTATTTTATTTAGAAATATTTGGCAAAAAAAAGTTACCTACTTTTTATGTTGGTTTTGCTATGTTCATTTTTAGAATCTCGTCATCCTTGTTTGTGTGGTCTTTGTGTTCTTATAGCTCTTTTAAGCGATTATGGCCTTATAGTCTGTTTATTCCTCACTCTTGTAAGCTTAGTGCTGCTGATAGATGTATTTTTTAAAGTTTTTTTATAAATATATATATATATAAGACAAGAAAATATTGGGCCTGTATGGTACAGTTTCACGTTTATCTGGTATCTAAGGAGTCATGAAATTTCAAATTAAGAAGTTGTACAATGGATGTATATACAATGAGGGTGTTATTACGGCTCACTTGGGTTCTGTTAAGTATGAGTGATAAACAATTGGTCACTATCATTAGGCATTCTGACCCACTGACCACAGGATAGATCTCTTGTAAGTAGTGTACACTCTCTTGACCTGTAACTAGTGTGTTCCCCATTTCTATTTGCTACTCAACTGAGTTAACATGACTTTACATGTACCTTGGTCAACATTCAAGAAATATGATAAAATAATTATGTTATTCTTTGTTGAATGATATATGGTAACCACTTGGGAGTATGTCGTCTAGTGTTTCTCATACACAAGGGAGTTTGTTTGATGTACTCTGGCTGCTTGCTTGATGGTCTAATTACATTTCCACAATTAATTAATTTCTAGTAGGATCAAGGTAGAATCAACAAACTCATACATAGCTATCTTATCTTATGTAATCAGAATCTGATTTGTAAAATTCTGATAAGATAATATTTCCTTGATAACTATAACAATGTAATATTTTGTATAACACTTTCTGAAATAGTACAAATCTTGCTCTATATGTAGGTTCGACTCCCGTATGGGACTCGGTCCGTAAAAGATCGTACTATTGCAGACAATGTGATCAGAATTAAATGTTGCTTTTGTTGACTATCTGACTGGCAATAATCTCAAAGGATATCAACGTTCACAGGTAATTCAAATTCAATAAAGGCCATGTAAATATTCAAAAGGTATAAAAAAGATATCCTTTAAACGCATACTTAAATTTGAAAACTTGCAAAATATTTGTTCTTCAATATATGTAATTGAATTTTTGGCTATCTAGGCCTTGCGGAGAAGATGCAACAGCTTTAGCCAAATACATGTTGGAAAGTATCGGTTCTAATATTCTGATTTGCAAATAACAAGGAAATCAGGAATCTATCAATTTCAAAACTTGTCGAACTATATTTTAACACTCTTTTCACAAGTTTTAGATACAACAGGTATTCGTGTTTTAAGAGCTGGTTGTCATCTTTTATTTACTTCATTTATTACTTTAACGAAAGGACACATTCTTGCAATTACAAAATTGATAAGCGCCAGGCCTTTATTCTGTTACATAAACTACTACCAAGCCCTTTAAATCACTGCTGACCTCTTCTTTCAAAGAACACAAGGATATTTGTTATTTTTACTAACAGTAATATATACTAGGTAAAAGTGACGAATATTGTTCTGGGTAAAACAGTCAGATAAGAACAAGTGTATGGAAAGGTGTGGGGTCTCACCAGGACTGATATATACATGACAGGTGATTAACATCATCATCAATCACAGGACGACTAACATAACCCTCTGTAACGTAGCCATAAGGTGAGGGAGAACTCTTAAAATAAACACCGGCGATACGCTTACTTCAGTTTTATAGGATTCGAAATGGATTTTGGCATCAAATCTCAAAACATTCAAATATGTTCTTGTTGCACAGTTAATTTACTCGTACATAAGTTAAACATATTTATTATCCATATGTGCTGAAATAAGTCATGACATAAATTACGATATGTTGCACATGTGTAATAAACCCTAGCAGCAGTCGCTTTGGTTGATTAAGAAAACAACGTGACATCGGAATGTGGAACTACTTTACGAGTAACTCGACTTTCTGCATTAGCGTTGCCCTGGGCTTCCGGATAATAATTTAAATTCTGCTTCACTTGATTTATGTTTATATTGTAATTGATAGATTACATCAAAAAAGTAATATTTCCGTTTGAGTATTGCTGTTTGAAACTGGCCCTACGGAATGGGTCTTTCAACCGTGTTTGCCATGACCAAGTTACAGATGAAATGATTGGTTTCGCCATTGAAATGTCTTGAAGACTTTTTTTAATTGGAAATCTGGCTTTCTGACGTTGTGGATAATAAAAAAATTAACACACTCACGAGATGTCATTGTTTTCACAACATTACTGCCAGTAAAACGATATTTCTCTTGCTCTCGCTCAGGAAATTATCATTTTATTGTCACTGGTGTTGTAAAAACAATATGACATCTCTGCTTGGGTATTAGTCTCTAATTAACACCGTTAATCTTTTTCTCTATTAAGCCTACCTACTACAACTAGCATCTCCTTTCATTTGATTTTGCATATTGATATTTGATGAAAGGTTGATCATCGATCAGCTTTAGCTTACAGTGTTCTTATGAATCATGACAAAAGCATTGTGATAAGAACCACCCTTTCCATTCGAGAAGCGTTGTCATTTGTTAAAAATATCAAAATGGATATTAGTGCAACAAATTTTTTTCGGTCAAGGCAAACTGCTAGAAACCCCGGATTTAAAACAAAAATTAAATAATTTATTTATTTCAGAAACCCTGTAACAAATAAGGACATCAACCGAGGGTAGTAGATATCCCATTGAAATAAACATAAAGAATATTTTAGATTTATGGGGGTTTTTTTTGTTATTTTCATACAAAGACAACACATTCACTCATACATTCACACTTTATCTACTAGTGCATATGATAAACCTAGGGTCAAAATTTATTTCATATTGACTATTGTTGAGTCATTTTGAGAATATTAGTAAGTCTGATAGTTATCATTCAGACAGAAATCTTTGTTGATATTGACAAGGTACAAACTATGTCTCGCCATGTTACGTGAATAATTTCCATCAAGACACATCCAGATATGCTTTACAATAAGACCATTTAGGTTAAGTTAATTAATTACTCAGTAAAACCACAAACCAATTATTCATTTAAGCTAGTTGAATAATACAATCAATTATCTCATGGCCTGGATCGATTCATCTCTAGTAATGATGATGTTGAACATGCAACCTTTCAGCGTTAATAATGCGTTTGTCTTGTTAAAGAAATTTGTATATTCATCTATTGCATGAATTCAAATTGTGAGTGATAGACATTTCTGTCATTGGTTCAGGTTCAGCCAAGAAATGGGCAAACAAATTGATTTGTTTGTCCTATAGTCCATTAGGCAATTGTGCTTAAATTGAGAAAAAATGTAGGCAGCTAATAAAGCAATGTTATTGATTGCTTCGTGTGCAGAATTCTGATATAAAACCTTATTTTTGCTGAATATCTTCTTCTGAGGTAGTATTGCATGTCTAAGGTTAAATGGATTCTGGATGTACAACATGTATGTATTGATTTCGGATGAAGTTAGGGTTCAATCTAAAGTGTTTACACATTAGGCTACATTTAACTACTTCAAAAAAGAATTTCTTAAACTTTCAGTCACATTTTCTGCAAGGTTGGACAAATGTCTCAAAATGCTGCTCCGATTGAGGCACAACGAGATCTTTCATAGTTGAATCATCTTCAAATACATTTAGTTTGATACACAACCGATGCCAGAAGACTGATTACTCAGCAAAATGATGCATTGTTTTAATATAGAAATTAAAATGTACTTATCAGTTCAGTCTATAATAAAGTCAGAATTAACCAAAGGCAATGAAACTATAAATGCCTTAGGACTTATAGTGCACTTTCAAGTTTGTTAGCATCCTTTGGCTTCTGATGCGATAATCATTTCAGACGAGTTCATTAATACAATCTATTAGATTTCCCTGCAACCAATCGTGACATTTACCTGTATTTTCTCCTAGCAGTCTAAAGAGCCACTCAGACATCAGTGTAATAGAAGTCGATGTAACAACAACCTTGGGGGATCTGTTTGAGACAAATGATCATATGTAAAGAAAGAGGGTCGATGTGTATCCTGTACATATTAGTATATGCCAATGACAAGAGCTAACAACCCACTCTTGACTAAACTGTACTTGAGAGAGTTCTTCTTTTTTATCTCTTTGAAACATATATGGTGAAGTCAGACCTAGATCAACGATATTAAAGGTAAGCTTTCTATTTTTGCAGTAAAATGTATTTAGTGACAACATGTAAGCGACAGACTCTGTATGATTGAGTGGACATTTGTTGTGTGAATGAAAATTTAACACCGTTTTTAAATGAAATGGTCAACAGCGAACATACAATTTAATATTGAGGGTTGAAATGAACATGTTCTGGAGATGTAAGTGGCAGTCCAATGAAGAGACATCGTTATATCTAATGCTACATCAATAGATGGAGGTATTAGATTCTGACAGGGCATTGATCATACAAATTGACCTGTCAGCAAATGCAAATAAAAGCATAGGAATCGCGAATTTCTGTCTTTATGTGAAGATAATGAAAGTCTTTTACAAGAACGAACAGCAGTGAAATTAATTCGATACTCTGCCAATTGGACTTTCATATTACCTGTCTGTTCAAAAAGGTTCAAAAATATGTTCAATTCTATTCATGCTACATGTTTGCTTCACCTTACATAATGCCGTGGGGAGGGATGTTCTCTATCGATGTTACATTTCATTATAAGTTACTTTATGACAAAATTGGACAAGATCACATTTCTATTGATTTTCCAATTTTTTCTATGTAAGCAGTATATAGAGATTATTACGCAAGGAAGTGGGTTTTTTTACTTTTATGAAACGAGTGTGAATGGTTGTATTACTCGAGCGAGACTAAGCCGACTATAATGACGTCATTAACGATGGTGTCATGACGTCACAGGCGAAAGTATACTTTTTGCAGTACAACAATCATTGCTAGGCAAAAGTGACATGTGCACTAGTGCTCACATTGAAAATATGTCGCTACTTAATATCAACCATATCGGTAATAAAAGAAGTCTTTTACTAGTTGTATAGGGATTTTATCCCCAGCAGCACTACTTCCATATAAGTTGTCACTTAAAGATCATGTCCTATCTGCTTTCGGTCAACGATCTTGTTAGTTTTGGAATGTGTCATAAAAACTCTGCTGTGCTTACTTTATTGAAATAACTCATATGTATTGATAGAAAAATTACATTTAATTGATGATTAACTAAAAAAAAAATGAAATGCAGTAGCAGGGCTATTTACACGGAGGGGTGGCTTGAAGTTCACTTGTCATTGTTGTTGTTTTTTTCCCAAGTGTGCATTCTTCTTCATCAAATTGTCAAATAAAAATCAACAAAAATATTACTCAAAATAACACGTTTTATCTTGATTGTGTTAAAATTATGTACAAAAAAAACTTTGCGCCAGGAATGTGATAAATTATGTGACATTTTATGTAAGAAATTGTATTGTCTCTTAATCTATTAAGTGGTTTCTATATCAGGTTTTTACAAATGAATAGCAAAGTAAATCTATTCAAATTTTTACAGCAATTTCAAGTAAATCAAAGTTAATTCATTCATTTCAAACAACAAATTTTATATGATACTATTTCATCCTAAGGTCTAACTATTTATCTTACACATAGTCAGATAAAAAGAGGCTTGAAGAGAAGTCAATTAGTAAAAGGTTTCTTGTTGTGGCTTCACGAAGATTGAAAAGGTTTGAAACAAAGGGACTTAAATGTTTGCATTTGAAGGATTTACCAAGTTGGAAAACAAAGGATTTTAGTGCTCATTTACATTTCTTAACTCAACGGACTTCATTGTGCCCTTGAAGACAGAGGCGATTGAAAATAGAACATGCCTCTGTAGATGTCTTCTACTTGAGTGATTGAAAAAAGAGAAGCCATGTATCTTAAACAGTGCATTCATCTTCACAAGAAGTGGCCCTTCTGAACATAAGGACATAAAGACTTTCTAAAAGGTCAACAAGAAATAGTTCAATGAAAGTTTTGAAGCATCATTTGGTACCTACACATTAACAGTCAGTTTAATAAAATAACTTTAACTTTAGTGTGCAATATATCCTTGATAAGTAACGTTGAATGTTTACTTCAATCTTTAAAGGGGCAGTAGCACGGTTTTAGGGTGAATATAAGGTGATGTCAGGAAAATGAAAAAAATTGGTTCCAATTGAAAGACAATGTATTTAAAATGAAGCAGTAATAAATAAAATACACAATGTAAAGTTCAGGCATGCGATTCCTTTTTCTTACACAAAATGAATTATAAAATGGAGTTTACACAAAAATGGCCGCCAATGGACTTTATGTTAATCTTTTTAATGTGTTTTCTGACTAAGGATGGTTGGTTTGTGTAGTGAGATCAAATCAATACATTTAGCATTAATGTACACTTATCAGGGGAAAATTTAGAACCTAAATGTGTCAAAAAACGTGCTACTGCCCCTTTAAGGTGCAATATATTCTTCATAAGAAGCGTTAAATGTTTAGGAGCGATAGCTTGTGAAAATTGGGGCGCTAATTAAAGTCCCTCTTCAAGTCATTTGAATATGATATTGTGAACATATTCACTCAATAGATTGCTTTTATCCTTGTTGTGTCACTGATGTTTTTCACAAAACCGCAACCAGTCCCTTTCATTTATAAAATAGCAAGTCTTCCATTATGGTTGAATAGCAAAAACTGCATCCCTCAGAATGTGCATAGAATAAATTCACTTTTATCATGCTCAACTCTCAAAGAAGCAATTTTTTTTTAAACATTTTTATACAAATACTTTAAATATTTATTGTTAAGAAAGTAATCTATTCAAGCCTTTATAAGCAATACGTAAACGCCTGGTCTGAATCTTCCCAATTTATGCAGTGAGCATTTATTATATAGAAATGCACTTAAGAAAATCTCTGATAAATTCACAGAGATAAACGAAGGCACCAAACAACACGTTCTGCATCAGTCACCTTCAAGATCACCTCATGATAAACCGAATTGTGTGACAAAAACTGAATCCGCCAGAATGTACATAGACCACATTAATTTTTTTGAAAATCATGCTCAACTCTCAAGGAAACAACATGGTTTTTTTATTCAGTACTTAAATTATTTAAGCACAAAATTGAATATTAGTAAAACGTCTGTGATGTAATGAATGTAATTGTGTTCAAACACATCTTAAAATTCTTCAAAAAGAAAACCGAATCAGTCTATGATAAAGTGAGAATTAAACCAAAGGCATTGGAACTATGAATGCCTAAGGACTGAGAATGCACTTTCAAGCTTGTTAGCATCCTTTGGTTTCTGATCCGGTAATCAGTTCAGACGAGTTCATTACTACAATCTCTTAGATTTCCCTACAACCAATCGTGAAATTTACCTGTATGTGTTCCTATCAGCGCAGTCTAAAAAGCCACTCAGACATCAGTGTAATAAGAGTGGATGCTTGTCATGCAACAACAACTTTGGGGGATACTTTGACTGTTTGTGAGGGGAGATATTCAAAGGAATATCAGGTAGAAAACACCTGTCAATTAGTTGAATGCATTGAGTTACAATTACTTATGTCAGCCAATTTTTCTCATTTGGTGCATTTGGTAGACAAACATTTTGGGAAAAAACAGTGAAAATTTCTGCATTCTGATATTTAGAATTCAATCTTTTGTGTTGAAGAATAAGGCTTCAAATTTAACATAAACTAGATTAACATATGCTAGACATGAAATGCAATTCTTGTCAACAGGAAATAAAAATGCTGAATTTGTATTGGTACATACCCATTTAGTCTATGTATTGTCCATTTCAAAACTTGAACAATTCACAAAGGTTTTATTTATCTTAATTAATAAGAATGGATTTTATTGTTTTTGATCGCTACCAGAATTTTTTTGGTGTTGTGAAATTAGTCTCAATAGATCCTTATGAATGAATAATAGGAAATAATCATTGAATAAATGAAAAAATAATTGTAAACCTTTCCTTGTCAACAAATCATTAAGAGGACAAGTCGTGACAGCGTTTTTATAAAAGTTTAACTTCAATTGGTTAGGATTTTTTACCCTGAGACTCATTATTCAGCTGGTGTTCACTTATAGTTGCTTGATGCTGTGTGACAGCCCACTGCATGCATTATCTCTAATGACACGAAAATGATGAGATATTAGGTTCCGATTGAACCACATGCTTCAGTAATGACATAAATTGAAATATCAGCCAATGCATAATCAACCATCTCCACAATGCTAACCTTTCTATCAGAGAACCTGAGAGAAGTAAAATATAAATGCAATTTTCTGTCATTAAAGGTAAAACATAAAGGTAAAAAAACGCTAAGCAGCCTCATTAGAATGATGTTGTCATCTTTTTAAAAAGTATTAGGAATTCAGTCTTTCAAACCAAAGAAAACAACAAGGTAAAAATGTCGTTGTTGAGTGCCTAATATCTTCCACATATTAGCTATTTCAACGCATCACTGAATACTTGTTAAATTGTAGCTTAAATGATCCAAAGGAGAAATAGAGTGTATTTTATAATTTAACTTTACTTTCAAAGCAATGTCATCCATCGTAAAGTATGTACAATAGTTGTACCACGTTTGCCTAGAATTCATTGGTAGTGAACATTTTGTCCATAAAAGACAAGATTATTGCCAACAGCGTGAAACCAGGGTTAATATATTGTGCACTTCCAAACCGTTGACTGATATCTTATTTTACTTTGTGTGTTAAATCACATGTGACTTTCACATTTTATCCATCTCAATGCAGTTTCTAAATAAGCATTTTCCGGATTCTACTCATAACGGACAAATTGCATTAGTTTGGGAATACGCCTAAACCAGTCACCTATGATGAAGTTTTACTAACTGGAACCTGCTTGTTAAGCTGGTCTTCACGTCTTCTTAAGATGCATTCACTGGATTCTCTTTATTACTTACACATTGATTTTCAGATTGGGAAAGGAAACTAAAAGGACTAAAACATAAGGGACATTGGATACCGTTCCTGTGAAATCTTCACCTTGCGGTAAGGTCGCATTTTGTATCCATTCTTATTATTTAAGGGGGCAGTCATATCGGGGTTCATATCATTCATAAGAAACTCTAGGGGAAAATATTGTCTTCTTATTGATGACATCAAGTCATAAGCAATACTTTGATATATGTAATTAGGCTACATTTAATTGACTGGTTTATCTCAAAAGGGCTGATCTCTTTTAAAACCTCTTTTAGGAATGTTAACTCTGATCTTTGAATCTAACTACAAAATCTGCAAATCGGTATCATTACATTTAAATGCTCGTAAAAAATAAAAATGAATAAAAATATTAAAGTTTTGGCTTTTAAGAGAAAACATAAATAAGCCAGTTTTGACAGAATCTTCACAATATGCCATTAAGTCATAACAAACTAACTTCTCTGATCCCTCGGGGTTTGTTATATCAGTGTTCTACTGTAGTACAAATTCTTATACCTGTTCCGAGTCTAGTCTCTTCTGGAAATACCCAACACCCTCAGGATAAGGCATTACCCATGGCCATAACAGCAGCTAACAGAACCATGACATTGTTATATTCAAATGTGATAATACTCGAACCACGAATTTATTCGTAAAATATCAAAACGAATAAGAACGTGTATTAAAATATAAACAAATTAAACATTGCTAAACAGTTTAAATGATTTAATAAATGATTAATATTCAAGGATGATTTTATAACCAATAAACTTTGACAGAGAATATAACTCAAGAGAATAGTTTGTTTATGTGTTGGTTTTCCTACTGAATGTTTGTCGTCAAAACAGCATTTTCGAAATAACATTTTTCCAGTATTAAGTTGTATCATCTATATAGGAATTGGAAATATTTCATATCTATCATCATTATAAGATAAATATGCATGCATGGAATGAATGGTTATGTTTATTTGTTGGTTTTCGTACTCAATCATATATATAGCAAATAATTGGAAATATTTTATATCCGTTACTATTATAAGATAAATATGTGGCATGTACTGTACAAGCAATGAACTGCCAACCATCATCTATTCAAAAAAAGTAAATGCAAGAACGTTTGCATTCTCATAGCGCAACAAATACTCATTTGTTGGTTCCTAAATTGTGCATAGATTCTTTTTATCGTAATAACAACAATGTTGTGATTGACCACTAAAACCAAAAGTTGAGTATGTACTTTTAACACAAATCAAACATTATTTTTGGTAAACATCAGTCCCAAATAAGTCGTTTTATTATTATTCTTATTATATGAATATTTTATACATATCCATCCACTCGTGGTTGCTCAAGGTGCTTACATTGTTTCCCCTGGTCAATGGCATTCTTTCAACGTCCGATCATTTTTCGAATTCAACTCCCTCAGGAGTTTTCAACTGACTTCCACATATGTGGCGCTCAGGTTAGGGACCATTCTATGCCTCACAGGATACCCATTCACAGCCGGGTGCACTGAGACACATAGTCACAGCAGTTTGTTCAACACTGCTGAACGCTGACAACCAACAGCTCGGCGTATGCACGTGTCCATGTATCCACCATTCAGCCACTGACATGAATTCGTGGGATCTTTTAAGTGCGCATTTTTGTTGCACTAGGCCTCCAGGGTGACAGTTATTGAGTTCTTACAGAGGTGAACTCTAGGTTTTTACACCTTGGCCTGGATGAGATTCGAAATCGGGACCTCAACAACGTGAGACCGGCGCTCTTGCCGACAGAGCTATCCCGTACCCCACTGAGCTATCCAACTGAGTTTACTCTAATGCCAACAGGACATTTGTTACTTGAAGAAATAGGTCACAGATTTAAAGTTTGATATGTTGAGAATTATTGATTTTGTAAAATATATTTACAGTTCAACAGCGGGACATTTTAGTTTTGAACATAAGAGTCTTCAACTTTTGACTAAGTGAATATTTTGGACTTCAAATCAAATGTCTTTGTAATTATTTTTAAAAATTTGCATATCCTGATCTTTTCTTACTTGTGAAATTATTCATCATTTTTCCGTGGTAACTATCAAACTTAAACCAGAATAATTCAACAAATTTCGATTTTAACGTTCTTAGTGACGAAAATTTCTTCTTGTAAAAATACATGACAAGACCATGATGAATAACTGGCCTTAGCTTCAGTGCTCATTTCCGGTGTGATGAACCTTGATGACAACAACAGATACTCACTAACGGCATAAAGAGTTAATGAAAGACGACTTTTCATTAATTATACTACATTTACTGCAAATGCCAACTAAACAACAAATGTTGCTTGTCCACTGGTGTAGATAGTACAAGCAAATTAGCCTTGTGTCTCGTCAGAAAATCTGAACTTTTCACCTGAAGAAGCAATGCTAAGTTTCGCCGTCAATGTCAGTTCCAGTTAACTATATTCGTTGTTGAGCTGGGTGTTTAAGAAATGCCTTGTTTTGCATTGATTTATTATGTACACTTGTTATTGTTGCACGTAGAAGAATGTAACTGGTGTATATTGGTTTGTTAAAGAATATAGCTTTGTTCACTGATACCATCAGTGTTCTTATCTGTGTAAACATAACTCTGATATCAAATTACCGACTGACGTCACTAGTACCACAATGATGTATCGTCTTGTCAAAATACTTTCTAATACTTTCCTAATATCATTAATGAAGGAGTCTTGTTACTAATGTATAAAATTCAAAACAATCGTGAATGTTTAAACACGATTTTCCAAGGATATTTGTATGAGAATTCCGAAAGTTCCCCCTTACAAGGCAACATTTGTTTAAGAAGATGTTTGATTTCAATTCTTAATTTGACGAATCATTGTAAACCAACAACATATCATTTAATTTATCACTGTTTATTTGAAAACGGTATTAGTATTTATACCGTAATGTCACTACTTTCTAAAATAAAGAAATTGATAATCCATAAACTCATTATATTCTTAACTTCATTAAAAATACTTTTAATGAGGTGTGAGGTATTTACTGCTAATGTTAACTTAGCAACAAACTTTTCTTGTCGAATGGTGTAGATAGTACAAGCGAAATTAGCCTTATTTTGTCATAAGATCTGAACGTTTCTCCTAAGCAAGCTATGCTAAGTTTTGCTGCCAGTTGTCAGTTCCAGTTAACTACAGTTGAATAGGGTTTAAATAGGTTCACGTTAATGACTGCCTGATTACTGAGTACCTTCATATAAACGAAAGCTTAAGAATTCCTGAAATGCCTTTTTTGTGTTGATGTATTATTAACACTTGTAATTGCTGCACGTACAATAATGTTACTCCTGTGTGTTGGTTTATTGAGGCTTTAGCATCAGTTTCTCCATTATTACTGTAAAAGTAATTGTGACGTCAGTAGTATCACAATGACGAATCATCTTAACAAAACACTTTGTTTTCTTAACTCATTGAATAAGGTGTCTTGTACATAATGTGTTGAATTTTAAAAACTCTTAAACATTTAAACACTGCTTTGCCAGGAAGACAAGAGTAATTCTATGGATGAGTTGTTTAATAGAAATACTCATGTCTTCCTTATACTCTCTTCTTCTAGAATGCCACTCAAAAGAAACGCTTTGCGGGGATATAATATAATTTCGGATACCTAACCTACATGTACGTTTAGTAAGAATACAGATCGCTTACCCTGAGCAAACTCACATGACGTAAATAGTACAAAGAATGATTATTTCCTCCCATCATCAGTTCATCACCATCTGTTTTTGACAAAGGCTTCAACTGGTAACAGAGTTTTGAATGGGTTAGTTGCTGCTGGAACCTTTGATTCCGTTGGAATCACTCCTTCTTATGGATAGTTATATATGGAGATACATTGTATAGGTTTTGGAATTAAGGTAATGATTTCATTGTTTATATTTTACTATTATGAATCCGATATGCTTGCAATGAATCTTAGGTAAAATGGTACTTACATTCATTGTTGTTATCAGTCTATAACTGCGTGTACTGTTCATCCGAATGTCTGCACTTATCATAAAACAATGCTCATGTCGAGATCATCATATTTTAAAATAGTAATTATCAATGAATACAATACGGATTAATTGTATTGTCGGAAATCTGAAAGTAGTTTTGGGTTATGTTTATTTTCTAACATTTACATTATTTCCAGAAGGTTTCAATATCAGTGACTTTATGCAAATACTTACATAAAGGATAAATGTGTTTTATATTAACCTTTATATAATAGGCAACTAATTTTGAAGCATTTGCACGATATAGGTTTTAGTAATTATTTTCATGCTTTTCATCTTTCTTTGCGTGGGGGTTGCAAATTTGAATATAATTCTGTTATTAAGATATGAGGTTTCAGTCTAAAAGGATTTTCTGGAAACTAGGATAATTAAAAGGTCTTTAAAGGCTTCGTGACAAACTAATTTATGAATTGACCAGTCAACTGACATTACCCATTGATAATTGGAAGCCATGTCTAAGACTTTTCATTATGCTTGTAACCGCAAAGATAAACAAACAACTAAACTGTTTTTTAAAAAAACATTGATTTTCTCTCTACTTTACTTTTTCTTAACAGAGGTAAGAGCTATTGTAAATCGACCTTTCAATACAACAAGTTATGATTAAAAGTGTAAACCTCAGAGGAAAGTTTCATCAGAGTCGGCTACATAAAGTTCAGTTTGACCCTAGTAAACATGCTTGGAGTGTCAAATGTATTGCGGGGTGAACATAACTCCAATCCAATCTAATCTAATTAAATTTTCATTACTATTATCATTGAACAGGATAAATATGATTTTGCAAGTACAAACCCCATCTGAAGCACATATTATAAATGATATTTAAATTCATTATTTAGTTATCTGAGAAGGTATTTTCCTTACTATTACTTAATATGACGAAACAAAGAATTTTTATTTGGATCGAGTGCACTGATAATTAAACAACTGAACAACCTCCAAAGTCATTGTTCCGATAAGTTTTGACTAATTGAGAAAAAACATGTAGGTTTATATTTTCTGTCTCTAAAGAACAATAAAGACATATCGACAAGCCAAAACCAAACATTGTACTTCAGTGTAGTCTGTTATTGCATGTAATGAGGCGAAATCAGTAAGAAACCCCTTTTAAATATGTTTTTCACGTCGGATTGTTACTTATCAATCAAACATTGAACTAATATTTTTTCATACAAGAAAATAATTAAACCTAATGGCCATAGCAAGAGAGCTCAAATCCTCTGGCTGATTTTAGATAGACACTGATGACGAGACCAGATGCTCGCTAATTACAGCCAGCCTGAGTGAAAGTATTAATCACATGGCAAATAAGTCGTGAAATGTGTATCGATTATTTTCAACTCACTCATATGTCATCTTCACTTCATTTTACAAGGTATATCACGAATCACTTAAACGTCTTGAAACTTGCCAAGTAAAGCGCATTAACACTGGAAATTTGGTTTGTCAGAAAGTGCTCTGAAGAAGTAGATATAAAAGCATCAATGCAGTCTTGTTGATTGATTGATTATCGGTTTATAAAGGGTTGAAATCAAGAAATATTTGTCCTGCAGATATACTGAACAGAAAAACAAAAGCCATGTTTGATTGGCAATAAAGTAAGAATATGGTAGATAGTTCCTATACAATGTCGTGTCATCAAAGGCTACGATTCTTTGATCGATATATCAATGGTATAAGAAGTTGCAAAACTTTAAGTGTGCTCACTGAAAGAAGTATGTTAAGAATTAAGCAAATGGTAGAATGAAATTTGGATATAGTCACGTACATAATGACAAGAATTTAAAACAACTGTTTTTTTGTAGAATTATAAAACACAATTTATCCCAGGGATTGAAAAACCTTGAAACTATATATCATCTATAGTTTTTAATTATCTGTGATGTAGATTAAACGTAGCATTGTTTGGTATACATGTAGATGTGAAACAAATTAAATCTTTTGTTGCATAACTGTTTAGATATCTAATGACTGACATTGACCAATCAAATATCAGAAAATGATTGAAATTGTGCACCCGAAACCATGAGAATTACTACGTTGAATGCCTTGTTATAACATCATAAGCTTCACATAAAAATTTTGTCAAAATGTTTGCCTTATTCGCATTTCGTCTCTCAGGGAACGCTTCTCCCTGAAGAAATATATTGCAATTATAGAACCACCAATCTCATTAGAACTTGTTTACTTCTAAAGCAGTTTTTGCATCAAACATCATCAATGTCAGTACAAGTTTCGTATTCAATCAAGTTAATGTTGTCAAAGAATGGCAATTCTTGTTAAGATACACTAATTTGAATAATAACAACGTCATTGAATGCCTGTGTGCACCGATAAAGCAGGTCACTCTGGATTTATGCTGCAATAAATGTCCAACAAGAGCCATTTGAGGACGTATTTAATGATCTGAAAGAAAATATGTTGTTATTTTAACGCTCATTTCCACATTTGCTCTTCTCTTCAAATTTATTTATTCAGCCTACATCGCGTTTCAACTTTGAAACGAAATATAGTTGACAGATAAAAAAGACAATATAGTTGAAGGATAAAAAAGACGGGTTCAAATGGCTATTAACTTAATGCAATTATAACACAATTCGTGCTATCTAATGAAATGTAACTATACATCAAACAAAGTTGTGTAGCAAGGAAGTCCACTCTGGTGCCAGTAAATGTCTTCATATTGAGTCAATGGTAGATGCAACTACAACAAGTTCTCTTCATCTTGACTAGTGAACGACTTTAAGTTCATTCGAGGTGATTTTATCATAGCATGTAAGCCTCAGGATTTGAACTGAATGTTGAATATTGATGCCCTCGTAAAAATAATTCAGTCTTCGTGGAGAACCTCAACAATGTCTGCTGATATCAACATAAATTTGTTAAATAAGCTATATAAACTTTTATCAATTAATGTCAATTTTGGTTTTCATGCAGGAAGTTGATATCTATCTATCTTTCTATCCTACATCATCTTTTATTTTATGTTCGTGACAATCATTCAATTTAAAAGCCACATTATCATTGAATTTACAAAGCGTTGATGTGAAAGTTGTGTTATGTCTTCGATGATAGCAAATGATTTGATATTGAAGACGTTACGGTTGCAGCCACAGTTCATATTCTTGCATGTCATGATGGTTTATTTGTTTCAAAATTGCTTCTTGTGAAAATCCATAGTCATAGCTGCAATCCTTGTCACCAACTCCAGTTAGACCATGATCTTCAAGATGTGACCTTGTTGATGTTCTTTTGATGATTAAGTATATAGAGGTTGAAGCATTGTTCCATACACATTAAACAAATATTCAACGAGATTTCAGAGGAGTGGTATTTGCAATTGTGACCTGAATCAATATTGATGTCAATATAAGGAACAAATGCGAACAAACACAAACTTGTACTTTGGGAAAATTGCCTGCATAATATGATCAAGCCATGGTCAATTATGTAATTAAGCTGAACTCGTATATAAAACGTGAAAACCATTTTGAATTTTCTTTTTACCAATGTATGATTAACAAGAGAATGGTTTACACTCCCTTTTTAGAAAAAAGTGCAAATACCTATAATGACAATACTCCAACATCTTATTTTTGCTCACTAACAGAGTGAGGCATGCTGACAAGAATTTGGTCAATCGACCATCAGTAATAATAGTACATATGTCTTTGCGGGTTGGTTTAACATTTATTTTGATAGATGTCATATGCAATCGATGGTCATTTAAATTCTATTCAGTTTGTTTCACCTTTATGTCTCTATTCGCTATATTCGTTAACAGTTCGGACAATGCCAGTGGCAGATTATATACTTTTTTATGTAATTACAATTTTAACTTACAGATGTTCCCAACATCCGCTGTGAATGGTTTTGAAATTACTGCTTATATTTTTTAGGATTATTGTAATCTATAGTTCTAGTATCTACATGTATGTTTTACACATTAATATAAAATCGCATTTTCTTTTATTTTTATCGCATATTTCAATTAATAAAAAATAGAAATTATTAAACACCTTCACCATAAGTCTTTAACATATATAATTTATTCAGCCTTAAGGTTTGGTATATAAAACAAGCAATTTCAAGTTGTTTATGCTGAAGATAAGATTAATATCTTAAAATCAACATGACTGTCTTAACGAACAGAATATTGAATGTCATTGGTGAGCTACAGATCAGTGCTTTGACAAAATAAGCGGGCCATTATGTCCAAATCGACCTAAGACATTCTAATTTTGAAGTATCTTTGTTGTTCAAATGGTACATCAAGTTTAGAGTATCATGTTTATGGCAGTAAGAAAATATCGGAATAGTTAATACCAATGTTGCTTCTCAATCCACTTCAATTTGGAAAGAACATGCCCTGTAGTATGTTCATCAAATGTAGATCATTTGATAGGTTCGATGACCGGGGCATCGAACATCAGAAAGTAGAGGCATATTGATGAAACGTTCACTCTCTCGGATATTTGTTAGATTGTTTCATGATTATCTTGAAAGTCCAAACTGTGGATTAATTCATGAAACACATTCAATTTTTTTCAGTTTTCCCTTTGATCAACAACTATCTTAAACGCCGCTGATATATTGCCTAAGCGAGTTTAGCATTTACTCACTCACTCATATATATAATATAAGAGTTTCAGTTATTAGATACATGTCTTTTAACTATCACTCGATTAAGTAGACAGGGAACATCCTCCAAATTCAAATAATTATGTATACTATCCCTACGTGCACACAGTTAATTCACTGCTTCCTAAATCAATTATCTTCATGTATATACTGTTCACGTAGCTATCTGAGGACCCAACCAGAAGCCAGCATATTACCTTGTACTAATGGTTGCTGCAGTTCAACAATAAGCCTCAAGTCCTGATTGTTATGTTTTGTGACAGGGAATAATGGTTGGGTTCTCTGCATCAGACAGAAAGTCTGTGAACTGTTATTTGAAGGAAATCCGAAAGTAGAGATTTACTAATGGTCTCAACTAAAAACAAATTGTTGCTTCTAAGGATTCTTGTTATGTACCTCATTAATAGAAATATCGATTTGTCCTTTTTTCAGTTTCTTTTGTTAGCTTGTGGGCTCGAAAGAGTATTGTTTTACGCAATCGGCTTGAAGTAATGGTTCCTGGATTTGGGTTCTCCTTTTTAGCTATGATTCATTATTGAGGCCAATTTCTTATTTATATGAGCATGTACAATCTTATTAGTATTTTGCTACAATATCAATTTGAACTGGTTTTTTTTCTTATACTTCTCATAAATATTACAATCTTTCTGAATTAAAAGTATCAAATTCAAAGGCATTGCGTTCAAACTACCCCCTCTTTTATTGGGTATTCCTACAACTCACTACAACAACGTCGCCTATCTTTGCCGTTATTCTGCTCTACCTTCAGTTTAGTTTAGTCGTAATTTCATACTTATATTTAGTGTTGCATTAATTTTTAGCCGACACTCACTGATTTTACTTCAAGTACAATATGGACTAATTTCTTGAATTGTTACGCCCAATGTTTTACATTCAACTTCCAACTGAAGGTTTTGGACGATCACTTTCATTTTGTTAGAGCAACAATTAAGACATTAGAAATCTCTAAGGTTTTTAAGTAAGTCGTAAGTCTTTCAAACGATAGTCTGTTGAATTCAAACAGTTAAAGGGAATACATGGTACGCTTTCAATGCCTATTTTACTGATAACATTTACTTTGGAGCAGTTTTCCTCTTAGCAACAACAAAATGTGTTTTTGCAACTGATGTGTTATTTGGCGTTTTTTGTCACAGTAAAACAGTATCAATACACTCTTTCAAGGGAGGGACGACAATAATAAAAGGAATAGAATTGAATATCACTTAGTAAATATGTAACTTTGACCTTTTATTTATTTATGACTGAAAGGTAATCTAAGAAGTACCTACATGTGCATGTAGCTATAGCTTGATGGTGCTACAGAAACTTATAATATAAATTATCATTACATCGGGCAATATTTTGAGTGGTTGACTGAGTGTGTATGAGTTCAACTGAGCTTTACCAATACCTTTGTCACAAGCGGCGCAAAATATTTTGAAGATGCCAATGATTAACAAATGATAATTCAGTACGTTATCTATGGTTGTTTTAACCGTGTATATTTCCTTCTATGAGTGTGTCTGAATTGGTTGGTTCCAAATGAAACTATTTGTTAATGTGCTATAAAATTGTTCTATGAGATTCTGATGAACATAATTTATAATGTGACATGTCATTTGATGCATATTAACATCAACATAATTTTCAGATATTTGGGCAAATAAGTAAGCTTTCATGGCAATGTGCTCTATCGAAATTGGAACCTTAAAGATGGAGTAGTGTTCTGCCTAGGGCTTGATAGCAGCTTTGAAAGTACAATTCCTCCAGGGTTATGATGTAGGTCGCAGTTTGAGCAGGTACTAGTAACTGGAAATAGTGCGTTATAAGTATCCTCATTATTATAAATATATATGCAATGATAATTATCTAATTAATGTTTAGAAATACAGAAATACATAACTTAAGAGTCAGTAAGTTATATCTTTCAATATAAGAGTTTGATCAATGAACTCTACTTTACAGTGAAAAGATGAAAATTAACGCTATTTATAATTTGTTTATTGGTTTGTGTAACCATTTGAGAAATTCAATCAAGATACATGCGCTTCGCTCAATCATTCAAATAATTCAGTAAGAAAAAAAAAGTTTTTAAAAATGAAACCATGGAAACCACTCAAATATCAAACATTGATAGTCAAGAAATTACAAATTAATATGAACATTTTAAAAAACAAAAGAGCTACAATGAAATAATAGCATATTCCTAAAGAGCAAGTTAATATCCGGTTACAAAAAGAGAATATAAACGACATGTAAATGTTTTTTGAGTTATGCAGTGTAGATCAGAAGTATGTATCACATAGTTTTACCATGCACTTCAGAATTAGATCTTGATGAGCTGTTAGGATGAAACAGCGTAAAAGACATTCAAATATTGAAAACCCCATATCTTTCAGCACTGTTAGAGTCGGGCTAAATAAGTCTAAGTATAGCTTTTGTTCAAGATCTAGAATCAGGTGAAGTGTTGAGACAACACCTGTCAGGTGATAAACTAATTAAAGGTGAAAACTCGAGACGTGAATAGTAGAAGCGTGCTGATTGAGGGGCTGTAGTGTTATTTGTAAACAATGTCGGAATAGTTATTGGTACCAACAATGTGCACAATATGTAAGAAAAGCCTGAAAATACGTCCTTATACATCCGTGAGACATTTTGACAGGAAAGAATGTTTGATAGTATATTATCTGATAAACATATTCTATGTCATTTGTCGTTTTTGAACATTATGTGATAAAAGGATAAATGTTTCTGGTGGCATGATAAAAGGTAAATGTCCTCTCAGAGTAAATGTAGTCCTGTAAAAAACCCATTAAGTTTTAACTTTTATGGCGAGAAAACAGCTATTGATGCCAATCGAGTGGACATCATTTCATCTGATTAACGCTCTAGCGGATATTTCTGTGACATATTGATAGAGTATGATGATCTATTTTTTTCAAAACAGGCCTAACTATCTTATTCATCAAAACACGATGAAAAGCCAGCCTTTTGCTGAACTACAAAGTTATAAGATGATGCCATGCTAAACTGACAAAATGGCTTCAAAATATTTTTCAGAGATCATATACATTAGGTGTAAAAAGAAAAATCATGTTTTACAAATGAAAGTGGCATTGTTCAAACATCACAATTACAACTAAAATGTATATAGTATCAAAGCATTTTTAACAAACCACATGAACTAATACTAGCAACATTAATGATCTATAACGTCATTATCTTAGAATTGCAAATATTGACATACTTTGTATGTATATTTCATAAGGGATTACCATACACATTAGCCCCTGTGCAAATATTAAGCTTCATTAGTTGTACTTGCAAATGTATGTAAATATGCTCAAATGGTTTACCCTTTTATCTATCAAGTGAAGTGGACTCTGAAGCATGTACACATTAGTCATTGAGGTGTTGATTGATAAATGATTTGTATTGTCTACACTAGCAGTGATTCAAACTAACACGCCTATTGATTATTTAAAAAAGGTATATAGAGTTCAAACAAACACGCCATACATCATGGTTCTGAATCATTAGATATTGATGATGAGATGACCATTATCTCGGGGTTCACCGCTGTTTTAGTGCATGTAAACATGGATAGATAGGCACCTTTGAACATTGTGGTTGGGTTGAAATATGCGAAATTCAGTTTCATGATGATTTTCATCATCTAATGAAATGTTATACGTTACAATTTGGCATATGCTACATTGAAACTGTTGATTGAGTAGATGAGTTTAACCATTTGGCTGGTAGTATGTTGAAAAATTGGGTACATAAGGTTAAATTGAGTCAACGTTTTGTTTGACTCATGATGTATTTTACTTTTTTTTTTAGTAAAAACCTTTCAACTTTTATTATCGTGTTTAGAAATATTTGGCAACAATAAGTTACCTACTTGTAATGTTCGTTTTGTTATATTCATTTTTAGAAGCTCTTCATCCTTTTATAAATGTTCCTTGTATTCTTATAGCTCTTTTAATTGGTTATGGCCTTATAGTCTGTTTATTCCTATTCTTGTAAGCTTAGTACTGCTGATACATGTATATGATATTCTTCCACAAGGAAGTATGTACGCCAAACTAACTTTGTATATGTATGACAAGAAAAGCTTGGGTTTGTATAATACCGTTTCAAGTTTATCTGGTGCCTAAGGAGTCACGAAATTTCAAATCAAGAAGTTGTACAATGGATGTATATACAATGAGGGTGTTATAGGGGATTCTCAATATTTATGCATGCATACGACCTATGACCTTCTCAAATCCAAAACGAGGCTAAGGCCGCTTCATACTTCCTGGTTGCGTAATGGCTACGTGTCGTTAGTGAGACTCTCTGTTTCTATCGGCTAGAAATGATTGTGCCCGTGTGATTGAATCGTATTCCAACTACACCCGTGACGTAAACCTGTTGTATGACAATAAAATCGCCCCAATGGAGGTAATCATTCCATGTAAATCCATAACGAACCTTCGTTTTGGATAGTTGAATTCGTGGCAAATTCAAAAGACCGACGAGTTTTGCAAATTTTGCAAACAAGATCATAGGTTTTTTTTATTGCTATATACCTCGTTGCAAATTATGATAATCATTCGACAATATGTTATTTATGTTTATTATCTCGATCTCCACTGCCAAAATTTTGAACAAACTGCCGTAACTGCCCAACTTGGGGATGTTTACAAATGTTTATTGTGATTTACAATGTTGACTGTGCTGCAAAACCGTCAAAAAGACACATCATATATCGAAAAGTAAGAAGCTTCATAAACAGAATATTTTAAAACAAAAACTTTTCATCATGATTCAAATATGAAATGGAGAATTTTTAATATTGTGATGATAATAAATAAGCCTTTCATTGATATGTTAATAGATATCTGATCAGGACACATACATGGTCTTGAGACAATAAATATTGTTATTGTGGGCAAATAATTTGAATTGTTGGCACATTGAATTACATATAGATGCTTCAATACTCTATTAAGTTTTACCAATATGTAAGGCCACACAAGTTACACATAAACAGTAAGTAAACTTGGTCTGGGAGGGAAATGCATGTATATATTAATAATCATATTAAAAAATAAGAATGAATTAATGTGATTTTGCTTTGATATGGAGCATTTGAAAATTGCAATTTGATTAAAATTAAAAATCTTATTATTTAACTGTAAACATATTCTCTTGTTAGAATTGATATGATATTCAATAATATTTCAATGAATATTTGATTAGTTTAAAAGGAGTTCTGGTAGGACTTATGGCAATGTAGATCTTTGTTTGGTTAATGCTTCACTTGAATTGTGTGATTGATTCTAGGCACTGAAGATAAATAATTGAAACAATATAAAATACTAACAAAATTGCTTGAACATAAAAATGTTATTCATGAATTTCAGCATTATAAAAAATAGCCCTTTAGCTAGGTATAATAATACAATTTGAAATAAATATTCAGACCTTCAAAATAAATTGACAGTTTCTATAATCTCTTTTGGTGAAGATTTATGTCACAAAAATAATTGATTGCACTTTGTTAAACCTAAATAATTGTTTCTTTTGTAAAGTGTATTTTTTTTATATCCTTTTTCCAAATAATTTGTACAGATATCCCTCATTTATCTAATAAAGTACATGCAGTTGCTTCTAATATATACTACAATTTTTATAATTCATGTAACATGATTTCACAGTGGTTTTAGATCAATTCTAGTGATTTTCTTGAATATTTCTACAACCCCAGAACAGAGATTTGAATAAGCTCTATAAACAAATATATATGATTAATACTCTGAACATATGGCTAGTTCTGTGTCAAGGACAAGAACATAATTTAACAATATAAGTATCAACAAAACTAAACAAATAGTTTAAAAACACAGGCCAAATTTAACATTTTATAATTATCAGTATTCTAAATTAACCATTTAGATTTGTTTGTAACATTGATTGAAATATGTTCCTAGGCCACAAAATTTATTTGTCAGTTCTAATGCTGAAAACAAGTTTTATGCCATCAGAATTATGATCAATATTTATTTCTTATTTAAAGGTTGCTCCCTCATTATACTGTAGCTCACATATGATAAACATAACATTTATTAAACAATTTTTTTTTTAAATCTTTAAAAACTTAAATTTGCAACTACAAAAATATCTCACTGAGATTGTTTTAAATTCAACTTTTCTCAATAGAAGAACTGAGAAGAATAAGTTCTATATGTACATTAATTTTCTAAAAATGATTCTATGTACTGTAGATATGCAGGAGTAGACTCAGTATCACTATAGTATTTATGTAAAATATTAATTTATCTGCAATAATAATATTTTTAAGATAAGAATATTCTTGATGTGGGCGTTATCAGAAACATAGAAAACGTTAAGATGTAATTATGAAAAAAAGTATTATTTTAGTCTGATATGACTCACAAATATATTGTATAAGAATTAATTAAGTAGATTAAGATGTATTTTACTTTTTTTTTTAGTAAAAACCTTTCAACTTTTATTATCGTGTTTAGAAATATTTGGCAACAATAAGTTACCTACTTGTAATGTTCGTTTTGTTATATTCATTTGTAGAAGCTCTTCATCCTTGTATAAATGTTCCTTGTATTCTTATAGCTCTTTTAATTGGTTATGGCCTTATAGTCTGTTTATTCCTATTCTTGTAAGCTTAGTACTGCTGAAATATGTATATGACGCGAAAAGCGTGCAGCACGTGCAAAGTTGTGTACACTGACATAGAGGGCCAGTAAATTAGTGCAACGTGTCATTTCCTCTGCATGGCTGTTTCACAACAGACATGATTTGGCATAAGGAATACTTTAAATTCTGCATCACTTGATTAATGTTTATATTAGAATTGATAGATTACATCAAAATAGTGATATTTCTGTTTGAGTATAGCTGTTTGAAACTGGGGCTACACAATGGGTCTCTCAACCGTGTTTACCGTGACCAAAGTTAAGATGTATCCATACGCGCTGAAATGATTGGTTTCACCATTGAAATTGAAAACTTTTTATAATTTGAATGCTGGCTTTCTGACGTTATGGATAATAAAGAAATGAACACTCTCGCGAGATGTCATTGTTTTCACAACACTCTTGCCAGTAAAACAATATTTCTCTCGCTCAGGAAATTATCATTTAAAGACAATCGTGTTGTAAAAACAATATGATATATCTGCTTGGGTATTAATCTCTATTTTACACCGTCATTTTGTTCTCTATTAAGTGTACGTAATACAACTAGCATATTCTGTGATATGATTTTGCATATTGGCATTGGAAGAAAGTTGATCCTCAGGTTTAGCTGACAGTGTTTTATTTGATATTTCACAAATGAATTCACACAAGTTTTTTTTATGCCAAATGCCTTTTAAAAATGAAAGCAAAATATCTATTTGGTCCAAGTGTTTTAATTTGTTATTAAGCGTAGACTATATCCAATATTCTTTGACAGGTGACATACACCTTTTAGTCAATTCTCACAGGTTGACGTTTTTATATGTAGGTATGCCTGAAACAGAAGCGACTATGCTACTGTTCAGGCAAAGATTGATGTTTGACCAAATACATGGGTAATGAATTAAATTTACAACATAATAGTCCACACCAAAATGATTCATAGACGATTGAAACATCTATAAAGGTTAGATATAATTGATTAAAAACCGTATTGCTTCCCAAACTTTTGAACAATCTTTTATGCGAATGAAATAGCAATTTCATCGAAATTGTGGTAACAACGATTTAAAGTTATCGATTTTGTTGGTTTGAAGTCTTATTTCATTCTCTACCCACAAAGGCAGATCAAATCATGAAATGTTGATCGAGCCTCTGTTCTTATTCGCCGAGTTTTGGGGGTAGAATGGGAGATGCCTGACTGGAGGCAATCAAAGATAGTTGTGCAATCAGCGACACTGTTCTAAAATCATTATTTTGGCGACTGAATCATGACAAAAGCATTGTGATACGAACCACCCTTTCCATGCGAGAAGCTACATATATCAAAATGGATATTAGTGCAATTTTTTTTTCTGCCCGGGAAACCACGGATTTGGTCTAATAAGAAGAGATGCTCGATCAATATTTCATAACTTGATCTGCGTCTGTGGGGAGAGAATAGTCTCATTTGATAAGTGTTCCAAACGCATCCTAGAGCCTTGTCCTACGTCATCCATAACAAGTTTTTGATACTTCTGGAGCTCTTTTTCCTGTCGCAAAGTAGGTAAAGAAAGAGGTATTAGTTCCAGAAGATTGTAAAGTTTTCAAAAAGATTTTCTCATTCAATAATTCAAGTTTTGAACAAAATTACATGTATTAAAGTCGGTTATTAGCAGTCATTTTTACCCTGCGTGAAAAACATGATTCTACATGATAGCTTTTAACATGGGGCGTAGCCATTTATCTAAAAAACTTTCCGACACATCATTCAAAGAAGTTTGCTATGAACCTTAGCTTACCTTATTGTGTCTGATACTTATCATTCAGACAGAAACCTTTGTTCATATTTACAAGGTACAACTGATGCCTCATCATGATACGTAAATAATTTCCACCAAGACACATCCAGACATGCTTTACAATAAGGCTGTGGAGGTCAATTTAATCCATTATTCTAGTAAACCACAAACTAATTATTCAATTACGCTGTGAGGTAAAGTTGAATATGACAATCAATTATCTAAATCGATTCATATCTAGTAATGATGATGTCGAATATGCAACCTTTCAGTGTAAATCATGCGTTGTCTTGTTAAAGATACTTGTATCTTCATCTTGTGTATGAATTCAAATCGTGAGTGATAGACATTTCTGTCCATGTTTCATGTTCAGCCAAGCAATGGGTAAACAAATTGATTTGTTTGTCGTATGATCCATTAGGCAATTGTGCTTAAATTGAGAAAAAAATGTATGCAGCTAATTAAATAATGTTATTGATTGCTTCATGTGGCGAATTCCGATATAAAACCTTATTTTTGCTGAATATCTTCTTGTGAGGTAGTATTGCATGGCTAAGGTTAAATGGATTCTGGATGTATGTATTGATTTTAGTGAAGTTTGGGTTTTTATTAGTTCAAAAAAGTGTTTACACACTAGGCTACATTTAACTACTTCAAGCAAGAATTTCTTTAATTTTTAGTTACACTGTCTTCAAGGTTGGACAAATGTCTTCAAATGCCACTACGATTGAGGCACAATAAAAAGGCGAGTTGAATCACCTTCAAATACATTTGATTTGATACACATCCGATGCCAGACAACTGAATACTTAGCACAATGATGCGGTATTTTAGCAGAGAAACTAAAATGTACTCTAATCAAATAAATCTGACCTAAATTTGTTAATTTTCTGGACTAAGGATTCGTTATGAATATGTACTAGCATCTAACATAATGTAATGAAACACTGTTATGCAACACTCGCTTAATACTAAACCAATAAATCCATGTGAATTAATCTTTACGACATCATCATTATGAATGCCTATAGGATACTATGAGGATACAAAAAGAATGTAATACCTGTCATTTGTAGTCTCTGTGCAAATAATGGCATCCACTGGCTGGTACGATAATCATTTCAGACGAGTTCATTACTACAATCTATTAGGTTTCCCTGCAACCAATCGTTACATTTACCTGTATTTTCTCCTAGCAGTCTAAAGAACCACTCAGACATCAGTGTAATAGAAGTGGATGTAACAACAACCTTGGGGGATCTGTTTAAGACAAATGTTCATATGTAAAGAAAGAGGGTCGATGTGTATCCTGTACATATTAGTATATGCCAATGACAAGAGTTAACAACCCATTCTTGACTAAACTGTACTTGAGAGATTTCTTCTTTTTTATCTCTTTGAAACATATATTGTGAAGTCAGACCTAGATCAACGATATTAAAGGTAAGCTTTCTATTTTTGCAGTAAATGTATTTAGTGACAACATGTAAGCGACAGACTCTGTATGATTGAGTGGACATTTGTTGTGTGAATGAAAATTTAACACCGTTTTTAAATGAAATGGTCAACAGCGAACATGCATTTTAATATTGAGGGTTGAAATGAACATGTTCTGGAGATGTAAGTGGCAGTCCAATGAAGAGACTTCGTTATATCTAATGCTACATCAATAGATGGAGGTATAAGATTCTGACAGGGCATTGATCATACAAATTGACCTGTCAGCAAATGCAAATAAAAGCATAGGAATCCCGAATTTCTGTCTTTATGTGAAGATAACGAAAGTCTTTTACAAGAACGAACAGCAGTGAAATTAATTCGATACCCTGCCAATTGGGCTTTCATATTACCTGTCTGTTCAAAAAGGTTCCAGAATATGTTCAATTCTATTCATGCTACATGTTTGCTTCACCTTACATAATGCCGTGGGGAGGGATGTTTCTTTATCAATGTTACATTTCATTATAAGTTACTTTATGGCAAAATTGGACAAGCTTACATTTCTATAGATTTTCCAATTTTTTCTATGTAAGCAGTATATAGAGATTATTACCCAAGGAATTGGGTCATATGACTTTTATTAAACGAGTGTGAATGTTTGTATTACTCGAGCGAGAGCGAAGGTTATTCACATATTTTCACGGTTTCGTTAAAGTCAAAGGACACACTTCCGTAGGTAATAATTTCTTTATTACTGATTCTATTCAAATTACCATCTTAGAAATAGCTAAGAAACCGGTCACATTCCTTGCAAAGGCCGACTATAATGACGTCATTAACAATGGTGTCATGACGTCACAGGCGAAAATATACTTTTTGCACTAAAACAATCATTGCTAGGCAAAAGTGACATGTGCACTAGTGCTCACATTGAAAATATGTCGCTACTTAATTTCAATCATATGGGTAAGAAAAGAATTCTTTTACTAGTTTTATGGGGATTTTATCCCCAGCAGCACTACTTCCATATAAGTTGTCACTTAAAGATCATGTCCTATCTGCTTTCGGTCAACAATCTTGTTAGTTTTGGAATGTGTCATAAAAACTCTGCTGTGCTTACTTTATTGAAATAACTCATATGTATTGATAGAAAAATTACATTTAATTGATGATTAACTAAAAAAAAAATGAAATGCAGTAGCAGGGCTTTTTACACGGAGGGGTGGCTTTAAGTTCACTTGTCATTGTTGTTGTTTTTTTCCCAAGTGTGCATTCTTCTTCATCAAATTGTCAAATAAAAATCAACAAAAATATTACTCAAAATAACACGTTTTATCTTGATTGTGTTAAAATTATGTACAAAAAAAACTTTGCGCCAGGAATGTGATAAATTATGTGACATTTTATGTAAGAAATTGTATTGTCTCTTAATCTATTAAGTGGTTTCTATATCAGGTTTTTACAAATGAATAGCAAAGTAAATCTATTCAAATTTTTACAGCAATTTCAAGTAAATCAAAGTTAATTCATTCATTTCAAACAACAAATTTTATATTATACTATTGCATCCTAGGGGTCTAACTATTTATCTTACACATAGTCAGATAAAAAGAGGCTTGAAGAGAAGTCAATTAGTAAAAGGTTTTTTGTTGTGGCTTCACGAAGATTGAAAAGGTCTGAAACAAAGGGACTTAAAAGTTTGCATTTGAAGGATTTACCAAGTTGGAAAACAAAGGATTTTAGTGCCAAATCGTAACTTTGAAAGTTCTCATTTACAATTCTTAACTCAACGGACTTCATTGTGCCCTTGAAGACAGAGGCGATTGAAAATAGAACATGCCTCTGTAGATGTCTTCTACTTGAGTGATTGAAAAAAGAGAAGCCATGTATCTTATACAGTGCATTCATCTTCACAAGAAGTGGCCCTTCTGAACATAAGGACATAAAGACTTTCTAAAAGGTCAACAAGAAAAAGTTCAATGAAAGTTTTGAAGCATCATTTGGTACTTACACATTAACAGTCAGTTTAATAAAATAACTTAAACTTTAGTGTGCAATATATCCTTGATAAGTAACGTTGAATGTTTACTTCAATCTTAAAGGGGCAATAGCACGGTTTTAGGGTGAATATAAGGTGATGTCAGGAAAATGAAAAAAATTGGTTCCAATTGAAAGACAATGTATTTAAAATGAAGCAGTAATAAATAAAATACACAATGTAAAGTTCAGGCATGCGATTCCTTTTTCTTACACAAAATGAATTACAAAATAGAGTTTACACAAAAATGGCCGCAAATGGACTTTATGTTAATCTTTTTAATGTGTTTTCTGACTATGGATGGTTGGTTTGTGTAGTGAGATCAAATCAATACATTTAGCATTAATGTACACTTATCAGGGGAAAATTAGAACCTAAATGTGTCAAAAAACGTGCTACTGCCCCTTTAAGGTGCAATATATTCTTCATAAGAAGCGTTAAATGTTTAGGAGCGATAGCTTGTGAAAATTGGGGCGCTAATTAAAGTCCCTCTTCAAGTCATTTGAATATGATATTGTCAACATATTCACTCAATAGATTGCTTTTATCCTTGTTGTGTCACTGATGTATTTCACATAACCGCAACCAGTCCCTTTCATTTATAAAATAGCAAGTCTTCCATTATGGTTGAATAGCAAAAACTGCATCCCTCAGAATGTGCATAGAATAAATTCACTTTTATCATGCTCAACTCTCAAAGAAGCAATTTTTTTTTAAACATTTTTTATACAAATACTTTTAATATTTATTGTTAAGAAAGAAATCTATTCAAGCCTTTATAAGCAATACGTAAACGCCTGGTCTGAATCTTCCCAATTTATGCAGTGAGCATTTATGATATAGAAATGCACTTAAGAAAATCTCTGATAAATTCACAGAGATAAACGAAGGCACCAAACAACACGTTCTGCACCAGTCACCTTCAAGATCACCTCATGATAAACCGAATTGTGTGACAAAAACTGAATCCGCCAGAATGTACATAGACGACATTAATTTTTTTGAAAATCATGCTCAACTCTCAAGGAAACAACATGGTTTTTTTTATGCAGTACTTAAATTATTTAAGCACAAAATTGAATATTAGTAAAACGTCTGTGATGTAATGAATGTAATAGTGTTCAAACACATCTTAAAATTCTTCAAAAAGATAACGAAATCAGTCTATGATTAAGTGAGAATTAAACCAAAGGAAATGGAACTATGAATGCCTAAGGACTGAGAATGCACTTTCAAGCTTGTTAGCATCCTTTGGTTTCTGATCCGGTAATCAGTTCAGACGAGTTCATTACTACAATCTCTTAGATTTCCCTACAACCAATCGTGAAATTTACCTGTGTGTGCTCCTATCAGCTCAGTCTAAAAAGCCACTCAGACATCAGTGTAATAAGAGTGGATGCTTGTCATGCAACAACAACCTTGGGGGATACTTTGACTGTTTGTGAGGGGAGATATTCAAAGGAATATCAGGTAGAAAACACGTGTCAATAAGTTGAATGCATTGAGTTACAATTACTAATGTCAGCCAATTTTTCTCATTTTGTGCATTTGGTAGACAAACATTTTGGGAAATAACAGTGAAAATTTCTGCATTCTGATATTTAGAATTCAATCTTTTGTGTTGAAGAATAAGGCTTCAAATTTAACATAAACTAGATTAACATATGCTAGACATGAAATGCAATTCTTGTCAACAGGAAATAAAAATGCTGAATTTGTATTGGTACATACCCATTTAGTCTATGTGTTGTCCATTTCAAAACTTGAACAATTCACAAAGGTTTTATTTATCTTAATTAATAAGAATGGATTTTATTGTTTTTGATCGCTACCAGAATTTTGTTGTTGTTGTGAAATTAGTCTCAATAGATCCTTATGAATGAATAATAGGAAATAATCATTGAATAAATGAAAAAATAATTGTAAACCTTTCCTTGTCAACAACTCATTAAGAGGACAAGTCGTGACAGCGTTTTTATAAAAGTTTAACTTCAATTGGTTAGGATTTTTTACCCTGAGACTCATTATTCAGCTGGTGTTCACTTATAGTTGCTTGATGCTGTGTGACAGCCCACTGCATGCATTATCTCTAATGACACGAAAATGATGAGATATTAGGTTCCGATTGAACCACATGCTTCAGTAATGACATAAATTGAAATGTCAGCCAATGCATAATCAACCGTCTCCACAATGCTAACCTTTCTATCAGAGAACCTGAGAGAAGTAAAATATAAATGCATTTTCTGTCATTAAAGGTAAAACATAAAGGTAAAAAAACGCTAAGCAGCCTCATTAGAATGATGTTGTCATCTTTTTAAAAAGTATTAGGAATTCAGTCTTTCAAACCAAAGAAAACAACAAGGTAAAAATGTCGTTGTTGAGTGCCTAATATCTTCCACATATTAGCTATTTCAACGCATCACTGAATACTGAATACTGAAATTGTAGCTTAAATGATCCAAAGGAGAAATAGAGTGTATTTTATAATTTAACTTTACTTTCAAAGCAATGTCATCCATCGTAAAGGATGTACAATAGTTGTACCACGTTTGCCTAGAAATCATTGGTAGTGAACATTTTGTCCATAAAAGACATGATTATCGCCAACAGCGTGAAACCAGGGTTAATCTATTGTGCACTTCCAAACCATTGACTGATATCTTATTTTACTTTGTGTGTTAAATCACATGTGACTTTCACATTTTATCCATCTCAATGCAGCTTTTAAATAAACATTTTCCGGATTCTACTCAAAACCGACAAATTGCATTAGTTTGGGAATACGCCTAAACCAGTCACCTATGATGAAGTTTTACTAACTGGAACCTGTTTGTTAAGCTGGTCTTCACCTCTTCTTAAGATGCATTCACTGGATTCTCTTTGTTACTTACACGTTGATTTTCAGATTGGGAAAGGAAACTAAAAGGACTTAAACATAAGGGACATTGGATACCGTTCCTGTGAAATCTTCACCTAGGGGTAAGGTTGCATTTTGTATCCATTCTTATTATTTAAGGGGGCAGTCATATCGGGGTTCATATCATTCATAAGAAACTCTAGGGGAAAATATTGTCTTCCCATTGAAGACATCAAGTCATAAGCAATACTTTGATATATGTTTTTAGTCAACATTTAATGATTTATCGCAAAAGGCCTGATCTCTTTTAAAACCTCTTTTAGGAATGTTAACTCTGATCTTTGAATCTAACTACAAATCGGTATCATTACATTTAAATGCTCGAGAAAAAAATGAAAAAAATTAATTTTTGGCTTTGATACTTTGAACTGTAAAGGTTTTTAAGAGAAAAACATAAATAAACCAGTTTTGACAGAATCTTCACAATATGGCATTAAGTCATAGCAAACTAACTTCTCTGATCCCTCGTGGTTCGTTATATCCATGTTCTACTGTAGTGCAAATTCTTATACCTGTTCCGAGTCTAGTCCCTTCTGGAAATACCCAACACCCTCAGGATAAGGCATTACCCATGGCCATAACAGCAGCTAACCGAAACATGACATTGTTGTATTCAAATGTGATAATACTCGAACCACGATTTTATTCTAAAATATCAAAACGAATATGAACGTGTATTAAAATATAAACAAATTAAACATTGATAAACAATTTAAATGAATTAATAAATGATTAATATTCAAGCATGATTTTATTACCAATTAACTTTGACAGAGAATATTACTCAAGAGAATAGTTTGTTTTTGTGTTGGTTTTCCTACTGAATGTTTGTCTTCAAAACAACATTTTCGAAATAACATTTTTCCAGTATTAAGTTGTATTATCTATAAAGGAATTGGAAATATTTCATATCTATCATCATTATAAGATAAATATGTGGGATGCATGGAATGAATGGTTATGTTTATTTGTTGGTTTTCGTACTCAATGACTGTCATTAAAACAGCATTTCCGAAATTACATGTATTCAGTATTGTATTAAGTTGTATCATTATATAGGAATTGAAAATATTTTATATCCATTACTATTATAAGATAAATATGCGGCATGTACTGTACACACAATGATCTGCCAACCATGATCTATTCAAAAAAAGTAAATGCAAGGACGTTTGCATTCTCATAGCACAACAAATACTCATTTGTTGGTTCCTAAATTTTGCAAAGACAATAAAACCAAAAGTTGAGTATGTACTTTTAACACAAATCAAACATCAGTCCCAAATAAGTCGTTTTATTATTATTATTATTATTATTATTATTATTATTATTATTATTATATGAATATTTTATACAAGGTGCTTACATTGTTTCCCCTTGTCAATGGCATTGTTTCCCCTGGTCAATGGCATTCTTTCACAGTCCGATCATTTTTCCAATTCAACTCCCTGAGGAGTATTCATCTGGTTTCCACATATGTGGCGCTCAGGTTAGCCATTCACAGCCGGGTGAACTGAGACACATAGTCACCGCAGTTTGTCCAACACTGCTGAACGCTGACAACCAACAACTCGGCGTATGCACGTGTCCATGTATCCACCATTCAGCCACTGACATGAATTCATGGGATCTTTTAAGTGCGCATTTTTTTGTTTCACTACACACTAGGCCTCCAGGGTGACACTTATTGAGTTCTAACAGAGGTGAACTCTAGGTTTTTACACCTTGGCCTGGATGAGATTCGAACTCGGGACCTCAACAACGTGAGACCGGCGCTCTTGCTGACAGAGCTATCCCGTACCCCACTGAGCTATCCAACTGAGTTTACTATAATGCCAACAGGACATTTGTTCCTTGAAGATATAGGTCACGGATTTAAAGTTAGATATGTTGAGAATTATTGATTTTGTAAAATATATTTACAGTTCAACAGCGGGACATTTTAGTTTTGAACATAAGAGTCCTCAACTTTTGACTAAGTGAATATTTTGGACTTCAAATCAAATGTCTTTGTAATTATTTTTAAAAATTTGCATATCCTGATCTTTTCTTACTTGTGAAATTATTCATCATTTTTCCATGGTAACTATCAAACTTAAACAAGAATAATTCAATGAATTTAAATTTTAACGTTCTTAGTGACGAAAATTTCTTCTTGTAAAAATACATGACATGACCATGATGAATAACTGGCCTTAGCTTCAGTGCTCATTTCCGGTGTGATGAACCTTGATGACAACAACAGATACTTACTAATGGCATAAAGATTTAATGAAAGACGACTTTTCATTAATTATACTACTAATGAGTTGTGAGGCATTTACTGCTAATGCCCACTGAGCCACAAATTTTGCTTGTCCACTGGTGTAGATAGTGCAAGCAAATTAGCCTTGTGTCTCATCAGAAAATCTTAACTTTTCACCTGAAGAAGCAATGCTAAGTTTCGCCGTCAATGTCAGTTCCAGTTATCTTTATTAGTTTTGAGCTGGGTGTTAAAGAAATGCCTTGTTATGCATTGATTTATTTTGTACACTTGTTATTGCTGCACGTACAAGAATGTTAATCATGTGTGTTGGTTTGTTTAAAGGATATAGCTTTGTTTACCGATAACATCAGTGTTCTTATCTGTGCAAACATAACTCTGATATCAAATTACCGACTGACGCCACTAGACCACAATGATGTATCTTCTTGTCAAAGAACTTTGTTTCCTAATATCATAATAAAGGAGTCTTGTTCCTAATGTGTAAAATATAAAACAATCGTAAATGTTTAAACACGGTTTTCCAAAGATATCTTAATGAAAATTCCAAAAGTGCCCACCCTACAGAATATACCCAAGACAACCTTTTTTTAAAAAGATGTTTCATTTAAATTCTTATTTTGATGTATCATTGTAAACCAACAACTTATCGTGTAATTTATCATAGGATATCAAGGATCTATACCCAAACGTCGCTACTTTCTACAATAAAGAAGTTGATAATCCATAAACTCCTGGTATTCTTAGCTTATCATATAATGCTTTTACTTGTACACTAGAAAATACAGCGATGAGAAGGGTAAACTCTGATGCTCACTCCATTCAGAACCTTATAACAACATTAAAATACACATTGCATCAATGACTACATACTTGAAACTTATTCTAAAACCTTAAATGCAGAGATGGAGAGAGTTGAATTAAGAAGAAAATGATAGCCACTGTTGCAGGAAAGTATCATTTTGAAGCTTATCAATGTCCTATGACGAAATCAGGAAGGTTTAAAGTTGCGATTCTAATCGAAAACTGATTTGGAAGTTTAACGTATCTGAAGCAGATGCGAATTGATAAGGTTCAAAAGGTAATATAAATGGTATTCCTGTAAATTGGGTGTGAGAATTTGGCTTCTGCGAATATTAATTTTCATTGAAAACAAGTATTTATCATATAGTTGCCAAATCGGGATTGGATATATGAGGTATTTTGAATATGATATTATGAATAATATACAATGTATATTACGTTCATATCAGAGCAAAATGTTGTGTGATAAAATCAAAGGAGTGGCTCTTCAGCTAGTAAGAACGCAGATATCTTACTCAGAGCAAACTGTCCCGGATGTAAATAGACCTAAATAGTACAAAGAACAATTTTCTCCTCACATCATCAGTTCATCACCATCTGTTTTGGACAATGGCTTCCACTGGTTACAGAGTTGTGAATGGGCTAGTTGCTGATCGTTTGGAACCGCTCCTTCTTATTGGATAGTTATTCATGGCGATACTTTAAATGGATTTTTGATGCAAAGGTAAGGATTTCATTGTTTGTTTTTTATCATGAAACCAATATGCTTGCAATGTACCTACAGGCAAAAATGGTACTTGTTTCCTTACATGTGTTATATTATTTGAAGTAAATTTTTTCAAATTCCTCTTTTCGTATGCTTAAGGACCGACACGGTATGAGCGACTTTCATTAATTTATTTTTTTCATCAATCTACATTGTATAACTGCTTTTACTGTTCCAACGAATGTCAAGCACAAAACAATGCTCATGTCCAGATCATCGTATTTTAACAGGGGAACTATCAATAAATTCAATAACGATTAATTGTCTTGCCTGAAATCAGATTTTTTTTCGGCTGTGTTTCTTTTTTTTGTCCCGTTTACATTCTTTGCAGAACTTTTCAGAAACAGTGACTTCATGCTAAAACTTACTTACATTTGGGATAAGTGTGTTTTCAATGTACCTTTATATATAGGCGACTAATTTTGCACACGATAGGTTTTAGCAAACATTTACATGCTTTTAACCATTCTTTGCGGGTGTATACAATTTTGATTATGATCATTAAGATATAAGGTTTCAGCAAAAAAGGATTTTCTGCAAGCTAGGATAATTAAAAGGTCTTTAAAAGGCTTCATGACAAACTAATCTATGAATTGAGATGTCAACTGACATTACCCATTGATAATTGGAGGCCATGCCCATGACTTTTCATTATACTTGTAACCGCTTGTAACAAAGATAAACAAACGACTATACTGTTTAAAAGTAGATTTTTTGTCTCTACTTTACTTGTTCTTAACACAGGTTAGTGCAATTGTACATCAATCTTTAAATACAAGTATTGGTTAAAAGTTTACGTCTCAGAGAAAGGTTTCCATCCGAGTTGATAAGATTTACGGCTGGATAAAGTTCAGTTTGATCCTAGTAGACATGCTTGAAATGTCAACTTTATTGTGGAGTGAACATAAAAAAATCTAATTCAGTCTTGTTTACTTTTGTCATTGAAAAGGATAAACATGATTTTGCAAGCACAAAACCTCATTTGAAACAGTTATCTTTAATTGCATGTAAACAGGTGAAATCAGTATGAGATCCCTTAAAATATGTTAACCACGGTGGAATGTTGATTTTCAATCACGCATTGCCTTTTCATGCAACAAAATGATTACATGCATATTGCCATAGCAAAAGAGCTGAAATCCTCATCATAAGCTTAACATTACAATTTGTCAAAATGTTTGCCTTATTCGCATTTCGTCTCTCAGAGAATGCTTCTCCCTGAAGAAATATATTGCAATTATAGCACCACCAATATCATAAGAACATGTTTACTTCTAAAGCAGTTTTTGCATCAAACATCATCAATGTCAATAAATATTTCGTATTCAATCAAGTTAATGTTGTCAAAGAATTGCAATTCTTGTTTAGATACACTAATTGGAATACAAACAACGGCATTGAATGCCTGTGTGCACCGATACGGCAAATCACACTGGATGTATGCTGCAATAAATGTCCAACAAGAGCCATTTGAGGACGTATTTAATGATCTGAAAGTAAATATGTTGTTGTTTTAACGCTCATTTCCACATTTGATCTTCTCTTCAAACTTTTTTATTCAGCCTACATCGCGTTTCAACTTTGAAACGAAATATAGTTGAAGGATAAAAAAGACGGATTATAAAACACAAAGTTGTTGTGATCAAGGTGTAGCAAGGAAGTCCACTCTGGTGCCAGTAAATGTCTTCATTCATGTCAACTACAAGCTGGAAGTATTTTTTCTAACGGTAATAACCAACAAGTTCTCTTTCAATCTTGACTGGTGAACGACTTTAAGTTAATTCGAGGTGATTTTATGAAAGCGTGTAAGCCTCAGGATTTGAACTGAATGTTGAATATTGATACCCTCGTAAAAATAATTCAGTCCTCGTGGAGAACCTCAACAATGTCTGCTGATATCAACATAAGTTTGTTAAATAAGCTATATATACTTTTATCAATTAATGTCAGTTTTGGTTTTCATGCAGGAAGTTGATATCTATCTATCTTTCTATCCTACATCATCTTTCATTTTATGTTCGTGACAATCATTCAATTTAAACGCCACATTATCATTGAGTTTACATAGCATTGATGTGAAAGTTGTGTAATGTCTTCGATGAAAGCAAATGATTTGATATTGAAGACGTTACGGTTGCAGCCACAGTTCATATTCTTGCATGTCATGATGGTTTATTTGTTTCCAAATTTCTTCTTGTGAAATCCATAGTCATAGCGGCAACCCTTGTCACCAACACCAGTTAGACCATGATCTTCAAAATGTGACTTTGTTGATGTTTTTTTAAAGATTTAGTTTGATGATCATAGATGGAGGTTAAAGCATTGTTCTATACACATTAAACAAATATTCAACGAGATTTCAAAGGATTGGTATTTGTGATCAGAATCAATATTGATGTCAATATAAATGAACAAATGCGAACAAACACAAAATTGTACATTGGGAAGATTGCCTGCATAATCTGATCTAGTCATTGTCAATTATCTAATTGAGTTGAACTTGAGTATAAAGCATGAAAACGATGTTATTTTTTAGCTGATTTATATCTTAATAAGAGAATTATTATCTCCCTTTTAGACAAAAATACAAATATCTAAGTTGATGATACTCCAACATACATACAAGGCATTCTGACAAGATTTTGAGTAAATAACAATCACAATTCACAACCTTCACAGGCATGCATGGAATGAATGGTTATGTTTATTTGTTGGTTTTCGTACTCAATGCCTGTCATTAAAACAGCATTTCCGAAATAACATGTCTTCATTATTGTATTAAGTTGTATCATTTATATAGGAATTGGAAATACATGTATTAAAAAAAAGTAAATGCAAGAACGTTGCATTCTTATAGCGCAACAAATACTCATTTGTTGGTTCCTAAATTTTGCATAGATTTTTTTTATCGTAATAACAGCAATGTTGTCATTGACCACTTAAACAAAAAGTTGAGTATGTACTTTTAACACAAATCAAACATTATAAACATCAGTCCCAAATAAGTCGTTTTATTATTATTATTATTATTATATAAATATTTTATACATATCCATCCACTCGTGGTTGCTCAAGGTGCTTACATTGTTTCCCCTGGTCAATGGCATTCTTTCACCGTCAATCATTTTTCCAATTCAACTCCCTGAGGAGTATTCAACTGGCTTCCACATATGTGGCGCTCAGGTTAGCCATTCACAGCCGGGTGAACTGAGACACATAGTCACCGCAGTTTGTCCAACACTGCTGAACGCTGACAACCAACAACTCGGCGTATGCACGTGTCAATGTATCCACCATTCAGCCACTGACATGAATTCGTGGGATCTTTTAAGTGCGCATTTTTTGTTTCACTACACGCTAGGCCTCCAGGGTGACACTTATTGAGTTCTAACAGAGGTGAACTCTAGGTTTTTACACCTTGGCCTGGATGAGATTCGAACTCGAGACCTCAACAACGTGAGACTGGCGCTCTTGCCGACAGAGCTATCCCGTACCCCACTGAGCTATCCCACTGAGTTTACTCTAATGCCAACAGGACAATTGTTACTTGAAGAAATAGGTCACAGATTTAAAGTTTGATATGTTGAGAATTATTGATTTTGTAAAATATATTTACAGTTCAACAGCGGGACATTTTAATTTTGAACATAAGAGTCCTCAACTTTTGACTAAGTGAATATTTTGGACTTCAAATCAAATGTCTTTGTAATTATTTTTTAAAATGTGCATATCCTGATCTTTTCTTACTTGTGAAATTATTCATCATTTTTCCGTGGTAACTATCACACTTAAACCAGAATAATTCAATGAATTTCGATTTGAACGTTCTTAGTGACGAAAATTTCTTCTTGTAAAAATACATGACAAGACCATGATGAATAACTGGCCTTAGCTTCAGTGCTCATTTCCGGTGTGATGAACCTTGATGACAACAACAGATACTCACTAACTGCATAATGATTTAATGAAAGACGACTTTTCATTAATTATACTACTAATGAGTTTTGAGGCATTTACTGCAAATGCCAACTAAACAACAAATGTTGCTTGTCCACTGGTGTAGGTAGTACAAGCAAATTAGCCTTGTGTCTCGTCAGAAAATCTGAACTTTTCACCTGAAGAAGCAATGCTAAGTTTCGCCGTCAATGTCGGTTCAAGTTAACTATATTCGTTGTTGAGCTGGATGTTTAAGAAATGCCTTGTTTCGCATTGATTTATTATGTACACTTGTTATTGCTGCACGTAGAAGAATGTAACTGGTGTAAATTTGTTTGTTGAAGGATATTGCTTTGTTCACTGATACCATCTGTGTTAACATAACTCTGATATCAAATAACCCACTGACGTCACTATTACCACAATGATGTACATGTATCTTCTTGTCAAAGAACTTTGTTTCCTAATATCATTAATGAAGGAGTTTTGTTACTAATGTGTAAAATGTAAAACAATCGTAAATGTTTAAACACGGTTTCCAAGGATATTTTAATGAGAATTCCGAAAGTTCCCCCTTACAGAATATACCCAAGGCAACATTTGTTTAAGAAGATATTTGATTTCAATTCTTAATTTGACGAATCATTGTAAACCAACAACTTATCATTTAATTTATCATTGTTTATTTGGAAACGGTATAAGAATTTATACCGCAACGTCACAACTTTCCACAATAAAGAAGTTGATAATCCATAAACTCCTTGTATTCTTAACTTATCATTTAGTGCTTTTACATGTACACTTGAAAATACATGATAGTTTTTAGCAGTGAGAAGGGTAAACTCCGATGTTCACTCCGAATCTTATAACAACATTGAAATACACATTGCATCAATGACTACATACTTGAAACTTTTTCTAAAACCTTAAAGGCAGTGATGGAGAAAGTAGAATTAAGAAGAAAATGATAAAATTGTAAATATCTTGATAACATGTTAATCTCGTTAATGAAATAATGTGTTGTTCAATTGTCTTGCAGTTAGCAAATGTAACGATTTGTTTTGGAACAGGCAAACTTTTTGCAAAAGACTTTGATGAAGTTTGTTGGATCATTTGTATTAAATGAGTTACGACCTGTCTACCAAAGATTTCTGGCACCTTACAGAGACACGTCATGAGTGGTCAGGGGTCAAATATGCCAAACTTTACCAATAGTTTCATCTGATCAAAAAGATAGCGACTGTTGCATGAAAGTATCATTTTGAAGCTTATTGATGTGGTATGGCGAAATAAGGAAGGTTTAAAGTTGCGATTCTAATCGAAAACTGATTTGGAAGTTTAAGGTATCAGAAGCAGTCAGAATGAGAGATGCAAATTGATAAGGTTTGAAAGGTTATATAAATGGTATTCCTGTAAATTGGGCGTGTGAATTTGGCTTCTGCGAATATATATGTCTGTTTTAAATTTTAATTGAAAACAAGTATTTATCATATAGTTGCCAAATCGGGATTGGATATGTGAGGTATTTTGAATATGATATTATGAATAATATATATTACGTTCATATCAGAGTGCATTTTTGTATGATAAAACCAAAGGAGTGGCTCTTTAGCTAGTACGAACGCAGATCTCTTACCCAGAGCAAACTTTCCCGGATGTAAATAGACCTAAATAGTACAAAGAACAATTTTCTCCTCACATCATCAGTTCATCACCATCTGTTTTGGACAATGGCTTCCACTGGTTACAGAGTTGTGAATGGGCTAGTTGCTGATTGTTTGGAACCGCTCCTTCTTATTGGATAGTTATTCATGGCGATACTTTAAATGGATTTTTGATGCAAAGGTAAGGATTTCATTGTTTGTTTTTTATCATGAAACCAATATGCTTGCAATGTACCTACAGGCAAAAATGGTACTTGTTTCCTTACATGTGTTATATTATTTGAAGTAAATTTTTTCAAATTCCTCTTTTCGTATGCTTAAGGACCGACACGGTATGAGCGACTTTCATTAATTTATTTTTTTCATCAATCTACATTGTATAACTGCTTTTACTGTTCCAACGAATGTCAAGCACAAAACAATGCTCATGTCCAGATCATCGTATTTTAACAGGGGAACTATCAATAAATTCAATAACGATTAATTGTCTTGCCTGAAATCAGATTTTTTTTCGGCTGTGTTTCTTTTTTTTGTCCCGTTTACATTCTTTGCAGAACTTTTCAGAAACAGTGACTTCATGCTAAAACTTACTTACATTAAGGATAAGTGTGTTTTCAATGTACCTTTATATATAGGCGACTAATTTTGCACACGATAGGTTTTAGCAAACATTTACATGCTTTTAACCATTCTTTGCGGGTGTATACAATTTTGATTATGATCATTAAGATATAAGGTTTCAGCAAAAAAGGATTTTCTGCAAGCTAGGATAATTAAAAGGTCTTTAAAAGGCTTCATGACAAACTAATCTATGAATTGAGATGTCAACTGACATTACCCATTGATAATTGGAAGCCATGCCCATGACTTTTCATTATACTTGTAACCGCTTGTAACAAAGATAAACAAACGACTATACTGTTTAAAAGTAGATTTTTTGTCTCTACTTTACTTGTTCTTAACACAGGTTAGTGCAATTGTACATCAATCTTTAAATACAAGTATTGGTTAAAAGTATACGTCTCAGAGAAAGGTTTTCATCCGAGTTGATAAGATTTACGGCTGGATAAAGTTCAGTTTGATCCTAGTAGACATGCTTGAAATGTCAACTTTATTGTGGAGTGAACATAAAAAAATTTAATTCAGTCTTGTTTACTTTTGTCATTGAAAAGGATAAACATGATTTTGCAAGCACAAAACCTCATTTGAAACAGTTATCTTTAATTGCATGTAAACAGGTGAAATCAGTATGAGATCCCTTAAAATATGTTAACCACGGTGGAATGTTGATTTTCAATCACGCATTGCCTTTTCATGCAACAAAATGATTACATGCATATTGCCATAGCAAAAGAGCTGAAATCCTCTGCAAGATTTAAGGATGGCACTGATGACAAGACCAGATGCTCGCTAATTACAAACAGACTGACTGAAAGTATTAATTACACGGCAAATAAGTCATGAGACGCGCATCGATTAATTTTAACTCACTGCATATGTCATCTTTACTTCATTTTACAAGGTATGATACGAATCAATTAAACGTCTTTAAACACTATCAATTTGCCACATAAAGCGTTGTTAGCAAGGAGAATATCAAATTGAAATATTGAAACAATGTTATGTGTCAGAAAGTGCTGCAGACAAAATAGATATAAAGGCATCAATGCAGTCTTGACAATTGATAATGAGTTTATAAGGGATTGAAAACAAGAAGAAAAAATGTCCTGCAGATATACTTCCCAGAACAACGAAAGCTATGTTTGTTTGGCAACCAAATAAGAAGAATTTGGTAGATAGTTCCTTTACAATGCCGCGTGATCAAAATTAATGATTCATTGATCGATATATTAATGCTTTAAGATGGTGTAAATCTTTCAGATCGTTCACTTAAAGGGGCAGTAGCACGTTTTTTCATAATTTTATATTTCAAAATGTTCACTGATAATTGTATGTTATTGCTAAATATATTATTTTGATCGTGTAATAAATTTCATTACACAAGCCAATCAGCCATAGGCAGAGGACAAAGTGTGAAGATTCACATAAAATCCATTGGCCGCCATTTTTTTGTGAACACCTTTAATTCATTTTCTGCAAGAAAAAGGTATCGGATGGCTAAACTTTACATTATATATTTGAATTATTACTGTTCCTTTAAGTTTAAATACATTGTCTTTCAATTAGAACCATTAATTTTCATTTTCTTGACATCACCTTATATTCCCCCTAAAAACGTGCTACTGCCCCTTTAAAGAAGTATAAAGAATTTGGCAAATGGGAGAATGAAATATGGATATAGTTACGTACACAATTACAATGATATAAAACAACTGGTGTTTGTGGAACAATACAACACTTCAATGAGGTTACCTCCGTATAATGTCTATATATTTCATCTGTGATGTAGATATAAACGTAGAGAAGCATGGTTTGGTTTAAAAATAAATGTGTTTATCTGAAATTTAAGTTTTATGACGTTTACAGTATATTCATAGTCTATTGTTACATTCTGATGTGAACAAAGCCTTTAGAAACTGAATATGATTGTAATTGTGCACGAAACAGCATGAGGACGTTTCCTTGTTATATCATCCTAAGCTTAACAAATTACAATTTGTCAAAATGCCTTATTCTCTTTTCGTCTCTCACAGAACGATTGAAATCTATTGCAATAATAGAACTAACAATCTCACAAGAACTTGTTGGCTTCTAAAGTAATTTTTGCATCACGAATCATCAATGTCTATAAACAATTCGTATTCCATTAATTTAATGTTGTCAAAGATTGGCAATTCTTGTTTAGATACACTAATTGAAATAATAACAACGGCATTGAATGCCTGTGTGCACCGATGAGGCAGGTCACTCTGGATTTATGCTGCAATAAATGTCCAACAAGAGCCATTTGAGGACGCATTTTATTATCTGAAAGTAAATATCTTGTTGTTTTAATGCAAATATCCACATTTGATCTTCTTTTCAAACTTTTTTTATTCAGCCTACATCGTGTTTTAAATTTGAAACGAAATATAGTTGAAGGATAAAAAAGACAATATAGTTGAAGGATAAAGAAGACAAGTTAAAATGAAATTAAGGGATATTAACTTAATGCAATTATAACGCAATTCCGTGCTATCTAATGAAATGTAGCTAAACATCAAAGAAGAAAGTCCATTCTGGTGCCAGTAAATGTCATCATATTGAGTCACTGCAAGATCTCTTCATCTTGACTAGTATTTAATGATCTGAAAGTAAATATGTTGTTGTTTTAACATTTGATCTTCTCTTCAAACTTTTTTTTTCAGCCAACATCGCGTTTTCAAACATCACATCGTACAGCGGGCATTGGTTGATTGGTTTTTGTTCTTGGCAGGAGTGTAATATCTGTTTGTAAACTTTGATAACATTTTTCTTTAAGTTAATGAAATATTGAAAAGTGATATCCTGAGACATAGCTGCAACCCTTGTCACCAACTCCAGTAAAGCTTGGATCTTAAGCATGTGACATTGTTGATTTTTTAAAGATTTAGTATGATCAGTTATATACACATGGAACAAACATTCAAAGAGATTTGAGAGCAGTGGTATTTGTGATCTGAAATAATATTGATGTCAATATCATAAACAAAAATGAATAAACACAAAAGAGTGACAGCTCAATCTAATCATGTCATTGTCAATTATCTAATTGAGCTGAACTAAGAACGTGAAAGTGATGTTAACTGATGTATGTCTTATCAAGAGGATTATTTACACTCCATTTTTAGAAAAAAGGTATCTGAAATGACGGTACTGAAACATGGATCTTATTTTTGCTCATTAACAGGATCAGGCATGCTGACAAAATTTTGGTCAATTGACAATTGGTCATTATAGTACAGATGTTTTTGTGGTTTGGTTTGAGATTTATATTTTATTCCATTTATTAGCTAGATGTCATGAGCAATCGATGTTCATTTCAAATCTATCCAATTTGTTTCATCTTTATGTCTCTAATCCTTGTATTCGTTAAAAATTCGGACAATGGCATTGGCAGATGATATACTTTTTATAATATTTCAATATTGTTTTACAGATGTTCTCAACATCCGCAATGAATGGTTTTGAAATATGCATCAGTGCTTATATCTTATTATTATATATATTATATGTTTTCCACATTATCATTATGACATGTTTTTACGTCTGTGCATAATGCATTGTGTAATAATTATTGTACAGATTGAGCGGGAATGAGTATTGACTTTATGTACTAAAAGAAAACTTAAGTGACATGTTTTATACACAAATACATTTACATTGTTTAGTTTAACGATCATTACCTAACTAAAACGCCGCTAATGGCTTACATATTACCCAAGCAGATTTAACTATTACTCGCTCACTCACAACAAACTAAATAATTCCTTTATGGAATACCAAAGGAATTTACGAAAATCAGTTATTAGATTCATATCTTTAAACTATCACACGGACTTGTAGGGTACCGATTCTATTAAGCTTACAAGGAAAATCACCCAAGGACATATAAAAACGTTTACAATCCCAATGTGCACACAGTTAATTCACTGCTTCCTAAATCAATTATCTTCATGTACATTTGTATATACTGTTCACATATCTTGCTGAGGATCCATCCTGACGCTAATATATTACCTTATAGTAATGGTTGCTGCAGTTCAACAACAAGAAAAGCCTTTAAAAAGGCAAGCTTTGGGGCACCCGGTTATGTATCACTATATAGAACCAGGAGATTTAGGTTAGGGAGGACGGGGACGGGGACGGGGTCTTTTACTTGAATAAATTGTTCAAATCGGAGACGCATATTTTTTGCTCTTTGTTGTGATAGTTATCAGTACACTATGTACATAGTACAACATCTCGTTCGTTCCGCTTAAATTCCACCAAATGATAGATACGTCTCCTATCTCAATTATGATATAAATTGTTATGATATAAAATTTCTAAACATTAATATGGCAATTCAAATCTATGTTGCTTTAAGTTTAAAAGATAGCTGACGGTGAGTTTAATACAAGAGTCAGTGATTAATTAATAGAGAAATTGTTGCGCTAGTAAACTTTTCGGGATACATTGTTTTCCAATACCCGCAAATTAAGTTTAAACCGGACGAATTTCCCATTGACTTTCAGGTTAATTACATGTTGCAAGAATAATTTTCCTTAAGTGAGTGTTGATCGTATTACAGCCGAAAGTTGCTAAAAATTTTAGAAAAGATCTCAGCTACAAGATCATTATTTTCATTATATTATAGGATGACATTAAAGAATATATAGAGAATCTCACCCATGTGTCTTCTGATTTCAAATATATCAACACAAGTTGATAAAAGTAACAAATATCCGAGGCTTGTTTTTCTTTTTTGGCAATGGGATAATTTTGATGTTTTCCAAAGAGTGGGAACATGATGGAAACTTAATGATAGTTGACAAAACGTTTGGAAAATATCAGCCAGTTGCAACTTGCACTCTGCACTCTTTTAGAACTACACCTAGCAAATTATCAGGTCCACAGGCTTTATGTGAATTTATCTTAGCAAAAGACGTTAACACATCATCTTTAGAAATATCTAACACCTCACATGGTGGGAGTGATTCAAGTACAATGTTTCTTTCTTCTGAAAAATTACAACTTTCAAAGCGATATCTCCTCTTAAACACAGTTTTGGGTGATAATTTATCATATTTTAGACCCTGTCGAAAGTGTCGATACTTTCTTCGAAAGACACCTTTAATCGTAAACAAATCACCCATAACGTTATTTTTTTAAATTGCATTGAGTGAACGATCAGTCATTGACAAGGCGGGACATTTAGCGTTAGCGTAAAATTGAAGGAACCGAATTCCTAGTTGATACAAAAATGGAATGTCGTTTCCGAATGTGGAATGCAAAAAAATACACCGAATAACTACAAAACAGCTCACATGCACATGCAAAATTGATATTTTTTAAGGGTGTAAACGCTCATCCATATATTTTTGAAAATTAACGATATATTTTACATCATAACATTATTATAATAATCAGTTTCCGAATTAAAGCTTGCCAATTATTTCGTACCACCCACATGGTCACGTGGGTATAAATTTGCAACAGCTCTGTCCATTGGTCGTCGAAATACCAGAATATGCTTAAGACAAATATCATTGGCTGAAACTTCTCTTTGAAGTTTCCAAGAGTATTATAGAGAGAACCTTCTGCCATTAGTTTTCAATATCAAATGTTACATAACTTTGGGGTCTCTGGACCCCAAAGCAATAAGCCTCAGGTCCTGATTGTTATGTTTTGTTACAGGGAATAATGGCTGGGTTATCTGCATCAGACAGAAAGTCTGTGAACTGTTATTTGAAGGAAATCCGATTTTCGAGACTTACTAATGGTCTCAACTAATAAAAATTGTTGCTTCTAAATATTCTTGTTATGTAGCTCCTTAATAGAAATATCGATTCGTCCTATTTCAGTTTCTTTTGTTAGCTTGTGGGCTCGAAAGAGTATTGTTTTACGCATTCTACTTAAAGCAATGGGTCTTGGATTTGGGTTCTCCTTTGTGGTTATGATTCACCAATTTCTTGTTTATCTGAGCATTTATAATTTTATCAAAGAATTGATTTGAAGTCTACTTTTTCTTAAATTTTGCAAAAAATATTACAACTTTTCAAGTATAAGTATATAATTATTTTATTGGATATTCTTACAATTTTAAATACAACAACGTTTTCCTATCTTCACTGTTGTTCTGTTCTACCTACAGTTAAGTTTGGTCCTAATATTACACTTATATTTAGTGTTGCACCATACATTGTATACGACTCTCAGTAATTTCATTGCAAGTACAATGTGGACTGCCTTTTTAGAATTAATAAGCCAAAAAGTTTTCAAAGTAAGTCTCAATCGTATCAATCGTTTGAATGATAGTTAACCTTTATTCAAATGTTTATAGTGAATACATACGTTTCATACCTATTTCACCGATAATAATGACTTTGAGGAGGTTTTCCTCTTAGTAACAGTCACATGTTTTGCAACTGATGTGTTATTTTGCTAATACTTTGTTATATTAAAACATCATCAGACACAATTTTAAAGGAAGATTCAACAATAAAAGATTTTTAATGAATATAACTTTATTAAATGGATATTTGACATTGACCTTCTTATAATCCATAACTGAAAGGTAATCTTCAAAGTTGTCTGTCTTGTGATGTTGAAAATTGTTATACATTTACATGTAGCTATAGATTAATGTGATGCTTCCAACATTGTTGCAATTCATGATATAGATTTTCATAATCATCGAGCAATATTTGCAATGATTGACTGAGTGGGTAGAAGTCGAATGCCTCTTGAGCTATACTTTAGGCAAAATATTATGAAAATGCCTGTGAATAACAAGTTTTATAAATCTCCAGTAACGTCAATCTATTGTTCCTCTGAGACACCTTATTTACTAACTTTGTCCATCACTTTTTATTTTAGTACCAAATGGTTTTCCAACTTTCTCTGTAGGTTTATAAGTTATAAAACATGACCTGTGGGGTTCTGTTGATGTAGGTTTTTATATCTTAGGTTCAAGGTTCAAGGTTCATGAACCCTGAACCTATATCTTATATGACAACAACAAATTGTGACCTTGGTCTCAGACTATCTTGTGTCCCTGGGTAATTTACTTCATCCACATTGCACTCAGTTCACCCAGCTGTCAAAATGTGTACCTTAAAACAGAATGTTCGAACCAACATGGTCGCGCCTAGCTCTCTAGCAGCTTTGTAAGTACAATTCCTTCTGGATCAGGATGTAGGTCGCACTTTGAGCAGGTACTAGTACCTGGAAATAGTGTGTTTTAAATATCCTCATCATTATAAATATATATGCAAGGATAAGTATCTTATTGCTTTTTAAAAATACAGAAATACCTAACTTAAGAGTCAGTAAGTTATAGCTTTCAATATAAGTTTGATGAATTAACTCTATTTACAGCAAAAAAATATAAAATAATTTATAATTTGTTTGTTGGTTTGTGTAACCCTTTGAGAATTTCAATCAAGGTACATGCGCTTCGCTCAATCATTCAAATAAATCAGTAAGAAACAAAAAGTTTTTAAAAATGAAACCATGGAAACTACTTTAATATCAAACATTGATAGTCAAGACATTACAAAATAATATTAACATTTTATGCAACATAAGAGCTACAATGAAATAATAGCAGATTCCTAAAGAGCAAGTTAATATCTGGTTAACAAAAAGAACATAAACAACATGGAATTAACGATGAGAAGTATGTATCACATAGTTTTATCATGCACTTAAGAATTAGATCTTGATGAGTTGTTAGGATGAAAAAGACATTCAAAATATTGAAAAACCCTTATCTATCAGCACTGTTAGAGTCAGGCGTAAATAAGTCTAAGTATAGCCTTTGTTCCAGATCTAGAACCAGATGAAGTGTTGAGACAACACCTGTCAGGTGATAAACTAATTACAGGTGCGAACTTGAGACGAGAATAGTGGAAGCGTGCTGATTGAAGGGCTGTACTGTTATTTGTAAACAATATCGGAATAGTTATTGGTACCAACAATGTGCACAATATGTAAGAAAAGACTGAAAATAGTTCCCTAAACATCCGTGAAAACATTGTGACAGGAAAGAATGCTCTAAGAGATATATAGAATAGTATCTGATAAACATGACACTATATTTTATGTTATTTGTACATTATGTGATATAATGTTTCTGTTAGTATGGTAAAAGTAAATGTCCTGTCAAAGGAAATTGAGTCAATAATTTTTTGACTTTTCTGGCGAGTAAACAGCTATTGATGCGACCATCTTATTCATCAACTTTGCTTAATTGCAAAGTTGTATGAGAAGGCCATGCTAAACTGACAAAATGGCTTTAATATTTTTTCAGAGATTATATACATTAAGTGTAAAATGAAAAAAACATGTTTTACAAATGAAAGCAGCATTTTTCAACCATCACATTTACAAGTAAAGACAAAGTAAACCAAATGCGGTTGTTAACAAACCACATGCACTAGCGAAATTAATTCCATAATCTTGGAAATGTAAATATTTACATAAATTGTATGTATTTTTCATCAGGGATTACCATACACATTACCCCTGTGCAAATATTAAGCTTCATTAGTTGTACTTGCAAATGTATGTAAATATGCTCTAATGGTTTACCCTTTTATCTATCAAGTGAAGTGGACTCTGAAGCATGTACACATTAGTCATTGAGGTGTTGATTGATAAATGATTTGTATTGACTACACTAGCAGTGATTCAAACTAACATGCTTCCATGCTATTGATTATTTAAAGAAGGTATATAGAGTTCAAACAAACACGCCATATATCATGGTTCTGAATCATTTGATATTGATGATGAGATGACCATTATCTCAGGGTTCACCGCTGATTTAGTTCATGTAAATATGGAAGGATACTTTACATGCTGTGATGGCAATTAGATTCCTACACGAACACGAACACAAGTTAATACTTTTTGCAGAGGGGATTCGTGTACATGTGTTTGAAGTATGCATAATCAATTCCAAAATATATAAATTCACATGGTTCCTGTTGATCTTGATTGCATAAGATACATTAGATCAGAAATATCATCTGACATGAACTTGGCGATGGGTCTAAATAATCAATTTGAAAAAAGAATAATTACAGGTGTAAATTTGAGATATTTAGAGTTCTTTTTTGTGATAAGTTCATTCAGCACTAATGTAGCTTTCCTAGTGCTGATATAATTTATATGTAAAATAGGTACTAAAAATGTTGTAACTCTCGACAAAATATCAAATGATTTTAATAAAAGCTTGTGCCATCTTTTTTCCCTCTATATTGCTTGTATTGTTCTCCCTTCACGTAAACAAGGATAACAAACAAAATGATCAACATGCAATATCACAATGTCCAGCTAACGTTCTCTTATGATCTATTTTGTATTTTGTAGATACGAACTAACTACTTGACCAAAGTTTAAATTTACAGTTGTAAGTAAACATGTTCTACTCATGGTTAAATCAATGAAATATTCCCACAAACCAGAAGGAAGCATCTGAGAATGTTAAGGATAATTTGCACAAATGTCATTTTTCTGATATAACTGTGCCTTTTAACAGCTGCGGTTTGGTGCCAACTGTTGGTTAAAATAAGCCGTTTCGTGAGGACTTTCATCATCTAATGAATTCAATTAATACTTTACAGATTTAAAATACACCAGTTAAAGTGTAAAGTGAAGAGTATTTGGAATATGCTACATTGAAACCAATGAGAAAAGAAGATGAATCTAACCTTGTGACGGGTGATTAACTGTTGTAAACAAACATTTTCTTGTCATGGTTAAATATATAAAAATCCAACAGTTGCGGTTAGGTGCCAATGTTTTGTTGATAAGCAGTTTCATTATATATTCCTCATCTTATGAATTCAATGCTGTAATAGTTTATATGTTACAGTTTTGGTTTTACAATACACCCGCTATAATGTAAACATTACCTAAAGTTTTGAGGTTTGCGTATTTGGGGCATATGCTGCATATGAATCTTACCCTTTGACGGGGCGTGTGTATACCGACTGGGCCCATTTGGTTAAACTGAGTCAGTTTTTGTTTGTCACGTTGTATATTTTCCTTTTTCAGTAACATTGATGTTTATCATGATTAGATCATTTAGGCAGATATGAGATACCACCTTTTTTATGTTCGTTTTGCTTTTTTCATCCATGTTTGAATAGTTTAGTGTTCTCTGTGTCTTCTATATATAATCTTTAATCTTTTATTGTTAGCTTAGAGCTGCTGATAGATGCATATGATATTATTCCACAAGGAATTCGAAGAGTCTTATCAAAAATAACTTTATATATGTAAGCTTAGGCCTTTGTTGTGGCGTTTCACGTTTGTTTGGTACTTAAGGATTCGTGAAGTTGTTCAATGACCATTGACCAATGAGCCTGTTATAACGGCTCACTTGGGTTCTGTCTAGTTTGAATGATAGATAATTGGTCACTATCATGGGCATTTTGACCCACTGACCACATAATAGAGCTCTTGTAAGTAGTGTACACTCTCTTGACCAGTAACTGGTGTGTTCCCCATTTCGATTCGCTACTCAACTGGGTTAAGCATGACTTTACCTTGGTCAACATTCACGAAATATGATAAAATAATTAGGTTATTCTTTGTTGAATGAAATATGGTAACCACTAGGGAGTATGTCGTCTAGTGTTTCTCATACACAAGGGAGTTTGTTTGATGTACTCTGGCTGCTTGCTAGATGGTCTAATTACATTACCACAACATAATTGATTAATTTCTAGTAGGATCAAGGTAGAATCAACAAACTCATACATAGCTATGTTATGTTATGTAATTAGAATCTGTTTTGTAAAATGTTGATAATATTTACAAAGGATAACAACATGTATAGCATTGTAATATTTTGGGTAACACTTTCAGAAACAAATCTTGCTCTAGGTTCGACTCCCGTATCGGACTTGGTCCGTTAAAGAAATCGTACTATTGCAGATAGTGTGTTGACTTTCTTACTGGCATTTATCTCTAAGGATATCAACGTTCACAGGAAATTCAAATTCAATAAAGGCCATGTAAATATTCAAAAGGCATACAAAAAAGATATCCTTTTAAACGCATACTTAAATTTGAAAATTATAAAGAATTGTTCTTCAAAATATGTAATTGAATTATAAATTCAACCAGACTGATCTATAGGTACTCAGCGATAGATCGTATCAATTCAAGGCTTTCAGTTATAGTTCCACAAGTTAGAGGTGTAGAGGACCCAGACTGTACTAAATGCTTTTTAACAATTTAACTATCTAGGCCTTGCGGAGAAGATGCAACAGCTTTGGCTAAATACATTCACTGAAACTCTTACTTCTTTTATGAGATTCCTGTTTATCAATTTATTAATATGTTGTTGGAAAGTATCCGTTCTAATTTTCTGATATGCAAATAACAAGGAAATCAGAAATCTATTAATTTCAAAAGTTGTAGAACTATATCTTAACAGTCTTTTCACAAGTTTCAGAAGCGACATGTATTAGTGTATTCAGAGCTCGTTTTCTTCATTAATTTCCTTCATTTATTGCTTTAACGAAACGACGCATTCATGCATTTACAAAAGCAGCAGACCTTTTTTTCTGTTACATAAACTACTACAAAGCCTTCAAATCACTTCTGTTATGACCTCTTCCTTCATGGAACAGACAAGGATATTTGTTATTTTTACTAAGAGTAATATTTACTATTGTAGGTAACGCTAACATATTGTTATTGGTGAAACAGTCAGATAAGAACAGGTGCTATGGAGAAGTGTGGGGTCTCACTACGACTGATATATACATGACAGGTGATAATATCATCGTCAATCACAGGAAGACTACAAACATAAAGCACTAAAGTGTAACCGTACGTCGAGAGAGAACACTTATAATGGACACTGACGTTACGCTTGCTTCACGTTTTTAATGTTTTTAAGGATTTAAGCATGAAATCTCAAAACATTCAAATGTGTTCTTGTTGCGCAGTTAATTTACTTGTACATAAGTTAAACATATTTATTATCCATATGTGCTAAAATAAACCCTAGCGGCAATCGCTTTGGTTGATTAAGAAAACAACGTTACCGTGACATCGGAATGTCATACTACTTTAGGAGCAACTCGATTTTCTGCTTTAGCGCTGCCCTGGACAAAATGCGTGCAGCACGTGCAAAGTAGTTTTTACTGACATAGAGGGCCGGTGAATTAGTACGACATATGATTTTTTTGTCTGCCTGACTTTGTCACAAAAGACATGGTTTGGCATAAGGAATAATTTAAATTCTGCTTCACTTGATTTATGTTTATAATGGAATTGATAGATTACATCAATATAGTGATAATTCCGTTCGAGTATTGCTGTTTGAAACTGGGGCTATACCATACATGTAGATTTTTCAACCGTGTTTACCGTGGCCGTGTTACTGATGTATCCATACGCACCGAAATGATTGATTTCACCATTGAAATGTCTTGAAAACTTTTTATAATTGGAATGCTGGCTTTCTGACGTTATGGATAATAAAGAAATTAACACTCTCCCGAGATGTCATTGTTTTCACAACACTCGTGCCAGTAAAACGATATTTCTCTCGCTCAGGAAATTATCATTTTACAGTCACTTTTGTTATAAAAACAATATGACATCTCTGCTTGGGTTTTAGTCTCTAATTAAAACTGTTAATTTTGTTCTCTATTAAGCCTACCTACTACTATTAGCATATCCTATCATTTGATTTTGCATACTGATATTGGATGAAAGGTCGACCATCGACCAGGTTTAGCTTACAGTGCTAATGAATCATGACAAAGACATTGTGATAAGAACCACCCTTTCCATTCGAGAAGCGTTGTCATTTGTTAAAAATATCAAAATGGATATTGGTGCAATAAAACAATTTCCGTCGGGACAAACTGCTAGAAATCTTGGATTTAAAAAAAAAATGAATAAACTTTTTATTTCAGAAACACTGTTACAAAAAGGGACATCAACCGAGGGTAGTAGATATCCCATTTAAATATAGAACCTTTTAGATTTCTGGGGTTTTTTTTCATACAAAGACAACACATTCACTCATACATTCACACGTTATCTACTAGTGCATATGATAAACCTAGGGTCAAAATTTAATTCATATTGACTAGTGTTGAGTAATTTTGAAAATATTAGTAAGTCTGATAGTTATCATTCCGACAGAAATCTTTGTTCATATTTACAAGGTACAAACTATGTCTCCCCATGTTACGTGAATAATTTCCATCAAGACACATTCAGACATGCTTTACAATAAGGCCGTTTAGGTTAAGTTAATTAATTACTCAGTAAAACCACAAACCAATTATTCATTTAAGCTAGTTGAATATGACAATCAATTATCTCATGGCCTGGATCGATTCATCTCTGGTAATGACGATGTGGAACATGCAATCTTTTGGTGTAAATTATGCGTTTGTTTTGTTAAAGAAACTTGTATCTTCATCTTTTGTATGTATAAAAATCATGAGTGATAGATCTTTCTGTCCATGGTTCATGTTCAGCCAAGCAAATGGGTGAACAAATTAACTTGTTTGTCGTATGATCCATTAGGCAATTGTGCTTAAATTGCGAAAAAATGTATGCAGCTAATTAAGTAATGTTATTGATTGCTTCATGTGCAGAATTCTGATATAAAACCTTATTTTTACTGAATACCTTCTTATGAGGTAGAGCTGTATGTTTAAAGTTAAATGGATTCTGGATGTATGTATTGATTTCGGGTTAAGTTTTGGTTTTATTAGTTCAAAAAAGTGTTTACACAGTAGGCTACTGTACATTTAACTACTTCAAGCAAGAATTTCTTTAATTTTTAGTTACACTTTCTTCGAGGTTGGACAAATGTCCTCAAACGCCACTCCCATTGAGGCACAATTAAAAGGCGAATTGAATCATCTTCAAATAAATTTGGTTTGATACACATCCGATGCCAGACAACTGATTACTTAGCACAATGATGCGGAGTTATAACAAAGAAACTAAAATGTACTTGAATTTATTAAATCTGACCTAATTTTGTTAATTTTCGGGACATAGGATTCATTATGAATATGTACTAGCATCTAACAAAATGTAATGAAACACTGTTATGCAACAATTGCTTTAACCTTGATGACATCACCATTATAAATGCCTATAGGATTCTATGAGGATGCAAAATCATTTGTAGTCTCTGTGCAAATAACTGCATCCACTAGCTGGTACGGTCACCAGTTAAGAAGAGTTCATTACTACACTCTCTTAGATTTCCCTTCAACCAATCGTGACATTTACCTGTATTTTCTCCTAGCAGTCTAAAGAGCCACTCAGACATCAGTGTTATAGAAGTGGATGTAACAACAACCTTGGGGGATCTGTTTAAGACAAATGATCATATGTAAAGAAAGAGGGTCGATGTGTATCCTGTACAGATTAGTATTTGCCAAGGACAAGAGCTGACAACCAGCTCTTGACTAAACTGTACTTAAGGAATTTGGAACAGACTCTGTATAATTGAGTGGACTTTTGTTGTGTGAATAAAAGGGAACATGCATTTTAATAGTGAGGGTTGAAATGAACATGTTCTGGAGATGAAGTGGCAGTCCAATGAAGAGACATCGTTATATCTAATGCTACATCAATAGATGGAGGTATTAGATTCTGACAGGGCATTGATCATACAAATTGACCTGTCAGCAAATGCAAATAAAAGCATAGGAATTCCGAATTTCTGTCTTTATGTGAAGATAACGAAAGTCTTTTACAAGAACGAACAGCAGTGAAATTAATTCGATACCCTGCCAATTGGGCTTTCATATTACCTGTCTGTTCAAAAAGGTTCCAGAATATGTTCAATTCTATTCATGCTACATGTTTGCTTCACCTTACAAATTACCGTGGGGAGGGATGTTTATTTATCAATGTTACGTTTCATTAAAAGTTACTTTATGGAAAAATTGGACAAGATCACATTTCTATAGATTTTCCAATTTTTTCTATGTAAGCAGTATATAGAGATTATTGTCCCCCGCCGCAACGCGGAACGGGGGACATTGTATTCAGCGGCGTCCGTCCGTCCGTACGTCCGGATCCTTGTTAGCGCGATATCTCAAGAACCGTTGCACCCAAAGTCTTCAAATTTGGTGACAGTCTCACTAGGGGGATTGCGCAGACACCAGTCACTTTTGGTGACCTTGACCTTATTTTCAAGGTCACAACGGCACTTTGACCACTCTTGAAACTCTTGTTAACGCGTTATCTCAAGAACCGTTGCACCCAAAGTCTTCAAATTTGGTGACAGTCTCACTAGGGGGATTGCGCAGACACCAGTCACTTTTGGTGACCTTGACCTTATTTTCAAGGTCACAACGGCACTTTGACCACTCTTGATACTCTTGTCAACACAATATCTCCTGAACCGTTTTACAAAATGTCTTCAAATTTAGTCACAGCCTGTGAGACTTAGCCAATACCAAATACTTTGGTTGACCTTGACCTTAATTTTCAAGGTCACCACGGTTCCTTGAAAACTTTTGAAACATCTTATATCTTATGAACCGATTCATGAAATGTCATCAAATTTGGTCACAGCCTACATTGAGGGATAACGCAGACACCAGTCACTTTGGATGACCTTTACCTTATTTTCAAGGTCACAATGGCACTTTGACCATTTTTGAAACTCTTGTTAACGCCATATCTCTTGAACCATTGCACTTTTTGCCAATGGGAATATAGCATTTGCTTATTGTGACAATTCTATCGCAATATCCAAGCGGCGAGGGACATTGCCACTAATGTGGCAAACACTTGTTCCCTAAGGAAGTGGGTCATATTACTTTTATTAAACAAATCATGTCCTCTCTGCTTTCGGTCAAAGATCTTGTAAGTTTTGGAAAAATTTCATAAAAACTCTGCTTTGCTTACATTTTATTTTATTGAAATAACCCATATGTATTGATAGAAAATTTACAAATTGACATTTAATTGATGATTAACTAAAAAATAATGAAATGCAGTAGCAGGGCTCTTTACACGTAGGGATGGCTTGAAGTTCACTTGTCATTGTTGTTGTTTTTTACCAAGTGTGCATTCTTCTTCATCACATTGTCAAATAAAAATAAACAAAAGTGTTACCCAAAATAACACGTTTTTTCTTGGCTGTGTTAAAATTATATACAAAAAAACGTTGCATCAGGAAATAAAATCTGATAAATTATGTGACATTTTATGTAAGAAATTGTATTGTCTCTTAATCTTGTGTCACAAAGAGGGCTTATTATCTCTATTAAGTGGTTTCTATATCAGGTTTTTACAAATGAATAGTAAATCTATTCAAATTGTTACAGCAATTTCAAGTAAATTAAAGTTAATTCATTCATTTCAAACAACAAATTGTATATTATACTATTTGCATCTTAAGGTCTACATATTATTTATCTTACACATAGTCAGATAAAAAGGGCCTTGAAGAGAAGTCAATTAGTATAAAAGTTTCTTGTTGTGGCTTCACAAATATTGAAGAGGTCTGAAACAAAGGGACTTAAACGTTTGCATTTGAAGGGTTTACCAAGTTGGAAAACAAAGGATTTTATTGCCAAATCGTAACTTTGAAAGTTCTCATTTACATTCCTTAACTTAACGGACTTCATTGTGCTCTTGAAGACAGAGGGGATTGAAAATAGAACATGCCTCTGTAGATGTCTTCTACTTGAGTGATTGAAAAAAGAGAAGCCATGTATATTATACAGTGCATTCATCTTCACAAGAAGTGGCCCTTCTGAACATAAGGACATAAAGACTTTCTAAAAGGTCAACAAGAAAAGGTTCAATGAAAGTTTTGAAGCATTATTTGGTACTTACACATTACCAGTCAGTTTAATAAAATAATTTTACGTCTTCAAGGAGGCAGATTGACATATGTAGAAAGTACTTTAAACTTTAGGGTGCAATACATTCTTGATAAGTAAAGTTGAATGTAACTTTAAAGGGGCAGTAGCACGATTTTAGGGTGAATATAAGGTGATGTCAGGAAAATGAAAACAATTGGTTCCAATTGAAAGACAATGTATTTAAAATGAAGCAGTAATAAATAAAATACATAATGTAAAGTTCAGGCATGCGATTCCTTTTTCTTACACAAAATGAATTATAAAATGGAGTTCACACAAAAATGATGCCAATGGACGTTATGTTAATCTTTTTATTTTGTTTTCTGACTATGGATGGTTGGTTTGTGTGAGACCAAATCAATACATTTAGCATTAACGTACACTTCTCAGGGGAAAATTTAGAACCTAAATGTGTCAAAAAACGTGCTACTGCCCCTTTAAGGTGCAATATGTTGGGGCGCAAATTAAAGTTCCTCTTCATGTCATTTGAATATGATATTGTGAAAGTGTTCACCAAATAGCTTGCTTTATCCTTGTTGTGTCACTCAGATATTTCACTTAACCGCAATCAGTCCCCTACAGTTATAAAATAGCAAGTCTTCAATTATGGTTGAATAACAAAAACTGCATCTCTCAGAATGTGCATAGAATCCTTTTTTTATGCTCAACTCTCATGGAAGCAATATGCTTTTTAAAACATTTTTATACAAATACTTTAAATATCTACTTGTAATAGTAAGTAAGCCCTTTTAAGCAATACCTAAATGCCTGGGCGGAATCTTCCCAATTTATGCAGTGAGCATTTATGATATAGAAATGCACTTCAGAAAATCTCAGACAAATTCACAGAGATAAATGAAGGCCCAAAACAACACGTTCTGCATTAGTAACCTTCAAGAACAGCTCATGATAAACACCATCAATGAAAATCACATTCACTTTTTGAAAATCATGCTCAACTCTCAAGGAAACAATATGTTTTTTTTATGCAGTACTTAAATTATTTAAACACAAAATTCAATATTAGTAAAACGTCTGTGATGTAATGAATGGCCATAGTCTTCGAACACATCTTAAAATTCTTCAAAAAGATTACCGAATCAGTCTATAATAAAGTTAGAATTAAACCAAAGGCAATGGAACTATGCATGCCTTAGGACTTATAGTGCACTTTCAAGCATCCTTCGGTTTGTTTGTGAGGGGAGATATTCAAGGTTATATCAAGCAGAGGAAATGTGTCCATTAGTTGTACGCATGGAGTTACAATTACTAATGTCAGGCAATTTTTCTCATTTGGTCCATTTGGTAGACTGAAATTTAAAAAAACCGAAACATTCTGTATTCTGCAAATAACTCAAATATATCTTAAACCAGATTGACATAAACTAGATTTAAGTTGCTTTCAGTACTGATGATATCATATTTCTTCTAAGGTCGAAAGAGAAAGCCTTACTTATCATAAATTACCTGCAACTGGCCAATCGTGTATAATTTTTGTTATCTTTTAAATATCAATTTATGTTGCTTGATAGTAGCAAAATGACATCTCCATCAGGACAGGTTCTACTCTTCAAGGTCATTTGGAAAACTAGCCTTATCTTTGTTTACTATCTGAATATTCGAGGTAACCATATACATAGAATCATTTTTCCATGACTCACATAAACCAGTACTGGCATTTGTAACTAATATCAAAACCATGTTCTAGAATATGTTAATCTCTAAAATCCTGTGATAATGTACAAACTTTCGCAATTTATTTATAAAGATAAAATCACTCAAAATGACAATTTGATATACATGAAATGCATTACTCAACAGGAAATGAAAATGCTGATTATGTACTGGTACATATCGGATCAGACTACATATTGACCATTTTAAAATTATGTAACTTACAAAGATTTGAAATAGTTTAATATCCTTATCTAAATCAATACGACATTGAATTTATAGTTTTCTGCTAAATATCAAGAACCAAGTTCATGAATTGGTCTCAAATGATTCAAAACATTCTTATAAATGAATCGTTGTAAAAGATCATTGAATAAATATAAAATACATGACAATCTTTTGTGTACAAAACATCGTTTAGGAGACAGGTCATGACAGCATTTTTTCAAAAAGTCTAACTTCATTAGGTAAGTTTTGGTAACTTTTTGCCTGATGTCTCTTTATTCAGCTTGTATTCACTTATAGTTACCTGATGCTGTGTGACAGCCCACTGCATGCATTATCTCTAATGACACGAAAATGATGAGATATTAAGTTCCGATTGAACCACATGCCTCCGTAATGACATACATCGAACTGTCAACCAATGCATAATCAACCATCTCCACAATACTAACCTTATTATCAGAGAACCTGGGAGAAGTAAAATAAAAATGCAATTTTCTGTCATTGAAGGTAAAACATAAAGGTCAGAAAACGCTAAGCAGCCTCATCATAATGATGTTGTTATCTTTTTAAAAAGTATTAGGAATTCAGTCTTTCAAACCAAAGAAAACAAGCTAAAAAAATTCTTTGATTGCCTAATATCTTCCACATATTAGCTTTTTCCACGCATCAATGAATACTTGTTAAATTGTAGCTGAAACGGTCCAGAGGAGACATAGCGTGTATTTTATAATTTAACTCTACTTTCAAAGCAATGTCATCCGTCGCAAAGGATGTACAGCAGTTGTACCACGTTTGCCTAGAAATCGTCAGTAGTGAACATTTTGTCCATAAAAGACATGATTATCCACAACAGCGTGAAACCAGGGTTAATCTATTGTGCACTTCCGTCTGGACGTATGTTCTTAGTATGAAATGCTATAACTTCCAAACCGTTGATTGATATCTTGTTTTACTTTGTGTGTTTGAATACATGTGACTTTCACATTTTATCAATCTCAATGCAGCTTTTAAATAACCATTTTCCGGATTCTACTCATAACCGACAAATTTCATTAGTTTGGGAATACGCCTAAACCAGTCACCTATGATGAAGTTTTACTAACTGGAACCTGCTTGTTAAGCTGGTTTATTACTCAACCGTGGTGAGATCACTCATTAGATAACAATGAGTTGGTAACACACATGTGTGTTACCATCTCGTGCAAAGAAACGGAACTACTTTCGAACGTCACATGACATTGTCCAATCACGTGACTTATAAGTGGCGACGATAAAATTTTACATTCTCAACAAAATGTCAATTTAATTTTATGTGAAAGAATATTATCTTAGCGGTTTTTTAAATGCATTATCTTTTTGCTACCCAGCACAAATCAATCATTTGCTTGATCACTTGTCCATCTTCTGTGCCGTCACAATTAAGCGATGTTGCCTCATCTGCCTACCGTAACCTTTCCCTTCCACAAGCACACAATCCAAACATGTTATCGTGTAACTACCTTTACACAAGTTCTATCTCCCGGTTCCTATCAACACTTTCTGTAACTCATGTCCATGTAATCAAATTCAATCAATGACACTGTTCGCCTACATAGCGTGACCTAGAAACAGGACACATTCCGATGACGTCACTTGGCTATCTGATGACGTCACTTTGTGAGTGCATGATGTGTTGACAGTTTTCGTTGCTTCTTATTGTTTATTTTATCAATGCATCTTTTGATAATGAAATATCGCTCACCAATATACTTTGTATCATGTTTATAGGCGTATGATATGTGTAAACATAAAAAAAATAGCGAACTATTTTATTTGGACTCATGGAAATTCATACGCTGGTTTCCCCGACTGTTCTAAGTCAGCTGATTCTTGTTTTGACGATTTGTTTACATAAATATTGATATGAGGGTTGAGTAATAAATAAAATACTAAACTCATGGTAATGTGATAACATGTTTAAGCAACTCGTTCGTCTGATAACAATTCTATACACTCGTTGCTTAAAAATGTTATCACATTACCATTCGTTTAGTATTCTCTATCTTCACCTCTTCTTAGATGCATTCACTGGATTCTCTTTATTACTTACACATTGATTTTCAGATTGGGATAGGAAACTAAAAGGACTAAAACATAAGGGACATTGGATACCATTCCTGTGAAATCTTCACCTTGTGGTAAGGTCGCAATTTGTATCCATTCTTATTATATAAGGGGGCAGTCATATCGGGGTTCATATCATTCATAAGAAACCCTAGGGGAAAATATTGTCTTCTCATTGATGACATCATGTCATAAGCAATACTTTGATATAAGTATCTAGGCTACATTTAATTGACTGGTTTATCTCAAAAGGGCTGATCTCTTTTAAACCTCTTTTAGAAATGTTAACTCTGATCTTTGAATCTTTGAAACTACAAAATCTGCAAATCGGTATCTTTACATTTAAATGCTCGAAAAAAAATATAAATAAATAAAAATATAAAATTTTTGGCTTTGATACTTTTAACTGTAAGAGAAAACATAAATAAGCCAGTTTTGACAGAATCTTCACAATATGGCATTAAGTCATAGCAAACTAACATCTCTGATCCCTCGGGATCGTTATATCCGTGTTCTACTGAAGTACAAATTCTTTTACCTGTTCCGAGTCTAGTCCCTTCTGGAAATACCCAACACCCTCAGGATAAGGCATTACCCATGGCCATAACAGCAGCTAACCGAAACATGACATTGTTATATTCAAATGTGATAATACTCGAACCACGATTTTATTCGTAAAATATCAAAACGAATAAGAACGTGTATTTAAATATAAACAAATTAAACATTGATAAACAGTTTAAATGAATTAATAAATGATTAATATTCAAGCATGATTTTATTACCAATTAACTTTGACAGAGAATATAACTCAAGAGAATTGTTTGTTTATGTGTTGGTTTTCCTATTGAATGTTTGTCGTCAAAACAGCATTTTCGAAATAACATTTTTCCAGTATTAAGTTGTATCATCTATATAGGAATTGGAAATATTTCATATCTATCATCATTATAAGATAAATATGCGGGATGCATGAAATGAATGGTTATGTTTATTTGTTGGTTTTCGTACTCAATGCCTTTCATTAAAACAGCATTTCCGAAATAACATGTATTCAGTATTGTATTAAGTTGTAACATTTATATAGGAATTGAAAATATTTTATATCCGTTACTATTATAAGATAACTATGCAGCATGTACTGTACAAACAATGATCTGCCAACCATGATCTATTCAAAAAAAGTAAATGCAAGAACGTTTGCATTCTAATCGCACAACAAATACTCATTTGTTGGTTCCTAAATTTTGCATAGACAATAAAACCAAAAGTTGAGTATGTACTTTTAACACAAATCAAACATTATTTTGGGTAAACATCAGTCCCAAATAAGTCGTTTTATTATTACTATTATTATTATTATTATTATTATATGAATATTTTATACATTTCCCTCCACTCGTGGTTGCTCAAGGTGCTTACATTGTTTCCCCTAGTCAATGGCATGCTTTCACTGTCCTATCATTTTTCCAATTCAACTCCCTGAGGAGTATTCATCTGGCTTCCACATATGTGGCGCTCAGGTTAGGGACCATTCTATGCCTCACAGGATACCCATTCACAGCCGGGTGAACTGAGACACATAGTCACAGCAGTTTGTCAAACACTGCTGAACGCTGACAACCAACAACTCGGCGTATGCATGTGTCCATGTATCCACCATTCAGCCACTGACATGAATTCATGGGATCTTTTAAGTGCGCATATTTTGTTGCACTACACACTAGGCCTCCAGGATGACACTTATTGAGTTCTAACAGAGGTGAACTCTAGGTTTTTACACCTTGGCCTGGATGAGATTCGAACTCGGGACCTCAACAACTTGAGACCGGCGCTCTTGCCGACAGAGCTATCCCGTACCCCACTGAGCTATCCCACTGAGTTTACTTTAATGCCAACAGGACATTTGATCCTTGAAGAAATAGGTCACAGATTTAAAGTTTGATATGTTGAGAATTATTGATTTTGTAAAATATATTTACAGTTCAACACCGGGACATTTTAGTTTTGAACATAAGAGCCCTCAACTTTTGACTAAGTGAATATTTTGGACTTCAAATCAAATGTCTTTGTAATTATTTTTAAAAATTTGCATATCCTGATCTTTTCTTACTTATGAAATTATTCATCATTTTTCCGTGGTAACTATCAAACTTAAACCAGAATAATTCAATGAATTTCGATTTTAACGTTCTTAGTGACGAAAATTTCTTCTTGTAAAAATACATGACAAGACAATGATGAATAACAAGCCTTAGCTTCAGTGCTTATTTCCGGTGTGATGAACCTTGATGACAACAACAGATACTCACTAACGGCATGAAGATTTAATGAAAGACGACTTTTCATTAATAATACTACTAATGAGCTGTGAGGCAGTTACTGCTAATGCCAACTGAGCAACAAAGTTTGCTAGTCCAATGGTGTAGATACATGTACATGTAGTGCACGCAAATTAGCCTTGTGTCTCGTCAGAAAATCTGAATTTTTCACCTGAAGAAGCAATGCAATGCTGAGTTTCGACATCAGTGTAAGTTCCAGTTGAGTATATTAGTTGTTTTGCATTGATTTATTATGTACACTTGTTGTTGCAGCACGTACAAGAATGCTACTCTTGTATATAGGTTTGTTGAAGGATATAGCTTTGTTCACTGATACCATCAGTGTTCTTATCTGTGTAAACATAACTCTGATATCAAATTACCGACTGACGTCACTAGTACCACAATGATGTATTGTCTTGTCAAAATACTTTCTATTACTTTCCTAATATCATAAATGAAGGAATCTTGATACTAATGTATAAAATTCAAAACAATCGTGAATGTTTAAACACGATTTTCCAAGGGTATTTTAATGAGAATTCCGAAAGTTACCCCTTACAGAATATACCCAAGGCAACATTTGTTTAAGAAGATGTTTGATTTCAATTCTTAATTTGACGAATCATTGTAAACCAACAAATTTATCATTGTTTATTTGAAAACGGTATTGTTATTTATACCGTAACGTCACTACTTTCTAAAAATAAGAAATTGATAATCCATAAACTCCTTGTATTCTTAACTTCATTAAATATACTTTTAATGAGGTGTGAGGTATTTACTGCTAATGTCAACTTAGCAACAAACTTTGCTTGTCCAATGGTGTAGATAGTACAAGCGAAATTAGCCTTGTATTTTGTCAGAAAATCTGAACCTTTCACCTAAGCAAGCTATGCTAAGTTTTGCTGCCAGTTGTCAGTTCCAGTTAACTACAGTTGAGATGGGGTTTAAATGGGTTCACCTTAATGACTGCCTGATTACTGAGTACCTTCATATGAACGAAAGCTTAAGAATTTCTTAAATGCCTTTTTTGTGTTGATGTATTATTAACACTTGTTATTGCTGCACGTACAAGAATGTTACTCATGTGTGTTGGTTTGTTGAAGGTAATAGCTTTAATTTGTTCACTGATAGCAGCAGTTTCTCCATTATCACTGTAAACGTGATTGTGACGTCAATAGTACCACAATGACGAATCTTCTTAACAAAGAATTTTGTTTTCTTAAATCATTGAATAATGAGTCTTGTACATAATGTGTTGAATTAAAAACAATCGTAAACATTTAAACACTGCTTTGCAAGGAAGACAAGAGTAATTCTATGGATGAGTTGTTTCATAGAAATACTCATGTCTTCCTTATACCCTCTTCTTCTAGAATGCCACTCAAAAGAAAGGCTTTGCAAGGATATAATATAATTTCGGACACCTTACCTACATGAACGTTTAGTAAGAACGCAGATCTCTTACCCTGAGCAAACTCTCATGACGTAAATAGTACAAAGAATGATTATTTCCTCCCATCATCAGTTCATCACCATCTGTTTTTGACAAAGGGCTTCAACTGGTTACAGAGTTGTGAATGGGTTAGTTGCTGCTGGAACCTTGAAACCGTTGGAACCGCTCCTTCTTATGGATAGTTATATATGATGATACGTTGTATAGGTTTCGGAGTTAAGGTAATAATTTCATTGTTTATATTTTACTTTTATGAATCCGATATGCTTGCAATGAATCATAGGTAAAAGGGTTCTTGTTTTCCTACGTTTAAAACAAAAATTTGAATTAAATGTTTTTAAAAAAATTCTTTTCTTTTCAGATACAGTATGAGCAAATTACATTACATTCATTTTTTTTATCAGTCTATAACTGCGTGTACTGTTCAAACGAATGTCTGCACTAATCATAAAACATTTCTCATGTCGAGATCATCATATTTTAAAAGGGTAATTAGCAATGAATACAATTAGGATTTATTGTATTGTCGGAAATCTGATAGTAGTTTATTTTCTAACATATACATTATTTCCAGAAGGTTTCAGTATCAGTGACATTATGCAAATACTTACATAAAGATAAATGTGTTTTAAATTAACCTTTATATAATAGGCGACTAATTTTGGAGTGTTTGCACGCTATAGGTTTTAGTCAAAATGTTCATGCTTTTCATCTTTCATTGCGTGGGGGTTGCAATTTTCAATATAATTCTGTTATTAAGATATGAGGTTTCAGTAAATTAGGATTTTCTGCAAACTAGGTTAATTAAAAGGTCTTTAAAAGGCTTCGTGACAAAGTAATTTATGGATTGAGAAGTCAACTTACATTACCCATTGATAGATGGAAGCCATGTCTATGACTTTTCATTATACTTGTAACCGCAAAGATAAACAAACAACTAAACCGTTTTTAAAACATTTTCTCTCTACCTTACTTTAACTTAACAGGGGTTAGAGCTATTGTACATCGAGCTTTCAATACAACAAGTTATGATTAAATGTGTAAGCCTCAGAGGAAGGTTTTCATCCTTGTTGAAAAGATTTACAGCTACATAATGTTCAGTTTGACCCTAGTAGACATGCTTTAAATGTCAAATGTATTGCGGAGTGAACATAAAAAAATCTAATTCAATCTTTTTTGACTTTTGTCATTGAACAGGATAAACATGATTTTGCAAGTACAAAACCCCATTTGAAGCACATATTCCAGAAACTATTCTGGGTTTTTAACTCATTATTTAGTTATCTGAGAAGGTATTTTCCTTACTATCACTTAATATGATGACACAAAGAATTTTTATTTGGATCGAGTGCACTGATAATTAAACAACTGAACAACCTCCAAAGTCATCGTTCCAATAATATAATAAGACTAATTGAGGAAACACATGTAGGTTTATATTTTCTGTCTCTAAAGAACAATAACGCAATATCGACAAGCCAAAATCAAACAGTTTAGTTCACTTTGATAACCCCTGTCTGTTATTGCATGTAATGAGGCGAAATCAGTGAGAGACCCCTTTAAATATGTTATTCACGTCGGAATGTTACTTTCCAATCAAGCATTCAAATATTTTTATTTAGCATACAAGGAAATGATTGCATCCATATGGCCAAAACAAGAGAGCTGAAATTCTCTGCGAGATTTTAGGTTAGCACTGATGACAAGACCAGATGCTCGCTAATTACAACCAGACTGACTGAAAGAATTAATTACACGGCAAATTAGTTGTGAGACGCGCATCAATAAATTTTAACTCACTGCATTTGTCATCTTTACTTCATTTTACAAGATATATCACAAATCAATTAAACGTCTTGAAACTTGCCACGTAAAGTGTTGTAAACATTAAAAATATTAAATTTAAATATTCAAACAATTTGGTTTGTCAGAAAGTTTTCTGAAGAAGTAGATATAAAGGCATCAATCCAGTCTCGTCAATTGATTATCGGTACATGTATATGAAAAGTGGAAACAAGAAATATTTGTCCTGCAGATATACTGCACAGAACAACGAAAGACATGTTTGATTGGCAGTAAAAAAGAAGAATATGGTAGATAGGTCCTTTACAATGTCGTGTCATAAAAAGAACACGATTCTTTGATCGATAAATCAATGATATAGGAAGGTGAAAATCTTTAATAGTGTTCACTGTAATAAGTAAGAATTAAGCAAACGGGAGAAAAAATGTGGATACAGTCACGTACACAATGACAAGAATATAAAACAAAGGGTGTTTGTAGAATTATAAAACACAATTGACCAATAAATTATCAGAATATTGAAATTGTGCACCGAGAGCAATTCTACGTCAAATGGCTTGTATAAGCTTAACATTACAATTTGAAAAACTGTTTCCCTTATTCGCATTACATCTCTCAGAGAACGCTTCTCCCTGAAGAAATATATTGCAATTATAGAACCACCAATCTCATAAGAACTTGTTTACTTCTAAAGCAGTTTGCATCAAACATCATCAATGTCAATACAAGTTTCGTATTCAATCAAGTTAATGTTGTCAAAGAATGGCAATTCTTGTTAAGATACACTAATTTGAATAATAACAACGTCATTGAATGCCTGTGTGCACCGATAAAGCAGGTCACTCTGGATTTATGCTGCAATAAATGTCCAACAAGAGCCATTTGAGGACGTATTTAATGATCTGAAAGTAAATATGTTGTTGTTTTAACGCTCATTTCCACATTTGATCTTCTCTTCAAACTTTTTTATTCAGCCTACATTGCGTTTCAACTTTGAAAAGAAATATAGTTGACAGATAAAAAAGACAATATAGTTGAAGGATAAAAAAGATGGGTTAAAATGGCTATTAACTTAATGCAATTATAACACAATTCCGTGATATCTAATTAAATGTAGTAAAAAAGTTGTTGTGATGTGTAGCAAGGAAGTCCACTCTGGTGCCAGTAAATGTCTTCATATTGAGTCACTGCAAGATGCAACTACAAGATGGAAGTATTTTTATGACGGGAATAACAAGTTCTCTTCATCTTTACTGATGAACGACTGGTGAAGTTAATTCGGTGTGATTTTATGAAAGAATGTGAGCCTTAGAATTTGAACTGAATGTTGAATATTGATACCCTCGTAGACATAATTCAGTCCTCGTCGAGAACCTCAACAATATCTTCTGATATCAACATAAGTTTGTTAGATAAGCTATATAAACTTTTATTGATTAATGTCAATTTTGGTTTTCAGAAAATCTGTCTATTTCATATCATGTTTCAATATATGTTTATGACAATGGTTCACTTTTAAAAGCCACATTATCTTGAGACTATCACAGTGTTGATTTGAAAGTTGTGTAACGTCTTCGATGTGAGCAAATGATTTGATATTTAAGACGTTAGGGTTGCAGCCACAGCTTTGTTTTTGAATGTCATGATGGTATATTTGTTTCCAAATTTCTTCTTCTGAAATCCGAAGGCATAGCTGCAATCGTTGTCACCAACTCAGTTAGACCATGATCTTAAGCATGTGACCTTGTTGATGTTCTTTTGATGATTAAGTTTGATGAATCATATATAGAGGTTGAAGCATTGTTCCATACACATTAAACAAAGATTCAACGAGATTTCAGAGGAGTGGTATTTGTGATCGGAATCAATAATGATGTCAATATAATGAATAAATGCGAACAAACACAAAATTGTACATTGGGAAGATTGTCTGCATAATCTGATCTAGTCATTGTCAATTATCTAATTGAGTTGAACATGAAAACGATATTATTATTTTTTAGCTGATTTATATCTTGATAAGAGAATTATTAACACTCCCATTTAGACAAAATTCAAATATCTAAGTTGATGATACTCCAACATACATCTCATTTTGCTCATAGAATAATGCATACTGACAAGATTTTGAGTAAATAACAATCACAATTCACAACCTTTACAACCTTCACAAAGGTAAACTAAGGTTAACCATAACTCCCATTCATAAACATGACACTTAGACTATTTTATATAATTAGTGACTTCGAATCACCTTAGGGCTTTGTGAAAGGAGGCTCAGTTATAATAATACATACACGTAATAATAATGAGTAGATTTGTAGAGCGCTTAATAATCCAGACACTAAGTGTCTGCTCGAAGCGCTATGTCTTTGAGGTTGGTTTTAGATTTATTTTGATAAACTAGATGTCATTTGCAATCGATGTTCATTTCAATTCTATTCATTTTGTTTCATTTTAATGTCTCCGATGGTTGTATTCGTTAAAAATTCAGACAATGGCAGAGGCAGATAATATATTTAATAATTCTTTTTATTTGCAATTAATAAATCTACAGATGTTCTCAACATGCGCTGTGAATGGTTTTGAAATATGCATCAGTGCTTATATTTCTTAGGATTATTGAATTTTTTTTTCACAGTATTTATTTTTGACAAAAATATCTAAATTTTAAAACACCTTCACAATAATTCTTGAATATATTATTTTATTCAACCATGAGGTTTAGTACATAAATCAATTCAGTTCAAGTTGTTTATGTTTATGCTAATGTTTAATGCTAATAGTGGGCAGTAATCAATTATCATATATAAATACATTGCAAAATATAAATAATGCTATTATGATGACATGCGATTGACACCATCTTTTATTATGCAGTGATGTGGGTTATACGATTTTGATGTTTGGTCTTATTATTTAAGAAATGTTGAATATATTTTGTTTACAGCTGTGCATACTGTAATGTATAGTAATTTTTTTACAGGTGTAGCGAGAATGAGTGGCGACCTTCATGTTATCAGGGCATAAGGAGTGTTTATCTAAGATTATTACCTTAAGTACTGAAAATGAAGTAGTGTGACATGTTTCTTACTAAAATATGGTAATGTGCTCTCTCTAAAACGAGATTTTGAAGCTTTAGTAGTGTTTTGCTTTTGTAGGGGTTTTCTGCTGATGTAGCTTTTTATCATATCATATATGACACAAAATATTTATTACCTGGTTCGGAGACTGTGCTGGGTAATTCACTTCACATCGCACTCAGTTCACCCAGCTGTTAAATGGGTACCTGAGAAGAGGATGTACGGACTAACATGCTAGCGCCTAGCCGTTGATAGCAGCTTTGAAAGTCATATTCCTTCAGGGTTAGGATGTAGGGCGCACTTTGAGCAGGTACTAGTACCTAGAAATTGTGTTATATCGTCATCATTAGTAATATAAATGCAAGGATAATTATTTTATTGATTATTAGAAAGACAGAAATACCTAATTTGAGAATCAGTAAGTTATATCTTTCAATATAAGATGAATGAATTCTAATTTTTAATGAAACAATGAAAATTAGAATAAGACGATATCCTATAATTTGTTCTTTGGGCTGTGTAACCAATTGAGAAATTCAATCTAAATATACACACTTTACTCAATTAATTTAATAAGAACTGTTCAAGCAAAAGACTAAAAACTTAAAATGAAACAACGGAAACTAATAGAATAATAAAAATTGACAGTGAAAGACATTGAAGAATAACATTAAACATTTCTAAGAAACAGTAACAATGAAATTATAGCCAAAAGTCCTAAAGAGAAAGATTATATCCAGTTAAAAAATCAATAATTAAGACAAGTAAATGTTTTTCGAGTAATGCAGTGTTAAAGATCAGAAGTAGGAAACATGTAGTATAGCATGCCCTTCAGAATTAGCTCTCTTAGGGGGGGGGGGGGGGGGGGGGGGAAGCGTAAAAGACATTCAAAATATTGAAAACCCTGTATATTTCAACACTGTTAGAGTCGGGCGTAAATAAAAATAGCCTTTGTTCCAGATCTAGGATCAGGTGAAGTGTTGAGACACAAGTGTTCATGCAAAAATGCACTGTTCAAGTCACAGACCTAAAAATGATATCATTGTCACTACTAAAATATAAGAAAGTGAAAAACATTACGAAATGATATGAAATACATTTACGAAACAAAAGAGTAACAATTAGATAAAAGCAAAACGTCCAAAGGAGCAAGTTAATGTCCGGTTAACAAAAAGAAAATAAACGACATGTAAATGTTTTTCGAGTAATGCAGTGTTAAAGATAAGCAGCATGTATCACATAGTTATAGCATGCCCTTCATAACTAGATCTTCAAGAACTCGTTTAGGATGAAACAGCGTAAAAAAACATTTAAAATATTGGAAACACATATCTTTCAACACTGTTAGAGTCAGGAGTACATAAGTCTAAGTATAGTTTTTGTTCCAGATCTAGAATCAGGTGAAGTGTTGAGACAACACCGGTCAGGTGATAAACTAATTAAAGGTGAGAACTTGAGACGAGAATAGTAGAAGCGTGCTGAATGAGGGGCTGTAGTGTTATTTGAAAACAATGTCGGAATAGTTATTGGTACCAACAACGTGCACAATATGTAAGAAAAGACTGAAAATAGTTTACTAAACATCCGTGACAACATTTCTACAGGAAAGAATGTTATAAGAGATTGATAGAATATTATCTGATAAACATGACACTATATTCTATGTCCTTTGTCATTTTTGCACTTTGTGTGATATAATGTTTCTGTTGGCATTTTTAGAGTAAATGTCTTCAAAAAACAGATGAAGTCATAAAAATCATTAATCTATAACTTATCTGACGAGGAATGCGCTATTGATGCCAATCAAGTTGACTTCATTTCACCTGACTAAATCTCCAGTGGATATTTTCGACCTTAGTGATAGACTATGAAGACATTTTTTCCATACAGCCCATACTATGTTATTCATCAAAACAAGTGATTTATAGAATGTTATCTGATGAACATGACACTATCTTCTATGTCCTTTGTCATTTTTCACTTTATGTGATATAACGTTTCTGTTGGTATGATAAAGGTAAATGTCCTCGTAGAGCAAATGTAAACCATTAGGTTTTAACTTTTATGGCGAGAAAATAGCTATTGATGCCAATCGAGTGGACTTCATTTCATCTGATTAACACTCTAGTGGGTATTTTTGTGACCTTGTGATAGAGTATGATGATATATTTTTCAAAACAGGCCTAACTATATTTTTCATCAAAACACGATGAAAAGCCAGCCTTTTGCTGAACTACAAAGTTATATGATGATGCCATGCTAAACTGACAAAATGGCTTCAAAATATTGTTCAGACATCATATACATTAGGTGTAAAAGGAAAAATCATGTTTTACAAATGAAAGTGGAATTGTTCAACCGTCACAATTACAACTAAACTACATATAGTATAACTTAATCAAAGCATTTTTTTTAAAACCACGTGAACTATTACTAGCAAAATTAATTATCTATAACGTCATAATCTTAGAATTGCAAATATTGACATACATCGTATTCATTTTTCATACACATTACTCTCTGTGCAAATATTAAGCTTCATTAGTTGTACTTGCAAATGTATGTAAATATGCTCTAATGGTTTACCCTTTTATCTTGAAGTGAAGTGGACTCTGAAGCATGTACACATTAGTCATTGAGGTGTTGATTGATAAACGATTTGTATTGACTACACTAGCAGTGATTCAAACTAACATGCTTCCATGCTATTGATTATTCAAAGAAGGTATATAAAGTTCAAATAAACATGCCATACATCATGGTTCTGAATCATTTAATATTGATGATGAGATGACCATTATATCAGGGTTCACCGCTGATTTAGTGCATGTAAATATGGAAGGATACTTTACATACTGTGATGGCAATTGGATTCCTACACGAAAACCAACAACAATTAAGACTTGTTGCAGAGGGATTCGCATGTAATAAATTGTGCATGTGTTTGAAGAATGCATATTCAATTCCAATATATATATATTAACATGGTTCCTGTTGATCTTAGTTGCATAAGATACATGAGATCAGACATGTAACATGAACTTTGCAGTCGAACAAAATAATCAATTTGAAAGGAGTAATTACAGATGTAGATCTGAAAAATGTTGAGTTCTTTTTTGTGTATGAAGTTTGTTCAACACTAATGTAGCTTACCTACTGCTGTTATAAGTTATATGAAGTAAAATAGGTACTGAAAATGTTGTCACTCTCGAAAAAATATCAAACGAATTTGTTAAAAGCTTGTGCCATGTTTTTATTTCTCTCTTTTACTTGCAATTCTCTCCCTTTACATAAGCGAGGATAGTCAACAAATGATACATATGTAATATCTCAATGTCCGGCTGACGTTCTCAAGGTGTGTACTGCTCTCTCGTATTTTGTAAATAGATACCAACTAACTGCTCTTCAAAAATTTAGACTCACTGGTGTTAATAAGGCTTCTCAACTGATGATAAAACAATGAAAACAAGAATGATGCATCTGCCAATGTTAAGGATAATTTGCACAAATATCATTTTTCTGGTAAAGCATGTGTATAATGGTATCTTTGAACAGCTGCGGTTAAGTGCAAAGGTTTGATTAATAAAAGCACAATGCAGTTTTATGATAACTTTTATCAACTAATGAAGTCATTACAAATATTTTTTGTAAGTTACAGATTTGGTTTACCTTGATTATCGTGGTTAGAAATATTTGGCAAAATACTTTTTTATATTCGTTTTGCTATATTCAATTTTTAGAATCTCGTTTTCCTTGTTTAAATTTGTGTGTGTTCTTATAGCTCATAATCGATTCCTTGTGATGACCTTGTATTCTGTTTATTCCACACTCTCTACATATTGTAAGCTTAATGTTGCTGATAGATGTATATGAAGGAAGTATGTACGCCAAAGTAACTATGTATATGTAAGACAAGAAAAACTTAAGTTTGACGTATCTAAGAAGTCATGAAATTTCAAATTACGAAGTTGTACAATGGATGTATATACAATGAGGGTGTTATAACGGCTCACTAGGGTTCTGCTGAGTATGAGTGATAGACAATTGGTCACTATCATGGGCATTCTGACCCACTGACCACAGGAGAGAGCTCTTTTCAGTAGTGTACACTCTTTTGACCTGTAACTGGTGTGTTCCCCTTTTCTATTCGCTACTCAACTGAGTTAACATGACTTTACCTTGGTCAACATTCACGAAATATGATAAAATACCTAGGTTATTCTTTGTTGAATGATATATGGTAACCACTAGGGGGTATGTCGTCTAGTGTTTCTCATACACAAGGGTGTTTGTTTGATGTACTCTGGCTGCTTGCTAGATGGTCTCATTACATTACCACAATATAATTTGTTAATTTCTGGTAGGATCATAGTAGAATCGACAAACTGATACATAGTTTTATTTAATCAGAATCTGAATTGTAAAATTGTGATAAGATATCATTTCCTAAGGATAACTGTAAAATTGTTATATTTTGTATAACACTTTCTGAAATAGTACAAATCTCGGCACTATGGCACTCGGTCAGTAAAAGAAATCGTACTATTGCAGATAGCGTGATCAAAATAAAATGTTGCTTTTGTTTCCTATCTGATTGGCATATCAACGTTCACAGGAAATTGAAATTCAATAAGGCCATGTAAATTTTCAAAAGTATAAAAAAGATATTCTGAAATGCAAATAACAGAGATCAGGAGTCTATTAATTTCAAAACTTGTAGAACTATATTCTAACAATCTTATCACAAGTTTCAGATGCAACTTGTATTCGTATAGTCAGAGCTCGTTTTCTTCTTTAATTTCCTTCATTTATTGCTTTAACAAAAGGACGCATCGGTGCAAAAACAAAATTGATAAGTGGCAGACCTTTTTTTCTGTTACATAAAACTACTACCAAGTCCTTTAAATCACTTCTGACCCCTTCCTTCAAAGAACACAAGGATATTTGTTATTTTTACTAACAGTAATATATACTAGGTAACACTGATATATTGCTATTGTTAAAACAGTCAGATAAGAACAGGTGATATTGAGAGGTGTTGGGTCTTACCAGGACTGATATATACATGACAGGTGATTAACATCATCATCATTCACAGGAAAACTAACAAACATAACGCACTATAGTGTAACCATAAGTTGAGAGAGAACTCTAATGATAAAGACCGATGTTACGCTTGCTTTGAGTTTTATGTGATTCAAAATGGATTTTGGCATCAAATCTCAAAACATTCAAATGTGTGTTCTTGTTGCGCAGTTAATTTACGAGTAGATAAGTTAGACATATTAATTATCCATACATGTATGTGCTGAAATAAGTCATGACATAAATTACGATATGTTGCACATGTGTGATAAACCCTAGCCGCAATTACTTTCGTTGATTAAGAAAACAACTCGACATCAGAACTACTTTGAGAGCAACTAGACTTTCTGCTTAAGCGCTGCCGTGGGACGCACGTGCTAAGTCGTGTACAATGACATAGAGGGCAGGTGAAACGTGTGATTGCATCTGCCTGACTTTGTCACAAAAGACATGATTTGCCATAAGGAATAATTTAAATGTTTTCTCACTTGATAAATATTTATATTGGAATTGATAGATAACATCAAAATAGTGATATTTCCGTTAAAGTATAGCTGTTTGAAACTGGTGCTATACAATAGGTCTTTCAACCATGTTTACTGTGACTGAGTTACTGATGGATGAATAAAATTGAATATCACTTAGTAAATATGTGATGTTGACCTTTTAGTTGTTCATGACTGAAAGGTAATCTTAGAAATAGTCTGTGTTGTGATGCAGGAAGTTGTTGTACATGTAGCTTTAGCTTGATGATGATACAGAAACTCATAATATAAATTATCATCACTTCGGTGATTATTTTGAGAGTTGACTGAGTGTGTAAAAGTTCAACTGAGCTTTACCAATACTTACGTCATCAGCAGCGCAAAATATTTTGAATGACAATTCAGTAAGTTATCTATGGTTGTTTTAACAATGTATATTTCCTTCTATGAGTGTGTTTGAATTGATTTTTCACTAATGGATTCACACAAATTGACAAAGTTATTGATGTCAAATGCAATTTGAAAGTAAAATGTCATCACTTTTTAGGCAAAGTGTTTTTATATTTTATTTAGTGTACGATATATATCATTCTTTGATAGGTGACAGAAAACCTTTTAGTAAATTCTCACCACACAAACAACCAAACAAACACAAGATGATTAGATATAATACATAATTGTCCTCAATTGTAGAAAATTGATACACCATAACATGATAATTATTAACACAATATTTCTAATTGTATTTTTAAGTTAAATGGTTAGATATAATTGAGTAAAGACAGTATTGCTGACCCAAACTTGAAAATAAGTTGGTTTGAAGTGGTATGTGCAAACAAATTTTCTCATATCCTGTTATGAAATTGGAAGACACCCGACAACCAGACAAACATAAAAATTTTGACAATGTTTTCTTATACAGTAATTCAAGTTTTGAAAAAACTTCATGTATCAAGGTCGGTTATTAGCAGTCATTCAATACTTTTACTTTACTATGAAAAACGGGATTCTATGTGATAGCTGATAGAGGGAAGGAGCGATTAATCTAAAAACTATCAACTTAGTTATGTTGGCTCCAAGATGCTTCTTAGACTGATGATGATTAACCTTAGCATACCTTTTTAGGTCTGATAGTTATTTTTCAGGCGGAAACCTTTCTTCATGTTTACAAAGTACAAATGCTGTCTCCTCATATTATGTGAATAATGTCCATCGAGACACATCCAGACATGCTTTACAATAACTCTGACATTGAGGTTAAGTTAATTAATTACTCAAGAAATCCACAAACCAATTATTCAATTAGGTAAAGTTGAATATGACAATCAAGTATCTCATGGCCTGGATCGATTCATCTCTAGTAATGACGACGTTGAACATGTACCCCAATGAAGCGCCGACTGCCTTTCAGCGTAAATTACATGTTATCTTGTTATATAACGTTGTATCTTCATCTTTTGTATGTATTAAAATCGTGAGTGATAGATCTTTCTGTCCATGGTTTACGTTCAGCCAGACAATTGGGTAAACAAATTTATTTGTTTGTTGTATGATCCATTAGGCAATCGTGCTAAAATTGGAAAAAATGTATTCAGCTAATTAAATAATGTTATTGATTGCTTCATGTGTCGAATCCTGATATAAAACCTTATTTTTGCTGAATACCTTCTTATGAGGTAGAACTGCATGTCTAAGGTTAAATGGATTTTGGATGTATGTATTGATTTCGGGTGAAGTTTGGGTTTTTATTAGTTCAAAAAAGTGTTTAAACACTAGGCTACAATTAACTACTTTAAGGAAGAATTTCTTTAATGTTTAGTTACACTTTCTGCAAGGTTGGACAATGTCTTCAAATGCCACTCCCATTGAGGCACAATAAAAAGGCGAGTTGAATCATCTTCAAATAAACTTGGTTTTATACACATCCGATGCCAAACAACTGATTACTTAGCACAATGATGCAGTGTTTTAACAAAGAAACTAAAATGTATTTTAATATATTAAATCTGACCTAATTTCGTTAATTTTCATAACTTCAGGATTTTCAGGATTCTTTATGAATAGGTACTAGCATCAAACAAAATGTAATAAAACACTGTTATGTAACACTCGCTTAAGAATTAAACCAAATACACCATGTGAATTAACCTTGATGACATCACCATTATAAATGCCTATATGATACTATGAGGATGCAAAAAGGATGTAATACCTGTCATTTGTAGTCTCTGTGCAAATAATTGCATCCACTGACTGGTACAGTAATCAGTTCAGACAAGTTCATTACTACAATCTCTTAGATTTCCTTTCAACCAATCGTGACATTTACCTGTATTTTCTCCTAGCAGTCTAAAGAGCCACTCAGACATCAGTGTAATAGAAGTGGATGTAACAACAACCTTGGGGATCTGTTTAAGACAAATGATCATATGTAAAGAAAGAGGGTCGATGTATATCCTGTACATATTAGTATTTGCCAATGACAAGAGCTAACAACCAACTCTTGACTAAACTGTACTTGAGAGATTTCTTATTTTTTATCTCTTTGAAACATATATGGTGAAGTCAGACCTAGATTTTTGCAGTAAAATGTATTTAGTGACAACATGTAAGCGACAGACTCTGTATGATTGAGTGGACATTTGTTGTCTGAATGAAAACTTAACACTGTTTTTAAATGAAACGGTCAACAGCGAACATACATTTTAATATTGAGGGTTGAAATGAACATGTTCTGGAGAAGTAAGTGGCAGTCCAATGAAGAGACATCGTTATATCTAATGCTACATCAATAGATGGAGGTATTAGATTCTGACAGGGCATTGATCATACAAATTGACCTGTCAGCAAATGCAAATAAAAGCATAGGAATTCCGAATTTCTGTCTTTATGTGAAGATAACGAAAGTCTTTTACAAGAACGAACAGCAGTGAAATTAATTCGATACCCTGCCAATTGGGCTTTCATATTACCTGTCTGTTCAAAAAGGTTCCAGAATATGTTCAATTCTATTCATGCTACATGTTTGCTTCACCTTACATAATGCCGTGGGGAGGGATGTTTCTTTATCGATGTTACATTTCATTATAAGTTACTTTATGGAAAAATTGGACAAGATTACATTTCTATAGATTTTCCAATTTTTTCTATGTAAGCAGTATATAGAGATTATTACGCAAGGAAGTGGGTTTTTTTTACTTTTATGAAACGAGTGTGAATGGTTGTATTACTCGAGCGAGACTAGGCCGACTATAATGACGTCATTAACAATGTAGTCATGACGTCACAGGCGAAAGTATACTTTTTGCAGTACAGCAATCATTGCTAGGCAAAAGTGACATGTGCACTAGTGCTCACATTGAAAATATGTCGCTACTTAATATCAACCATATCGGTAATAAAAGAAGTCTTTTACTAGTTGTATAGGGATTTTATCCGCAGCAGCACTACTTCCATATAAGTTGTCACTTAAATATCTGCTTTCGGTCAACGATCTTGTTAGTTTTGGAATGTGTCATAAAAACTCTGCTGTGCTTACTTTATTGAAATAACTCATATGTATTGATAGAAGAATTACATTTAATTGATGATTAAGTAAAAAAAAAATGAAATGCAGTAGCAGGGCTATTTACACGGAGGGGTGGCTTGAAGTTCACTTGTCATTGTTGTTGTTTTTTTCCCAAGTGTGCATTCTTCTTCATCAAATTGTCAAATTAAAATCAACAAAAATATTACTCAAAATAACACGTTTTATCTTGATTGTGTTAAAATTATGTACAAAAAAAACTTTGCGCCAGGAATGTGATAAATTATGTGACATTTTATGTAAGAAATTGTATTGTCTCTTAATCTATTAAGTGGTTTCTATATCAGGTTTTTACAAATGAATAGCAAAGTAAATCTATTCAATTTTTTACAGCAATTTCAAGTAAATCAAAGTTAATTCATTCATTTCAAACAACAAATTTTATATTATACTATTGCATCCTAAGGTCTACCTATTTATCTTACACATAGTCAGATAAAATGAGGCTTGAAGAGAAGTCAATTAGTAAAAGGTTTCTTGTTGTGGCTTCACGAAGATTGAAAAGGTCTGAAACAAAGGGACTTAAAAGTTTGCATTTGAAGGATTTACCAAGTAGGAAAACAAAGGATTTTAGTGCCAAATCGTAACTTTGAAAGTTCTCATTTACATTTCTTAACTCAACGGACTTCATTGTGCCCTTGAAGACAGAGGCGATTGAAAATAGAACATGCCTCTGTAGATGTCTTCTACTTAAGTGATTGAAAAAAGAGAAGCCATGTATCTTATACAGTGCATTCATCTTCACAAGACGTGGCCCTTCTGAACATAAGGACATAAAGACTTTCTAAAAGGTCAACAAGAAAAAGTTCAATGAAAGTTTTGAAGCATCATTTGGTACTTACACATTAACAGTCAGTTTAATAAAATAACTTAAACTTAAGTGTGCAATATATCCTTGATAAGTAACGTTGAATGTTTACTTCAATCTTTAAAGGGGCAGTAGCACGGTTTTAGGGTGAATATAAGGTGATGTCAGGAAAATGAAAAAAATTGGTTCCAATTGAAAGACAATGTATTTAAAATGAAGCAGTAATAAATATAATACACAATGTAAAGTTCAGGCATGCGATTCCTTTTTCTTACACAAAATGAATTATAAAATTGAGTTTACACAAAAATGGCCGCCAATGGACTTTATGTTAATCTTTTTAATGTGTTTTCTGACTATGGATGGTTGGTTTGTGTAGTGAGATCAAATCAATACATTTAGCATTAATGTACACTTATCAGGGGAAAATTTAGAACCTAAATGTGTCAAAAAACGTGCTACTGCCCCTTTAAGGTGCAATATATTCTTCATAAGAAGCGTTAAATGTTTAGGAGCGATAGCTTGTGAAAATTGGGGCGCTAATTAAAGTCCCTCTTCAAGTCATTTGAATATGATATTGTGAACATATTCACTCAATAGATTGCTTTTATCCTTGTTGTGTCACTGATGTATTTCACATAACCGCAACCAGTCCCTTTCATTTATAAAATAGCAAGTCTTCCATTATGGTTGAATAGCAAAAACTGCATCCCTCAGAATGTGCATAGAATAAATTCACTTTTATCATGCTCAACTCTCAAAGAAGCAATTTTTTTTAAAACATTTTTATACAAATACTTTAAATATTTATTGTTAAGAAAGTAATCTATTCAAGCCTTTATAAGCAATACGTAAACGCCTGGTCTGAATCTTCCCAATTTATGCAGTGAGCATTTATGATATAGAAATGCACTTAAGAAAATCTCTGATAAATTCACAGAGATAAACGAAGGCACCAAACAACACGTTCTGCATCAGTCACCTTCAAGATCACCTCGTGATAAACCGAATTGTGTGACAAAAACTGAATCCGCCAGAATGTACATAGACCACATTAATTTTTTTGAAAATCATGCTCAACTCTCAAGGAAACAACATGGTTTTTTTATGCAGTACTTAAATTATTTAAGCACAAAATTGAATATTAGTAAAACGTCTGTGATGTAATGAATGTAATAGTGTTCAAACACATTTTAAAATTCTTCAAAAAGATAACGAAATCAGTCTATGATTAAGTGAGAATTAAACCAAAGGCAATGGAACTATGAATGCCTAAGGACTGAGAATGCACTTTCAAGCTTGTTAGCATCCTTTGGTTTCTGATCCTGTAATCAGTTCAGACGAGTTCATTACTACAATCTCTTAGATTTCCCTACAACCAATCGTGAAATTTACCTGTATGTGTTCCTATCAGCTCAGTCTAAAAAGCCACTCAGACAGCAGTGTAATAAGAGTGGATGCTTGTCATGCAACAACAACCTTGGGGGATACTTTGACTGTTTGTGAGGGGAGATATTCAAAGGAATATCAGGTAGAAAACACGTGTCAATTAGTTTAATGCATTGAGTTACAATTACTAATGTCAGCCAATTTTTCTCATTTGGTGCATTTGGTAAACAAACATTTTGGGAAAAAACAGTGAAAATTTCTGCATTCTGATATTTAGAATTCAATCTTTTGTGTTGAAGAATAAGGCTTCAAATTTAACATAAACTAGATTAACATATGCTAGACATGAAATGCAATTCTTGTCAACAGGAAATAAAAATGCTGAATTTGTATTGGTACATACCCATTTAGTCTATGTATTGTCCATTTCAAAACTTGAACAATTCACAAAGGTTTTATTTATCTTAATTAATAAGAATGGATTTTATTGTTTTTGATCGCTACCAGAATGAACCTTATGACTGAATAATAGGAAATAATCATTGAAAAAATGAAAAAATAATTGTAAACCTTTCCTTGTCAACAAATCATTAAGAGGACAAGTCGTGACAGCGTTTTTATAAAAGTTTAACTTCAATTTGTTAGGATTTTTTACCCTGAGACTCAATATTCAGCTGGTGTTCACTTATAGTTGCTTGATGCTGTGTGACAGCCCACTGCATGCATTATCTCTAATGACACGAAAATGATGAGATATTAGGTTCGGATTGAACCACATGCTTCAGTAATGACATAAATTGAAATGTCAGCCAATGCATAGTCAACCATCTCCACAATGCTAACCTTTCTATCAGAGAACCTGAGAGAAGTAAAATATAAATGCAAATTTCTGTCATTAAAGGTAAAACATAAAGGTAAAAAAACGCTAAGCAGCCTCATTAGAATGATGTTGTCATCTTTTTTTAAAGTATTAGGAATTCAGTCTTTCAAACCAAAGAAAACAACAAGGTAAAAATGTCGTTGTTGAGTGCCTAATATCTTCCACATATTAGCTATTTCAACGCATCACTGAATACTTGTTAAATTGTAGCTTAAATGATCCAAAGAAGAAATAGAGTGTATTTTATAATTTAACTTTACTTTCAAAGCAATGTCATTCATCGTAACAGATGTACAATAGTTGTACCACGTTTGCCTAGAAATCATTGGTAGTGAACATTTTGTCCATAAAAGACATGATTATCGCAAACAGCGTGAAACCAGGGTTAATCTATTGTGCACTTCCAAACCGTTGACTGATATCTTATTTTACTTTGTGTGTTAAATCACATGTGACTTTCACATTTTATCCATCTCAATGCAGTTTCTAAATAAGCATTTTCCGGATTCAACTCATAACCGACAAATTGCATTAGTTTGGGAATACGCCTAAACCAGTCACCTATGATGAAGTTTTACTAACTGGAACCTGTTTGTTAAGCTGGTCTTCACCTCTTCTTAAGATGCATTCACTGGATTCTCTTTGTTACTTACACGTTGATTTTCAGGTTGGAAAAGGAAACTAAAAGGACTAAAACATAAGGGACATTGGATACCGTTCCTGTGAAATCTTCACCTTGCGGTAAGGTCGCATTTTGTATCCATTCTTATTATTTAAGGGGGCAGTCATATCGGGGTTCATATCATTCATAAGAAACTCTAGGGGAAAATATTGTCTTCTCATTGAAGACATCACGTCATAAGCATTACTTTGATATATGTATTTAGGCTATATTTAATTGACTGGTTTATCGCAAAAGGGCTGATCTCTTTTAAAACCTCTTTTAGGAATGTTAACTCTGATCTTTGAATCTAACTACAAAATCTGCAAATCGGTATCATTACATTTAAATGCTCGAAACAAATATATAAATAAATAAAAATATTAAATATTTGGCTTTGATACTTTTAACTGTAAAGGTTTTTAAGAGAAAAACATAAATAAGCCAGTTTTGACAGAATCTTCACAATATGGCATTAAGTCATAGCAAACTAACTTCTCTGATTCCTCGGGGTTCGTTATATCCGTGTTCTACTGTAGTACAAATTCTTATATCTGTTCCGAGTCTAGTCTCTTCTGGAAATAGCCAACAACCTCAGGATAAGGCATTACCCATGGCCTAAACAGCAGCTAACCGAACCATGACATTGTTATATTCAAATGTGATAATACTCAAACAACGATTTTATTTGTAAAATATCAAAACGAATAAGAACGTCTATTAAAATATAAACAAATTAAACATTGATAAACAGTTTAAATGAATTAATAAATGATTAATATTCAAGCATGATTTTATTACCAATTAACTTTTACAGAGAATATAACTCAAGAGAATAGTTTGTTTATGTGTTGGTTTTCCTACTGAATGTTTGTCGTCAAAACATCATTTTCGAAATAACATTTTTCCAGTATCAAGATGTATCATCTATATAGGAATTGGAAATATTTCATTTCTATCATCATTATAAGATAAATATGCCGCATGCATGGACTGAATGGTTATGTTTATTTGTTGTTTTTCGTACTCAATGCCTGTCATTAAAACAGCATTTCCGAAATAACATGTCTTCATTATTGTATTAAGTTGTATCATTTATATAGGAATTGGAAATATTTTATATCTGTTACTAAATTTTATTATAAGATAAATATGCGGCATGTACTGTACAAACAATGATGTGCCAAACTTGATCTATTCAAAAAAAGTAAATGCAAGAACGTTTGCATTCTCAAAGCGCAACAAATACTCATTTGTTGGTTCCTAAATTTTGCATAGATTTTTTTTTATCGTATTAACAACAATGCTGTGATTGACCACTCAAATCAAAAGTTGAGTATGTTCTTTTAACACAAATCAAACATTATTTTTGGTAAATATCAGTCCCAAATAAGTCGTTTTATTGTTATCATTATTATATGAATATTTTATACATATCCATCCACTCGTGGTTGCTCAAGGTGCTTACATTGTTTCCCCTGGTCAGTGGCATTCTTTCACCGTCCGATCATTTTTCCAATTCAACTCCCTGAGGAGTATTCAACTGGCTTCCACATATTTGGAGCTCAGGTTAGGGACCATTCTATGCCTCACAGGATACCCATTCACAGCCGGGTGAACTGAGACACATAATCACAGCAGTTTGTTCAACACTGCTGAACGCTGACAACCAACAACTCGGCGTATGCACGTGTCCATGTATCCACCATTCAGCCACTGACATGAATTCATGGGATCTTTTAAGTGCATATTTTTTTGTTGCACTACACACTAGGGCTCCAGGGTGACACTTATTGGGTACTAACAGAGGTGAACTCTAGGTTTTTACTGCTCGGCCTGGATGAGATTCGAACTCGGGACCTCAACAACGTGAGACCGGCGCTCTTGCCGACAGAGCTATCCCGTACCCCACTGAGCTATCCCACTGAGTTTACTCTAATGCCAACAGGACATATGTTCCTTAAAGAAATAGGTGACAGATTTAAAGTTTGATATATTGAGAATTATTGATTTTGTAAAATATATTTACAGTTCAACAGCGGGACATTTTAGTTTTAAACATAAGAGTCCTCAACTTTTGACTAAGTGAATGTTTTGGACTTCAAATCAAATGTCTTTGTAATTATTTTTAAAAATTTGCATATCCTGATCTTTTCTAACTTGTGAAATTATTCATCATTTTTCCGTGGTTACTAACTTACTACCAGAATAATTCAATGAATTTCGATTTTAACGTTCTTAGTGACGAAAATTTCTTCTTGTAAAAATACATGACAAGACCATGATAAATAACTGGCCTCAGCTTCAGTGCTCATTTCCGGTGTGATGAACCTTGATGACAACAACAGATACTCACTAACGGCATAAAGATTTAATGAAAGACGACTTTTCATTAATTATACTACTAATGAGTTGTGAGGCATTTACTGCTAATGCCAACTGAGCAACAAAGTTTGCTAGTCCAATGATGTAGATAGTACAAGCAAATTAGCCTTGTGTCTCGTCAGAAAATCGGAACTTTTCACCTGAAGAAGCAATGCAATGCTGAGTTTCGACGTCAATGTCAGTTCCAGTTACCTATATTAGTTATTGAGCTGGGTGTTTAAGAAATGCCTTGTTCTGCATTGATTTATTATGTACACTTGTTATTGCAGCACGTAGAAGAATGCTACTCGTGTATGTTGGTTTGTTGATGGATATTGCTTTGTTCACCGATACCATCAGTGTTCTTATCTGTGTAGACATAACTCTGATATCAAATTACCGACTGACGTCACTAGTACCATAATGATGTATCGTTTTGTCAAAATATTTCTAATACTTTCCTAATATCATTAATGAAGGAGTCTTGTTAAATGTACTAATGTATAAAATTCTCAACAATCGTGAATGTTTAAACACGATTTTCCAAGGATATTTTAATGAGAATTTCGAAAGTTCCCCCTTACAGAATATACCCAAGGCAACATTTGTTTAAGAAGATGTTTGATTTCAATTCTTAATTTGACGAATCATTGTAAACCATCAACTTATCATTTAATTTATCATTGTTTATTTGAAAACGGTATTCGTATTTATACCCTAACGTCACTACTTTCTAAAATAAAGAAATTGGTAATCCATAAACTCCTTGTATTCTTAACTTCATTAAATATAATTTTAATGAGGTGTGAGGTATTTACTGCTAATGTCAACTTAGCAACAAACTTTGCTTGTCCAAGGGTGTAGATAGTACAAGGGAAATTAGCCTTGTATTTTGTCAGAAAATCTGAACCTTTCACCTATCAAGCTATGCTAAGTATTGCTGCCAGTTGTCAGTTTCAGTTAACTACAGTTGAGATGGGGTTTAAATAGGTTCACGTTACTGACTGCCTGATTACTGAGTTCCTTCATATGAACGAAAACTTAAGAATTCCTGAAATGCCTTTTTTGTGTTGATGTATTATTAACACTTGTTATTGCTGCACGTACAAGAATGTTACTCATGTGTGTTGGTTTGTTGAGGGTAATAGCTTTAATTTGTTCAGTGATAGCATCAGTTTCTCCATTATTACTGTAAACGTAATTGTGACGTCAATAGTACCACAATGACGAATGTTCTTAACTAAGAAGTTTGTTTTCTTAAAACATTGAATAAGGAGTCTTGTACATAATGTTTTGAATTAAAAACAATCATAAACATTTAAACACTGCTTTGCAAGGAAGACAACAGTAATTCTATGGATGAGTTGTTTCATAGAAATACTCATGTCTTCCTTATACCCTCTTCTTCTAGAATGCCACTCAAAAGAAAGGCTTTGCAAGGATATAATATAATTTCGGACACCTTACCTACATGAACGTTTAGTAAGAACGCAGATCTCTTACCCTGAGCAAACTCACATGACGTAAATAGTACAAAGAATGATTATTTCCTCCCATCATCAGTTCATCACCATCTGTTTTTGACAGAGGGTTCAACTGGTTACAGAGTTGTGAATGGGTTAGTTGCTGCTTGAACCTTTGAAACCGTTGGAACCGCTCCTTCTTATGGATAGTTATAAATGGTGATACGTTGTATAGGTTTTGGATTTAAGGTAATGATTTCATTGTTTATATTTTAATATTTTGAATCCGATATGCTTGCAATCAATCTTAGGTAAAATGGTACTTGTTTTCATACGTTTGTATTTGCCTTGTATTTGAAGTAAATGTTTTAAAATTTATCTTTTCGTATGAGCAAATTACATTAAATTCAGTTTTGTTATCAGTCTACAACTGTGTGTACTGTTCAAACGAATGTCTGCATTAATCATAAAACAATGCTCATGTCGCGATCATCATATTTCAAAAGAGTAATTATCAATGAATACAATAAGGATTAATTGTGTTGTCAGAAATCTGATAGTAGTTTTAGGGTATGTTTTCTAACATTTACATTATTTCCAGAAGGTTTCAGTATCAGTGACTTTATGCACATACTTACATAAAGGATAAATATGTTTTGAATTAACCTTAATATAATAGGCGACTAATTTTGAAGCGTTTGCACGATATAGGTTTTAGTCAAAATATTCATGCTTTTCATCTTTCTTTGCGTGGGGGCTGCAAATTTGAATATAATTCTGTTATTAAGATATGAGATTTCAGTAAAAAAGGATTTTCTGCAAACTAGGATAATTAAAAGGTCTTTAAAAGGCTTTGTGACAAACTAATCTATACATTGAGAAGTCAACTGACATTACCCATTGATAATTGGAAGCCATGTCTATGACTTTTCATTATGCCTGTAGCCGCAAAGATAAACAAACAACTAAACTTATTTTTTCTCTACTTTACTTTTCTTAACAGAGGTTAGAGCTATTGTCAATCGACCTTTCAATACAACAAATTATGATTAAAAGTGTAAGCCACAGAGGAAGATTGTCATCCGAGTCGGCTACATAAAGTTCAGTTGACCCTACTAAACATGCTTGAAATGTCAAATTTTCTTGTGGAGTGAACATAAACAAATCTAATTCATTTTTTTTTCATTTTTTTCATTGAACAGGATTAACATGATTTTGCAAGTACAAAACCCCATTTGAAGCACATATTCCAGATAATATTCTGGGTTTTTAATTCATTATTTAGTTATCTGAGAAGGTGTTTTCCTTACTATCACTTAATATGACGACACAAAGATTTTTATTTGGATCGAGTGCACTGATAATTAAACAACTGAACAACCTCCAAAGTAATTGTTCCGATACGTTTGGACTTATTGAGGAAAAACATGTAGGTTTATATTTTCTGTCTCTAAAGAACAATAGAGCCATGTCAACAAGCCAAAACTAAACAGTGTAGTTCACTTTGATAACCCAACTCTGTTATTGCATGTTAAGAGGCTAAATTAGTAAGAGACCTTGTTTTATATTTTATACACATTGGAATGTTACTTTCTAATCAAGCATTGAAATAATATTTTTTCATACAAGGAAATGATTACATCCATATGGCCATAGCAAGAGAGCTCACATCCTCTGCGAGATTTTACGCTACCACTGATGACGAGACCAGATGCTCAATAATTACAACCAGACTGACTAAAAGTATTAATTACACGGCAAGTAAGTCGTGAGACGTGCTCGATTAATTTTAACTCACTGCATTTGTCATCTTTACTTCATTTTACAAGGTATATCACGAATCAATTAAACGTCTTGAAACATTATCAATTTACCATGTAAAGCGTTGTTTACAATTGAAATATTATATTTAAATATTGGTTTGGTTTGTCAGAAAATTGCACAGAAGGTATAAATATATAGGCATCCATGCAGTCTTGGCAATTGATTATCGATATATAAGGGATTGAAAACAAGTAAAAAATATTTGTGCTCCTGATATACTGCCTAGAGCACCGAAAGCTACGTTTGAAACAGAAATAAGAAGATTTGGTACAAAGTTCTTATACAATGCCTTGTCATCAAAGTCTTTCTTTAATGCTATAAGACGTGTAAGTCTTTTATACCGTTCACATAAAGAAACATGTTTAGAATTTGGCAATATGGGATAATAAAGTAAAGATATAGTCACGTACACAATTACAGTAATATAAAACAACTGGTGTTTGTAGAATAAAACAACACTTTATTCAAGTTACCTCCAGGGTAGACAATTCATAAAATTGTTTAATGTCTATATTTTTATCTGTGACGTAGATATAAACGTAGACAAGCATAGTTGGGTTTAAAATTTTAAAATATATCTGGAACTATTATTCCATAACTTTGAACTGTTTAGATATCTAATGACTGACAGTGATCACAAATTTTACATAATTTCATCTATCTGAAAATTAAGTTTTCTGATGGATTTGAGTACGTTAGTTTATTCATAGTCTATTAAATTATTCGGATGTGAAAGAAGCTATATATTTAGTAACTGAATATGGTTGAAATTGTGCACCCAACAGCATGAGAACTTTTACTTGTTATATCATCATAAGCTGAACAAGTTACAATTTGTTAAAATGCCTTATTCTCTTTTCGTCTCTCACAGAGCAATTGAAATCTATTGCAATAATAGAACTAACAATCTCATAAGAACTTGTTTACTTCTTAAGCAGATTTTGCATCAAACATCATCAATGTCAATAAATGTTTCGTAGTCAATCAAGTTAATGTTGTCAAAGAATGGCAATTCTTGTTTAGATACACTAATTGGAATAAAAACAACGGCATTGAATGCCTGTGTGCACCGATAAGGCAGGTTACTCTGAATTTATGCTGCAATAAATGTCCAACAAGAGCCATTTGAGGACGTATTTAATGATCTGAAAGTAAATATGTTGTTGTTTTAACGCTAATATCCACATTTGATCTTCTCTTCAAACATTTTTTCAGCATACATCACGTTTTAACTTTGAAACGAAATATAGTTGAAGGATAAAATAGACAACATAGCTGAAGGATAAAAAAGACGGGTTAAAAAGTAATTGAGGGCTATTAACTTAATGCAATTACAACACAATTCGTGCTATCTAATGAAATGTAACTATACATCAAACAAAGTTGTTGTAATGTGTAGCAAGGAAGTCCACTCTGGTGCCAGTAAATGTCTTCATTCATGTCAACAGGTGAACGACTTTAAGTTAATTCGAGGTGATTTTATGAAAGCATGTAAACCTCGGGATTTGAACTGAATGTTGAATATTGATACCCTTGTAAAAATAATTCAGTCTTCGTTGAGAACCTCAACAATGTCTGCTGATATCAACATATGTTTGTTAGATAAGCTTTATAAACTTTTATCAATTAATGTCAATTCTGGTTTTCAGGAAGTTGATATCTATCTATCTTTCTATCCTACATCATCTTTCATTTTATGTTCGTGACAATCATTCAATTTAAACACCACATTATCATTGAATTTTCATAGCGTTTATGATTAAGTTGTGTTACGTCTTCGATGGAAGCAGATGGTTTGATATAGATGTTAAGGTTGCAGCCACAGCTTATATTCTTGCATGTCATGATGGTTTATTTGCTTCTTGTGAAATCCATAGTCATAGCGGCAACCCTTGTCACCAACTCCAGTTAGACCATGATCTTAAGCATGTGACCTTATTGATGTTCTTTTGGTGATTTAGTTTGATGAATCGTATATAGAGGTTGAAGCATTGTTCCATACACATTAAACAAATATTCAACGAGATTTCAGAGGAGTGGTATTTGTGATCTGAATCAATATTGATGTCAATATAATGATCAAATGCGAACAAACACAAAGTTGTACATTGGGAAGATTGCCTGCATTATCTGATCTAGCCATGGTCAATTATCTAATTGAGCTGAACTTGTATTTAAAACGTGAAAACGACGTTATTTTTTTACTGATTTATATTTTAATAAGAGAATGTTTACATGCCCTTTTAGAAAAAAGTTCAAATATCTGAATCGACGATGCACCAAAGTATGTTATGTTTTGCTCACGAGTAGAATAAGGCATGATGACAAGATTTTGATCATATAACAATAACAAAACACAACCTTAACTAAGGTTAACTTTAACATTACACTTGGGCTAGTCCCCTTAGTGACTGAAGATCACATTATGGCTTTGTGAAAGGAGGCCCTGTTATAATAGTACATACATGTTTGTCTTTGCGGGTTGGTTTGAGATTTATTTTGATAAGATAGATATGTCATTTGCAATCAATGTTCATTTCAATTGTATTCATTTTGTTTCATCTTTATGTCTCCAATGGTTGTATTCGTTAAAAATTCGGACAATGACAATGGCAGATAATTTACTTTTTTATATATAACAATTTTCATTTACAGATGTTCTCAACATGCGCAGTGAATGGTTTGAAATATGCAACAGTGCTTATATTTTTTTAAGATTATTGAATTTTTTTATTTATGTCATTCACATTATCATAATATTATATTTTCTTTTGATTTTGTCGCATATTTCAATTAACATACAAAAAAAACATTTTAAGACACCTCCACCATAAGTCTTGTATATTATTTTATTCAACCGTAAGGTTTGGTACATAAATCAATTCAGTTCAAGTTGTTTATGCTAATGTTATCCTTATATGGGGCAGTTATGAATAATGATATATAAATGCATTGCAAAATATAAATAATGCTATATGATGACATGGGTTTGACGTACGGTATCTACTCGGTTCAACAGAAAAGGAACATCATCCAAGCTCACAGTTAATTCACTGTTTCCTAAATCAATTATCTTCATGTACATACTGTTCACTTGGCTTTCTGAGGATCCATCCAGACGCCAGTATATTACCTTATACTAATGGTTGCTGCAGTTCAACAATAAGCCTCAGGTCCTGATTGTTATGTTTTGTGACAGGGAGTAATGGTTGGGTTCTCTGCATCAGACAGAAAGTCTGTGAACTGTTATTTGAAGGAAATCCGATTGTGGAGACTTACTTATGGTCCCAATCATAAAAAATGTGTTGCTTCTAAGGATTCTTGTTATGTAGCTCATTAATAGAAATATCGATTTGTCCTTTTTTCAGTTTCTTATGTTAGCTTGTGGGATCGAAAGAGTATTGTTTTACACATTCGACTTAAAGCAATGGTTCCTGGATTTTGGTTCTCCCCTTTAGCTATGATTCATTATTGAGGCCAATTTCTTATTTATCTGAGCATGTACAATCTAATTAGGTTTTTGCTAAAATACTGGTTTGAATTGTTCTGTTTCTTAATTATATTTCGCAAAAATATTACAATCTTTCTGAAGTAAAAGTATCAAATTCAAAGGCATTGCGTTCAAACTACCCCCTCTTTTTTGGGATATTCTTACAACTCACTACAACAACGTCGCCTGTCTTCGCCGTTGTTCTGTTGTACCTACAGTTTAGTTTGATCGTAATTTCATACTTATATTGAGTGTTGCAATGACTTTTAGCAGACACTCACTGATTTCACTGCAAGTTCAATTGGACTATTTTTCATTTACAAATGTAACTTCCAACTGAAGGTATTGAACGATCACTTTCATTTCGTTAGAGTGACAATTAAGACTTAAGAAATATCAGAGGTTTTTAAAGTAAGTTCTAAATCTTTCAAATGATAGTCAACTCGAATTAAAACGTTTATAGGGAATAGATGATGACAATTTTACCGATAACTGGAGCGTTTTTCCTCTTAGCAACAGTAACACGTGTTTTTGCAACTGATGTGTTATTTGGCTGTTTGTTGTCATATTAAAACAGTATTAAGACATTATTTCAAAGGATGGACAACGATTAGTGTGTGACATTGACCTTTTAGTTATTTATGAATGAAAGGTAATCTTAGAAGTAATATATGTTGTGATGCTGGAAGTTGTTATACATGTAGCTATAGCTTGATGATGCTATAATATAAATTATCATTACTTCGGGCACTATTTTGAGTAGTGTAAAAGTTTAACGGAGCTTTACCAATACTTTGTCAATATTTTGAAGATGCCAATGAAACAAATGATAATTCAGTGCATTATCTATGGTTGTTTAACCTTGTATATTTCCTGAATGGGTTGGTACTAAATGGCATGTCATTTGGTGCATATTGAGAATCACCTTATTGTTAAAATGTATGCGGACCTTTTATGCTCTACAAGTCTTAACTATAAAGATAAATTGAAAGAACTAGCAAGTGGTACTATTGTCTACCGTTATGGGATTCTAAGTTCATCGTCCATTATTATTAACGATTTAAAGGATTATCAATTTACATGTTATAACAGATCGCAATGTTCAAATACTTGGGAAAGTCAGCAGGCTTTCATGGTAATGAGATCTCTCTAAAACGAGACTTTAAAGCTTTAGTAGTGTTTTTCTTTTGTAGGGGTTTTCTGCTGATGTAAGTTTTTATCATATCATATATGACACCAACAAATTGTGACCTCTGTCTCAGACTGTGTTGTGTCCCTGGGTAATTCATTCTTTCAACATTGCACTCAGTTCACCCAACTGTTAAAAATGGGTACTCGGGGCCTACATTGTAGCAACTAGGTCTTGATAACAGCTTTAAAAGTACAGTTCCTTCATGGTAATGATGTAGGTAGCACTTTGAGCAGGTACCTGGATATATCTTCATTATTATTGATTTATGCCAAAGATAATTATCTTATCGATTTTTTGAAAAAAAGAAAATACCTTATTTGAGAGTAAGTTATATCTTTTAAAATAAGACATTGATCAAGAACTCTACTCTATCCTAAAACAATAAAATTTGCAAACGCTTTTAAATAATTTGTTTATTTGGTTGTGTAACTATTTGAGAAATTCAATCAAGAAACATGCGCTTTGTTCTATTATTGCTTTCCGAGTAAGATTAGAAGTATGTAGCATGTGGTTTAGCTTTCACTTCTGACCAAGATCCCATGAGCTGTTTTAGGATGAAACAGCGTAAAAGACATTCAAAATATTGAAAAGCCTGTATCTTTCAGCACTGTTAGAGTCGGGCGTAAATAAGTCTACGTATAGTTGTTGTTCCAGATCTGGAACCAGGTGAAGTGTTGAGACAACACCTGTCAGGTGATAAACTAATTAAAGGTGAGAACTCGAGACGAGAATAGGAGACGCTGCTGATTGAGGGGCTGTAGTGTTATTTGTAAACAATGTCGGAATAGTTATTGGTGCCAACAATGTGCACAATATGAAAGAAAAGGCTGAAAATAGTTCGCTAAACATCCGTGAAAACATTGTGACAGGAAAGAATGCTCTAAGAGATATATAGAATATTTTCTGATTAACATGACACTATATTCTGTGTTATTTGTCACATTTGCACTTGTGATATAATTTTTCTGGTGGCATGATTAGGGTAAATGTCTAGAGCAAATGGTGTCAATTGATGTCATTGTTCAACCATCGCAATTACAAGTATTGTAGATAGTATAACTTAACAAACCCCATGCACTAGTAAAATTAATGATCTATAAAGCTATAATCTTAGAAATGTAAATATTGACATACATTATGTACATACATATGTATTTTTCATCAGGGATTACCATGCACATTACTCTCTGTGCAAATATTAAGCTTCATTAGTTGTACTTGCAAATGTATGTAAATATGCACTAATGGTTTACTCTTTTATCTATCAAGTGAAGTGGACTCTGAAGCATGTGCACATTAGTCATTGAGGTGTTGATTGATATACGATTTGTATTGACTAAACTAGCAGTGATTCAAACTAACATGCCTCCAGGCTATTGATTTTTTAAAGAAGGTAGATAGAGTTCAAATAAACACGTCATACATCATGGTTCTGAAGCATTAGATATTGATGATGAGATGACCATTATATCAGGGTTCACCGTTGTTTTAGTGCATGTAAATATGGATAGATACTTTACATGCTGTGATGGCAATATGATTTCTACACAAAAACAAACGACAATTAAGACTTTTTGCAGAGGGGGTTTATGTGCATGTGTTGGGAGCATGCATATATATTCACATGCTTCCTGTTGATCTTGATTGCAAAAGATACATTGCATCAGACATATCACCTTACATAAACTTTGTGATGGAGCGAAATAATTAATTTGAAAAAGAATAATAAGAGGTTCTTTTTTGTATGAAGTTTTTTTCAACACTAATGTAACAGTCCTGTTGCTGTCATAATTTTTATGAAATAAAATAGGTACTAAACATGTCACTCTCACAAAAATTTCAAACCACTTTGAAAAAGCTTGTGCCACGTTTTTACATGTAATTTTCTCCCTTTACATAAGCGAGGATAGTCAACAAATGCTACATATGTAATATCTCAATGTCCAGCTAACGTTCTCAAGGTGTTTACTGCTCTCTCGTATTTTGTAAATAGATACTAACTAACTGCTCTTCAAAAGTTTAGACTCACTAGTGTTAAAAAGGCTTCTCAACCGATGATGAAACAATGAAAACCAGAAGGATGCATCTGCTTATTATAACGATATTTTTTTCTAGCATAGCATGGGTAGAATCGTGTCTTTGAACAGCTGCGGTTGAGTGCAAAGTTATGATTAATATAAGCGAAATGCAGTTTCATGATGACTTTCATTCTCTAATGAAGTCATTACTAATATATTTTATTAGTTACAGATTTGGTTAACTTTGATTATCGTGTTTGGAAATATTTGGCAAAATACTTTTTTATATTCGTTTTGCTATATTCATTTTTTAGAATCTTGTTTTCCTTGTTTAAATTTGTGTGTGTTCTTATAACTTTTTTACTCGATTCCTTGTGATGACCTTGTATTCTGTTTATTCCACCCTCTCTACATATTGTAAACTTAATGCTGCTGATAGATGTATATGAAGGAAGTATGTAACTAAGTATATGTAAGACAAGAAAAGCTACAGTTTGACGTATCTAAGAAGTCATGAAATTTCAAATTAAGAAGTTTTACAATTGATGTATATACAATGAAGGTGTTAAAACGGCTCACTAGGGTTCTGTTAAGTATGAGTGATAGACAATTGGTCAATATCATGGGCATTCTGACCCACTGACCACAGAATAGATATCATAGTCAAAAGTGTACACTCTCTTGATCTGTAACTGTTGTTTCCCCTTTTCGATTTGCTACTCAACTGAGGTAAGGGTGACTTTAACTTAGTCAACATTCGAGAATAATGATAAAATAATTAGGTTATTCTTTGTTGAATGAAATATGGTAACCACTAGAGAGTATGTCGTCTAGTGTTTCTCATACACAAGGGTGTTTGTTTGATGTTCTATGGCTGCTTGTTAGATGGCATAATTACATTACCACAACATAATTGATTAATTTTTTGTAGGATCATGGTAGAATCGACAAACTAATACATAGTTTTATTTAATCAGAGTCTGAATTGTAAAATTGTGATAAGATATCATTTCCTAAGGATAACTATAAAATTGTTATATTTTGTATAACACTTTCTGAAATAGTACAAATCTTGCTCTATGTTCAACTCCCGTATGGCACTCGGTCAGTAAAAGAAATCGTACTATTGCAGATAGCGTGATCAAAATTAAATGTTGCTTTTGTTTACTATCTGATTGGCATATCAACGTTCACAGGAAATTAAAATTCAATAAGGCCATGTAAATATTCAAAAGGTAAAAAAAAGATATTCTGAAATGAAAATAACAAAGATCAGGAATCTATGAATTTCAAAACTTGTAGAACTATATTCTAACAATCTTATCACAAGTTTCAGATGCAACTTGTATTCGTGTATTCAGAGCTCGTTTTCTTCTTTAATTTCCTTCATTTATTGCTTTAACGAAAGGACGCATTCGTGCAATAACAAAATTTATAAGAGGCAGACCTTTTTTCTGTTACATATAACTGTTACCAAGCCCTCAAATCACTGCTGACCTCTTCCTTCAAAGAACACACAATGATATCTGTTATTTTTACTAACAGTAATATAGAATTTATTTGTTTCACATTATCATTAAATCACATTTTCTTTTAATATTGTCGCATATTTCAATCGACTAAAAAAATCAAAATTTTAAAACACCTGCACCATAAGTCTTGAATATATAATTTTATACAGCCGTAACGTTTGATACATAAATCAATTCAGTTCAAGTTGTTTATGTTTATGCCAATGTTTATGCTAACATGGGGCAGTTATCAATTGCAACAATCGTTTTTTAATGCATTGCAAAATATAAATAATGATATATGATGACGCGGATTTGACACCAACTTTTATTATGCAGTGGTGTGGGGTTATAAGATTTTGATGTTTGGTCTTATTTTAAGAAATGTTGAAAATATATTTTGTTTTATGTTGTTACAGTTGTGCATAATGTAATGTAAAGTAATTTTTGTACAGATGTACCGAGAATGAGTGCCGACCTTCAAGCAATCACGAATTGAATTGAAAATGAATTAGTTTGACATGTTTCATACTCAAATACATATACATTGTTTAGTTTTTTTTCTATAACGCAGCTAATGGCTGAAATATTGCACAAGCGGCGTTGAACAATAGCTCGATAACTCACAACAATCTCAATGATTTCTTTATGTAATATCAAAGAAGAAATTTAGGAGATTCAGTTATTAGAGTCATATATTTTAACTATCACACGGAATGGTAGAGTACCTATTCGATTAAGCTTACAAGGAACATCATCCAAGCTCATATAAGTACGTATACTATCCCAATGTGCACACAGTTTATTCATTGCTTCCTAAATCAATTATCTTCATGTATAAACTGTTCACTTGGCTTTCTGAGTATCCAACCAGACGCCAGTATATTACCTTATACTAATGGTTGCTGCAGTTCAACAATAAGCCTCAAGCCCTGGTTGTTATGTTTTGTGACAGGGAGTAATGGTTGGGTTCTCTGCATCAGACAGAAAGTCTGTGAACTGTTATTTGAAGGAAATCCGATTGTGGATACTTACTAATGGTCCAAACCATAAAAAAATTGTTCCTTCTAAGGATTCTTGTTATGTAGCTCATTAATAGAAATATCGATTCGTCCTTTTTTCAGTTTCTTATGTTAGCTTGTGGGCTCGAAAGAGTATTGTTTCTCGCAATCGGCTTGAAGTAATGGTTTCTGGATTTTGGTTATCCTTTTTAGCTACGATTCATTATTGAGGCCAATTTCTTATTTATCTGAGCATGTACAATCTAATTAGGTTTTTGCTAAAATGTCGGTTTGGATTGTTCTTTTTCTTATATTTGCGAAAATATTACCATCTTTCTTAAATAAAAGTATCAAATTCAAAGTCAACGCGTTCAAACTACCCCCTCTTTCATTGGACATTCTTACAGTTTACTACAACAACGTTTGCCGTTGTTCTGGTCTTTTTACAGTTTAGTTTGGTTTTAACATTATACTCATATTTGGTGTTGCACCATATATTGTTTACTATTTTCAGCTCAATGTGGACTGGTTTTTTTAAATTGCTAAACACAATGTTTTTCATTCAACTTCCAACTAAAGGTATTGGACGATCACTTTCATTTCGTTAGAGCGACAAATAATGATAGAAAATTGCAAAATGATCATTCGAGTTAGGAATTTGAAGGTTTCAAAGTAAGTCATTTAGTTAATCTAAATTAAAATGTTTATAGTGAGTACATACATGTAAAAACCTATTTTACCGATAAAAATGACTTTGAGGTGGTTTTCAACTTAGTAAAGTCATATGTGTTTTTTCAACTGATGTGTTATTTATCTGTTTGTTGTCATATTCAAACAGTATCATACACTATTTCAAAGGGAGAACAACACTCATAAAAGAAATGAAATTGAATATCACTTAGTTATTCATGACTGAAATGTAATCTTAGAAATAGTCTGTGTTGTGATGCAGGAAGTTGTTGTACGTGTAGCTAAAGCTTGATGATGCTACAGAAACTCATAATATAAATTATCATTACATCGGGCAATTTTTTGAGTAGTTGACTGAGTGTGTATAATTTCAACGGAGCTTTTCCAATACTTTTGTCAATATTTTGAAGATGCAAATGAATGACAAATGAGAATTCAGTATGTTATCTATGGTTGTTTAAACCATGTATATTTCCTTCTCTGAGTGTGTCTGAATGGGTTGGTACTAAATGAGACTATCTGTTATAGTCCTATAAAGTTGTTCTATGAGTTAATGGTAAATGCAATTTATAACTGTGACATGTCATTTGGTGCATATGAGATCGGCCCATAATCAACCTTTAATAATTATCTACACCATTGAAGTAAACTGCCACCTTATGTATGCGGACCTTTTATGCTTTACAAGTCTTAACTATGAGGGTAAATTGAAAGAACTAGCAAGTGGTTTCATTGTCTAAGTTAAGGGATACTAAGTTCAATGTCCATTAGCATTAACGATTTAAAGGATAATCAATGTACATGTAGTTCTAACATATTGCAATGTTCAAATACTTGGGAAAATCCACAAGCTTTCATGGGGATGTGCTCTCTCTAAAAGGGGACTTTGAAGATGGAGTAGTGTTTTGCTTTCGAAGGGGATTTCTGTTGATGTAGATTTTTATCATATCATATACAGCTGCGTACCTTAAGTTTGTTCACTTGCTTGTGATCTTAGTGCAAATATCATGTAATTTGGGTTTCGTTTTGACGTTCATGAAATAACTCCAGGACCACATACAAAAGATCATCAATTGTCCATGTGTAAACTAGCCATTCTCAAATCCTATTTCGGGATCGTCTCGTCACTGGTGCTGAATGTCGATATTTGGCATGGTTAAATAGACAGATGGGGACATATTTGTGAAATTCGGATTTTCTTGAATTTCGATTAAAATCATCCATGTAAACTTTGCAGGGAAAATCAGCACAGTTACGTTGCCTTAGCACAAAGGAACATATATAAATGATCACTTATGAAGGATTTTGTAGAGCAAAATAGAAATCAGTGTTTTCGAAATTTGGACCCTTGGTCACTTCAATGACCTGCCAAATTTGTTACAGCTATCTGCTACATGTAGGTATAACATAGGAATATGTCAACGCAAACTGAATCTTAACTTATGTAGTAAAATTTCATCATTATCGGTTTCGTTTTCACAATGCTAAGATGTCTCAAAGACGTAACAAATAACATGATATTTGCACTTGAATACGAAGGTAAGTGTACAAACTTAAGATACGCAGCTGTATGACACCAAATATTTGTCAACTGGGTCGCAGACTGTGTTGTATCCCTGGGTAATTCACTTCACATCGCACTCAGTTCACCAAGCTGTTAAAGGATGCCTGAAAACAGGATTCACGGACCAACATGGTCGCGCCTTGCTCTTGATAGCAGCTTTGAAAGTACAATTCCTTATTATGTGGGTAGCACTTTGAGCAGTTACTAGTACCTGGAAATTGCGTAGTATATGCAAGGATAATTATCTTATAATTTTTTAGAAATACATAAACACATTATTTGAGAGTCAGTAAGTTATATCTTAAAGTATAAAACTGATAAATTAACTCTATATTTTTTTGTGTAAGGATGAAAATAAGAATAAAAGGCTTATAATTTGTTTGTTGGGTTGTGTGAACATTTGAGAAATTTAATCTTAATATACGTGCTTTGCCCAATCATTCTTATAAGCACTGTTAAAGAAAGCGCCTATAAGTTTTAAAAAATGAAACAATGGAAACTACTTAAATATTAAACATTGAAAGTGAACGACATTAGAAAATAATATAAAATATTTTTAAGAAACAAAGGCATTACAATTAAATAATAGCGAAAAGTCCTAAGCAAGTTAATATATGTTTTTCGAGTAATGCAGTGTTAAAGATCAGAAGTATGTATATCATAGTTATAGCATGCCCTTCAGAACTAGATCTTGATGAGTTGTGAGGATGAAACAGCGTAAAAGACATTAAAAATATTGAAAACCCCGTATTTTTCAGCACTGTTAGAGTCAGGCGTAAATAAGTCTAAGCATAGCCTTTGTTCCAGATCTAGAATCAGGTGAAGTGTTGAGACAACACTTGTCAGGTGATAAACTAATTAAAGGTGAGAACTTGAGACGAGAATAGTAGAAGCGTGCTGATTGAGGGGCCGTAGTGTTATTTGTAAACAATGTCGGAATAGTTATTGCTACCAACAATGTGCACAATATGTAAGAAAAGGCTGAAAATAGTTTGCTAAACATCCGTGAAAACATTTCGACAGGAAAGTATGTTCTAAGAGATTAATAGAATATTTTCTGATGAACATGACACTATATTCTATGTCATTTGTCATTTTTGCACTCAATGTGATATAGTGTTTCTGTTGGTATGATAAAGGTAAATGTCCTCTCAGAGCAAATGTAGTCATGCTATAAAACCATATTTCTTTTACTTTTCTGGCGAGAAAACAGCTATTGATACCAATCGAGTGGACTTCATTTCATCTGACTAACAATACAGTCGATATTTCTGTAACCTGGTGATAGAGTATGCTAATATTTTTCTAAAACAGGCCTAACTATCATTTTTTTCAAAACAAGATGAAAATCAAGTCTTTTGCTTAACTACAAAGTTGTATGAGAATGTCTTGCTGAACTTACCAAATGGCTTTAAAATCTTTCTTTCAGAGATAATATACAATAAATGTAAAAAGAAAAAGCATGTTTTTCAAATCAAAGCAGCATTTTCAACTAATACAATTACAAGTAATGTACATAGTATAACTCAACGCAGTTGTTAACAAACCCCATGCACTAGCAAAATTAATTATCTATAACGTCATAATCTTAGAGATGCAAATATTGACATACATTGTATGTATTTTTCATCAGACATTACCATAGACATGACAAACTGTGCAAATATTAAGCTTCATCAGTTGTACTTGCAGATGTATGTAAATATGCTCTAATGGTTTACCCTTTTATCTTTCAAGTGAAGTGGACTCTGAAGCATGTACACATTAGTCATTGAGGTGTTGATTGATATACGATTTGTATTGACTAAACTAGCAGTGATTCAAAGTAACATGCCTCCAGGCTATTGATTATTTAAAGAAGGTAGATAGAGTTCAAATAAACACGTCATACATCATGGTTCTGAATCATTTAATATTGATGATGAGATGACCATTATATCAGGGTTCACCGTTGATTTAGTGCATGTAAATATGGAAGGATACTTTACATACTGTGATGGCAATTGGATTCCTACACGAAAACAAACGACAATTAAGACTTTTTTGCAGAGGAGGTTCGTCTGCATGTGTTGGAAGCATGTATATTCAATTCCAATATTTATATGTTCACATGGTTCCTGTTGATCTTGATTGCATAAGATACATTAGATCAGACATATCACCCGACATGAACTTGGCAATGGAACGAAATAATCAATTTGAAAAAGAATAATTTCAGGTGTAGATTACTTCTGTTTTACTAGATTTATAGTTCAATAGGTAAGATTAATGTTGTAACACTCGAAAAATTCTCAAATGACTTTTATTAAATTCGTGCCACTTTTTTTTATTCCTCTCTTTTGCTTGTGATTTTCTCCCTTCAAGTAAACGAGGAAAGTCAACAAAGTGATCAAAGTGCATTATCACAATGCCCAGCAAACGTTCTCTTGTTATTTATTTTGTATTATTACCTTTAAAAGTTTTGAGTATTTGGCATATGCTACATTGAAATCATTGGGAATTAGTCATGAGTCTAACCCTTTGACGGATGATGTGTATTCGGCACACAAGGTTAAATAAAGTCAGTTTTGTTTGTCTCATGTACAATTTTCCTTTTAGTAACAACGTTTCAATATTGACGATTATCATATTTACATGTGTATATTTTAGGCAAATCTAAGTAACCTACTTTTTTGTGTTCTTTTTACTTTATTTATCCATGTTTAAATGTTCTTGTGTTCTTGTATGACTTGTAATCGATCCCTCTATTTATAATCTATAATTTATATATTGTAAGCCTAATGCTGCTGAGCGGTATATATAATATTATTCCACAAGGAATTCGAAGAGTCATATCAAAAATAACTTTATATATGTAAGCTTAGGCCTGTGTGGTGGCTTTTCAAGTTTATTTGGTACTAAGGGATTCGTAAGTTGAATGAATATTACCAATGAGGCTATAATAACGGATCACTTAAGTTCTGTTAAGTATGAATAATAGACAATTGGTCACTATCATGGGCATTCTGACCCACTGACCACAAAATAGAGCTCTTTTCAGTAGTATACACTCTCTTGACCTTTAACTGTTCCCATATTTGATTTGCTATTCAACTGATTTAACATGACTTTACATTGGTCAACCTTCACGAAATATGATACAATATTTAGGTTATTCTTTGTTGAATGAAATATGGTTATCACTAGGGAGTATGTCGTCTAGTGTTTGTCATACACAAGAGAGTTTGTTTGATGTACTCTGACTACTTGCTAGATGGTCTAATTACATTACCACAACATAATTGATTAATTTCTTGTAGGATCAAAGTAAAATTCACATACATAGTCGTGTTATATTATATAAACAGAATCTGATTTGTAAAATTGTGATAAAAAACAATATTTCCTAAGGATAACTATAACAATGTAATATTTTGTATCACACTTTCTGAAATAGTACAAATCTTGCTGGGACTCGGTTCGAAAAAGTTCAAGAAATCGTACTATTGCAGATAGTGTGATCAAAATTAAATGTTGCTTTTGTTGTAACTGGCATTTATCTCAATCTCTTCAATTAAGGCCATGCAAATATTCATACATGTATTTAAAATGAAACCAGACTGAGCTATAGGTAGTCAGTGATAGATCGTATCAATACAAGGCTTTCAGTTATAGTTCCACAAGTTAGAGGTGTAGAGGACCCAGACTGTACAAATGCTTTTAAACAATCGTGGAGACTGACTCTATGTAATAACTTATCCATTAACTTGTCCTCAGTAAATATACCTCATCCATTGTTGAATTTACAATCGACATTAACATTAAACATGTTGATATTTTATTAACGTAAATAATGATTTGATTTAATTTCTGTTTAATTGTGAAAATGAATAAGAACATTTTAGTTCACGTCATACTTCGTAGTTGCTAAACTGTTTGACAACAACAGCTTCATCTTCCCGGCAAGGCCAAGCTAGCGCATGTTATAGACGAGCTCAACTACAGACCCATGCTAGTTGTATTTGGACAGTGACGTTATTTCCATAGACTTGCATGTTAAATTGGTGTAGCATAAACAGTTTTCACGCATTAATTTCCGTTGGATTCTGTTCATTTTTTGCATTTTTGTAACGAATCATCTCAGCTACAACCTCAAAATTTCTGTTAATTTTTAGTCGATTATATAAGGAACAACTTTAATTTAATCAGATTATGTACATATATGTGAACTACATGTATTTTATAATGGTGATCTATAGGACAGGTGTCTTAATTTTGTACATAAATCGGTAAATCTGGTGACGTTACGTAAGTAATAATCGGATAATAAAATTCAAATTATGTACTTCAAGCTGAGATGACTTCAATTAAACCTGCTAAGTTTGATTATAATACAACAAGAACCTTTTTCATGAAAATTATTTTTGCTACACTAATTTAACATGCAAGTCTATGGAAAACATTCACTGTCCGAATATAACTGGCACGGGTATGTAAGATAGGCTCATTATAACGTTAACGTTGGCTATCTAGACCTTGCGGAGAAGATGCAACAGCTTTGGCTAACCAATTCAATGAAACTCATTTACATATTTAACGAGATTCCTGTTCATTAATTTATTAATACGTTGTTGGAACGTATCGGTTCTGATATTCTGCAATGCAAATAACAAGGAAATCAGGAATCTATTAATTTCAAAACTTGTCGAACTATATTCTGACAGTCTTATCACAAGTTTCAGATGGGACAGGTATTCATGTATTCAGAGCTCGTTTTCTTCATTAATTTGCTTCATTTATTGCTTTACCGAAACGACGCATTCGTGCATTTACAAAATTGCTAAGCGGCAGATCTTTTTTCTGTTACATAAAACTACTACCAAGCCCTTAAATCACTTCTGACCTCTTCCTTAAAAGAATACACAAGGGTATTTGTTATTTTTACTTAGAGTAATATATACTAGGTAACACTGATATATTGTTGTTGGTAAAACAGTAAGATAAGAACAGGTGATATGGAGAAGTGTGGGGTCTCACCAGGACTGATATATACATGACAGGTGATTAACATCATCATCAATCACAGGAAGACTAACGAACATAACGCACTAAAGTGTAACCATAAGTCGAGAGAAAACTCTTATAATGGACACTGATGTTACGCTTGTTTCGCGTTTTTAATGATTTGAAAAGGATTTTAGCACGAAATCTCAAAACATTCAAATGTGTTCTTGTTGCGCAGTTAATTTACTCTTACATAAGTTAAACATATTTATTATCCAAATGTGCTGAAATAAGTCATGACATAAATAACGATATGTTGCACATGTGTAATAAACCCTAGCGTCAGTCGCTTTGGTTGATTAAAAAAACAACGTTACCGTGACATCGGAATGTGGTACTACTTTACGAGCAGCTCGATTTTCTGCTTTAGCGCTGCCGTGGGCTTCCCGGCAGCACGCGGAAATCGTGCAGCACGTGCAAAGTCGTGTACACTGACATAGAGGGCGGGTGAATTAGTGCAACGTGTCATTTCGTCTGCCTGACTTTTTTCACAAAAGACATGATTTGGCAAGTTTTTTTCGGAATAATGTAAATGCTGCTTCGCGTGATATATGTTTATGTTGTAATTGATAGATTACATCAAAATAGTGGTATTTTCGTTTGAGTATTGCTATTTAAAAATGGGGCTACACAATAGGTCTTTCAATCGTGTTTACCGAGACCGAGTTATAGATGTATCAATAGGCGCTGATATGATTGATTTCACAATGACGATGTCTTGAAAAAATCTTATTATCGGAATTCTGACTTTCTGATGTTATTGATATCAACATCATCGCGAGATGTCATATTGTTTTTACAACGCTCGTGTCAGTAAAAGTAAAAACGATATTTTATAGCCACTCGTATTGTAGAAACAATATGACATTTCTGCTCGGGTATCAATATCTATTTAACACTGTGACACTTGTTCTCTATTAAGCGCACGTACTAATGCTAGCATATCCTGTTCTTAATTTTGCATATTGGCATTGGATAAAAGTTGATCATCAGGTTAAGCTGACAGTGTTCGAATGAACCATAGCTTACATTATTGGGTCTGATACTTATCATTAAGAATGTTACGTAAATAATTTAAGTTAAGTTTTAGTTTAGTTAAGTTTAAAATTTAGGTTAAGTTAATTAATTACTCAAGAAATCCACAAACCAATTATTCAATTAGGTAAAGTTGAATATCACAATCAATTATCTCATGGCCTGAATCGATTCATCTATAGTAATGATGATGTTGAACATGCAACCTTATTGAAACGCCCACTGCCTTTCAGCGTAAATTACGCGTTGTCTTGTTAAAGAAACTTGTATCTTCAACTTTTGTATGTATAAAAATCATGAGTGATAGATCTTTCCGTCCATGGTTCATGTTCAGCCAAGCAAATGGGTAAACAAATTGATCTGTTTGTGGTATGATCCATTAGGCAATCGTGCTTAAATTGAGAAAAGAATGTATACAGCTAATTAAGTAATGTTATTGATTGCTTCATGTGTCGAATCCTGATATAAAACCTTATTTTTGCTGAATATCTTCTTATGAGGTTGTATTACATGTCTAAGATTAAATGGATTCTGGATGTATGTATTGATTTCGGATGAAATTCGGGTTTCCATTAGTTCAAACTAACGCGTTTACACATTAGGCTCCATGTAACGACTTCAAGAGAAACTTTCTGAAAATATAGATTTTCGTTATTTTTAAATTTGAAAGATGATATCTGACCTCCTCTTGTCGAAACAATAAACAATGGTTCAGTCAAATTGGTTTAGTTAATTCGCGTTCGAATTAAATCCAAAAGGTAATTTTTTACTACCTTAAATGACCATTCCATACCCTGTACCTATTAATGAATTTTCCTGAGTGTATTTCGTCTGGTCGCATAATTGCAGTATCAATCACATGGACCTTGTAAATGAGTTACGAGATGTTATGACATCCCACTGACCGCAACTAACTGGAAAGGACCACTTGTTTACACGCGGGCAGTGCCAAGGCGTTCTCGGTGTGTGGAGCTTCACGATGATTCGATTATTGATTGTAAAGCCGAGTCGCTACAGCAGACGCTGTGCGGAGCGTGCATTGATTGTTTCACCTCCACAATTATGATGAATCCGCAAACCCCTGCCTTCTTCACACCTTAATCCTGCGTTAACATCCAACTCCCCATAGTCGTCAGTCCTCATTGAAAATTTATACCCATTAGACGCAACTCGAGATGGCGGCGAGTGGAGGGATTTGGCACAAAGTAATTTATTCTGTTTGGTATGAATTTTTTCCAGCTCTCAACAAGCTATCTATTGGATCGCTGCTCCATTTGAAAAGGGATTAAATGGGATTACGGTTTTACCCTTGAATACGCTGCCTACTATTTTGGTGGATTTTGCACCATCTGAAAGTGGAAATTAAGCACTCTAGCACGGCGGTTGCCTTGTGAAGGATCTCTACGTGATATCGTTTTAACTTGATGAAAGGATCAAATATTTACACTAGTGTCATGTTAAAAGTTACTCAAGCGGAAGTGATTCAAACTCCTCGTGTTGGTCTTTTCTGCCTTCTGCTGTGGTCTTCTCTAACTTCAGTGGTGAGTAGGGTTTTTTAACTGTTTTACTTACTTTTACCTGATTTGCCATATTCTCTAAAAACTTTTATGCTTTGTTGAAGATCGCTTTTGCAGAAGTAAATGTCTTCAGCCGAAAGTACACGTTTTACACATAAAACGACTTATACATCTTGATTGGAACAAAAAGATGCCTTGAAACGGCTCTAATTGGAAGTTAAAGTATTGAATTCTTTAGAAATATGAAAATGTCTTGATACGAAAACGATTTATATATGTTCGTTGATCAACATTTATAAATACAGTTTTACCACACGTTCTTTTTATTCATAAACCCATTGATCTAGGCCTGATAGCTTGACCACGATATGCAAGTTAATCAATAGGTTGATTCATATCGATTAAAATATTAATAGTGTTATTACTAGCAGTTAATAAATAACTCATGTTAATATTCTATGTATTCTTATATAAAAATCTGTAGACTTATAAGTTTTATATAATCTAATGACTTTTGTATGTTATGACTTTTCAAATACGTTTGTATGTAGAAATGTAGAACACTTTGCGGGTCTAATCGACAAGCTAATATCAGGGCAATTCAATTGCTTTGTATGCAAATTGGATATCCTTTTATTACCATATAAATGTTGTCCAAATGTGTCCATTTTCTATGGTTTGTCAGTTTTTAAGAATAGAAATGTTTAAATTAAATAATAAATGATGGATATGATAATTTAATGAAGACATTGACTTTTTTGGTATTTATTCAGTCCAACTTTTGCGACCTTGAACCAATTATTTAACATTCAATCACCTTCATTCTACTTTGTCAATTTGCTGTCCTTTAAATCTGTATTGCAGTTATTTTACTAAGTTACTCGTCACAAACATAACAGCCATAAGTTTACATCTCGTTCTTAAGCAGACATGGTATCTTTAAGTTGTCAAACGGTTACTTCATGTTGCTTCCAGATCAGTTACCCCTGTTCCATGCCTTTTTCGCTTGTTTTCCAAAACTTTTATGACGTTTGATTCCACAGAATTGTAATGTCAGTCAGGGATGGTTTCAATTTCAATTTCAATTTAAAGGATATTTTTTAACTCTCGGTAATAGTTCACTTGTGGTCTATAAGCAAATATATATATATAGGAAAAAGCATATTTAAACTAGAATGTCTTCTTGTCTATCAAAACAACCGTGATGGTAGATGTCGCAGTCGCACTCAGCATATAAAGTATGATTCAAATCTTGATTGATTTGAACTACATATTTGTCGATATGTTTCAACAGGTGTAAGAGACACTTTTCTGTAATTCAAGTTAACAAAAGGTATGTCTATATCAACCGATGAATCTTGTGCTGTATGCTGTATGTATAGAAATTAGGGATTGAACATGTTCGTAAACAATAAATAATAGAAAGGTATGTTATCTGTTATAAGGGGACCGTTGCACAATCACTAAGGTTAACCTAAGTGCCATCTTTTAACTTGCTCTAAGGCTACCTTAGAGACTAAAGAGTTTTGTGCAAGGGGACCCGGTCCTTTTTAACCCTCAGAAATAATAATGGTATGTCTGCACTGTTCCAAGGTTGACAAACCTGTTATGTGGATGCGACTTCCATTATTAATGTCCAGCTTTGGCTTACTTCGCGTAAAAATACATTATTCTTTATGACTGGCAGGATCCATGCTTCCTAATTATGTTCTGGCATCTCCACATTGATTTCACCTTTTGTCATTGGCATGTCTAAATTCTATTCCTGAGGGACCTTTGTCTTCCCCAAGGCACATTGTACGCTTGTCTGATCAAACTTTTCTCTGCCTCGCTCCGACAATACTGCTTTCCAATCAATGTGTCCTGAATAATGGATGTGTCACCTTAACTATTGTCCAACCTCAATTTCTGAAATTCAATTTTAAAGAAAATTCCTAATTAATTTATCACCCAATATCCATTTTGTACTTGGCATTCAAGTTGTTGGCGCTTCGAGGCACAGATTGCAAAGTGGTTTGAGAATTTTTTTCTTGCAGTTTGGAGATGTTTTGCATTAGGCTGTAAAATGGCGACCGTAATAAAATCTGAAGGGTTATGTTTTTCTTTTTTTAAATTTAGTAATATTGTTGTTTTTACATTTGGTAGTTTTTATATTTCTAATGTTGCCAAACATAAGTTTATTTTTCCGCCATGTCCCAAAAATCTATAGATATCAACCCACAGACTGTACATTGTACGTACCTTTTTCATCTATGTAAATGTCATGACAACACAGGGATCAACATAAATACTTTATATAATGAAACACAATGAATTAAGTAAAAAGTCCCACAACCTTAAATCTCACTAGATTCGATTAGGTGATCGAAAGGAATGCTTCACCTATAACTGGGACATTCTTTTCCCATTAGGTCTATTCTTTCCCCAGGTATCTACATGTAATATAAGTTCAAATCTGAACCAATTTACCTATAACGAGCGGTAATACGATAAAGGAAAAATAATTAATTGAAACTTAAATGAAGTATTAGTTTTCACAACTTTACCTTGAGCAAAATTACTTCTTCATCATTATTTCTTAGTTTCAATTCCTTACTTTTGCATTTGCATCTACCATTAAAGGGGCAGTAGCACGTTTTAAAAAATTCTATATTTCAATTTTGTCACTGATAATTGTACGTTAATGCTAAATGTGTTATTTTGATAGTGTCGAAAATTTCATTACATTAAAAATAATCACCAAAGGTCAGAGAATAAATAGTTAAATTGGCGGGCATTTTATTGTCAACACCTTTAATTCATTTTGTGTAAGAAAAAGGGATCGCATATCTGAACTTAACATTATATATTTGATTTGCAACTGCTTCATTTAATTTAAAAAGATTGTCTTACAATTGGAACCATGTATTTTAATTTTCTTGAAATCGCCTTATATTGCTACTCAAAACTTACTACTGGCCCTTTACGGTAACATATGTACCCTTCAGTCTGTCCATAAGAGGTTAAGTCTTCACCAACATATCTTATGTAGATAAATTAAAACAATAAGAGATCAAGTATTCTTAAGATTATATAACTATTATTTATTTACATTACACATACAACTAATGATGTTAGGATAAGGATTTGAGATGTTTTGAATGAATATCCTCATAATTGCTCTTTTGACACGAATAATTATTAAAGCTGAATGAAATACAATTAAAATCACGGAGTCTCCTTAGGTACCTTCTTCATAATGACAGAGTAATAATGCGATTTTCAGTTTGAGGAATTAGGACAATACAATATCTCCTTTCATTTCGCATGTTCTTCAATGATTTGATGCAAATAATTCATGCATTGGTGATCTTAAAAGCAGCTTAACTAGCCTTTAAATCCGATGACGAGCTCAAAAAAAGCATCGACTTTCTTTCAAACTATAAGCCGACTTTTAAAAACATATTGAAAGAAATGTCATTTTACGGAAATGTGAAAACCTGCGCTTAAATTTTTAGAAATAAGATGCTTATGGTATTTATGCATTGGTATTGCCTGAGATTTTATCGCCCCATTGCATTGATCATATGGTTATCACAGAGAGTTTGCTGAATGAGGCAATGTAAGCTTCCACAGAACATCAATGTAGATAACGCTGATTTCAGGCTGGCATGCAGCTGTCGACCAGGTGATGGAGTGACGTGCCAATTAGGACTTAAAGGGACAGTTCCATCTGGGTTCTTTTTTGTGGAAACGATGATAAAGGGGAAATTACAGTTTGTTCATAAAATGTTAATAGTGCATTGTTATAATACACTCCAGTTAAAAAATCATAACAATTTTGTCGATTTATATTTAACATCTATGAAATCTATGAAAAGTTAAGCCATTCATTTGCACTACGAGTACGGCATAACAAGGCATTTCGGTTAAGTCTGAGCATTAGTCAATGTAACTGTGCTGATGCATTCTCTCCCCACAGAGGCAGATCAAGTCATGTTGATTTAGCCTCTGTTCTATTACGACGAGTTTGTGGGATAGAATGGGAGATGCCTGATTGGAGGCAATCACAATTAGTTGTGCAATCAGCGACGCTGTTCTTAAATCATCAGTTTGGCTACTGAAACAAGGCAAAAGCATTGTGATATGAAGCACCCTTTCCATGCGAGAAGCCTTGTCATTTGATAAAGAAATTCAAATGTATTCAGATGAAAGTTTTTTCCGCCAGGGGAAACTGCCGGGACTCACGGATTTCGGCGTAATAGAACAGAGGCTAAATCAACATGACTTGATCTCCTCTGTGGTGCTGATGTTGTCAATGCCTATAGTTTATGTTTGATAAAAGTGAAATCATAAAAGTACAGCATTTTTTTGACGTTTTCTCAATTCTAAACTAACGCCGGAAGTTGATAAGACTGGATCTTTAATTGTTCACCAACATTATGCATAAACCTCGCTTTGCCTACAGATTTTTTCTGTGAATTCTTCCTTTATAAATATTTCATGTTAACCCGTGGTTACCATTTACATACATATGTTTTGCCAAGTTGAAATTCCGTTTTTCATTTTAAGTTACTTATAAATCATTCCCCCCTTATTTATTTGTGATTTGCTTATGTTGCTTCATTTAATTGACGCACAGGTGATGTTTACCTTTGGGTTTCGTGTTCCTTTTCCACCTTTTAGATTTAGAGTTCATTAGTGGGATATCGTCTGTGATAAAGTATCATCTTACATCACGTTTGTTTAAAAGAAACATGCCACCTTACTTAACGAAATAGGTCAAATATATATTTGAATGCAAATGAATCATAGTTTATTAGATTCGTTTATTTCTGTTTTATTATAAATTTTGACTTCACGAAACATTTTGGTAAAAAAAACTATATTAATTTTCTTTCCTTTCTAAGACAATCAATGTCGATCATAAGTCATGATATGCTGTAATATTGTCATGTATTTGTGAGTGTGCTCTTGAAAATGTTCTTAGTTCAAATACACCTAATCATTTTAATACGATACGATAATATGTTTATTAGATTCGTTTATTTCTGTTCTATTATAAATTTTGACATTTTGGTAAAAAAAAACTATATTTATATTCTTTCTTTTCTAAGACAATCCATATTGATCATAAGTGATGATATGCTGTAATCATGTAATGTATTTGTGAATGTGCTCTTGAAAATGTTCTTAGTACAAAAACATCTAATCATCTTCATACATACGATACCTACCATATGATCTATCTAATATGACTGTCTATTTTGGACTTTGGAAAACAGATATTTGCCTGTTTATAAGACATGACTAATGCTAACGCTTAGATAACATATAGATGAGATTGTATGGTGTTAACATATTTTTATTCAAGAAAATTAATATGGATGGGTAAACAAGCCGCAATGGCTTATGTAAATACCTCTCCATTACAAAATAATAATAAAATATTATTAATAAACATTATATGATACATGAAGGAGAGCAAGCCACCTGCGTATTAAACTAAGTAAGCAAAGTAAATCATTTCTCAAACCTATGCGAGTTGATAATGAAGGCATGGACAGATTTAAGAATCATAGAATTTATTCATTTGCTTTGATTGGGAATTCCATTTAAAACAGAATTTAAAGTAAAACCGTGATTATAGAAACACATTTGATGTCTTAAGGTGGAATAGTTTGGACAAATAAAAAAATAGTGTATGGCGTCTTCATAGGGGTGACCACAGGAGCAGGATGAATTAAGCGATATATGCCGTTCAAACATATGTGCATTCAGATCACTGCATGGACTATTTGCCAAAAGCGTGTTCCAAAATTAAGGTCAAATCTTATGTGTTGTTTTGTTGATTGCAGCAAGTTTTTGAAGTTGAGATTGTATAGGATAAATGCCCTTCGGTATGCAAGATACAGAAGCAAAATATATGAGTTCAAAGTATGTTTTATGTAAATATTTCCCCATGCCATTTTTCTTAAAACCCTTTTTGATTTTCAAAATGATTTATTTAGCTTCTTCTCATTATATTTTTATAACAATTCTAGTGTTATTATAAATAATTTTATTAAACTCAGTTCCTACATAGCTTAGCTCGTCATTTGTACGGTCGCTTGGCATTTCATGGACATGTTATTAGCCATTTTCCCACTTTAAAAATTGCTTCAGGGAGCTATTAACGAGGTAAAGTATTCAATATTCACTTTTAAACCGTCAAGACATTATCAGAGTTATGTATTGCATTTCTTAAAGAATTAATATTAGAAAAAGCCGCACGGACGTAATTGAAGCTTTGGGAAATATAAACCACGATTTAGAGATGTCAAACAAAGTTTTTTGAACGTCGCTTTCTTATGTTTTTTTCCGACGGGGACCAGATGTCTTGATATTAGAAATGGTCCAACCATACTCTAACCCCTATCACTATATTACCCAAATGTTAGAAAATTTCCGATCAATGTTCAGATAGTATGTGGAAACCAGTTATTCGTTGCAATCAATCACGTTGCATGTGTTCACAAATGTATCTTCGAATCACGTTGGATGTATCCAATGTACACTCATGTGCCATATTAAAGTTCACAGTGACGTAATTCCCATAGACTTACATGTTATGTAGGTGTTTCGAGAATAATTTTCATAAATTAAGTAAACATCCCCTTACAGTCCTATTTAAATTCATGTCAGTTACATGTACATAATTAAATTTCATCTACAAGTTGATCAGTTTTCGAATGATACCTTTAAATAGTGTATGTGCAACGTGTGATTCCATTGACGGCCATGTTAAACATTACCGATGTGTTGCATTTGTGCTTTTTCTTCATTTATCAATTGCAGTTTCCATACTACTAATCTGATATTTTAATGCAAATTATGAGTATGTAGCAGAGAATATTTAGGAAATGTTGGTAAAAATTCACAACCAATCGACAAGAAATTAATTTATGAAAATTATTCTCGCAACACCTACATAACATGTAAGTCTATGGGAATTACGTCACTGTACGTTGCAAAATGAAATATTCTATTGACTAAGCCAACGGAAGGGACAGAACGGTTAGAAATTCATTATAGAGAGAAAGAAGAAGAATTTGAAATTGTCGTAAATGGAAGGGGAAAGAACTATGTGATGAATTATTTTCATAGTGTGTATAAATAACTGCCTTGGAAAACTGAGACAACGGCTTTTAGTATGTTGATGATAAAATTACCCAATTAACAGTATATTTGAATTGTATTTCAAAAGTCCTGATATTGTATATCTATCGTTTGGGTATATTTCATAGTTGATTGAATTGCATGACCAACTGGAAACATTTGACCTTCTAAGATCAAGCTTAAAAATCGAAGAACGAGCACCAGTGATAATCATGGGCTTTGATATCGTCTAAGATAAAATGCACGTTAGATCTGTGACACCTCTCCCCTTAAGACATAGGTGATAGAGTCCATTTCCTTTGGAATCTTCTTGGTCTGCTACTTAATATAATGTCGTATACAATTACAATTCATACCCTTTCCATCTGTAAAGTATCTGCACTTTCTGATACTACTGGTGATGTGCATTATGGGGTTGAACCTAAGATAAAAGCTCTAGACAAAGACAAAGGTCAGTTAGGGACGTTTATTGATTTCTCTTGTCTCTTTAACGTTCATGTGAAGTTGTTATCAAACGCTTTTTTCAAAAATCGATTCAATTTCCTTTTTGACAAATTAGAGTAATTGTTCTTCATGTTAGTAGTAATGTGAAACAGAACTACTTGTTTGTTTATGACGTTAGTTAGCAGCGCAAGAATACATGACGTCACACGTTATGTGACGTAATGTATTATTGCGTTGTTAACTGTTATCAATAACATTTCTTGTAATTTTATTCATAGTTATGTTCTGCTTCACAATGACAAATATTTGATAACACTAAAGGTCGAAGCATTTAATAAGTGTCTGAAATTTTGACATCGTGATAATTAAGGCATTGCCTGGGAGTAAAACGATTCAAATTACTATTATAATTTACTGTTAAGGATTTGATGTCTAGTAACCAAAAGGAATAGTAATACGTTAATTTCCACCCCTTTTTAGGGATCGTAGATTTCATATGATATACTGAATTCCTGTTCAGTATCATTTATCAATAAAAGTATTTACAAAATGTCAAATATTGTATTTGTTTCATATCAGGTACATGTAAATGTGTGTAGTTGTACATTTAAATATGTTTTGCTGTATTTCATTTTTAAGAAGCCAGATTGTACTTCTTTTAAGTATAAGTCTCTATTCATTTAAATATCTTGTAACTATTAATGTATGTACTCAATACCACATATGTATGATCGGCTGAAAAATTTATCATATGTATTCAACAAGTTGCTAATGACTAACTATCGCCATGTAGGTCGACTAATAGCCTGCTATCAATAAACACGTACTTTATCAATGGACGTGATAACGATTACTTCTATCTCAGATGTATAGCAAATAATAATCAATAAATCATAATTGAGATTCACTCTTATTCGAAATATGTTACAGTTGAGTAATTCTAAAAATCAAGTAATGAGAAACGTATTGTAGAAGTTCACGATTGAAAGG